>CM042257.1:13570885-14244218 GCA_023566225.1 Romanogobio albipinnatus
ACCACCATCGAGAAACAAAAAAAGGTACAATCCTCTTGAAGGGTCGCAAAGTCACAAATAGATATATCCATATATAAATGTTTTTCATACTGGTAATACAATAATACAACATTAGTAAATGGCTACAATCGACGTTTGACCACGCTGAGCAGCATGTAATTAGTACAACGTTTAAATATATAAGGATGTGTCACTGAAATGGAGCTCATTAGAAGTATAAAGGTAATCGATTTTTAATAAAACTTTGCTCGCAACCCTATGACTAAACTGGCATGTCGTTTTCCACCTTGCAGCGGGCAGGAACCCATTTTCAAGATGGATAGTGAAACTCCCGTGACAATACCGAGAAGACAGCTCCAATTTTCTTAATTTGTAGCCTCATGACACCACATACAAAAGTGTTTACTACACAGCACGGCCACCTCCACAACACTACAATGAAATGCTTTTTGGTAGCCCTGGGCTCCGGAGCCACATGATCGCGACCCAACACAACTCTATAAAGCCCCCTTCCGCCCCTAACCACTCGCACACAAGAACGCACGCACGCACACGCACACATCCCAGTAAAACCTGACGGCGGGCCATTTCGTATTGTGCTACAAACAACAGCGGGATGACAGCGCATTCCCAACTTCAGATCTGGTGGTTTATTTACAGTGTCTTCTCTTGTCCCATTCGATGCGACACCTGAATAGCAACCTGATGTACAGTATTTTGGAGTCCCATGCAAGTTCGTCTGCCTTCGTTTTTAAGCTTTGAGAAGATCGCTGCCCCATGATAGCGACTTTTCCCCAAGGAGAGCAATGCAGTTCAACCCCGCGACAAAAACGTACTGATGGAAGACCCAGCTGTGCCATATATTCAAGGGCTTTGGATGAAGAGGGGCCACATGGAATCGTGTCTGGTGGGCGCTTCAGCCTCTCTGCCCGGCCTCCTTGCGCAGGCCGGACAAGGAGGTCTGCGGTGGGAGGGGGGTGGGGGGGTGTGAAGGACCAACACGTACAACCCCCTCCCCCCCTCCTACAGCACTAATTCATCACTCTGTTGCTATATGCACTATTTGTACTATTTTTTTTTCTTCACTTCTTTTTTGTAACATATTTATACATACATATATATCGCTATATAGATATATACACTCATCTTTTTCATCTTTTTCAAACCATAAACTTAAAAAAGTTTAGAAAAATAAAAAGTTTTATGATGACCTCTCCTCTTCTCCTCCACCTGAAAGGCTGTCCCAGGTGAAAGCTAACCCCTTTTTTCATCCACAGCTTGGCTGCGTCAGTCTCTCGTCCCTACAGAGATATATAATGCCTTCTCCTGACAGCCTCGGTGTAAGGATTTCCTCTTAACTTCTTTTTGTGTTTTTTTTTTTCATTGACATTTTTCTTCCTTTATCCTTTTTGTTCCTTTTTAGCTGATGCTCTTCTCCACTGTCTTCTTTCTTTATATTTACTAGAAATGCAAAAGAAAAAGAGAAAACATGAGTTAATCTGCATTGTAACCTGTTGAACTGCATGCAGAATGTTTAACATGCACATACAGTGGGGTCCAAAAGTCGGTAGACCATTAGTAAAAATGCTTCTGTTTTGCATTTTTAATAATTTGGGAAATTTCCATTCCAAAATATATTATAAGCATGGCAATTTGAAGGAAAAATTCAATTGAATAATTTATTATTATTATTAATAAAAATGACTTTTATTAATAAATTATATTATCAACATAATGATTTGAAGGAAAACTTAAAATCCTATGAAATGATGATAATAATAGTAATAATTAGAATAATTATTTTTTAAATTATTATTTAAGCATAACAATTCGAAGGAAAAAAAGCAACTGAAAAATATGAAATAGTAATAAAATGCCATGAAGTTTGTATAAAATTAAAACCTGATGATCAAGTTATCCACCTGATCAGTGACACAATAGAAATAATTGGAGAATCTGACATATTTCTCATTGATTCAACACCATAATTTACAATTGAATCATAAATGTTTGTTTTAGATTTTTCTAAATCCTTCACCTTTATTCCCAGGTATAAATTTCATTCTGAATCCCAGGTATTCAATTTGATCTTAGACTTTTGGGCTTTCATGATCTAAAAGAAACTAATTACACAATAAAAATGCAAATCATGTATAGCAGGAAAATATATTCTGATTACATTATCTTCCATGCACCGGCTCAATATCAGAAACAATCCTTGGGTGTAACGCTAAACACACATTGTGGAATTATCTCCCAAATCCTGGATTAGAGTAACTGAAGTGAAAATAGGGCTCCGTGGGGAGAGCCTCCACTAAATGTTCAGCATAGGCCTAATGAGTGAATCGGATTGATCACAGGCTCTGTGATATCGTTGCAGTCTGAGGAGGATGTTCGACACTGAGCTGAGAAGACGTCAACCGGACAGGAAGAGAAAAGCAGAGAGAGAGAGAGGAGGAGATGATTCCGGGGTGTCCTGGGGGCACTCATTCCGACAGAAGCTTTCTAATTCAGGGAGATGTGGTGCCGTGCAGAGGAGCCTCAGAAGAGGGAGCGAGCTGACTTTAATTTTAACATGACTTTGTAGTTCTTCATCCATCCCTGGAGGAGCACACAGATGTGCTCCGGCATACTGATCATGCCCAATGATAGGTCTCTGTTCTCTGCTCGGGGCATAATATCTCTGGAGCCGACATGGGATCCTCAAGTTTTAGCTTGACAAACATGAACAGAAATCGACTGAGGGAGATGTAAAACTGTTGGTGGGCAGCCATGTCGATGAAAGCCAAAAACACTGGTAACATGTTACTAAGCCACCTTTTCAACATCCTTTTGACTATTTCAGTGACCAAACTGACAGCATGTAAAAATACTAGAAATTTGAAAAAAATGACAATGAAATAAAAATATAATAAAAGTAAAACAATTAAAATACTAATATACACACATACACACACTACCGTTCAAAAGTATGGTGTCAGTAAGAATTGTTTTCATTTTTTTTTTTAAGTTTATACTTTTATGCATTAAGGACGCATTAAAATAAGGAAGATTGTTTCCGCCACAGAATAAAACATTTCAAAAGATAATTGTGACTTTTTATCACCTCACAAAAATCGTTTTTTTCTCAGAATTGCGAGATATAAAGTCAGGATTGCAAGATTTAAAGTCAGAATTGCGAGTCCTAAAGTCAAAATTGTGAGATATAAAGTCAGAATTGTGAGATATAAAGTCAGAATTGTGAGATATACAGTCAGAATTGCCAGATATAAAGTCAGAATTGCCAGATATTGTCAGAATTGCAAGATATAAAGTCAGAATTGCGAGATATAAAGTCAGAATTGCAAGTTATAAAGTCAGAATTGCGAGATATAAAGTCAGAATTGAGATATAAAGTCAGAATTGCGTGATATAAAGTGAAAATTGTGAGATATAAAGTCAGAATTTGCGAGATATAAAGTCAAAATTGTGAGATATAAAGTCAAAATTGCCAGATATAAAGTCTGAATTGCCAGATATAAAGTCAGAATTGTGAGATATAAAGTCAGAATTGCGTGATATAAAGTGAAAATTGTGAGATATAAAGTCAGAATTTGCGAGATATAAAGTCAGAATTGTGAGATATAAAGTCAGAATTGCCAGATATAAAGTCAGAATTGCGAGATATAAAGTCAGAATTGCGAGATATAAAGTCAGAATTGTGAGATATAAAGTCAGAATTGCCAGATATAAAGTCAGAATTGCGTGATATAAAGTCAGAATTGCGTGATATAAAGTCAGAATTGCGTGATATAAAGTCAGAAGTGCGAGATATAAAGTCAGAATTGCGAGATATAAAGTCAGAATTGCCAGATATAAAGTCAGAATTGCGTGATATAAAGTCAGAAGTGCGAGATATAAAGTCAGAATTGCGAGATATAAAGTCATAATTGCCAGATATAAAGTCATAATTGCCAGATATAAAGTCATAATTGCCAGATATAAAGTTAGAATTGTGAGATATAAAGTCAGAATTGCATGATATAAAGTCAGAATTGCCAGATATAAAGTCAGAATTGCCAGATATAAAGTCATAATTGTGAGATATAAAGTCAGAATTGTGAGATATAAAGTCAGAATTGCATGATATAAAGTCAGAATTGCCAGATATAAAGTCAGAATTGTGTGATATAAAGTCAGAATTGCGAGATATAAAGTCAGAATTGCCAGATATAAAGTCAGAATTGAGATATAAAGTCAGAATTGCGTGATATAAAGTGAAAATTGTGAGATATAAAGTCAGAATTGCGAGATATAAAGTCAGAATTGCGAGATATAAAGTCAGAATTGCCAGATATAAAGTCAGAATTGAGATATAAAGTCAGAATTGCGTGATATAAAGTGAAAATTGTGAGATATAAAGTCAGAATTTGCGAGATATAAAGTCAGAATTGTGAGATATAAAGTCAGAATTGCCAGATATAAAGTCAGAATTGCCAGATATAAAGTCAGAATTGAGAGATATAAAGTCAGAATTGCGTGATATAAAGTCAGAATTGCGAGATATAAAGTCAGAATTGCCAGATATAAAGTCAGAATTGTGAGATATAAAGTCAGAATTGTGAGATATAAAGTCAGAATTGCGAGATATAAAGTCAGAAATGCATGATATAAAGTTAGAATATTGAGATATAAAGTCAGAATTGCATGATATAAAGTCAGAATTGCGAGATATAAAGTCAGAATTGCCAGATATAAAGTCAGAATTGTGAGATATAAAGTCAAAATTGTGAAATATAAAGTCAGAATTGCCAGATATAAAGTCAGAATCAGAATTGTGAGAATCAGAATTGTGAGATATAAAGTCCGAATTGCGAGATATAAAGTCATAATTGCCAGATATAAAGTCATAATTGCCAGATATAAAGTCAGAATTGTGATATAATGTCAGAAATGCGTGATATAAAGTTAGAATTGCGAGATATAAAGTCAAAATTGCCAGATATAAAGTCAGAATTGCCAGATATTAAGTTAGAATTGTGATATAAGTCAGAATTGCGAGATATAAAGTCAAAATTGTGAGATATAAAGTCAGAATTGTGAGATATAAAGCCAGAATTGCGCGATATAAAGTCAGAATTGCGTGAAATAAAGCCAGAATTACGTGATATAAAGTCAGAATTGCCAGATATAAAGTCAGAATTGTCAGATATAAAGTCAGAATTACGAGATATAAAGTCAGAATTGCGAGATATAAAGTCAGAATTGAGGGATATAAAGTCAGAATTACGTGATATAAAGTCAGAATTGCCAGATATAAAGTCAGAATTGTGAGATATAAAGTCAGAATTGCGAGATATAAAGTCAGAATTTAGGGATATAAAGTCAGAATTGTGAGATATTAAGTCAGAATTGTGAGATATAATGTCAGAATTGCCAGATATAAAGTCAGAATTGTGAGATATTAAGTCAGAATTGTGAGATATAAAGTCAGAATTGCCAGATATAAAGTCAGAATTTCGAGATATAAAGTCAGAATTGCGTGATATAAAGTCAGAATTGTGAGATATAAAGTCAGAATTGAGGAATATAAAGTCAGAATTGCGAGATATAAAGTCATAATTGCCAGATGTAAAGTCATAATTGCCAGATATAAAGTCAGAATTGTGAGATATAAAGTCAGAATTGCCAGATATAAAGTCAGAATTGCCAGATATAAAGTCAGAATTACGTGATATAATGTCAGAATTGCGAGATATAAAGTCAGAATTGAGGAATATAAAGTCAGAATTGCGAGATATAAAGTCATAATTGCCAGATGTAAAGTCAGAATTGCCAGATATAAAGTCAGAATTGTGAGATATAAAGTCAGAATTGCCAGATATAAAGTCAGAATTGCCAGATATAAAGTCAGAATTACGTGATATAATGTCAGAATTGCGAGATATAAAGTCAGAATTGCCAGATATAAAGTCAGAATTGCGAGATATAAAGTCAGAATGGTGAGATATAAAGTCAGAATTGTGAGATATAAAGTCAGAATTGCGAGATATAAAGTCAGAATGGTGAGATATAAAGTTAGAATTGCGAGATATAAAGTCAGAATTGCGAGATATAAAGTCAGAATTGCGAGATATAAAGTCAGAATTGCGAGATATAAAGTCATAATTGCGAGATATAGTCATAATTGCGAGATATAAAGTCATAATTGTGAGATATAAAGTCAGAATTGCGAGATATAAAGTCAGAATTGCGAGATATAAAGTCAGAATTGCGAGATATAAAGTCAGAATTGTGAGTAATAAAGTCAGAATTGCGAGATATAAAGTCAGAATTGCCAGATATAAAGTCAGAATTGCGAGATATAAAGTCCAATTCTGAGTTTATATCAGAACAGCGAGAAAAAATTATTTGTATTTGAACTTTCTATTAATCGACGAATCCTGTGAAAATATATATTTACACAAAAATATAAAAATATAAAGCAGCACAACTGTTTTCAACATTGATAATAATAAATGTTTCTTGAGCAACTCAGCTTTGACATCACAAGTATAAATTGCATATTAAAATATATTAAAATAGAAAACAGTTATTTTAAATTGAAATAATATTTCACAATACATCTGTTTTCACTGTATTTTTGATCAAATAAATACAGCCTTGTCGAGACATCTTTCAAAAACTCCCACACTTTTGAACGGTAGTGTATGCATAAAACATTTACACTGAAAAATATTTGAACATCCATTTGCATTAAGTCTAGCAAAACAGAAAAAAAACTAAACCCAGAGAGTTATAATTTTCCTTTTATTTAGACACAAAAATTGCTTAAGTACTTATTTTTCTTTTATGTACATAGCTTTACCTACTGAATCTGGAAGTCCAAAAAACAAATGGCTAAGCGAGAGCAGAATGTACCAATTCGGATTTAAACAGATGATGCGATTCATGTAAGCTGTAACTTTCACAATGTAAGCCTACATGAAACGGACAGCAAGAACACATTTAATACTACGGGTTATACATACAAAAGATGACTGCGATATGTGCTCACATATATTTATATTTATATATATATATGTATAGTATTATGTACAAAGAGTACAGATTTTGCTTTAAAAAAACACAAAAAAAAAACATTTTCTAAAAATCCCCTGACACAATAGAATAGACACAATTTTAAATGACCGAAAGTTAATGAGGTAACAGCAGATGCTAATGTTAAACTGCGTTATCGTCCAGTGTGAGTGTGTGACCCAGTCCGGATCTATTATTGACATAATTCTATGCTATTTAAGTCATTGCATTGCACACGTGAAATAAACAATTATATTATAAAAAAGTTTTTAGCTTCTAATTCCGTCCTGTTTGCACCAGATCTCTCAGTGAATTAACATTTGTGCCATCAAATTGAGAGAAATCTGCTGCTATGTGGACTGGCCCCTGGCCCAGGGTGCCATCTTACAAATCACTGCATTAACAGAGCTAATTAAACAGGCAATCTTTTAATGGCCCACTGCGGCGTCCATGCAAGACGGAGACTTCCATCTTGTCAATCTGCAAGCTCACACATTCATTTAGACGACAGCAAACTGTCTCCTCAGCAGTCATTTCATGCTCAGCACGGTGTTTTCTCTCTCTGCCTAAATGCTGGAATTAAATAAATGGGTGATTGAGTCCTAATATAGTCGCTTGATTAGTTTAATTGTCTGAAATAGAGATGGAAATGCCTTAGTCAAGAATATGATAGTCTTTTGCATGAATTAACTCAATCAGATTTCTGCACAGATATTTAACAAGAGTAAGCGTGGTTTATACGGTCAAACTTAACCTATCGTTTTGCGACTTTTTCGGACTAACAAAACATGTGGTCGGAAGCACTGAACACAATGAATATTTCATTTTGAAAAGGCTCGTAAGCGAGCACTCGGAGTAAAGCCACTTCAGAAAATGTGAATGCAAGAAAGTCAATTAAAATTGTGTCTTCCACATGAATTAAACCGAGGTCAGAGGGCAGCGTAAATACCTTCCCGATGTAAGGAAAAAAGGACATACATTTAAATAGCTTAACAACACACAGCACAGAGTTATTGACTCACATCTGGACATAATATGCTCTCTCCTCTCCTCAGAAAAGGTATAAACAATTTGGATTTAAAGCCTATTATATTCTATTATATAAAAACGTCACCACATAATATCCTTAATGGTGTATAATAAGTTTATAAAAGAAAGGAATTTATATGTTTAACACATAGCGGCAATGTTTTCATATGCCACAACTGTCTTGTTTTTCGTTTTCAAACACCAACAACACATTGTTCAAAGTCAGACATAATAAAAATGTAAAGAAAAATAAGCTTGAATAGAGAAAATAAAATCACAATGTTATTTACAGTGCATGTTAAATCTGGTATTCCATTCCCACAGAGGACCATTGAGCCGTTGCATTTTGGTTTCTGGTAAACAACAGCTTGGATATTTCAGGAAAATAAGGCCTTTTTTATAAGGTCCACTTCTGCCAAATGAAAACATATTTACATGACATGCGGAGAAAAAAAAAATGGCCATGAATTTTTTCTCTCGTTTTAGTAAATCGTGGCAAAGAATTGAGAATCCATTCCCACGACTTACCAATTTGTTCCCTCATTTAAGTACATTGTGGCCACATTGTAATAATCATTCCCTTGTTTTAGTTCAATCAAAACGAGTGAACAAATGATTTCAACGTGGCCACTATTTAGTAAAACGAGGGGAAAAATTATTATATTGTGCGCCCAATTTAGTAATTAGTAAAAACGCGCTGACATATTAGTAAGTCACTTGAACCAATTGTTAAATCATGGCCACGATTTATGTATATTTTTCCTGCATGTCATGTACATATTCAATTTTGACTTAATAAAATGTTGTTTTGCTAATGCTAGTACAGACTACATAAACGCCTGCCTTTGTGCACCCCCCCCCCCCTTTTTTTTTCCTAGAGCCTAGCGAGCCGCACGCAGCACTAGGGGAACAAGGACACATTAGTTTAGGTGAAATATTATGTTGCGCTGTAGATTTCTCCCTACAAAGGTGGAAAAAAGCAATGCATCTAATCTATGTTTTACAATAGGCTGCTGTGATTTCACACTCACGGGAGAACGGTGTGTCTGAAGAGGCAGCCACAACAGCTATGGTAATAGACTGAGCAGAACGGCTGAGCCACGCGCCTGGCTGGCCTAGTGTATCTCCAAATGAGATCAGTGGTTATTGACTCAATGCTGTTATCTTTAATCTGTGGAGTAAATTACTTTGGATGCTGCCTCTCTACCCTGGTTTCTTTCCCCTTCTTCTATAACTCCACCCTTACAATTCCATTTGAGGGGCGCAGGCTGCTATTTACTGGGCCGTGTGCGTGTGTGTGTGTGTGTGTGTGTGTGTGTGTAAGACACGAGGACATGATCAACGCCCAGGAACCAGGAAACGAGGGAGGCCCTATTTCACTGGGAGGATTACTGCCACCCTCAACTCTTTCTTTCTCATTCTTCTTCTCTCTCTCCTCTAAAGGTCTGGCATGTCTTATCGCAGGTCCTGTATAAAGTGCTGGGCCTCGGGGGAATGTCACCTTGGGGGAAAATCTCTCACAGTGCACAAGTGCTTCTCCATTGAGAAAAGAACGTTAGAGATCAGGCTGGATCTTTATGAAAATAGATCACTGCGCTTTTAAGCCTCATTTTACATATTGGGTGAATATATTTCTATTGTATTTATAAAAACTGTATATTGTATATACAAACGTTCAAAGGTTTGGGATCAGTATGATACAAAAGAAAGAAAGAAATGAATACTTTTATTCAGAAAGGATGCATTACATTGATGACAAGTGATATTAAAGACATTTATCAATGTTACAAAAGATTTTATTTCAAACAAAAATAGTAAGTAGCACAACTGTTTTAAACATTGATAATAAGAAATGTTCTTTCTGAGGGATCATGTGACACTGAAGACAGCTTTGTCATCTCAGGAAAAATTTACATTTTTAAATATATATTACAATAGAAAACAGTTGTAATAATATTTCACAATATTATAGTTTTTTACTGTATGTTTTATTAAATAAAATATTTGGTGAGCATAATAGATCTTTCGTAAGATTATTATTATTTTTTTAACTGATCCCAAAATTTTGAACACATTTTTATATGTGTGTGCAAATATGTGACCCTGGACCACAAAACCAGTCATAAGGGTCATTTTTTTCACCTGAAAGCTGAATAAATAAGATTTCTATTGAAGTATGGTTCGTTAGGACAGGACAATATTTGGCCGAGATGCAACTATTTGAATATCTGGAATATGAGGGTGCAAAAAAATCTAAATATTGAGAAAATCGCCTTTAAAGTTGTCCAAATGAAGTCCTTAGCAATGCATGCTACTAATAATATTTTTTATTTTTATTTATTTATGGTAGGAAATTTACCAAATATCTTCATGGAACATGATCTTTACTTAATATCCTAATGATTTTTGCCATAAAAGAAAAATCTATGATTTTGACCCATACAATGTATTGTGGGCCCCAAATATACCTGTGTGACTTATGACTGGTTTTGTGGTCCAGGGTCACATATATATATTTTTTTTTGTATATATTTATTATTAATTGATTAGAGAAGTCTCTTGTTCTATGGAAGTTGTCCATTTCCTAATTGTTTCCCTGCACAATATCTTAAATCTTCCTGCTCCTATTAGGAATTCTGCTAGCCTGTCCTCACATACATTTTGGACCTGACTAAAAATGTCTTGATGATTTATGACTAGGTCGCATACTCTCAGCGCTTAACACGTAACTCAACAGCAAATCAATACGGGAACATGTTGTTTAGAACATCATAAGCGGTACTCTCTGCAAAGGGTGCAGTTTCCTAAGAGTAGTGGGATTTCTTTTTTATTTTAAATTGATCAGTCCCACATATATATCCTATTATACTATATATACACATACATCTGATTCCGGTTATATCCCTGCATTTTTGTTAGATACGATTTTATATTAAAAGTTATTATCAAGCGGACTGTGTCTTCCATATTAACATAAGCGTGATGGAGATTTCAGCAATGAGTGGTAATTTCTCCCCCTGTCATCTGTGTTGTTGCAGTGGGATTCTGGACATCTCATCAGCTAGAGGGTGCAATAGACCGTGTAGTGGGGAAGTGTTCTCTCTTTCCACATTACCGCACTATGTTTATTTACAGAATGCTTTCTGAGCAGCAGAAGCGGCCTTGATTAAGTGTACGCTCTTTATGTGACATCTAATAGATTAAAACTGAAGGAAACCTTGCTGAGGGCATTCCTTCATGAATATTTGCTTTGATGCAGGCAGACGTGTTGGTACAATATGAATTGTAAGCAAAAAACAACATTATATCATACATGTGTGCTGTAAGATTATTTCATTGTTATATATGTTGGTATTATTGCCTGTAAATAATAAGTAGAGAAAATGTCACCAGATTTGCTTATTTTATTGCTTTGTTACAATAAACATTTTTATTATTATTATTATCATGGTAACACTTTACAATAAGCTCTCATTTCTTAATATTAGTTGAATTAACTAACATGAACTAGCAATGAGAAATATATTTTTACAGCATATATTTACCTTAGTGTTCATTTTAGTTCACATTTTAGACTAATATGTCACCCTGGACCACAAAACCAGTCATGAAGGGTACATTTTTTTTTATTTTATTGAGATGTATACATCACCTGAAAGCTGAATATATAAGATTTCCATTGATGTATGGTTTGTTATGATATGACAATATTTGGCCGAGATACAACTATTTGAAAATCTGGAATCTGAAGGTGCAAAAAATTGAGAAAATCGTCTTTAAAGTTGTCCAAATGAAGTCCTTATCAATGCATATTACTAATAATAATACATTTTTTATATATTTACAGTAGAACATTTACATAATATCTTCATGGAACATGATCTTTACTTAATATCCTAATGATTTTTGGCATAAAAGAAAAATCAATAATTTTGATCCATACAATATATTGTTGGCTCTTGCCACAAATATATGCCCGACTTATGACTGGTTTTGTGGTCCAGGGTCACATATTAACAGATTTGTTTCTTAAAAATGTAATAGTAAATGTCAGGATTGACATTAATAGAGATCAAGAAATCCTGTAGATGTATTGTAGAACTATCTTATATACCTTATGAGAGAACCAAACCAAACCTTATTGTAAAGCGTTACCATAGTACTAAAATCCCATAAAATGTATTTTAAGTCCATCTGTGGCAATGGAATACTTTTGACCAAATATTAAAAACATCTTGTCTCCCCAAATGACATAGTTGCAATCATACAGACAATAAATTCATCGAGTTATATAACAGTACGTCAACGTGAAAGAGGGTGTGAGTGACAGAGAATTCCTGGAAAATCTTCATGATGTATCTAACTATCAGTTTAAACTCTACTACAATATAGTTTCGGTAAACAATCATAGACTCCGTAAGAGATTTGTAAATGAATGTTTCCTTTTGATATTTACTGGAGGAAAAATAGTAAGGCTATATTAGTAGTTTATATATAGCATAAGCAAATCTTTGAGGTTTTTCTTTTCATATTGTAATGAATAGCAGTCATCGTGGCTTCTAATAAGTGGGTGTTCAGTGGGGCCTTCAATGCAAAGACCGCAAATATACGCGTGCGAGTCTAGCGCTGCTGTTTTGCTCAAGTTGCTCATTGCTGTGCCATTTAGTAAGGCAAATAAACTCACTTCCTGGCCCACTCCCTGTCCACATAAATCAGCTGAGCTCATGCCCATAAATCTACGCCGGGACTAAATGAGAAAACTCATTGGACAGCACCCCCCGCCCCCCTACTCTCTGTCACTCAGCCCCTCCCCTCCCGGACCACACATTTCAATACAAACAAAACAGATTCCAAATCAATAGCCAAGCAACAGAAACGCTGGATAACCGCAGGATGATAAGCAGAGCTTTAGCCCAAATTGACTGTTCGGGGAAGGTTCGCGCTTTGCGAACCTTGAAGGTGGAGGTTGTTTGTTTGTGTTTGCGTTCTTTTGTTTGTTTGTTTGTTTGTTTGTTTGGTCGGGGGATTGATTCTCTCTCTAGTAGGGTGTGAAGCGACTGTAACCTCCTCTGTAAAGGCTAGCCTGCAACATCAAAGATGAAAAAACAAAAAGGACCCAATCAGTGTTAAATAGATTCCTTGGGGTGAACAGTACTTGAAATTTTCCTCCCTTTGGTCTCGTTTAGATTTGGGAATGGAATAACAGTGTGAATTTCAAGGCAGGTGGGTGTCAGAGTTCAGAGTCTTGGCGGTTCAACCGGATTGCGACTGAAACAGGCCGTTGAATATCCTGCTGGTGTATTTCATCAGCTGCTCTTTATCAAACCCCTCCATCATGGCTTCCCCTCAGGTTGATCTGATTGGAGACATCTAACACGCACTGCTTTCTCAGACCTCTCCTTATACCGGACTGCAGTGGTGCCCACTCGGCTCTTGCCAAACACAAAAAACTTCAAAGGCGCTATGAGCCGTTCTCTCCTCGGCTCCGACCCTGTGCAAAATACACACGCCTTAAACGTGGAATGAATTCTGTTCTAACAGAGAGCAAAGCAAACTAACTTTTTTCGAACCCTCTGAGGGGCTCATTATTAAATACTTTTAACTTGTGATCTGCTGGTCAAATATGATTTAATGATATTCATTTCATTCTCAGCAGGCTCAGTGCAAGTACTGAGAGGAGTTCTGCTCATTTGAGTCGCAAACCGGTTCAGTCCTGGCATCGCTGAGAACTCTGAGTGCTCACCTCGGCCCCCCTGTGGCCCTTGTTCGACCAGAGGAGCACCCGAAGGATATTTGCTATGCCTTAAAGTGGCAAATTGAAGTCTTGAGAAAGGGAGGAAAATTTGAAAAAAAAGAAAAAGGAGGCAAAAAAGCAACACAGGCCACAGTTTTAATTAAGTAAATGAAGAGGAAAAAAATGGTCTTAATTAATGAAAGCTTTTAGCTAGCAGCTGCACCGGGGAATAGTACGGTTTTGAGAATCACACGGATGTCGACTTGGTAAATTCCAGTCATTTGTCTTAGGCAGAGTGTTTGTCCAATAAGCCTCATGGGCAGGGGGAGGTGGGTGCGATGGAATCTTTTTTTTTTTCTCTTTCTTTTTTCCCCGTCGTTCTCCCTCCCTCTATCTCTCGCCTTTTCTTTAATCTCCCTCGGCACGCTGCTGCACGAGCTTGATAGTCGTTAATCTTGAGAAAAGTCCCGACCAACAGCCGCAAAAAAACAAATCATAAAGAGTTTTCTCTTTTTGTGTTCAGATAGGAGTTTTAGAATTTTTCATCTTTGATGTTAGCTGCAAAAGCTAGCTAAAAACAAACATTAACGGGACGACGATCCCCACATCAGATTGAGAATACTGATATGCAAAGGAAAACGTCTCATTTGGAAGGTCTAATCAAGTGTCAGTATGCTGGGTTTCCCCATTGCATTTAATTAGATACAAAGTGCCCAGGATCCATCTTGACACACTGTCACATACACATATATCAGCAGATGGGTCTCAGAATATGTAAACATATATCTACACTCCTGACATTATTGATGCAAATGCAAACAGGGTCCAAAATTAACACTTTACAAGCGTCAAATGTGAGAACAAAATGGCTTTGGAGAGTAAATAAATAGAACACTTCGATAGTTGTCCGGTTGCAACATTACATGGTTTTATCTGTAAGAACGATTGCTGATGTAGCTGAAGTGAATGATTAAAATAAAAAAAGGTACTATCAGATACTAAAGAAAACATCTTTTGCGACTTGCACATATTCTTACAATTTTTCCTCAGTAAAAATGTATCAGTCTGTCTGTCTGTCTGTCTGTCTGTCAGTCTGTCTGTCAGTTTTTTTCTTTCTGTCTATCTGTGTCTGTCTGTTTGTCTGTCTGTGTCTGTCTGTCTGTGTCTGTCTATTTCTCTGTCAGTCTGTTTCTGTCTGTCTATCTGTCTGTCTGTCTGTCTGTCTGTGTCTGTCAGTCAGTGTCTGTCTGTCTGTCAGTCAGTCTATTTCTGTCAGTCTGTCTGTTTCTGTCTGTCAGTCAGTCTGTTTCTGTCAGTCTGTCTGTCAGTCAGTCTGTTTCTGTCTGTGTCTGTCTGTCTGTTTCTGTCTGTGTCTGTCTGTCTGTCTGTCTGTCTTTCTGTCTGTCAGTCTGTCTGTCTTTCAGTCTGTTTCTGTCTGTCTGTCTGTCTGTGTCTGTCTGTCTTTCTGTCCGTCAGTCTGTTTCTGTCTGTCTGTCTTTCTGTCTGTCAGTCTGTTTCTGTCTGTCTGTCTGTCTGTTTCTGTCTGTCTGTTTCTGTCTGTCTGTCTGTCTTTCAGTCTGTTTCTGTCTGTCTGTTTCTGTCTGTCTTTCAGTCTGTTTCTGTCTGTCTGTCTGTGTCTATGTCTGTCTGTCAGTCTGTTTCTGTCTGTCTGTCAGTCTGTTTCTGTCAGTCTGTCTGTTTCTGTCTGTCTGTCTGTTTCTGTCTGTCTGTCAGTCTGTTTCTGTCAGTCTGTCTGTTTCTGTCTGTCTGTCTGTCAGTCAGTCTGTCTGTCAGTCTGTTTCTTTCTGTCTATCTGTTTGTCTGTGTCTGTCTGTTTGTCTGTCTGTGTCTGTCTGTCTGTGTCTGTCTATCTGTCTGTCAGTCTGTTTTTGTCTGTCTATCTGTCTGTCTGTCAGTCTGTGTTTGTCTGTCTGTCTTTCAGTCTGTTTCTGTCTGTCTGTCTGTCTGTTTCTGTCTGTCTGTCTGTCTTTCTGTCTGTCAGTCTGTTTCTGTCTGTCTGTCTGTTTCTGTCAGTCTGTCTGTTTCTGTCTGTCTGTCTGTCTTTCAGTCTGTTTCTGTCTGTCTTTCAGTCTGTTTCTGTCTGTCTGTGTCTGTCTATGTCTGTCTGTCAGTCTGTTTCTGTCTGTTTCTGTCTGTCTGTCAGTCTGTTTCTGTCAGTCTGTCTGTTTCTGTCTGTCTGTCAGTCTGTTTCTGTCAGTCTGTCTGTTTCTGTCTGTCTGTCTGTCTGTCTGTCAGTCTGTTTCTGTCAGTCTGTCTGTCTTTCTGCCTGTCTGTTTCTGTCAGTCTGTCTGTTTCTGTCTGTGTCTGTCTGTCTTTCTGTCTGTCTGTCAGTCTGTTTCTGTCTGTCTGTGTTAGTCTGTGTCTGTCTGTCTTTTTGTCTGTCAGTCTGTTTCTGTCAGTCTGTCTGTTTCTGTCTGTCTGTTTCTGTCTGTCTGTCTTTCTGTCTGTCAGTCTGTTTCTGTCTGTCTTTGTCTGTCTGTCTTTGTGTCTGTCTGTGTCTGTCTGTCTGTCAGTCAGTCTGTTTCTGTCAGTCTGTCTGTTTCTGTCTGTCTGTCTTTCTGTCTGTCAGTCTGTTTCTGTCTGTCTATGTCTGTCTGTCTGTGTGTGTCTGTCTGTCTGTCAGTCAGTCTGTTTCTGTCTGTCTGTTTCTGTCAGTCTGTCTGTTTTTGTCTGTCTGTCTGTCTGTCTGTTTCTGTCTGTCTCTCTTTCAGTCTGTTTCTGTCTGTGTTAGTCTGTGTCTGTCTGTCTTTCTGTCTGTCAGTCTGTTTCTGTCTGTCTGTGTTAGTCTGTGTCTGTCTGTCTTTCTGTTTCTGTCTGTCTGTCTTTCTGTCTGTCAGTTTGTTTCTGTCTGTCTGTCTTTGTCTGTCTGTCTGTTTCTGTCTGTCTGTTTCTGTCTGTCTGTCTGTCAGTCTGTCTGTTTCTGTCTGTCTGTCTGTCTTTCTGTCTGTCAGTTTGTTTCTGTCTGTCTTTGTCTGTCTGTCTGTCTGTCAGTCTGTTTCTGTCTGTCTGTCTGTTTCTGTCTGTCTGTCTGTTTCTGTCTGTGTTAGTCTGTGTCTGTCTGTCTGTTTCTGTCTGTCTGTCATTCTGTTTCTGTCAGTCTGTCTGTTTCTGTCTGTCTGTTTCTGTCAGTCTGTCTGTTTCTGTCTGTGTCTGTCTGTCTTTCTGTCTGTCAGTCTGTTTCTGTCAGTCTGTCTGTTTCTGTCTGTGTCTGTCTTTTTGTCTGTCAGTCTGTTTCTGTCTGTCTGTGTCTGTCTGTGTTAGTCTGTGTCTGTCTGTCAGTCTGTTTCTGTCTGTCTGTCAGTCTGTTTCTGTCAGTCTGTCTGTTTCTGTCAGTCTGTCTTTCTGTCTGTCAGTCTGTTTCTGTCTGTCTGTCTGTTTCTGTCAGTCTATCTGTTTCTCTCTATGTCTGTCTGTCTGTCTGTCTGTCTGTCAGTCTGTTTCTGTCAGTCTGTCTTTCTGTCTGTCAGTCTGTTTCTGTCTGTTTCTGTCTGTCTGTCTGTCTGTTTCTGTCAGTCTGTCTGTTTCTCTCTGTGTCTGTCTGTCTGTCTGTCTATCTACAATTGCATGGCTAGTAAATTTATGGCTGGTAATTTTGGACCCTGATTATGTTCATGTACAATATTTAAGACTTCAGACACCCCAACTACATATCTCCAACTCAAGGCACATGCTTCATTCAATATTAATTTTATAATATTTAAAATGATTCTATTCATAATTCAGTTAAATTTAACAGAATGTACAGTGAAATCTTTCAGCATTATTATGGTTGCACTGGGCTCTGCCTTGTATGTTTTTGGGGTGCTTGGGTCTGTGTAACATTAGGGCATGGATGAATGTTTCATGACTCACCATAGTGCCCACGCTGTACGTGGCTGCAGGTCCAATCGTGTGGTGATAAGGGTCTGCTGTTGCATAGACTCTGCCATAGCTACAGGAAAGGGAAGAAACGGAGGGAGCATTGAAGCTTCAAGAAAATTGTATGCTCCAGTGAATGCTGTTCATTTGAACTAGATCCATTATCACTAAACCCTTCCTCCCTCTCTTTCTTCCTGTCTGATAAAAATGCAATCACTGCCTTGCCATAAATACACCGTATAAAGGTAAGAGTGTGTTAAAAGTGATAGGTGCTCTGTTATTGTTTAGGAGTAAAAGTATTTTTATCTTATGAGCATGTGGTTAAAATTATATTGGTCAGAGAGAGACAATGCAAATAAAAGAAATGTAGAAAAGAGAAAAGTGGAAAAAGGAAAAAAAAATGAAAAGCAGCACTGCAGGGTCTTTTCTACATATACTGGATACAATGTTAAAGTGGCCATTTTTAAAGTCGGAAAATCATGTTAGTTAGCATTCTTTTATCACAGTATCACAATTAAGTGAACTTTGGAATAATAAATAAATAATTTCATTATCTTGGTTCGAGAGCATGTTGAGTTTTTATCTATTTATTTATTTATTTTTATTTAGAAATCTTCCAGGTGTTTCTTTATTTTCGTCATTCCTCCAATCAAAATGTTTCAGAAAAAAAACATGGTGTAATTATTCTTGTTCTCAAAATCCCTTTCTATGTTAGAATTTGTAAAATACCTCTAACTAACAAAAGCCTTATTTAATGACATCATCCACCAGAAATATATATGATAATCTTAAAAGTTGGTTAAAATATAAATATAAAAAACACTTTCAGTCCCTCACTAATCAATGACTAACACCAGCCCTTTATTTCCACCCTGTTAAGAATGTTAAGAAAAGTTTTTTTTGTAAATAATCAAATTTAAATCAATAAATAAAAATGTAATAGAAATACTTCTTTAAAGTACAACATTAGCAAATTCACATTTTAAAAGTTACAAAGTTCTAAAGGTACTGCGGAAAAGGAAGGACCCAGCAAGTAAAAAGAGATGCATGGATGCTTTGGATTTTGTGTTGTTGTGCGTGTGCATTAAAAAAAGCGAGTGAAGGAGGAAGAGAGTTTATGTTCACAGCTCTCTTTATCCTTTTCATGCTCCTTTGCCCTCTCTTGTTTACCCAGGCTGCACTGTAAAGAGGCACAGGGCTGGTGGCGGCGGCGGCGTTCTCTGACTCTTTTCATTGGTACCGATTTGGAACTAATTCCTCCAAGATGGGCCTTACTTCTTCCTTTATTTATTTATTAACCCCCAACACTTCCCTTCTTCATTTGTTGACTTTCCCTACAAACACACGCTTGCAAATGAGGGCCTGCGGGGAGCAGATAAGGCAGGCCGAGCCGGGTGCCGAGGGCACAGACTGAGAGAGGAGAAAAGAGGAGTGAGGGGGAAAATCCTGGGCCCAGACATGCTATTACATATGGAAATACTATCGGATCTGACCAGGTTTTTGTCGTCCGGGATTATTACAACATCAAAGGTCAGGCCAGCTCAGTGGAGTGAGAGAGCCGAGCAGAGCGGATTTTAACTGCTTGTGACAGACAGTGCAGACGAGGGTTGCTGGGAATCCCCGTAACACTCCAAACGGGCCGGGCTACTTAGCCTGCAGCTTAACCAGGCCAGCGGGAATTACCCATTCCAAAGTAAACCTGGTTAGCTAGTTCTAGCCATATTAAAAAAAGGCTATTTTTCTCCCCTCAAACGGTCTCCACTCGATAATTAAGGGGTAGTTCACCCCAAAATGAATTACTCACCCTTCTGTGACTTACTTTATACTTTGGAACGCAAAAGGAGATATTGTAAAGAATGTTGGTAACCATTTACTTCCATTTTATGGACAAAAAACAAACAACAAAAAAAACCCCAGAAGAATTTCTCAAAATATCTTCTTTTCATATTCAACAGAAGAAAAAGTCATACAGGCTTGGAAAACATGAGACAAACCCAGAATTTATGAAAATTTTCATTTTTGGGTGAACTATACCTTTAAGCAATATTATGAAATGAAAACCTGAAAAATGCAAATTCTGTCATCATTTACTGTCATTCCAAACCTGTTTGGCTTTTATTCTCTTTTATAAAGAATTATTATCTCTTTTATAATAATTTTTTTGCCAGGCCTAATGCTGTTTTGGACCCTATTGACTTTCATTTCATGAAAAAAAAAAAAAAAAAAAAAAAAAAAAACCTGTTGAAAACCACCTCAGAATATCTTTTTATGTTCTACAGAAGAAAGTAAGTCATGAGGGCGAGTACACGATGACAGAATTAACACTCGTTTAAGAGGCTGGTTCAAAAGTCTATGTCATTGAAACACTTACTTTTAAACCCCTTTCGCCATGACATATCAAATTAGCGTGCGAAACGCAGAGCTGGCTTATGTGAAAGCAAGGAGCTGAGCGTGATGCGGAGAGAGGTGGAGAGAGGAAAAGAAAGCTGGAGTGAAACAGGGGACGCAGGAAGGGGGCTGAAATAAGCGCGGTGGAATGCCAGTCTTGTCACCTGCTCTGATGTGGATCTGTGCTTGGCTCTGATAAATCTTACATTATCTGGGCTCTTCAGGCTGGCAGGCAGGGCCGTGCCTTATCGGCACTGACACGCTCAATCTTGCCTAGATTAAACCAGTGCCTGGCCTGATCCAACCTGACAGGGTCCCCACAGGTCCTGGATAAATTACTGACAACCCTGCACCACCTTCGTCTTCACGCACACACATACACTCAACCCTGTGGCCTGAAGTGAGTAAGCTAAGTGGTTACAGAAATTCCGGTTGAATTCAAGTTTAAAGGGTGAGAGTGTATCAAAGATAGGGAAGGGATGTCTAAATGATCTCATTTAAGCCAGTTTAATGAGAGAGTAGATCTGTAAACTCAAACCGGACTTTCAGAGCTGAGGAAACACTTTTCCAGAAAGACTTCAGAACTCAAATACAATGGATAACGTGTTTATCCTAGGGGTGTAACAATATATCGTGTCACAATATACGATATATAGTGGATAGTGACAATCTGTATTGTGTATAGTTCACCCAAAATTAAAATGAGAAATGTGTGAGAATAAAAAATGTACAGTTTACAGCGTTAGTGTTAGTACTACATTAAACTACAATATATAATGTACAATAATGAAATGGGGGAATATTTGTGGGTCCTGATAATGCCATATGTCTTATGTTACTAGCAAAAAGTGGCTTACATTATATTAAATATATCTAGTCAGTGACAGAGTTCAAGCATATTCGTCTAACATAATTCTTTTAGCTTCAGAACCATGATTATTTTTATTCTGGTGTCACCAATTTAGCATTTTAATCAACAGTACATTTCCGGTTAACCTTTTACCATATGTTTGAATATTGAAATATTGGAATATTGCAATAATATTGCACCGTGAGTTCAGTATCGTGATATGTATCGAATCGTGACATAAGTGTATCATTACACCCCAAGTTTATGCATTAAGTTTATTCTCTTTTTTTATTTTAATCATAATTTCTCAAATAACGATGTTTATTAGACATGAAGCAGCTTCATAATTGCATTTTCTCATGTATTGGCATATTTTCTATTGAAACAGGAAGTTGGGGCAGAATATTTAAAAAGTAGATCTCAAGAGTTTTCAAATACTTTGATGCCATAGACCCACAAGACCAATATGCAGTTTATTAATGTATAAAGAAATATTAAAAATTCTTAAATAATTATAAAAAAGGCTGTCTTTAAAAGCAGAATGAGATAATAACATGATCAAATTTGGTAAACACATGTTAATTTAATATTAATGGTAATATTTCTCTTCGGACCCTCCAGCACCCCAACCCAGTAAAAAAAAAAAAAAAAAACAGATTTACGTAGGTGAAGTTAGGGGGAGGAAAAATTCCATCATTCTCACTTTATTGGCCAAAAACTGCTAAAAGCTAATATAAATAGCTAAAAATCTATTTTAGCATCAACCAATTAACAAAAGACAGACAGGAAGTGCTGCTGGACTCTTACCTGTCACTGTAGGCCGCTGCAGCTGCTGCGGCTGGTTGGGCATATCTGTATGCTGCATAGCCACCCTGTCAATTACATAAGGGTATCCGTCAGACACATGCAAACAGCAGGATATCAGTGACATGAAATTTTAGAACCCCAATACAACTGGACTGTTCATACATTAACAATGCAGTGAATCCCAAAAGCTCAGTTGTAACCTTAAGAGTGCTGCTGAAAAGGCCTGTCAATGCTCACTAAAATCAGCGCTGAGTGATTTAGGTGGTATTTAGTTTGCCAATACAGCTTTTTGTGAAGCCTTTTTGTTTAATGGGGAATTGTCAGATTGACTGCATTAGCTCTTCATATAGATCTCGGCATAGATGCTTAACAGCCCAAGTCCGAAAGCGAACCATCTGAGCATCTTCACTTATCTAAGCTGAGTGCAGCAATAGCTGTGCAACCAACGGCTTGTCTTTCCAGAGCGCATCAATCCCATCAATTGAAATGGCAGGGCTGGGCAACTATCGATCAGCATGGTAAGTGGCAATCTGGTATAAACAATTAAAATCAGTCAATGTTTGCTTACTGCGAATGAACCAAATGGAAGATTTGGCTGAAGCTATTGAAGGGGCCTTTTAATTAATGTGGCTGGCCAATACGAGTACCCTGGCTCGGTGCCCAGGGGAGCGGTCTCGACACACACAACGTACTCATCCGTGGCTGGAGAACGGCACAAGACAACACTAAATATTGCTTGTATAAGCATTAGATGACATCTGACAAAGCTATTAATTGCTCCATTCAAGCTAGCTATTAATAGCCGAGTTGTAAGCGGCATCAGATGACATTAGCCGAGATTGTTAGCTGCAACAACCGAGCACTGTCTGCTAGTCTTCTCCGGGTGATGTTTTGTGAACGCTTACACTAAAAACATGCCAAGCTTTAAACAACAGGGAATGTATTTGCTGGCTGCGAGCGAGTATCTAAGTGGCTGGGGTGTTTATTGAAGTGTCTGTTTTAATGAAACGCAGCTCCGTTCTTTGTTATTTTAGCACGCTGACATCACTGGTACATTATGTGAATAATCGCGGTGCCAGAGCGCGTGCAGGACTGAGACATCGCAGATACAGGACTGCTCGCTGAATTATAGATGCTCTCATTTATTTTTCAGCTCGGGATTAATGTCCGATGCTACTCTGCTAAGATCAAATGTTTAGCTACTGGAGTTGAAGAAAAATCAGGTCACGGAAAAGTGTGTTCATGGATTCTGTAGAAGATACAGATTCTTAATTCCGGTACAAATTCTCACCACACAGATGGATTTAAAGGGATAGATAAACCACATATGATATTTATATACCATCACGTCCTTCCAAAAATGTATGCTGTTTGTTTGTTTGTGGAACGTGAAAAATCACAATGTCATAAAAGCTCCACAAAATCTTGAGCACATCATGACATTAAGTTATGAGACACTACAAGACCAATAATGTTGGATGACACTGCTGAGTAAAAGTATTAATTTCTTTAAAAACATCTTTTGATTACAATCCTTTGAATACTGAATATGAGCTTAAGGACTACTTTATGCTAATTTAACAGTGCTTTTTTTAGAGCTTGACAGTACCTGGTCACTATAAGCTGTTCTTGCATGCAGGGCTTGACAAACACCCACCATTTGTTCAGCTGTGGCATATAACACAGTCCACTAGCCACTTTGGCGGGTTGAATTTTATTGTAGTCTTCTCAAAAGGTATCTGTTATAATCTTGTTGCGCATTATAACCAATAACACATGATTCTGTTGAGCTTATGAATGCAATGTCTAATAATCAGAGTTTTGTTCAGAGCGCGCTCTCACTCACTGAAATCAACAAAGCAGAGATGTATGAGCGATGTATGGTATGGGCTCATACACAAAATATGCTAGATTTAAATATGTCATAGCTGACAGAACACTGATGAGAATATTGCTTGAAAATACATTATATTTACACCAAAATCAAACTGACCAAAATCATTTACATCAAACTTTTACATCAAACAACTGTTACTGTGCAGTTCACACCACCGCCGGTGAGAGCGCCAAAATGGCCGGAAGTCATTCGTTTTCAATGAGAGCCGGTGGCGAGCTCCGGCGAAAGCGGCGTGGCGCGTCTTGGACGATTTGGGCATCGAGGAGAGTTGAAATCAGCTCAACTTTATGGTAATGAGCTATGACGCGGTTCGGCGGCAACCGAGCGACAACAAATCGGAATGTAGAAGTGCCTGTAAACTTAGGTTCCGACCACATTAGTTCCCAATCAAAATGGAGGAGAGGTTGATCGTTGCTGTGGCGGGTTTGATAAGAAGGCGCGCAACATTATTTATAGGCAACGCCGATTCGACCAATTGCATTAATGCTGCACTTCACCCAGGAGAGTTATTGTAATGTAGGCTGCTCAAAAATTAATGTTAATGTTAATTAAAGATCAATGCTAGCAAACGTCTCCTATCCTATAAACTGCATGTTGAAATTAGACTAGCACTTAACCGTGAACACGAAAGCCACACCACACAAATGGCTTTTAAATGGTTTATTTCGTTAACAAACATGCAATTATAATTAAGTTTTCCATCGATCAGTTTTTGTTTTTGCTTTCACATTTAAATGATTTAATAATGTTAACTTATACGGGTATACCCTACCTGTGGTCAGTCAACATGATTGTTTGCTTTGCAGCCCCTTTAAATAAAATTTAAAAAAGACCAAGCATTCGATCAATGTCAGAGCATCAGCGCGTCCACAAATCGTTCTACAGCGTCGATGGCAGGGTGGCCAGAGCGAAGTTTGACGCTCTCGCCGGCGGCGTTGTGAACGCACAGATAGTGTTTCTCTGTCTAGAATAAGGAGCTTTACACACAACCTTATCAGAGCTAAATAGGCCTATTTGATGACCTGTCATGTTATACATTTCATGTAGACTTGATTTGGGTGTGGTCATTTACATATAGCCAACAACAAATTTCCCAACAACCAAATTTTGGCCAGTGAAAATGCTGAGTGGCTAGTAACTTTGGGAAACCACTAGCCACAGTGGCTGGTGAGCAAAAAAGTTAATGTCAAGCCCTGATTGTATGTGAAGAAAATGTATTAAAAAAATGAGCATACAGGTTCGGAACGACATGGGAGTGAGAAACTACCAACAGTAATTACAGAATCTTCATTTGTTTAGTCAACTATTCCTATATATATGATATCTAACTTTCAGGCTACTCCAAAAAGTTGATCCGTAGAGACGGATTCTGACTTCACTGGCAATCATGTTACATGTATTCATCAAAATCTGTTTGACTGTGATCTATCTGGGGTCACAGTCCTGGCTATGAGTTTGCAAACTTGGCAGCAAACATACTATTGTGCATGCCAGGTAAAGGCATCACAATTATGTCCATGTTCATTTGTCCTGTTTCAGATCTAAAAGTTGAATTAATTTCCATTTTTCATGCAGTGAAATAATCCTGGAAAGGGAGGCACGCTCTCTGATCACCTGACTGACTAATACGTTCTGACGGTCTGTCAAAAACAATAGGGCCTGGGCACAATCCCGGGCTGTAGCGTGAGGCCTTTGGGCTATATTTTAATGGAAGCTGAGGGAAAGGCGGATCAAACGCGTGCCATAAATTAAAACTAAAACACTGTAACATTGACTTCATCAACTTGATCTGGAGTGATTTTCCTCCCACTTAGAGCGAAACCAGGCAGCAGTGGAGATAAAATGTGGAAGAATGAGACGTTAAATGCGTAGGTTCATTCCACACTGTACATGTTAGCATTATCATACAATCCATAGAGATCAACTACAGTCTTCAAAGGAAGCCATGTTGGAAGCGGTTGAGCCGTGTGTGCTTTCATTGTGCCAAGTAGTGGTATGCACAGGGGAACCCAAAAAGTTTTAGTACACCACAATCAGCTGTCCTAGTGGATTTGCACATGGTGACCTGAGCTGACCCTTGCCCTTATGAAAGATTCAGCACCAGCTGCTCACGTAAGACTCAGCGAACGTGAGCGCCCCGTCCTCAACGTTGCATACAACCTTTCCTTAATTTACAGAAACAGTAGAAAAAGCAGCGGAATGGGCAAAGCAAAGTATACTCACATAGATCTCAGCACCGTAGAAGCCATCTTGGTAAACCACACTGCAAAAACACAAGAAGAAATAACAAAACACAATACATCAGTGCTGAACGTCCAGAGTTTCCTCGCACTGTATAGAGAAGGAAATAAATTATGCAGTGATGCATTCATTCAGCAGACAAAACAATGCACTCCAGACTGTGAGGAAGGGAAAAAAATAGAGCAGATTAGGAAAGACGGTCATTTTTTGTGCTTAGAGGAAAACAATGTTGCTTTATAATGGGCTTTGCTCTGTCTCGTCACTGGGGAAAACCGGTAGGTCTCGCCATTAGAGTGTAAAGCACTTTATAGCCATCAAGCGGTCATGTTGCAGGTTAAGGCTGTAGCACATATAATGTGAAAATGGCCCTTTGATGACATGGCTTTTAAGTGCTGAAGTTTACCTAATAATGGCCTCAGGCTTGGACAAAAGCAAGGTGAGCTATTTGCAGATACTGTGTGTGTATGTTTTGGGTGAGGGGTTACTCACGCTCCGTAAGCGGGAATGGGAGGGGGTGGAGGTGCGGCACGGAACGTGTTGTAGACGGCACGACCTCTGCCTCTCAAGTGGGCGCCCCTGTAAGCCACCGTTGCCCCTGTGGTCGGATAGGGGAAGCCTGTCACTGGAAAAAAGGAGAGAAGAAAGGTGGTGACATAAGCTTTTGCTTTTAAGAGGCACACCTGTCACCACCAATCGGCTTTCAGTCTGTAGTGTGACAACGCACTGTCATCCTAAAATGTGATGGTTTAAAACAACTCAGACGGATGTCAACCGGTGCGTCATGTTGGCACAACACATCAAACATGGCAGCATGTTACAGTCAGTGATTCTCAAATGGTTTTGCTTCAGGACCCAGATTTGTGGCAACCCGATAGAGATGAAAATGTGTACAAACGTAAAACAAAAATGTCCTTCAAACTCAAAAGTGATATTTATTAAAGGTACACTGTAGAACTATGGGTTCTCTGTCAACATCAACAAGAAGTTACTTGTGGAGGAACTGATGCACTAATATTTCAATTCAGGCTGAGACGAAACACAAATAATTATTTTCATGCAGATAATTGGTAAATTATCAATATTGAAATAATAGGAAACACTATTAAAGGGTTCAATATTAAATATGAAAACAAAACAAATCTGTGAATTCCATTCCAGTGAATTTAGGCATCACAACATTTACAGGCTTGCTAAAGTTTACATTTAACAGTCATATTAAATAGTAATATTTGTGTTTTTGAAGATTAACCTTTGTGAGCATAAGATGATGGCAAAGGTAATCAAAATGTAAAAATAAAACATAAGCATGCAAAACACCCTCTAAAATCGGCTCACCACCATTGTGCTCCCATCTTACTGACTCGATAATTGATATCTCATGAAAAAATGACATGAGAAATCCTCTGTAGTGTACATTTAGTGTGAGCGTAAACTGCCACACCAAATTGAGAAGCAATGCACTAAACTAAACGTTCCAGTTTTTTTCTCCAGCTGAATATTAACTATTAATCTCAGAGTTAAACGTTAAGGCATCCCTGTCTGGGGAAGCCTCTCTATTGTGGGTATCTCTCAAAGCTTGCGTGTGGGGTGGGTGTGTGTGAGTGTGTCTGGCTGCTCTCCCACTCTGGAGGGGTGTGTGCAAGGCAGGGGAGATGGTAGGTTGTTGTAGGTGAGACACAAGGTTCTGGCACGCAGGGTTGAGAGAGCAGATGGAGAGGATTGTTTAGAGATGCAATCACAGGCTGGCGCCATCCCTCATCTCTCTCCCCCCACACACTTCCCCAGCCTCACGCCACTGCTGGGGCCAGACCCAGCCTGGAAGAGAACAGGGACAACTCAGGGTCAAGACTGGGAGAGGTGGCAGAGTTGAGAGAGAGAGAGAGACTGAGGCTTTATGCATGTTAAGGAAAGATACATGCATGTGAAAGGGAAACAGACAGAATGTAACTTGAAACAGCATGTGTAACAATAAATGGGTGAAAACATGTCCAGGTCACATTTCACACAGTCTCGGCCACAGACGCCCACAGACTGCCTGCAGTCCATTAGATGGATATTGCACATTAAAATGGAAAGCTCTTTCTCAATCTCGCAAACTCTAATCTGACTGGATGACTAAGTATGAACACATTAAATCAGTCTACATTTCAGATTTAATTTCACCCCAAGAAAAAAAGGAAAGTTGAAAAAAAAAAAAGTATTATAATATTTTGCATTGTCATTAACAATTAAATTTCCCCCTTCCTAATAAAATTATCATTACTGTAATGCACCCATTTTATACTTATTTGAATTTCTATTGTTCTCAATTATGATTCTCATTTACATTACTATAAATTACAGGCAACACAACAAATACTGCCACATAGTGAAAATGTAAAAACTAATGCTGTCAAATTGATTAATCGCATCTAACATAAAAGTTTTTGTTAACATAATATATGTGTATATATATATATATATATATATATATATATATATATATATATATATATATTTTTTTTTTTTTTTAGAAGGAAAAGGCCAAATATGTCTGTCTTGATTCAAATAATATTAATGATATAGGCTTTATTTTCTATAAGCAAAACAAGAAACATTACTCTGTATTCAAATCCTGTCTACTGGCGTGATTTAAGAGTGCAGTTCTTTTATTTCTCTCTCTCTCTCTTTTTTTTTTTTTTTTTTTTGAGAAATAAGACCTAGACATGTTCGTGAAAGGTTTGAGAATGAGATTCACCCAAAAATATGAAGGAAAGGAGGAGACAAACAAACAAACAAAAACATGAAAACATGTGAGAATTAAAGGAAGATCATAAGGAAAATTATTAAAACTAGTAAAAGCAAGAGCATGCTACACTCAAGTCTCTCTTTAACCTTCACTGAGTATGGCCCTGATGAGTCAATGACACAGCCATAATTACCCATAGTACTGTGCAAGCAAAACACAGCACAGCAGTGCGGCCCACAAAAGTCTCTTTCTCATTTATGCACCGATGACACTATCTCTGTCTATCCTGCGTCTCAGAGGAGCAGGACAGCCCTCTTCAGTTATTTCATATCCCCAAACAGAAGCTGCACCTCCTCCTGATCATTACTGTACAGGCATCACCCAAGCAGAACTCAGTTAATAGTCAATATGTGTCAAAGTTACTGCCTTTAATGAGGTCAGCTGGGTTTATTTTGAGCACATATATGTATGTCTATATATTTAGCACACTGCCTTGGTGTAAAGACTTCTTCTATTCGCATTCAGCAAACTTCTGTCCCTGGGGTTTGCAAGTGCTGGTATAATTTTCCTTTGACTCCTGAATCTCCTCTCAGACAAAACAAACACACAATAAAATCTCTTGTATGCGACACACCAATCAGCGGTGGAGGGGTACGGCGCAGCCCTTCATCAGACGTAAAAGAAAGACAGATGGCTGAAGGTAAGGCGTTTGCTCTTTCGTTTTGATATAGAATGGAGCCATTGACATTTTAATTTGTCCCTTTTAAGCTATAGAGTCGGTGTTAATATGCCAAACAGTGGTCGTCGCTGATATATGCCAGGCCATGGTCAATTTATCCCGAATTCCAGTCATGGACAATCCTCTTATATTTTCTTTGATTTTGTGTGTGTGTACATTATGTGTGCCATGACGTACATAAATGTAATCTCATAATGAGCTATGGGTCTGCACGCAGCACCGATTCAATAATAAGCCATAAATCATTCCAGCCAGTTATGACACTCCATAAAGCCTACGACACACACAAAGGTAAAAGTGTATGCGAGCATAAATCCTTGTAGCCCTTGTGCTAACCTGTTATTTTAACATGAGAGAAGGTCAAAAACCCTTCACATCTGCACATCTACAGTTAAAACCGATAAGGATGCTGGCGCACTGCTGCATTTATCTGGGTTTACACAGGGGTATCTGTAGCACTGGAAGGAGTCCCATTGGGCTGTTTGGATGAAGGTGTGGGGGCAATTACATCCCCAACCCCCTCAGGACTCTTTCATTTACTGCAAGACTGGCTCCTTTAATACGGTGCGCCTGGAAATCGCCGGATGAGGGCCTCTCTCACACTGCGTGCTATTGTGAAATGTCTTTAGATAATCAGACCACCGATAAACCCATATCATGAGGAAAATTACACCGATGCTAGATTAAAGGAGTTTTTTTCCTCCTGCCGATACTTCTAATATTGTAATTAGGCTACTTAATTTCAATTATAGATCTATTTGAGTGGTTTTGTAATTGAAAAAGAATAAAATGCCCACAATGCACCTCTTTTAAAGGAGTGCACACACAAGGGTTGCAGTATTAAGTGTTCCCAATAAGGCCCCAAACAAGTATGCAACAGATGTGAACGCTTGAAAATACTTAATACTTGTAATGTTTCTGTTGTCGCAATGAACCCAGGGGCGCTAAAGTTACCTTCAAAAAAATCGAATAGGGTTTTTCCATTGTCTTCTGAAATATTGCAGAAAATAAGCGCTGTGATCAATAAGAGTGTATTTTTCTTACACATTTTGTTCATTATGTTCATAAATGTTCATTAATCACAAATAAATGTAGCTTTTATGACACAAATACAGGTAGTATGACTTCAGTGTCACCACCACCAAGCTTCCGACTACGCTTTTGATCTTTATTTAAAATCTATAAGTTGGAAACTTTGATTTACAATAGTTTGCAAGAGTGCGAGTAACACAACAAGGCCGCAAAAGTGGACTAGTGAGCAGATAACATTTAATGTCCCAAACAACCTCTGTAGTCCCATTTAACCAAGCCTTTTTCAAGAAACGTAAAAGCTGGTGGTGTATTTTATGTTGTAAGAATAAATTGTGAAAATATCTTGAGCTTGTGTTAACCACAGACCTCATTTCAGGCACTCTATTAAACTTGATGTGTTGTCATTCAGATAGTTATAAAGTACTTTCAGTACTTTCAGTCAACTAAATTTAACTTAACTGCTCAAGTAGATTCTCAAGTAGATTCTCTGCCATGACAGTAGTACAAAAAAAAAAAAAAAAAACCCACACACACAGAAGAAGACAGTTTGCACGAATTCCTGCTATAGCTCCCCCTTGTGGCAACACTGAGAACTCAGTGCATTCTGATGCTGCATTTTGATTTGCATTTTGGAATGCAATGAAGCATACAATGGTCATTCACGTATGTTTTGAGCCAGTGATTATTCTTGATCAGACACACATGGCCTGGAGTCAAACGTCCCTTCCCAAACACCACTAAAATATTTTTTCATCTATATTTAAAACATGACAACTTCTTGCCTTCTACTTTGCATTTGAATCTTATTGGCTGTGTTTGTCTCAACATGCTGCCAAGGACCAAATTCACTGGCTAAGAGAGCTGTCAATCAATCAATATTATGTTTCCCACATCCATCATGCACACACTGCCTCTACGGATTGAGCGAGGTGGGAAAAACGACCCCCGGATTACACAATTAAGTTTCCCGTGCACGGTTAGCGCCCCAGCCTTGCGTCCGCATCTCTAATTTAGCTTTGGCTACCGAGTGCTAGTTAAGAGCCTGAGGGAGAGGGAGAGAGAGGGAAGACGGGAGATATTGAGATTTAAAGATAGAGTGAGTGAATAAGAAAAGGGCAGATGGAAAACACCCCAGGCTTAGATGAAGAGAGAAATAGAATTAGCGATATATGTAGAGAGAAGGCTGTAAAAAGCTAGGGGAGTGGAGAAATGAGAGCCAGGGAGGGAGTCTTACGGGGGAAGAGAGAAGCCCGACTTCCCTGGAAGAGGTTAAAAGCAGGCAGTCGGCGGCCCTCATCAGTCATTCTCCTGAATGGGATTTGAGGACAATAAACCTGTAGCACCCGGACGAATGGAGACGGAGTGCGCTGTCAGCAGCGCACGATTTATGGTGCCCAATTCCGCTGATCTCCCGCACAGAAACTCGGACTGATAAACAGTGATTAATCACCTTTACATCCGATTTCAGCACCGCCCCTCCCCCAACAAAGTACATTAAATGCAGTCATAATTATTTCGTGTGAAAGCTTCCCTCTCTTTTTTTTTGGAACGGTGGGAGCGAAACAAGGGGCAACACGTGGAGGTCCATTTCGGCCATTCCAGAATGTTCCTTATTTAGTAAGCAAAATCTATATCTTATTTCCAATTTGTAGCCTCTCCGCCGTTCGCCCTCTGGGGAACAGAGGAGGCATATGGTGTCGTTTAGGCTCGGCGAACTTTAGAGGCATGTTAAGACGACTTGAAAAATTAGCATCCAATAAATCAAGCAACACCGGTTCCTCCGAGCTAAACTACTGAAGTGCCGGACCACGATAAATCTGATTTGATGGGATGTTTTGGGTGTTTGTACGGATGGGAGGCATGAAGGTGTATATGTTGCGATTAGAGAAGGTATCACATGCATGTTTCAGAGCATACTTGAGGTCAACGCATGCATAAACATTTGACATGCATCGGATTGCTTAGCATATTTGCATTTTTATGTGCGCTACATATGCATATTGTGCGTATTCAATTGAGAGGACTCATGTAACGGCTGCGTTCAGTTGTGCGTTTATGCATGCCAGAACCGAGGGAGGGAGGGCGAGAGGGAGAGGAAAAAAGTCAGATAAAAATGATAAACGACTGCTTTCTGTCACCGATGGTTATTTAGAGTTTTGCTGTAAAGCTGTCCTGAAATGAACAGATTTTAGTCTAATGAGCAAAAAGGCAGGCCGTTAAAGAGCTGCTATGTGCTCAGCACTTCTTCCAAATGAAATACTGTAATACCATTTCCCCCTCATTAGGATGCAAAGGGCTCAAAGAACCAACGGCAGTAAAGAAATCAAAGATCGAGAGGGGAAACAACAGCACAAAGAAAGACAACAAGTCAGTCAAACAAAGACGTCTCCTAATCTGCGCTTCAGAAAACAGCCTGTACCACTGTTTCATCTCAGTGGGAAATGATGGCCTGGCTGATTATTGCTTTGTCAAACGCATTGTGCATTATGGATGATGGGAGAACTGGGCAGCGTTTAAGTGTCTTTCTATAGCGCTTGCCTCTAAATTTAATCTAGAAATCAAAGAACATCTGAAGAACAGTAAATCAAAGTAAGTATCTGAGCGGGACCCTGTGACCACAACACTCAAATGCAGTTTACCTGCATAAAATTCAGGACCATAGACAGCTCCCACCACTGGATTCAGCTTCCAGCCTGTAGAGGAATACACAGGGGAAGAGAGAATTAGCTCCGAATGCTTATCGCTGTGACCTGTGGAGTGTTTGTTTCTCGATCTTTCGCCTATTAACGCAAAAGAAAGAAAGAAAGAAAGAAAGAAAGGGAAAAACAGGATTTGGAGGGAAGAACAAAAAGAAGGGGGAAGAGGCAGGAATGTGATATGACAGGAAAATATTTAAGGTGACATTAAGTTGAAGGAGTTAGGGGGTGGCAATATCAGGGCATTCGGAAGAGTGCGAGCGATATAGGATGCGAAAGGGAGAGAGAGAGAGAATGAGAGACAGAGAGCAAGAGAGTAGTGAGTGCTGTCCGGTGTGCTGTCAGTGATAGATGGGAGCTGTAAAATAGCCTCCTCTCACTCCCCATTGGCTGTGACTGAAGTAGAGCTGGGGGGGGGGGGGGGGGGAGCTACACTGCTGCTGATATATTTGATTCTTTCATTCCCCCTCTCTGTTCCTCTTTCTATCACAGTCTGAGGAAATGAGCATCAGCGGAAGAGCTCAGGACCCCACCAAGACCCCTGTGCTGAATGAGCCACCTCTCAGCTAAGCTCCCCCCCCCACTCGGAGCTCCTAAACAGCATAAGGAGAGCTGTAGGGGAGGAGATTGCACTTTTAACATAACCCCCTTTTAATGGGACACAAAGTAGTCATCGCATCATTCATATTATACATGATGGCAGCTTAAAACAGCAGTATTAAACCAAGTGTAATTTTTTTTAAAGAACCAAAGAAGTAAAAGTTTAAAACATATATATATATATATATATATATATATATATATATATATATATATATAAAAGAAATGAAATATAGTAATTGATCATAGTTTAATGTCAATCCAAGAGGGATTTTAAAGAACCCAGAACATTTCACAAAAATAATTATTTTACAATACATAAAACGTATTAAAATAAATGATTAGGTTTTAAATTAATTATAAAAATATAAACATATATGTAATTTTTATATTAAATTTATATTAATTTTTTGGGGTATATATTTATTTATATAGAATATACTCTTCAAAATTAAGATAAAGTATTTGGAGACTTTATGGTTGTGAAAATGAAAGTTAAATTTGTGACGAACTGAAGGAGTTACTGACTTTATAAATTAGGACTAGCTGGTTAAACTAAATTGCAACGTTGCATCTTTTTTATTTTATTTTCCATATGCTGCTTGTTTTGTTATCTTAACATTTTAAGTGTAGAATTACATTTGGGTCCACTGAATGTGTTTAATGTAATTTAAAGTGTAAAAAAACCTACAACAAACAAACAAACAAACACAAAATGCTCTTACCGTTTGTATAGGGGTTGGCCACTTTTTTGTTTGTCATTACTCGTGCCGTTGCATTATTTACCTGTGATAAAGAAAGCAGATATGAGAAGCAAAACCCAAATCAGAACACAAAGAATACATGTGTATGTGCCACAGGCATGATTGTGACAAAAATCTGGTTCATGCTTCTCCGCAAAGTAAAAAAAAGCAACATTCACATGCTAATCATCTGAAAAATTGAGAGATGCTAAAAATGAAAGTGATCCATCAAGCTCTGATCTTCTGTTTTCCTGCTGGATGTAGGATCTAATCCAGGCTGTTTGTTGAAGAACTGGATGATGACATCTGGTTCAACATGTAATGAAACAGAGCTACTCTGGAAATGGGCTTTAATGAAACCCAGAGTATATTGGAATTCCCCACTAGCCAAGCTGTGGGAGCTTCCTTGAGGCTTTCTCTGAAATTTCATCTGCCACATCGTCTAGACAGTTCTACATATTCCCAGACACTACAACCCTGAGGCGGTGACTCCATGAGCACTAAATTTAACCGTAGGAAGGAGGAGCCACAATGTACAATGGTCTTCTGGTTATGCTTAACATCAGAAAATTAACCGTAAAGCTTAATACGGTGGCTGCTTTGTTTATCCTAGAATGCACATGCACTTTAATTGAACCAGCCAAAAATACACACACACACAAATATGTATATTTGCAGGATTTGAGCTAAAAAGCAACATGAAACCATTGCTGTCAGATTTTATTATAATATTGAGACCTAATCTTGAGCATTCGGCCTTTCCCCATTCAAGTAAATAGGAGCTGTACATGCATGCCTGTTGCCTACACAGAAAATAACTCTTCGGGGACATTACCAAGATGGCCGCCGAGTGAACCAACTTGCCTTAAAGGGACTTTAGTAACACACAGAGAGGCCAAGCAGCTTGTTGGGAGGCGCCAAAGGAATATAAACATGGCCGCTGGCAACATAAGCCATGTTAGTATTTCACCCTCATGTTAATTAGCGTTAATAGCTTTTCGTTCCACAGGGCCCATGGAGGTCATTTAGCTTGAGGAAACAACTGGCCTCGACTCTCCCGTGATATATAGGTCTAGGTATTGTTTGTGCATTACATGAATTATCTTAATTGTCCTATAGAAAATCTTAATAGCCCTGTGGAGAAGAGGGTGGAAAAAAAAGAGAGAAATCTGTGTCCTCAAGCAAGACATACTGAGAAATAAACCTTGGATGTTTGGGATAAACAAGTGGGATTTAAAGTTACACTGACAGGCCTTTGATATCTTGAGATGAAAATTAAATGTATATTTTCAGAGATGGTGCATCACATTACCGGTTAACACACACTGTAAGTGATAATAAAAAGTTCAAAAGCTTCTTTAAATACAGCTGCACATACACATCAAAGCAGAAATCTGATGACATGCACATCAAACACACATGCACAACAATTATCACGTCACAAGTGATATTTATGCATAAAATCAAAAAGACGTGCAGCATGCAGACAGCAAGCGAGCGGTAGGGATGCAATGCGATTAAACCAGACGCTGCATGCATGTTTCATCAAATCGACAGTGCTTATGTTCTCATGGGATGGGGATTATGGAGTATTGATAGGTAGATTAGGAAAGCACCTCAATTTTGCGTCCCTCTACGATTGTACCATTTAATTTCTCCCGTGCGCGGTCTGCGTCTATGCTTGTTTCAAAAGTTACAAAACCAAAACCCTGAGATGATGTGATCATAAAGGGGATGATTAAAGATATTTGAATGGGCAACAAATAAAGTGAGCGAGAAAAGAAGAAAGAGAAAGAAAGGGAGAGAGAGAGAGAGAGAGAGAAAGGTCACAGTCAGCAGGGTTGCAAATTCTATCCATTAGTAAGAAGTGAGATTAAGACTTTAGCATGAGAGCTAAAAGAGACAATGAGAGAGACAAAGGATTATATTCAACTAAATTTCTTAATGCTGAAACATTTGGTGTGCATGCATGTGTACATTATAGTGCATCTTTCATCTGTCTTGCCAAGCATATCAGTAAGTATCAAACTGTCATTCTTTATAAACACAGATATTGTCCTTGTCTTTAAACGATATAAACTAATGTACGGAATATGTCCAAGGCCACAGAAGCTCAGAAGTGTAATGCACACAATCCTGCGCTCTAGCTGGGAAGCGCCTGCTCTGTCCCCGCACCCCCACCTCTGCTGTCAGCAGTGAGTTATGGCCAACTGCTTCCCAAACGCCATATCCGGAACAGCTATTAGGTATGCACAGCAAACAAGAGCGTGGAACAAGCCCTGGTCTTTTAGTTCATACACACTATGCAAGTACGGCATGGTAATTGCTTTGGGAGGCCTGTGAGTATGATATGCATACATGGACAGTCCATTCCTTGTGTGTGGCATGAATAAAGACCAGCCCAGGAGTCCTTGGTCTGCGAGGAAACAGAAAAATCAAAAAGGAATGGGGTGCAAAATTAATCCTTTTGACATTTTGCGCTACCGTGTTCAACACAGCGCTTGTAGTTTTTGCCTTTTATCACGGATTTAATTAGCTTACACGGATAGAAAGCTGAGCCGCTATCTTTTGAATAACACAAACATACAGTACGTGCTGTTCCAAAACCTAGTGAGCTGCCTACAGAGGCAATATTTTAAGGGATCAAACAGAGAGGCTGTTCCAAAAGTTCCAAAAACTCAAATATTAAGATATCTTGTTTTTGCATATAAATATATTATATATAAATAGTATATACATCTGTCCATGTAATATAATATAACATACATTGTTTAATAGCAGTGTTGATACAAAGTATTTTGACATACTTAGAACTAATATTTATATTTATTATATTTTATATTAAAATATATTTATAATCAACACACATATACAGTCAAACCAAAAACTATTCAGACACCAGGTATAATTTTTTACTAGTGCATGGGTGCAGGACACTATAGTGAGGATAGCAAATAAAGTAAACTGTGACATATTATACCCAAAAATTCTTCATACAGTGGATTACCAGTAAAATTGATAACAAATTGGGACCAAAATGATTCAAACACTTTCACCTGACCATATTTTGCTCAAGTGTTTTTTCTTTAATTGCTAATGCGAGCTTTTACACCACAGACTGAACAAAATGAAGCATTGCTTGGTAATTGGTTGACCTAAATTGCTATGATCTAATTGTGTACTTAAATTTAACAGCTGATTGGTTGATTGTATTCTTACCATATTATATTACCATTTTCGAAACTATAGCGAATAAACTGTGATAATGTGAGAAAATGTTGCAAGTGTCTGACTGTATATAATACTGAAATGAAAAGTTAGTTAAAAAGTTAAATAATAAAAAAAAAGTTGATTATTTTCCCTAATATTTGCATATGCCAAGTCATTTTATGCTTAAAAGCATAACAAAGAGTTAGCTTAGCAACACGCTAATGCCAAAGTCTATTGGTATACACACATAGGCAGCTCTCTAGGTTTTGGAACAGAGCTACTGAGGAATTCAAAAGACCAGTAGAAAACAGGCTCCTTCTGAACGATCGGCAGATCTTTTAATGTGCTCTGCTTAGGCTGAGCACACTGTGACGGTTTGTTCCAGCAGATTCACCCCTGTGAATCAACTAGGAGGAAGTGAGAGAAGTTCTCCTCAGCAAAATGTCACCCTCCTTTGAGACCAGCAGTGCTATATGGAAGAATGGCTATATATAACCCATTTCCAGCGCAAGACTGGAGACTTAAACAGCTGAATCTTATTACAGCAGGACAGCTCTAAGAGCAGAATCACTGCGTGTTGGTCAGATGCTCACTTCATTGAATTATAACTGGGCGAGTTAACTTGTACTCAACTGAAACCACTCAGTTGTCTCTCCGCGTATCTACCTTTCTAAAATGTGTCTTGGCTCAGTGTGAGCGAGTGTGAGAGTGTGACGTTTGAGTCACTTTGCGGCTGCTGTGTAAGAGCTGTAATTATTCGGCTCATGAAGGGAAAAGGAGACCTGTAGGGAGGAAGAAGTATGAAGTGACAAAGAACTGCTCTTCCAGCTGACTTACCTTAGAGCCCCGCTCGTTAAAAATAATTTCCACATCCAAAATTTTCCCAAATTGCTGTGGAGAGAAAAGGAGATGGGTAGAAAAAAAAAGTTAAAGAGGAGAGACAGGGGAGAGAGAAAGAAAGAAAGAAAGAAAGACAGAGAGGGAGAGAGAAGGAGTAATTAGAACTCATCTCTTCTGCAGTTTGTCAGGAAACTTGAGCACTTGATTGCACAGGGAGCTAAAATAGTAAACCCACCGTTTTCACTGGAGCTATGAACACGCAAGACAAACTTCACGCATCTCTTTTTGCCATGACACAGAAATGATACTGACAAACACAACTGATCAGTAATGGGTTAATGCATTACAGCGTTACTCAATATAAAACAACTAATTGCATTGATTCTCAATATGGAAGAAAACGTTTCTTTTGCTACTTTAACTGACTGAAATAGTTTGGGGTGGAATGCTGATTTAGTAGATTAACACTGCAAAGTAGATACTGTGCATTTCTGTGAAACAGCAGACATTATTCTACAATGAACAATTAAAAAAAGTGTATAAAACAATTCGTTTCAGGCTGTATATTTGTAGTGGGGATTTTTTCAGTGACTCTTTCTGCAGGTTAAATTGTTATACAAGTAAGTGGTCTTTATAAGGGAGTCAATTATTCACTCATCCGATTAGTTCAAAACACTGATACATTTAGAAAAAAGATTGTCTGCATCCGAAATCTCACACTTTCTAAGTAGGTACTTCTTTTAAACAAGCAATTACATAGTACTAATGTGTGTAGCATGAATGTAATGCGGATGTACTACATTTATCATCACCTATTCAATTCGAACACTGTATTTTTGTATTTCCACTACTTTTTATGCCTGACTTTTTGGGACTTTAGCTTATTCACCGTATCCCCAAGAGTTAGATAAGTCCATACATACCATTCTCATCTCTGCGCGTCCCATAACTCTGTCTGACGCACCCACCGTTAGCCTAGCTTAGCACAAACATATATATACGACAATATGACAATATATATATGACAATATAACGCCAACATTTTCCTATTTACATGTTGTGATGTGTATAGTTACATTGTGTACTAAGACCGATGGAAAATGAAAAGTTGTGATTTTCTAGACCGATATGGCTAGGAACTATATTCTCATTCCATGATATTACGCAGCGCCTAAAATAGTCCCCAGCACGCTCTCTGTGCAAGCAGGTTGTCACGTTGGTTATGTTGACGGAAGTTAGCCTATTTTCAGGCGCTGCATAATATCGTTGCGCCGCTGCACCCATGCTACGGCAGCAAAGTTCCTTTATTACTACGCAGGAATAAGAGAATAGTCCCTAGCCATATCGGTCTAGAGAATCGCAACTTTTCATTTTTCGTCAGTCTTAGTACACGGTGTAACTATACACATCACAACATGTAAATAGGAAAATGTTGGTGTTATTTTGTCACTTATTGAGCAGTAGGCTAGCTGGAGCCGTTTACCTCCAGTCTTTGTGCTAAGCTAGGCTAACGGTGGGAGCGTCAGACAGAGTTATGGCCCGCACGGAGATGAGAATGGTATGTATGGGCTTATCTAACTCTGGGAGATACGGCGATTAAGCTAAAGTCCAAAAAAGTCGGCGTGTTCCTTTAACAGTATGTGAAAGAGTAGCTAATGAATCATTCACTCATTAAATTGGTTCAAAATTCATTTATATAAAAAAACAAGTGACTGTCACTGAATTCTGAACCACTACTATCACTATTTGTTTCTTCAACATGTCTTTATGAGTGAGTCAGTAAATCATTCACATTGATTTTTTCAAAAAACACTAATTCATTCAGGAATGAAACAAGTGACTGTCTTTATGAGTTAGCCAATGAATCATTTACTAATTTGATTTGTTCAAAACACTGATTGATTCAGGAAAAAAACGAGTTACTCTTTTTTAATGAGTGAATCACTTTTTAATCACGCACTCAACTGATTAATTCAGAAAATATTAGCTTTACATGACATACAAAAACTTCAAAACATTGCCTGCCCAACTATTTGCTACTCTATCACTCTAATTACTTATCGAAATAAAAATGTAAAATTTTTTTTTATAAAAAATTACAAAAAGTCTTTGGAAAAGTACATGATGCAAATGTAATTGAAGGCTTTTATTTGTAGCTGCCTGACCAATTGTGCAACATGAAGCTCTTGGACTCTGGGAACGAGCAGGACATACTGCTGATGGGAGCAAACTTCAAAAGATCACAGCTGCACCCTGCTGTGTATGCACCAGTGCTCTTAATGACACGATATGGCTTGTTATTTTCTGTGGTGTTTTTGACTGATAAAAGCTGGCCAAAGCCACAGGAGAGGGTATTTCTGGCTTGACTTAACACCAAACGCCGACTCAATTAAAAAAAGGATAATTAGATATAGAGCAGCCATCATCGCTGATGATAAACCATATATTTGTTTATTATCTCATTGACGAATACCATCCTCGTAATTACCTGTCACTTCGGTTATTATTTTCCAGCTATTTGCGCTTCGTTCTGTGGTTTTATCTGATTGTCATTCTCACGGCCCTCTGAAACGCCCAATCTCTCATTTTTATTCTCTAATTAGCATTAGCCATGAGGCACTGACCACTCCCTCTGAGATATGGCTTTGTTTGGAAGCTTTTTCCAGCCGCTGAATGCAGCATATGGATTTGCAAACTGGCCGCCAAGGAAAGAAATCCAAACTTTCTTGGCCTTTGACCGAACGTCGCTCATACCTGTGGCCAAAAGGTGAACCGTGAAGAGGCTGCAACCTGATTAGGGGTGATAAACACCACCCTCGCTGCATGTAACGCAGAGCGCTTCAACGTTAACCTCGCTTGCCTTATGCTAATCCGGATCCTGGTTAGGGAGCTCCACAACGAGACCTTGAATCAAGCAGGTTTATTTCAATAAATAAATAAACATGCCAGCACATGCCAACGCAAGGTCACCACTGCTTTAGCCGAAGGAGAATACAGCTTCTAAAAGAAGTAATTTGGAACAAGCTTAAATAATTGGTTAGATGGAAGCAGGAGACACAGGAAGCTCCAGGGTGCACTGCTATAAATGTGCTGGGAAGCACGACTGTTTATATGAAAGCATAGGACAGCAATTTAGAGCATCGCACAAAATGACATGTGTGATAAAGGTTCTGTTTGCATTCCTATCTTCCACTTTGGCGGTCGCCGGAGAGGAGTGACGGCCGGCTCTCCCCGGAGGGTTAACGACGCTTAAGCGTTCCATTTAACGTGGCCGGCTTTGGAGATCATTACGGAACGTGGCGGAATGAAAGCAAAACCTTAAGTTCCCCTAATGGGCAGAATGAAAGCAGGTTTTAATTGCTGTCTAAAATGGCTGTATTATTTCATTAAAACTAATTACCCTGTCAAGCAGGCCGCATCGGCTTCATTTCAGCACAACAGGGGAGAAATGGGCCTTCCAGGCACCTACAGCTCAATGGGATTGATCGAGGGCCCAGGTCACTAATAAGGTTAAGAAGAGCCGCCTTTCATCCGCCCAGCTGTGGGGAGAACCCGAGGCGGACTCTGCATGTTTGCGGTGAGGAGGAGGCTGAGCGTGCTGCTCTGATCTCACATGGGGAAAAAAGTGATGCCTCGCAGTTCATTTTGGCCGGCTGTTGCTTGATCTACCGCGCTTGTTTTTCCAGCCCAATTCAAATTCCACAGACAAACCCAAACAGCTGCTACTTGACACGATTCCCTCCATTTGTTCAAATTAAGATGCTTTTTTCCCCTCCGCCAGAGTCAGATTCAAACGCCGGCATTTGCATCTCAGCGTGAACCTGCTCACGACCGCAGACAATTCGCTCTAAACAAAGTCTGAGGACGCTAATGGTTTTAACCCACCCTAATGGGCTTATGGTATTGCTGAAATATTTCCCAGGGTAGTCATCCCTGGGAAAACTGAACTAATCACACCTAGTCACCATAGGTCCCATCATCACCATTGCCGTGCAGCAGAGAGCTTTAATAAGAGTGTAGGCCTACATGAAATTAGGATCAATGGGAGATCGCAGTGTGAGACTGCTGGTGGTCCACACACTTAATAGGTTGGGAAAATGCTTCATGAGAGACTGAAGTTTGAAGCGAGTTACAGGCGCTGTGCAAACGGAGGGAGAGTAGTTAAAAAAGCGAGTCGTAGTGTGACATTAAGTCAGTTTTGTTTGCAAATCAAGCAGGTATCATTATAAACCCATTAGAAAACCATATGGGGATTCTACTCTTGTTTGAGATTCTAGGTAAACCTCTGCATTCCCTTGGGTGATCGATATTTTAGAAGAGTCAAACCTCTAAGGGAAATACCGAGGGGAATAACGGTCTATTAATCCAGAATAACAAGGTAGCTGTTTTAATCTAACACTAACTTTACCCAGTGCTGGGGCACATTTGTATTACTAGTATATACATACAGTATGCTACATGCACTGATCTGTAGGATTGCTCAAATCAATGTATTATGGGAGGAGTTGGACAATTTTGCAGCCTGAGTGTGGAATCATCATGGTGGTGCTTTAAAAGCAATTTTATACACTAGCATTAAATCCACATACTCATCTGTATAATTGCTTTGGATGTCTTTTTCTAATTATAAAATGAGGCTCAAATAAGGTTGGGTAATGGAGCCTTTTAATCGTTGCTCTTTGTTTGACTATGGTCCAAGCAAGTCGAATGAGGAAAAAGACTCATAAAATTGCAGTTTTCATTATCAGCTATTCTAAATTGATTTTCTATCTTGCTAAAATTAAGAAATCAGAAATGTTTTAGAAAGCTGGACTTGGAGTCAAAAATGAGCCTGATCTGTGACATTTTTCTACAATAATCCAGATTTAAGATTTAACATCGAATGATAGAGATAAACTAGATAATAAAGAGAGAACTGAGTCTGAGAACTGTGAGAAAAGGGATACAATACTCTTTAAGCACTGTAATTGTGTTGGGGTCAATAAGATTTTTTAAAATTGTTTTTGAAAGAGGTCTCTTATGTACGGAGCACCTAAAGGGACATGGTGATGCAAAAAAAAAAAAAAAGGTTTTGAGAAAAATATCCTAATATAGTGCACAATAGTAACAGAGGCTTGTATTAATATTTATTGTATATGCTATTCAAACCAATTTATGCAACTAAACATAGATGTTCATTTTTAATATTTCCTCAATTACATACATAAAGAAATATATTTTTGTGTTTGGACGGTTATTTGTGCCGGAAGCAGCAGCCACATGAACAATTTCAATATATGACTCATCCGCTCCGAAAAGACCATAAACATTAGAGATAACATCTGAAGAAAAAATGTATTTACATACATATATCGTAAAACTATTCCTGTGAGACTGAGACACTGAAAATCTGCGATTTGAGGTCAATGTTTTGGCTGTAAGTCAATGATGCCTCTGTCGGTAGGGAATAGTAAGATGCAGTGTTCATTTTGACAGCATATTTTGATTTAGTTTTAGTCATAGTCTTTTGACCAAAATGCCATTTAGTTTTAGTCTAGTTTTAGTCGACTAAATATCATAAGATTTTAGTCGACTAAATCTACAGTGGATTTAGTCTCCTAAAATTAATGAGTTTAGTTAAATTGTAATACATTAAGCATTTAAGTATTACATAACCGACTGTCACTTGAACTGACATTTTGACATCATTTTGTTTTTGACATTAAAAATACACGAAAGAGCTCAATTCACTATATAGTTTGTATTTCTGTTTTAGTTAGTATATCATGTTAAGCTAAAGCTTCAAATAAGTTTGTTTATTTCTTTTTTTAATTTCAGTTAACATTTATTTACTTTTTAAGTAACAAAGATTTTTTTTAATGGTTTTAGTTAACTATTATAACCCTGATACTTTATTTAATATGTGTCAAATACTGGTCTTTCGTCCTGACTATGAATTAAATGGGAATGAAATTAAATACAGTTTATTGTGTAAGCAAAAACTAATATATAATGCGTGACTTTTAATTATAAACCAGCTGGAAATGCACCGGGACTTACTATTTCAATCGCCTTACTATTGCAGTTGCAGGAGCTCATTCAAGTTCAGATGAGGAGATAAAATATGCGTTGTTACAACCGTCTAAAACACATTACTATATAAACTTCGTAAAGTAAACATTGTCATTATTCATCAGCATTAGTTCATAAACAATTGCCTGGCATAAATGTGTGTTATTTATTCATTGATTGTGAGCCGCTCTGGAGCGCTATTTGGGGATGCGTGAGCCTGTAGAGCAACAGCGCCGTGTTCTCCAGCGGTTAGATCAGCACGTCCAAATCAAATGTGCGCATCTGTTACACAGGACATCAGTTCTGACAGGATATCTTCCTTAATCGTCCCTCCCAAACATTTTCGTCTCGTTTTTATTTGTTGATGAAAATGACAGTTGATTTTCGTTATAGTTTTTATTAATCAACACTAGTTTTATTTAGTTATCGTCTCGTTTTTGTCAGTGAAAAAAGGTTGTTGACTAAAATTATTCGTCAACGAAAATTAACACTGGTAAGATGGCCGCTCGAACACCTGATGGCAGTTTAGAACGCAATGAGCAATCCAGTCATTTATATAGATCAGTGAAAAACCTTTGTGTTCAATGACAAAACTTTAACATTTTGTGTTCCACTGAGAAACTCGAAATTCACTTGAATGCAAAGTTTCTTGGAGGAACACCTGATTTTGCGAGCGAATTGAATTTTCAGCATTACTCCAGTCTTCAGTGTCACATGATCCTTCAGAAATCATTCTAATATGCTGATATGCTGCTCAAGAAACATTTCTTATTATAAATGTTGAAAACAGTTGTGCTGCTTAATATTTTTTTTTTTACCATATTTTAACCATGACATTTCTCTTCAGGATTCTTTGATGAATTAAAAGAAAATAAAAGCATTAACTTTATATAAGGGAAAATGGAGTTTGGACAGCGCCCAGTGCTCAAAGAGTTTTAAACCGTCAGTAGATAGTGATATTCTCCCCTTGTGCTTCTGTCGCTTCTCACCGTTTCCAGACTTGCCTTTTCTCACATTTTTGGGGATTTTAGAGGGGCAGAGTGCTTGTCCATCCCATCTTCTCCCAATAGTCTATCTATGGCATGGGATAATTGCACCCCTGGGTCCCTGAGAGACTTCACAGCAAGTTGCAGAAGTCTCTTCAGACAAACATACACACACTTGGTCACACATATGCCTGTTTTCGCATCGGAGTTGTCAGCTAACACAAACCTAATGAGGATAAACTTCTAGTTTTTAACCACAGTGAGGAGTGCTATTAATTACATCTCCACTGGTGGGACCACTGTGTGGCTCCCTGTTCATCACATCAACACTGGGCAGAACGGAGCAGAGAGGAGAGGACAGGCTCTCTTAGAGACAACAAAGTGCGTGAGGAACAGATGTTCTCAAGACTCAGCAGTCAGGCTGTACCCAGAGTCCTCCACCAGTTTAACTGTTACTGTTTGCTATACAGTGTCCTTAGTAAACATAGACTTCGGTTTTTAACAAGCTGGGACCAACAATGTTTTTTCTCCTCTGTCCGCTGCCTGTAGCCTCCAGTAACAAGCTGCCAGTGTTTAACGCCGTTCCCTTGCTGTCTGCTGTTAATTCAAAGGTATGCTGGAGATTAACTGTACGAGTTCTTGAGTCTTATAGAGATGGCTGGTTAAAGAACGCGGCGAGACGTTCATTAGTTTTGTTTTTTACTCTAGCTGAGAGTGCTTACATCTAAACGCAGATTGAGGAGCAGTAGTTGTGGATAAAACTCTAAATAATGACCAACCATTACCAAGCCTGTCGCTGCGCTCAGTATAACAATACTTTTTGATTGAATACCCTTGTTTTAAAAAAGTTTTACTAATCCCCTGTCACTTACTAAATATATAAACTAAAGCTAATATAATGCAGTTAAATCATTTAGCATTTTATCCTTGCCCTTTTTAGCCTTGGAGAGATAAACAGAAAAATGTAAACACCGACTTTAGTCTTTAGTTTGAAGTTTAGTCTTTACATTTTTTGATCACATTAATTACTTGACATGGCAATTAGTTAATCAAATTGATCACAACTAATCACATACATCAGTATTTGCTAAGAAAAGCCTTCATATGACAATTTGCATGCATATAACTAGGATATTGGCTGTTTATTAATACTTATAAAGCACATATTAATGCCTTATTCTGCATGACCTTATTCGACATCCCTTAATCCTACCCAATATCTAAACTTAAACACTACAAAAACTACCTTACTAACTATTAATAAGCAGTAAATTAGGAGTTTATTGAGGCAAAAGTCATAGTTAATAGTGAATATGTGTTCCCCATACGTTTTATAAATCACCCCATAAGTGTTTAGCATTTTTTGAAAATACATTATGTAATGTCTCCTGATTCCGGATCCTTAACGGAATTAAGGAATGATAAATATTTGGAAAAAGTTAATTATGAGACTTTTACATTTAAATAAATTCTTGCAAAAGAAAATACTTTTTAGAGGTTACATAAATCCAATAATTTGCCTTAGCTATATAGTACATCAATTAAACAAAATATTTATTGGTTTATTTTTATAAAATACCACTGCAAAACGTGTACCGTATCTTTAACTACAGATATGAAAACAATACAGTCTTGCAGTTAGTTCTAAGCTATATGTGTTTAATTCACTAAAACGAACTGATTCATGAGAGTCATTTAATGAAGTTGCACTGTCTGTTTTTGATTCACACACAATAAAAGGCTCATATGATTCATTCAATCAGGTATCGGATTACACTGGTTACACTATATGCTTTTTTATTTGTTTAAAAAACAATGTATCATAAAAATCGGCCTTGTTAAGTCATACTAATGCATAACTTTAGGCTACAACTATAATATCTACACTGGTTTTACACTGCTGCATATAAGATCAATGTCCTTGTCATATTGTAACAGGATTTATGATCAGCCCTTCATCTGAGACACAACCTACTGCCATCTGGCTGAGGCCTGAGACTCACCCCGAACATTTGCCGGAGGTCTGGGTCACGGAAGCGGAAGGGAATGTTGGAGACGTGTAACCGTTTGGGCTGCTGCTTCTCCGAAGAGTCTGAGGGCTGGAGCTGAAGCTGCTGGGAGCCGTCTGTCTGTGCCACATCATCCGCTTGCTGAAAGACAAAAACACAAGCACAGCTCTGTTAGTTCCTACCTCAAATGCTGTCACGGCCTGGTAAAAGTGCAGTGGGCAATGGTTACGGGAGGTGAGGGGGTGGGTGAGCAGAGGGAGATCAGGGCATGCTGGTGGCATATTACAAATTCCCTCTGCTCTGCCAGCATTTGTATGTGGCGGTGAAGATTAAGGAAGCTGTCAGGAAGTGTGGATACAGATTTCAAGGGGGAAAAAAACTCTGACATGGGGAGACCAGAGAATGCATTTACTGAGCAACCGCCTATAAAGACCTGAGGGAGAGCGGGACAGGGAGAGAGAAAGTAAGCGTAAAGATGGTGTGCTCATCTGTCCATCATGTGGAGGAAATGGTAGTGACACAGCTGTGCTTAAGGATGGACTGCTGTCCGTGACACACATTCATCTTTCACCTCACACAGCCTTCATCCCATTCTCACAATTTCTCTCGCTGTCTGCTGGGCTTCATAAGACCTCATCTGACCAGCCACAGACCAGACGCCGTCACGCATGGTGTGCAAAAAACCCTGCTTCATGCAGTGGTGTTTCCACTGAAGATCAACCAATATTAATTGTCAAACATTACTCGAAGTGTCCAAGATGCCCTTTTTTTTTGACAATATAACACCAAAATAATCAGTGAATAAACTACTATGCATTATTATTTTTGCATTTTCCGTGCAGATATTAGAAGAAAATATGTGGCGCGGATTAAACATACTATAGGTGGAAGAATAGAAGAGATGTGCTAAAATATTTAACAAACAAACACAAAACAGTTAACCCAAATTTATAAGGGAATTTATACACTGTGAATTCAATCATATCAAATATTATGAAACAATACAGAAAGAAACGCTATGAAATAATAAATCAATATCTATAAAGAAAAATATTATCTAACAAAATGCTCTTGAGGGAGGATCAGGTGCATAACTGAATGAATAATTAATCCAAATGTGATGCAATGGCTGACCGACTCCTCTGCGTTTAAAAGTTTGTCTTGTTTTTCACCCATTCTGTGCCGACATGTTCAATGAAGGAAAAAGCATGGTGAGCGCAGCACCCGAGCGGCAGCCCTTCATGTACATAATGAATTAGAAGAACATGGGAGCACAGATGAAGAGATGATGTCAGCTAAACTTCCCCCGGCTTAGCAGGATCAATGAGAGAGAAGTGCTGAAGGCAGCTACATTTGGCTTGGCCCATAGACAGCTGTATAGAGCAGACTATACACTGTAGAGAGAGAGAGAGAGAGAGAGAGAGAGAGAGAGAGAGAGAGAGAGAGAGAGAGAGAGAGAGAGAGAGAGAGAGAGAGAGAGAGAGAGAGAGAGAGAGAGAGAGAGAGAGAGAGAGAGAGAGAGAGAGAGAGAGAGAGAGAGAGAATAAGAAAGAAATAAGGAAAGAAAGAAAGAAAAGGTGCTGCTATGTGGTTGCTTCCTAAGTCTCTATAGCCACGTTCACACAGCAACAGAATGCAGTTGTCAGTCCTGTATATTTTGTTCCACTCAGATATAAAAGCTTCTGTCGATTAATGGACGGATTGATTTGAAGGATGAACTTGTGGCTATATTAGACTCTTGTCATGTCAAAAGTGAGGGTAAGTTACTGGTAAGAGAATTCAAGCTTGACTCCCGTTGCACAGTATTCATGATGCTACTATAAGTTGCTGTGTGAACGGGATATTTCGATTCTCACACCTGCAAATAAATGCAATTGTCAATCGCAAAAATTGTGAATATAGCCTATTAGAAATGGTTTAGGGTGCTACAGCTTGAGTCAATAGGATATTTTTTGCCTTTTATATAATCTGCCAAGTGGAAATTAGTCTGAAAAAAGTTACTTAGAAAAGTAAAGCTGCATGATTTGAGGCATCATGTCCGCAGCACAAACAGTGAGGAACACGTTAATAATAAAACTCCTAACCCTTAGTATAAACAATAGTAGTACACTTACATTAAATACTTGAAAAAGAATGGAAGTCGTGGAGTATGACAAGCTAGATATGGTGAAATGGCTAATGTTTTAGATCCCATTAAGTTTGGCAAAAAGCCCAAAAAAGGCTAAAAGAAAAGTAATTCAACTCAAATGAATTATGAGATTAAAAACTGATGAATCAAAACTTCCTCATACATGATTTCTGGGGATCCTATTTAATTGGCTTTGGCAATCTTTTTTGGTAGTGTTCAGATTTTACTGTACATTTCTAAGCATGTTTTTCTTGTATTTCACGTACATAGTTAATTATAATAAGTGGGCAGGACAAGTTCCCCCTCATTAAGCACAAAACACACAAGAGATATGAATCATAGAAGACGGCAATATATCATGCATTAGGTAATGAAGATATAATGAGATATCTATCACTCCATCCCTTTTCGCTCGCACCCTGACAGAGAAAAATGGAGGAAAAAGGTGAAGTAAATGCAATTATGTAGACACAGCTAAGAACATAATACCAACTCAAATGCAAAAGATTTGGACCTGCAAGGCGTTCATTTTTCCACTCATTACCGAGAGAAGGTGAAAAATGGCATGATAAAATATCAGCTGAAATGAGATTTTAAAGTTTAACTCGCTGAACAAAATCATTATTGCAGAGGACATATGTCTTTACAAGGGAAATTACACCAGTAACATGACAGAAGTGACTTTACATCTCTACGGGTCTCACAGATTTATATTTCAGCAATTAACAGAAAAAAAACTATAAAACAAGTATTCAAACATCTCTGTGCTTATCTAATATTTATTCAAGCAAGCTTACTAAAAGAAAAAAATCTTTTTACCTTAGCTACAACATGACTTAACCACCAACCAAAGGCATTTTTATTGGAAAACAAACACAAAGCTAAGAGTAAAAATATTCCTTTTACAAACGCTCCAAACCAATGAATGTACCATATTTTCTAACCTAAACTGGTTTTGTATTTAACATCTTCTAGGTCATATTCTTGCTCCAAAGAGTCCTCACACCACATCACAGAGCCAGACAGCAGGGCTGGATTATGGTGGTCCAACAGAATCTATTGCCTTTTGAAGACACAGGAGCTGCCATTGTGGCTTAAAGAGATGTGACCCAAAAATGAAAACTCTCATCATTTAATCACCCGCAAGACCTGTTTGATATTTTTATGTAGGACACAAAAGATCGTCCCAGTCCATACAATGCCATACAAGTATTATTCCCCCATACAATAAAAGTCAATGGGGTCCACTATTGTTTTAGAGCCCATTGATTTTCATTGTATGGACAAAAACAGTTAAAATATAGTTCAAAATACCTTCTTTTGTGCTTAGATTTATACAGGTTTTGTAATGACATGGGGGTGAGTAAATGATGACAGAATTTTTTTTGGTGTACCATCACTTTAAATTGGCCAGGCTAAACTTTTAACTTATTTTGTGTTCAAATAGTTCCAACACCAGCCAACTAGTTCCATTGCTCCCTATGAATGATTACTAGATGATGTGCTTAAATGTTGCTAAACCTACACCCTACAACTTGTCACATGGTCAATCAGTCTTATTTGGGAATGATGAAGGTAAGTTTGAACTCTGGCTACAGGTTATACAGTATAACAGCAACGAAACCTCTGAACCATTAAATGTCGAGGGTCACCAACTCCTGCTTTTTCCATCTGACAACTTCCTCATCTTCTCTAATGCACAGACTCTCCCAATGGGCTCTCCAGGGTCTCTGTGAGAGGACACCGTGTTTACCAGCACATTGGCACTATCAATCATCGCAACTATTTAGACAGTCAAGCCCTGTTAAGATAAAGCACACGGGTCGGTTCTGGATCCACACAGCCTGTCGTCCTGCCCCTTGTGTATGCCGCCTGAGGTCGGCGAGCAGTGGAGGCCCGTAGCCCCTGCCTGATGGTGGTAGATGGAAAGCCGAGCAGATGGATGGGCAAGCGGAGGTGCAATTACCCCCTGGTGCCCCCGCTCCCTGGGCTGCACCTCTTCCCACTCCCTCATCCTCATCCATCACGTCGGTGCCATCGGTCATTCACATTCTCTGTCTGCAGTCGCTCTGGAGAGAGCCGAGCTATCTATCATGTCTAACAGGTGAGCGGTGCGAAGGCGCGGACTCGCCCATTACCGACCGGTGGAGCATGGCCTCTGAGAGCCTCCAATTCCTCGCTCTGCCCAACGAAGTGCTGGAAAGAAGGATGAGGGCTTTGATTTGCTTACTTTATGGGAACACGTATTGACTAGGTCCTCTCAGATGTAAGTCATCATGTAGCAGCGAGTAACGGACAGTGATAAAAATGAGGAGAAATCGTGGGGCTACTTCGCATTCATCCCACATGCTTTGCTTTAAAACAGGACAATTGTTTACAACAAGTGTTTTGTAAAACACACAGTCCGGCACGCTCACTCTCGACTAGAATGATATAATCTCTCTGGCTTCATTCAGAGCACTTGAGCATGGCGGCTTGAAGAGCTCTTCTTTGGAGGAGTTGACACCAGGCCAGGAGAGGGAGAGGGGAGGTACGCGTTTGAGACTCCGCACTCCAGGTTTGGATCTAATTATCTCATCGTCACCGCTAAGCAGCCATCTACAGGGGGTTCGTCTGCGCAATTTGCCTTTTAATTTGTGTTAATTGCATGTTAATTATATTGCAGCTAGCATGGGCTGCATCTGTCTCTTTTAGAGACAAGGTTTCAGAGGGCTTTGCTCTCCCAAGTTCCACAGACGAGGTGAAAAGTAATTAAAAGTGTTCGCCGTGCAAGGCGGAGGCAAACTCCCCGCTCATTCGGGTTGCCAGGTCGTACTCTGGAGGATGTTGCAAGATGTTTAGGTGGAGGATTTGATGTCTTTCTTGTACGTGTACATGGACTATAACCCTCTCTCCAGCACTCCATTTACCAGGAGGATAATGGGGAGGACCTAAGTAACCTGCATTAGGGTCTCAGAATGTGGATCCTGCCAAAAAAGCTAATAGTAAATTCATATGGATTTTACGGTCAGCTAAGAAAAGCTCTCCAAATTAACCCCAAGTAGGTATATTAGCTCCTCTAAAGGTTTATGACAGCCAATTACTACAACTGAAGTCAGGAATGTTACACAACGTTCCATTTGCCAGGGTCTGGGATTAAGTACGCCCAATGATTTACTGAATGACACATTTATCGCTGTAACATACTTTGTCCAGGACTTTTTAGTAAACATGCATCATTTCAAGCTTCAATTGATTGTTCCCACATGCTAAATGTGTGAACTAAAAAAATGTGTTTTCAGTTGGCCACAAGGTGGTGCTACAGAAGAATTATACAATGCATTTTTAGGGCTGCCAAAGTTATCAATGAAAACATATCAATTAAATATGTTTAAAGTAGTGCTGTCAAATCAATTAATCGTGATTAATCGCATTCAAAATAAAAGTTTGTGTTTACATTATATACGCGTGTACTGTGTATAATTATGTATATATACTAAATACACACATGTATGTATATAAGATTTTAAAAAAAATATTTATATATAATATAAATTATATAAATAAATATATATATATAGTGTATACATGCAAATATTTCTTAAATACTCTATATACATGTATGAGTGTATATTTATACACTGATCAGGCATAACAATATGACATTGAAGTGAATAATAGGTGAAGTGAATAACACTGATTATCTCTTCATCATGGCCCCTGTTAGTGTGGGGGATATATTAGGCAGCAAGTGAACATTTTGTCCTCAAATTTGATGTGTTAGAAGCAGGAAAAATGGGCAAGCATAAGGATTTGAGCGAGTTTGACAAGGGCCAAATTGTGATGGCTAGATGACTCAGAGCTTCTACAAAACTTCAGTTCTTGTGGCGTGTTCCTGTTCTGCAGTGGTCAGTATCTATCAAAAATTGTCTAAGGAAGGAACAGTGGTGAACCGGCGACAGGGTCATGGGTGGCCAAGGCTCATTGATGCACATGGGGAGTTAAGGCTGGCTCGTGTGGTCCGATCAAACAGACAAGCTGCTGTAGCTCAATTTGCTCAAGAAGTTAATGCTGGTTCTGATAGAAAGATGTCAGAATACACAGTGCACCGCAGTTTGTTGCATATGGGGCCAGACTGAATATGAGCATGTGAGCATCAGAAATGGACCATGGAGCAATGGAAGAAGGTGGCTGTCCCTGGTGGCTGTGGTGTCCATGCCTCGATGGGTCAGGGCTGTTTTGGCAGCAAAAGGTCGACCAACACAATATTAGGTCATACTGTTATACCTGATCGGTGTATCTATATAATGATTCACACATATACTGTATTATGTAAGCACAAACTTTTATGTTGGATGCGATTAATCGTAATTAATCGATTTGACAGCACTAGTTTATATATATAAATTAAAATTAAAATAGCATATTGATATCTAACATTTTGCTTTAGTAAAATGACATTATAAAAGCCATTTATAACATTTTGGAAGTAACATGTTGTTTTTAAAATGCCACACCTAATAATTTATACATAAAAAAATATACAGCTGCCATTACATATAGATCCCTCAAATGGAGATAATTAATCTTCTCTTTTGAGACTTCCCAAATGCTGGACTACAATCATTCAATGCAGCCGATGCGCTGCTTGTTTCAATTCCTGTTGTAAAGGAGCAACTTCCCTGCACTTCACGTTCCACAAGGAATGGAGCAGCCAAGCAGCACCAAGAAATAATTGCCTGAACATTATCATACACCACCACATTGGACCTCACATTCAAGCCCCCTTCCCTACCGCAACGTCACAGAAGGCTTGTGTTTGCACACATTTGTGTGTACCCATGTTTGTATGTGCGGTTTGGAGGAGAATGAGTCCTGCTAAATCGTTTCTATTGCCGCACTCATTCAGTGTTATCTGCAAATCACTTTCAAAGTGCTCAGCTCAGCACTTCCCCCTTCAGAATGCCCCTACAACCACATAATTGAAACTATCTGATTGGAAAGCTGCCAAGCAGGTAGATTACATCCGATTAGGGCCAAACCAGCTCTTCACTTAAAGGGATTAGCTTGAGCCGCTTTATATTTTTTTGTTCTTCCACACTTCTGCTACCCTCCCCTCCGATCCCATCATCCCTCCCTCCCACTGAGATGTGAATACAAACCGTCACCTGCCATCTAGAAAGGAGACACTGGCCTTTCAGTCTTGCGCAAAGCTCTAATTAATTAGACGAGGTAATCTGACTCGTAACAAGTTTAGCCGGTAACGAATATGGAGGCTTAAAGAGCACCCAGACCTGCAGTACTATTATCAATGGCACAGTAAAAACTACTCAGGGAAGGCCGCCAAGAATAAGTGCAGGAAATAATGGCATTCCCTTAATAACATAACATCACGCTCCTTTGAGCAGTACGGCTGTGTTTGAGCGAGTTGCAAATCACAGTTTAGACAATCCCACCCAAGGCAATATGACAGTCGTAGTGGAAAACGGTTAGCACGTACCCTAAAGAGAGGTAAGTAGTCTTTTATCGCAGAGTTACCGAGCATCTAGAGTCTGTGCTGTTGTGATGATGTGATCTGATATGTGATCTGATGTGATTACAGTCCACTCTCTGAGGTGTAGTGTTCCTTCTTTGCTAATGATCCTCCACAGGGGGAGAGAAAAGAGGGAGAAAGGAAGAATTTCCCTGGTGGGTTCGGCCAGAATGACAGTTTAAGTACATCCACATCGAGTTGTAGATTAGCAAAGCCAGAGCTCAGGTGCCTTTACGTGGCCTGTCAGCATCGCTTCTCTGTGACCTGCTGAGCGTGGGATTATATCTACTTCCTTTAAACCACACCACCTCAGAGCTTTACACATATCCCAATCAGAAAGAGAAAAAGATTACATTTTTCATCCGTTCTTTCCCCCCCTAAGGCCAGGAAGACCTTGTACTTCTTTTTGCATTGAAGAAAAGTTTCATGCTCTTTAATATCTCTTTCCCACCCTTCTCTTATGCCCTTTCTCTGGCTGTGTCTCATTTCACTCACTAGTTAACTATGACGTGAATTAGGCCAAATTTGGGGTAAATCCTCCAAAAAAAAAAGTGTTTATCAATAACATCAACATACACTATATTGCCAAAAGTATTGGGACACCCCTCCAAATCATTGAATTCAGGTGTTCCAATCACTTCCATGGCCACCAGTGTATAAAATCAAGCACCTAGACATGCAGACGCTTCCACAAACATTTGTGAAAGAATGTGTCTCTCTTATGAGCTCAGTGCAGGATGCTGTGGTGTAAAGCATCCCACCACTGGACTCTAGAGCAGTGGAGATGTGTTCTCTGGAGTGACGAATCACGCTCCTCTGTCTGGCAATCCAATGGACTAGTCTGGTTTTGGTGGTTGCCAGGAGAACGGTACTTTCCTGACTGCATTGTGCCAAGTGTAAAGTTTGGTGGAGGGGAGATTATGGTGTGCGTGTGTGTGTGTGTGTGTGTGTGTGTGTGTGTGTGTGGTTTGGGGGGTTCAGGGGTTGGGCTTGGCCCTGTAGTTCCAGTGAAAGGAACTCTTAATGCTTCAACATTCAAAGACATTTTGGACAATTTCATGCTCCCAACTTTGGGGATGGCCCCTTCCTGTTCCAACATGACTGCGCACCAGTGCACAAAGCAAGGTCCATAAAGACATGGATGAGCGAGTTTGGTGTGGGGGAACTTGACTCTCATCCAACATCAGTGCCTGACCTCACAAATGCGCTTCTAGAAGAATGGTCAAAAATTCCCATAAACACAATCCTAAACCTTGTGGAAAGCCTTCCCAGATTAAGAATTAAGAATGGGATATCATTAAATTTCATGTGCATGTAAAGGCAGGCATCCCAAAACTTATGGCAATATAGTGTATAATCAATATAGCTAACATCAAATATCTTGTTAATGTAAGAAATACAATAGTTTAGCAACAATAATGTCAATGCATACACAACATTTCCGACATTTCTGGTGAATATAATGACTAGCCGATGCTCAAATCTTGTATTTTACAAGGCCCACAATATAGGGGTCTTGTAAAGGATGAGTGTCAAGCCCTGAAACCAACCCTTTATATAAAATCTAATAAAGTCTAAGTGCTAAAATAAAAAATTAAAATGACTCACAGGGAATCATCTGTCCTTCTTTTTTTCCTGCATTTCCTCCAAGTGTAAATGTATGTGTTAATCAAAGACCTATAGAAACCAAGAAAGGGTAGCACTAACAGACAATACACAACTTACCCACGGGACCAGGTCTAAGGACAGTCTCTACTCTCAGAGTTTCTTTTATTTCATCATGTGCTTGTCATCTGCTCAGATAGAGCACTTGGGCAGCACTCGTTAAGTGGTCCATTGAGACGTTTGTGATATTGTTAGCCATGGTAAATGGCTCCATGGGGTTTAAGATATGGAGCCATGTGATAGCCATGGCTTAAAGCTTGGTAAAATGGATAGAGAAAGCAAAATAACTTTAAATGGAGAAGGATGGTTTTTCTCTAAATGTCTCTTTTTTTTTGTCTGTCCTTTTATCTTTATAGTTCTTTTCATTTGGAACTCTTCTATTTCCAAGCCCTAACTTTTCTTTATCTCAGTGTGTCTGAATGCAGAAATGTTAAAAATGGAATGTTAAAGTGTGATTATGACATTCTTGCATTTATTAATTTTTTTGGTCTTTTGGGATTTTTGCATATTTGTTTTTTGTATCAACATCTTATAATAAATAAGACAAGATTACATTGTGATTTTGTTCCTTGTATGACTGGAGGAGAAAAACTGCAGGCCTCCTAAATATACATCTAATGGTATATTTCCCATTGAGGTACATTTCTTTAGAAGACATGCACGTTGCAACAGTTTTTTTTATCTTGATCTGATCACAACAAGCATTAGACTATTGTTCTTACAATTTGACAAGTATTAAGTTGCAGCTCCTAATGAAAAAAAAAATGTTTTCGGCTAACCAGGGTTAATATTGTTAACTAAACCTATTAAAAATATTTACATAAACAGCTCCTCTTACTTGTGGTGTCCCTCAAGGCTCTATTCTTGGCCCAATTTTATTCTCCTTGTATATGCTTCTGTTGGGGTTGAATTTTAAAAAACATGGTATCTCTTTTCATTGTTATGCTGACAATTCCCAATTCTATCTTGCTTTGGGATCTAATAAGAGGAGTTTGGATACTCTGTTGGCTTGCCTCACTGATGAATCAGAAATGTTACCTGTAAGTAATTGAAATAAGTTGAAGCACTAAAATTACTAATTGGAAATAAATAAAACCTAAAACTGAACTTAAACTGAAACTGAAATAAAATGTAAATTAACCCTAAACAGTAAACAAATAAAATAATAATAATAATAAAACTAATAAAAATGTCAACAGCACATCACAAAAATAATTAAAAAAAATATAAAAAATAAATCTAATTCAAAATATTACTACAAATTATAAATAATACTGCAATTACACTGCATCCAACTAGAGCATTTTATTTACTTGTAAAAGGATAAAATATTATAAAGGATAAAACATTTTTACCAGAATTTAGCAAAAATAAAATAAATAAATAAAATAAAATAATAAAAAATATGTTGCCAATAGTACTCACTGGTATGCTGCTAGTCCCTGTAAGGGAAGGCGTGCTGCTGTCAGTGCCAGGTGGCTCGCTGTGTGTCTGTGCGGGTGTGTAGATGGTGAGGGCTGCAGCGTGCTCAGGGACCGGACTGGGCCCCGTGTAGTCCTGCCCAGGGTGGGTGTACTCGCCAGGCAACCCGTTCTGAGGTGGAGGGGGAGGATACTGCGCAGGGGCGTACGGCTGAGCCATGGCTTCTGGGGGAGCTGGGGCCTCCTGGTTACCCTGAAAAGAAAGAAAGAGATCTTATCAGTTTTACTCTTACGTATCTCCCACTAATCCAGTAAGTTTTTCTGGCTGTTGAAAGAACAAAGCCTGCAATGAGACGTGACAAAAGCGATCATCGCCCCCTGTACAGTATGTCTGGGTTGTGATAACACATGATTGGAGAGAATGAGACCTAATTCCATGATAATGGCAGAACAACTTCTAGAACTACTGTACCTGACAAACTGAATCATACACCATGATAAGCCTCAGATATTAACACCACTTATACTGATACGAATCCCTGTTCCTGCTCCCGAGACAAATCGCCCCCAACCCTTTTTTCACCATTGTTAGTGAGACACGTTAATATTCGACTTTAAAAGAATCATTCTTCGAAATTTATCTTCTTGCTATCTTCAAGAAATTTTGAATAATCATCCAAAAGGACCAGACAAGGGAAAAACAAGCACCATAAAAGTAGTCAAAATGAATTGTCCGCTGTATTCAAAGTTATCTAACGCCATTTTAATAACAACAAAGGTTGTTATTTGCTGATAATTTTTACCTCCGGAACCACTCGGACTGAATCACTGAATCAGTGAGTTGAACTTCAGAATCCGATTTGTGAATGACTAATTCGTTTTGTTCTTTTAAATGATTTGGACTGACGTTCTCAAGTTCCGTTCACTCAATAATCCTCACTGGACGGGACGTTTATCAGTGAATAACAACATTTATGTGTTCCTCACATGAATAAATCACAACGTCTTTTATGGTGTTTTTTTAGAGCTTGACAGATGTGGTCACAATGAACTGTCACTGCAAGGAAAACTTAAATGAAGAAAAAAACAGCATACAAAATTGCAACAACATGAGGGTGAGTAAATGGTGACAGAATTTGAATATTTGGGTGGACTTTTCCTTCAAGTGAAGCTGAAGCATGATTGTTCTTTGTCTTTGAGACACGTGGGGTCCCGGCTGCTGAATGGCTTTTTCTGGGCCCTATCATATCAGCTCTCAGAGAACATTAGAGGACCGCTTGATCATTACAAGGCAACAAACTTACTCGATAGATTTGCAGCCCGAGCGACAGGGTTCTAAATTGCTCTCTTGGCAAGCAGCATGTGCGAGATCAATTAACTGATAAATTTTTGATTATAACCTTTGATTTAAATTACAGGTTTCTAATACAAGCTGCTGTTTCCCCTTTTCACGGCCTTTCTCGTCTTTTCCCTCATATTTACCTCCCTCTGTTTCACTCATTCTGTCTCACTTAAGCGCTTTCTCCCGCTCTCTGTCTCCGCGCTGGAATTAAATGAGTATCTACCCCCTCATTTAGGTCTCTGTGTGAAGGGGTGTCTTTCTTTCGCTCTGTGTATCAGCATGTAAATGAATGTGCTTTTTCTTTCTTCTCATCCATTTCTCTCCATTGAAGAGGATGCAAATGAGATTCTTTACTCTGTTGCTTTCCCATTCGTTTTGAGTCACCGAAGAACACGATGTTTTCTAATCTTATCAGCGAACATTAGGATGTGGCGGCGCATCATTTTTCTCTCTTTCTCTGACAGGTGTCATCATTTGTGCCGGTGGAGACTGGCTTTGTGACGGTTCTTAGTATGTAGCTTAAAGACCCAGTGAAAAAAGTAACTTGACGAGTGCAGATTTCTGTACTGTGTTTGACGCATTTCCTGTTGAAACAGGAAGTTTGGACGGGACATACAGAAGGGATTGTAACTTTTTTCGAAGCTGACTATTATGCAAAATAATATTTAAAAATTCTATAATTTTATATAAAAAATATGTTGCTTGGCGAGTGCAGATATAGATTAAAATAAAACAATATAATATAATGTAAAAAATTATATCATTTCATATTCAATATATAAAATAAAGCTAAGAAACTCCATCATTTTGGTCTGTAAATTAGTGTTTATGCACATAAAAGTGTGTTTTCATTGATACTACAGATGGTCAGATGGCTTATTTTAGGGAGTGTGTGCATTGTGAGATGATGAGAGATGAGAAGTACTCATTTGGACAGAATGCAGGTGTGTTAGTGTGTTGATGTGCAATGGCTAATCTCTCAGGTAGTGTACTGTGTGTGTGTGTGTGTGTGTGTGTGTGTTTGTAATGACAGATGACCTGGCTAATCTCAAAGGTAAAACACTGATGTGTGTGTGTGTGTGTGTGTGTGTGTGTGTGTGTGTGTGTGTGTGTGTGTGTGTGTGTGTGTGTGTGTGTGTGCGTGCGTGTGTGTGTGTGTGTGTGTGTGATGACAGATGAGGGCTACTCTCTAGGGCAGAGTGCTGTTGTCAGCACAGGTGCAACTGGGTCATCAGTACAAAGTATATGTGTGTGTTTCTGTAAATGTGTGTTTGTGTACTGTACGTGTCTGAATCTTGCTATATAAAAGCTGGGGCCCCAGGGACTCATATCAACGTATTAATCTTATACAAATTTAGAACCTTGGAGTTTGAACTCTTCCTGAGAGCTCATGGCAAAGAGAGGCAATAACAGCTCTTTTAACCAACTTTTGGGTAATGGGATCTCTCTTACACTCACTTACTCTGCCTGCTCCTTAATTAATCAAAATCTGATGAGCTTAAAAAAACACACACCAGGCACCCCTGGACACAAATGACTTCTTGTTTGGAACCACATAACAAGTTGGGCAGACAATAATATACCTGAATCTGAAATTGAATTGAGGTAGCAAACAGAATGCAGAATTGTATCTGAATTAATGCTGGGCAAATTAACACGTTAACGTGGGCGATTATTTTTTTCAGTTTAACGCATTACAAATATTTAACGTAAAGTAATGCAGCGTCCGTTTTTATATCCATTTTTGCCCAGCGTTACATTAAATCACGCTCTTATTCATGTAAATGCTTTTAAACAATCTAAACACGACAAGACAGAAGAGAATGCGCTGTATGTCAATGTCCTGTCTGTGTGGGTGCGTCTCAATCCGCTCCCTAGTTCAGTAGTCAGGGCACTGATCAGGGAGTTGGCCACATTCATGTACCCGATATACTGATTCACCACCTAGGAAGCTAATCGAGGGACACCTTGACACACACACACGCGCACCAGTCTCGTGCACACATCGAGTTCTCTTTCGCTCGTGAACAAACAATAACAACAACACAGAGAATTTTACCAAAATGTTTTGTCGAGTGTTCTCCTATTAGTAGTCTTAAATGAGTTAAATAATGTCTTAATTGAACTTGAGAAAGTTAGATGCACGGGACAGCGCATCAGATCCGCATCATGTTTGGCAGCGGCCGATCTTAAAGTGACAGGAGCACTGATGATGTCTGTCATTAATGTTCATCAAAGAGCAACGGGAACAGAAAAAATGGTAGCTTTAATGATGATTAATCTATAATTATTATTTTTATAATTATTATATAATTTATTATTCATGAAAGGTGTTGATAACTTTATTACATTTCTGTGTAGACTATGCCTAACAGGGAAGGCCATGGGTAAATATAACATTGATTATAATGGGTTTATGTAAAGATTGTTTTAAGTTCACTTAAATTAAAAGTTGTTATTTTTTAAAGCCTAATAAATGTTGAAATTGGTAGCTTTCAGTTATACTGTAATGTAACGCCATTGATGTTTCATAGAGACATTAGTATCAGTGATAATGGCCTTCATTCATAAAAAGATGCCATTACAACAAATATTTAAAATATGCTGTCTTTAAACTATCTCTTCATTCATTTGGAGAGTAACTGAAATTATTACAATATCAAAATATTAAAAACTCCAATGTTTTTTTAATTGTGATTAATCATGATTAATTAGTAATTTTTTTTAATCGATTCACAGCACTAATTTAAATGTAATGAAGTAGAATTAAAATGAACTGTACTTCCAAGATACACAGTCCTAATTTCTAACTAGAAAAAATAAAATAGTACAAAAGTTAAACATTATTTAAACAGACAACCAGATCAAATAATTACTTAAATTGTAAAAATGAATGCAATGCTTTTATAAAAATACAATTTTAAAAGAATAAAAAAAATCATATATTACAATTAGTGCTGGGCAATCGATTAATCGCAAATTTATCGCATCCAAAATAAAAGTTTGCATTTACATAATAATAATAATAATACCAATAATAATAATGTGTACTGTGTTTAAATATTATGTATATATAAATACACACTCCTTTATGAAAATATTTAAGAAATATATATATATATATATATAAATTATATATATTTATATATTTTATCTTATATATAATAAATATTTTATATATAAATGTAACATATTTTTCTTAAATATATAAATGCATGTGTGAGAAAAGAAAAAAAGAAAAAAAGAAAAAAAGAGAGCTGATCGCGCCGGCGCGACTGCTGACTCGAGAGGATTAATCGATTGCCCAGCACTAATTACAATACTATTCTATTAAAATTAAATTGTTCCATGAAGATACAATTATTAGTATACATTTTAGTATAAAATATATATTATGTTTTTTTTTTTTATAAAAATGTAATTATTAAAATGAAGAAAATATACATCTGTGGTGATTGTGGGCTGTTGGTTCTCGAGGACTTAGGTACGAGTGCGGCCTGTGGTCATATCCCAATCCCATTCCCTCAACTCTCCTGTCTTTCTTAATTGTCCTTTAATATGGGCTAAAAAGCCCATAAATAAAATGACAAAAAGAGAAAATCTCAGCAGAATTTGGCTTCCTCTGCCTTTTCAACTGCTGTCCATTACAGAAGGCCAATGAAGAGCCGTAGGAAACACAGAGCCTTTCTCTCCCATTTCTGCTTGATTGTTATTAACCTTTTTTCACTGACTAAGCAGCATTAGGCGGCAGCGGCAGCAGCCATGGCCAGGGAGGGTTGCAGTTTAATAGAAGTGGGGAGAAATGCATTAATGTAAATGTAGTGGAAACAATGAGAGGCCCAGCCATTGACATGTTGGCAAACAAATGAGGCTGTCCTCTCAATTAGAGTCAATGCTCCATTATCCAAATGAAAAATGCACTCTTCCGTGGCCGAACGCCGACGGACAGGCATGGAGGGGTGAGAAGGAGTGAGGAATAAGGAAGCCAAGAAATGTTATTACTTCTCAGTTCTTTCTATCTGTTTGCACTTCCTTACACGTGTCTTGAAGCTCCAGGAGCTCAACCCGCTCCAAGACGCTGACGCAATATGCAGTGTGCTAAGCAAGCGATGTGCAGCTCCAGTTTGATGAAACATGTACAGTCTGATGCATAAACACACATGCCTGTACACGCAACTCCTGTTACATGGGGTGCCAAACTAAGTTTTGACAAGTGCGGGTGTTCTATTGATTTGATGTGGAAGTTTGTCTCTCTCGTTATACGTGCCTGTCCATCTAGGACTGCATCTTGTTCTTTTATCCCCCTCCTCAAGTTGCACCACCCAGGACGAGTCTTACTCTTTCCTAGTCAGACAAGGAAAAGGAAAAGAAGCGAGTCAGCCATAGCCTGGGGTGGATATTGTAATTCACTAAAACATTAAGCAGTATTGATGCATCCCCCCGTCTCAAAGTGCCAATGGGGGTGAGGTCTGTCCAGCGGCCTGAAAAACAGTAGATAAGCCTGACTGGGAGGGGTGGCCTCCGCTCCATCTTGGGGTCTGGGCAGAAAGCAAGGTGGGGGGATTCGACTGAGGTGCTCGCACACCCATAAAGTCTGCTGGAAATGGCTTTCGCTTGAAATCACCTTATTATTGCCGTGTGTGTTGACTCCGCGCTATGAAATATTCAGCGAGCTAAATGGACGAGTAAGCCACATTTTCCAAAGATAAGATGAAGGATAGAGAGCGGCTTCCTTTGCATCTGGTGGGCTATGAGGCGGATGAAACAGTCAGTAATCCAGCCTCACATTTTTCCGATGTGTTTTTTTCCGGCTCTTGCACCTGCAAACAACATGATGTGCTTTGTTTTCTCCGTCTTACACCTGAAGGTGTTGGGTCTCTAAACCCGCCTGACCCCTGTTTTCTTGATGTTTCTATGTGCATTATGTTTTTTTTTTATTATAGAAGGTTAAGCGAAAATGACCTAAGAGAGCTGACGCCCGATTAGCTCCCATTAGATCCGCCTGCGGTCACAGAGAGCTTGAGTGATGACCTGCGCTTGTACTGTACTCCACCACAGACGCCGAGTGGATGTGCTGTAAAACGGAACCTTTGGGACTGTCCGTCATCGCAGCGGTCAGAGAGTTACCACTACATGATGTGAGGTTACCGAGAGATGAGAGAGACAGATGAGAGAGAAAAGTTGTGGTGAAATATCTGAAGTCTGTTGAAAGAGTTCCTCAGAAGTCTGGTGCTCGAGTCAATTGAAAAGCCTTTTTAAATTCTAATGGAATCCCTGCTAACAGGATGCAGGGTTCTAATTCTAATTTAAAGAATGAAAGAAAATCATACAGTAACGGCATTATATTTAACTTGAAAAGGAAAGTTTGTAAAGACAAACTTTGAATGTTGCTGTGATAAAGCCTTGTTCGTAAAAGTATAAAAAAAAATCCTTGAAGTTTGAAGATTATAAGGCCAGATGGGTGGATAAAAAAAAAAAAAAAAACTTTAATGAGCATATAATGAACGGAATATTTTAAACAGGAAAGTTAGTCAAAGTAAAGGTTTGAATTTATATACAGTCAAACCAAAAATGATTCAGACACCAGATATAGTGTTTTTTTACTAGTGGGTACAGGACACTATAGTTCATTTATGTAAGTGAGGATAGCACAATAGAGCAAACTGTGACATAGTATACCCAAAAATTCTTCACAAAATGATTCAAACACTTTGACCTGACCATGTTTTGCTTTTGTGTTTTTTCTTTAAGTACCAATGCGACCTTTTACACTACAGACTGAACAAAATCAAGCATTGCTTGGTAATTGGATCTAAATTGGTATTATCTAATAGAGACAGAGCGCATTTAGGCCACGCCCACACCAGAAAGGGGGGGGGGGTGACAATCCAACGCTCTCCATTGACTTTGCATTGCGTGAGGCTGCCTCCTTGTCATTTCGGACTGATAACATAAAACAGAACAATGTCTAAAAGCTGCTATGTGACAGGGTGTACAGCAAACAAGCTAAAAACACAGAAATACGTTTTTATAAGCTGTCGAGACCCAAAAAAATTTGCGTTTAAGGAGACAAAAGTGGATGCAGGCAATAAGACGTGAAGCTTCAGCAGGAAGAATGGGTCAATTTTGGGATCCTGACACTCAGTATGCCTATATGTGCAGTAAACATTTTGTCACTGTTAAGTCAAATATCCAAATGTCAGTTTTATACATTATATTTCCTGTCGCTGATTACGCTCCCTTCTAGTGGGTGTAGTTCTCAGTGTAATATAACGTGGCGCTCTGTCTCAATTGCCGCTTTTGTGTCCTTAAACGCTCATTTTTCGGGTCAACAGCTTATAAAAACTTTTGGGTTTTTGGTTCTGGGTTTTGTTTAGCTTGTTTGCTGTACACTTTGTCACATATCAGCTTTTAGACATTGTTCTGTTTTTTTGTTATAAGTCCGAAATGACAAGGAGGCAGCCTCACGTAATTCAAAGTCAATGGAGAGCGTCGGATTGTCACGCCGGTGGCCGTGGTCTTCAGATTATGACGCGTGTGGCTCTGTCCCTATCATGTACTTTAATTTAACAGCTGATTGGTTCATTGTAATCCATTATATACCTTTCTATCAAAGTTATATGACATTATCAAGATGAATTTGTTCTGACACAGTTTATTCATATTGTGTTACCATTTTTTAAACTATAGAGAATAAACTGTGATAAAGTGAGAAAATGTTGAAGGTTTGGTTTGACTGTATATACAGTATGTATATGTATTTTTTGTGTAAAACTACAATAGGAAAGTGGCAAATTAAAAGATACAAAAGTTTAAACAGACAAACAACAAACGAGTTCAGCACCACGGACAGTTCCCATGCTGCACTGGGTGAAGGGGAACACTGAAGCTTGCTGTAACATCTGAGACCTGTCCTCTCTGTGTCTTTTCACACATTTAATAACACTACAGAAGTCTGAATTACACAAATCCTGAGAATGCCCATCACTGTTACGAAAGTGTCAAACCACACAGGAAATACAGGCTTCATATAGGGGAAGCCAAAACAAAGCATTGTCGTCTGAGCTGAGCAGAGAACTATGCAGGGCCGTGGAGCGGAGAAAAATCACTTGCTATGTGGTTTTATTTTTGATAAACTTAAATCAGAAATTGATATTTAATACAGCCCTCCACTGCGGCAGCTTTTATTTAATCAGTGCCCTTTCCACATCGTTCTGTAGAATGAGACCTCGATAGCTTATAAATGTGGAAGACAGAAATGAGAAGAGTGAGAGTGAGAGAGAATAGAAGGAGGATAGAGAAAGATCTCCATCAATATGTCTGAGACCATGCCACACTAAAAACATCCCTCGGTCTTGTCATCAAACTGCTCCGGTAAATGATTTCTGCGATGAGCTAAATGGTATTATCCACCCCCAACCACTATTCCTCCACCCTCCGCCAACCTTAGAGCCTCAGCCGATACTCTCTAAATTAATTTATTTCCTTCCCAATGGGGAGAGTGAGTGGGGCATCCTAGTCATTCAAGCCAAGATTTAACCCTTAGTCTCACCACCGGGACCACAAACAGACACTCCACAGGTTGCAAGATGGATAGAGACAGAGATTGCCAAGAAGTCAAGACCTTTCATCAGTTTCAAAGGGAGGCCTTATGCAATTTTTGATTAATGATGTTGGCAAACGCTTTCGATTGCTAGACACAAACAATGAAAGAAATAAAAATCCTCAGTGGAGCAGATCATGGATGCTCAAAGCTCCGATTGAAGTTTGAGATGTTTTGCGAGTGGATTGGACAGGCGTGTAAGTGACTGTCACAAGACCAGCAAGTACAGAAGATGCTGCTACATCAAGAACTACAGAACAGAACAGGATATTTTCATATGAATCTATTGCTTCAAACACACGTACATACATGCACACACTTTGCGCACACATCTAAGTGTTTGATTTCAAAATAATGGGGAAAAAAACTGAGAAATAATAATTACAAAGTACTAATGTGTGTGTATGTGCACGCTTCAGACAGTATAAACACAGACAGCATAAACTCAAAATAAATGTTAGAAAAATAAAATGTAATTAATTTAATTTAATATATATATATATATATATATATATATATATATATATATATATATATATATATATATATATATATATATATATATATATATATATATATATATATATATATATATATATTAGTTGCTGGTGGGCATCAAAAATAAAAGTTTGTTTACATAATATATGTGTGTGTACTGTGTATAATTATTATGTATATATATATATATATATATATATATATATATATATATATATATATATATATATATATATATATATATATATATATATATATATATATATATATATATATAAATATAAACACACATGCATGTATACATTTTTTGCATGATTTCATATACAGGGAGTGCAGAATTATTAGGCAAATGAGTATTTTGACCACATCATCCTCGTTATGCATGTTGTCTTACTCCAAGCTGTATAGGCTGGAAAGCCTACTACCAATTAAGCATATTAGGTGATGTGCATCTCTGTAATGAGAAGGGGTGTGGTCTAATGACATCAACACCCTATATCAGGTGTGCATAATTATTAGGCAACTTCCTTTCCTTTGGCAAAATGGGTCAAAAGAAGGACTTGACAGGCTCAGAAAAGTCAAAAATAGTGAGATATATTGCAGAGGGATGCAGCAGTCTTAAAATAGCCAAGCTTCTGAAGCGTGATCATCGAACAATCAAGCGTTTCATTCAAAATAGTCAACAGGGTCGCAAGAAGCGTGTGGAAAAACCAAGGCGCAAAATAACTGCCCGTGAACTGAGAAAAGTCAAGCGTGCAGCTGCCAAGATGCCACTTGCCACCAGTTTGGCCATATTTCAGAGCTGCAACATCACTGGAGTGCCCAAAAGCACAAGGTGTGCAATACTCAGAGACATGGCCAAGGTAAGAAAGGCAGAAAGTCGACCACCACTGAACAAGACACACAAGCTGAAACGTCAAGACTGGGCCAAGAAATATCTCAAGACTGATTTTTCTAAGGTTTTATGGACTGATGAAATGAGAGTGAGTCTTGATGGGCCAGATGGATGGGCCCGTGGCTGGATTGGTAAAGGGCAGAGAGCTCCAGTCCGACTCAGACGCCAGCAAGGTGGAGGTGGAGTACTGGTTTGGGCTGGTATCATCAAAGATGAGCTTGTGGGGCCTTTTCGGGTTGAGGATGGAGTCAAGCTCAACTCCCAGTCCTACTGCCAGTTTCTGGAAGACACCTTCTTCAAGCAGTGGTACAGGAAGAAGTCTGCATCCTTCAAGAAAAACATGATTTTCATGCAGGACAATGCTCCATCACACGCGTCCAAGTACTCCACAGCGTGGCTGGCAAGAAAGGGTATAAAAGAAGAAAATCTAATGATATGGCCTCCTTGTTCACCTGATCTGAACCCCATTGAGAACCTGTGGTCCATCATCAAATGTGCGATTTACAAGGAGGGAAAACAGTACACCTCTCTGAACAGTGTCTGGGAGGCTGTGGTTGCTGCTGCACGCAATGTTGATGGTGAACAGATCAAAACACTGACAGAATCCATGGATGGCAGGCTTTTGAGTGTCCTTGCAAAGAAAGGTGGCTATATTGGTCACTGATTTGTTTTTGTTTGGTTTTTGAATGTCAGAAATGTATATTTGTGAATGTTGAGATGTTATATTGGTTTCACTGGTAAAAATAAATAATTGAAATGGGTATAAATTTGTTTTTTGTTAAGTTGCCTAATAATTAGGCACAGTAATAGTCACCTGCACACACAGATATCCCCCTAAAATAGCTAAAACTAAAAACCACTTCCAAAAATATTCAGCTTTGATATTAATGAGTTTTTTGTGTTCATTGACAACATGGTTGTTGTTTAATTATTAATGTTGTAAAATGAATCCTCAAAAATACAACTTGCCTAATAATTCTGCACTCCCTGTATATATATATATATATATATATATATATATATATATATATATATATATATATATATATATATATATATATATATATATATATATATATATATATATGTATATACATACATACATAATAATTATACACAGTATACACACATTATGTAAACTTTTATTTTGGATGTAATTAATCATGATTAATCGATTGCCCAGCACTATGCACACACAATTTATACAATTTAACATAACTTTTCAGCATCATTACTCCAATCTTCAGTGTCACATGATCCTTCAGAAATCATTCTGATTTGGTGTTCAAATTCTTTTTCTTATTATTATCATATTGAAATCAGTTGTATATTACAGGTCTTTGATGAATAGAAAGTTCAAAGGAACAGCATTTTAAATATAAATATTTCATAACATAATAAACGGATTTACCGTCAATGTTCAATTTCATGTGTACTTGTGGAATAAAAGCAGTAAATAAATACAAAAATAATTATACAATATTATAAATAAATAATTAATAATTCTTGTTTCTTTTTTTATACTGATGCTTTGGCAATACTGTATGTAAAACAATCATCCCAATAAAGTACTTTGAAATTGAAATTGAGTGAAGGGTGAATTTGGGCTGGTTGGGGCCAGTCGGTATCGATCGGCTCTCAGCGGAGCGCTTCCATAGCCGCAGGCCTCGTGCCACGCCTCTAGTCTGATTACTGCGAAGCACTCTGCTGGTGCAAATTGGATTGAAAAGCCCCTCCCAAGCGTACTTAGGAAATCATTTCAAAGGCTGGGCTGATGCTTCTCTCACGCCGGCCAAGCACAGGTCCTTCCCGGTGCCCCCGAGTGCTTTGGGCACAGATCCCGTGAGAGGTTGTGTTACCGCGCATGTGTTTCTTTGGGCACGGCTAGGATCCCCCCTTTTATACGCAGACATAATCTACTTTAATCTGTGAGTCATAGGGTCCATTTCTTCTCTCACAGCTATCAGGCCAATGCATTCATTCTCCTTTTTACTACACAGTCACACACACCCACTAGCACTCCTTACCAAGTGTGTGAACTCAAGCGTGAGAATGAGAGCTGCCGTGGTGTGTCTGTCTCACCTAGTTGTAACACTGTGACATAAAGCAGGTTTGAAGGGTGAAATTTAGTGCTGTGAGACAGCAGCGCTCTTAAAATGGTGAGCACAGCAGCGTAGGAATGCTATTGTTTTTTTCCAGATGATAAAACCCCTCTGTGGGGACAGCAATGTGAGATGTGTGAGTGATTTCCTGTGCAAACGGCAGACGGGACTTGGGATCAACAGAAGCGCAAAGGTCTGCTGTATTCTAGAGAGGACAGCAGGCACAGAGGAGAAGTTGCTATTAAGTTTGGAGAACGAGAACTGCTTGTTTATTTAACTATACAACTGAGTCTGTCTGAGTCGACAAACGCTGGCCTAAGCATGTGGACCAGAGGAACATGTTTTTGCTAAGAAGCTTTTGTAAAAAAAACTTTAATAAAACAACAAATGTATCAGAAAAACTAAATTATGCAAGACATTAAGACTTGTTCTATCTATCTATCTATCTATCTATCTATCTATCTATCTATCTATCTATCTATCTATCTATCTATCTATCTATCTATCTATCTATCTATCTATCTATCTATCTATCTATCTATCTATCTATCTATCTATCTATCTATCTATCTATCTATCTATCTGTCTGTCTGTCTGTCTGTCTGTCTGTCTGTCTGTCTGTCTGTCTGTCTGTCTGTCTGTCTGTCTGTCTGTCTGTCTGTCTGTCTGTCTGTCTGTCAGTCTGTCTGTCTGTCTGTCTGTCTGTCTGTCTGTCTGTCTGTCTGTCTATCTATCTATCTATCTATCTATCTATCTAATGTGGGACATTGACATGCATTGAACCAACATGCATGCACACAAAACCATACATACAGATGCACACACACACAACACGGCCCTATAGATTTCTCCCTGTTAAGCCCTGTGGTGATATGCACAAGAGAATATCTTAGTTATGCAGACATTCAACATTAAAGACAGCATTGCCTCTCTCTATCCCAGTAGGTGAACTGTATGGATGTAGCATTGCACCCGCAGGACCCGAGCACATGTCTCGATGCCCCCTAAAGCTCCCAGTCAAAGACTAATACAGGAAAGGGGGGCACTTCAAAAGCAGTAAACAACTATTTCTCATATATTCCTCCCTCGGAGCTAGTGTGGATCATAATATATAAATAAGCTGCTTTTTTATTCTTTGAACTCCCCCAAAAAAAATCTGGGTACTGAATCAAAAGAGTACATGACCGTTCTGTATTAACATCAGGTTTTCCTGTAGGCTTAATCATATGATAACCACTCCATTTTGTCCAGATTGTGGGGGGTTCTAATGCACAAAATGATGCTGGATAACACACACACACAGTGCGATTAGCGCGGACAGCATAAACAGGAAGTGCATCCTCTTTTGCTATGGTTAATATTGATGGTTATCTCCAGACTTCAGACGGAGAGAGACACTGGGGGACGATTTTCCCAAAACACAGCAGACATTTAGTCAGTAAACAAAAATATTGGCGGTCTAGTAGGATCCATTTTAATTAGACAAATCACACCATTTTCACTGCTCTCTGCTTTCTTCCTTTCCCATTCGCTCGTTCAAAAATTTTTAAGCTTGCGCTAATCATAGACTCCCGGGGCTGATCGCTCCCTGCGCCCACTGCAAGGAATGAGAAACAAACTCATTTAAAAGGCTCGAAAATGTGTTCTTCTCATTTCTAATAAAACGGAGAAAACAAAAGCTACCTATTGCGAATCAATAATACACTTTCAGGAATCCATGCGTATCAGGAATCCTAGTGAGAGAAAATTACAAGGAAAAGAGTAGGGCTGCACAATATATCGAAATTATCGAAATATCGCAAATGTACATATCGCGATATGCATATCGCAAGGGTACGCAATATCTGAATGATTTTAATAGGCTACTTCAACATTGTGAAAAGTGTACGTTTTAGGTTGACGCATATAGCAGAGAATAGACTGCTACTTATGTGGCTTGCTTGACGTTAAAAAGAGTTATTAAACGCAATAACTTGAGAAATATACCTCCTTGCAGTCTCGCGCTCTCTGCTGTCTGACACACACACCGAAATGTGCGCACAAGCCATTCTTTTTTCCGTGTCTTTTTACACACTCGAACTGTCAAATACACAAACAGTGTAATCTTGATGACTATTCATGTAAACATAATCGGTTATGCTTTAAGTGAACGAAATCAGTTGGGGAAATAAATATATTTTACACATTTAAAGCAATATCATATCGCATATCGAATATTGCATTATTTAACAAGGATATCGCATATCACATTTTTTTCAATATCACACAGCCCTAGAAAAGAGAGAGTTTGACTAAAGTCTTAAAACTCCTGCTGATGTTGGTTCTAACCAAAGTTGCCAAGTCTGCTTATAATATGCAACTTTGGGCTTTTTTTTTTTTTTTAGGTAAGTCGCATAAAAAAAATCATGGGTCGTGAGTTGTGTTTTTTTGGCCTTATTTTATAAAAATGGTTGCTTGTTAGGTTGCTTTTCTTCACATTTAATGTCACATTTTCTCCAATACATTGATTGACACTGTCTACAACACTAATAGACACCCCTAATACACACAGTAATAGCATTGGAGAAAAATCGCATTCAACGTGCAGGCAAAGTGCCATTGTAAATGCAAGCAATTATTGTTAGTAGACATAAATATACGTCTGTGCATTTTCACAAACAATGCCACCAACAGAGATGTACAGAGATGGAGAGGAAACATGGGAGATGATGGACGGTGCAGGGGAGGAGAGGGACTTTGTAAAATATTCGGTTTTAGCTTTTCAAATTCCAAGTGGTTTTAGTTTAATATGTTTCAGGCTCATTTATTGGTAATACATTTACATCTATGTATTTGGCAGACACTTTTATCCAAAGCGACTTGCAGTGCACTTATTACAGGGACAATCCCCCTGGAGCAACATGGAGTAAAGTACCTTGCTCAAGGACACACTGGTGGTGGCAACTGTTTATAATAATTGATAATAAATAATATAATAATATTGAGTTTGTTTTGGGCTTGTTTTTGAAGCTGCGGTTGCTTATTTGCCCTGTGAGAGTTGGCAGCACTGGTTGTAAGTCTCAGACTTTTACATTTTAAAGTCGCCATGAAACTGAAAGTTGCATTTTATCCAAAAATTATATCATTAATTCCTCACCCTCATGTTGTTCCAGTAGCGTAAGACTTGTGTTCATCTTTGGAACACAAATGAAGATCTGTTTGATGAAATCTGAGAGCTTTCTGACCCTCCATTGACAGCTACACAACTACCACTTTGACGCTTCAAAAAGTTCATAAAGAGATCGTTAAACTAATCCATATAAATTGAGCGGTTTAAATGAATGAATTTAGGCTTTTATTCACATAAACATTCATTAGCTCACACATCAGTCAAATGGACTCTCAAGCATGTTCGCTTGACGTGCAAGAACCAATGAGGTTCATTCTCGTGTTACGCAGCACATTTCAGCTTCCGAAAGAACCAATGAGGTTTGTTCTCGCACGTCAAGCAGGTTCGGTTGAGCTTCTGTTTATGTTTGCTGATCAATGCTTAAATTCAATCTGTTCATAATATAAAGCGATCGAATCACTTCAGAAAATTTGGACTAAACCACTCAATTCATGTGGTTTAGTTTACTATCTCTTTATGAACTTTTTTAAACGTCAAAGTGGTAGTTGCGTAGCACGTCAATGGAGGGACAGAAAACACTCAGAACAATCTTTATTTGTGTTCCGAAGATGAACGAAAGTCTTACGGGTTTGGAATGACATGACGTGAGTAATTAATGACAGAATTTAAATTTTTGGGTGAACTGTCCCTTTAATGACTTTACCACATCTTGTAAGAACTGATTTGAAGTAAAACCTGATAGAAATGCTCTCTATAAAAGAAAGATTTTAAAAAGACATTCATTGTTTTTGAAGTCTTCGAGAGAGAGAAAAAGATTCAATAATAGATTCAATAATATCTGTCCACTTGGTTTTGATTAGGTCAGAGGAAAAAAGCTTTAAACGGAAAACAAGAAGCCAATTTAAAATGTACTATCAGTATTTTATATGTATATCATTTGGGACACCGAACATAAAAACAACAGTCGATTTCAACAGAACATGAAGGTTAAATTGGAACACAGACAAAAACGGGGTGGAACAGGGGGAAGTGAAGGAGAGAAATGAGAGTGTGAGGCTCATCAGCATGTCTATATCTGTCATCTTGACATGGTTATGATTCCACCCATAATTCCACTCTGTCACATTTGTTTTGTCCCGTCAACATGGTTTCACGTTATACATGTAGCGACGCATATTTGAATGTAAACGAATGCAAACAATTGGCCAAACTCTACATCCAGTTAGTCTAGACTCAGCTTTGTCCATCTCTCTCTTTTTTCCTCTGCCTGACCTACTATTATAGCCCCTACCCTCATAATACTGCTCTAATTCGTTTTGTCCCTTGACAACAGTTTTTAATAACTTTTATTAATTAGGGCTGTCTTATGGCCTGTCAGCTGGAATATTATTTTATTCAGGGACCATTAGGCTGTCTGTTACCCCTGTGAAGTTTGTGTGTGGGTGTGTGTGAAAGAGAAGAAACTGCTTCAGTGAATGACATCAGCATACATCATGTCTGAAGTGACATTATTGCTCATTCATAACCGGACAAAATCTGCTGCCCTTTTATGCATTTTCTGTGCTGGTTTTAGGGGGAAAAAATCTGTTAAATTCTGCTTTAAAAATGTGTTCAGTGTCCCAATCATACATATAGGCTTATTTCCACACATATTATAATAGTATGGCTCATAATTAACTCTTTCCCCGCAGCTTTAAAAAAAAAAAGTTGCCAGCCACCGCCACATTTTCACAAAAAATTGTATGGCCACCAGAATATTTTTTGTATGAATATCTGAACATGCAATTTGTCAAACAAAAGAACAGAGCCTCTGCTTTTAAACAAAAGCTGAGAAAATGGCGTCCAGATCAGATTCAGAATGATGATCAAAACATAGATGAAGTAGATCTAGTCCATCAACACCTCCAAAGCTTGCACATTTCTATACCTCGTCCTGGGTCGACGTTTCATTCTGAAATTTTAGCCATTTACATTTATGCATTTGGCAGCCGCCCTTTTTTTCCAAAGCGACTTACAGTGCCCTTATTACAGGGACAATCCCCCTGGAGCAACATGGAGTAAAGTGCCTTGCTCAAGGACACACTGGTGGTGACCGCTGGGATCGAACCAGCAACCTTCTGCATATCAGTTCCATGGTTTAACCCACTGGACCACCATCTCCACTCCATTTGTGATTTATATGCTGTTTAGCGTTGATGATCGCGCTATTTTACATATGCATCTGCTTACATATGCTATTGCTTGTTTCTGCCTCTTTTTCCTGTGTTTTGATCTGGAGATTCTATACTCATTCAGAAGATGTGTCATAACGCCCCCTACTGTATAACAGTGAAAGCCGGAAATTTTTGTCAATGGCGGGGAGTTAACAAAGTGAATCGCATTTCAGGTATTAACCCTTAATGAAATTACATTCTCCTGCTGACTCGTTATAAGCGTAACTCACTGCACGCTCGTTCCTCAAGCTGATTTACATTTCCTATAGCGTTCATCACCACAGTGTTTGAGTAATTCTGTAATTGAACTGTAGAACAAGAGCCGAAAACATTGTCTGCACCGATGTGGGATTTAACATGATGCCGCAAGCTGTCTTCAGATCAGATGTCGTTCTGCGTACAAGAAATCTCTTGCAATAAAGAAGACAGAGATTTGCAGGCATTATGCTCCTGACGTGAAGTGGATCTGATGGTCTTAGAACACGAGACAGTGTGCTCCACCGCAGGGGATGAACTGTCCTAGAACACTAAATTGGTATCAATGGCAGGGCATGGTGTAATCAGAACTTCTGGCTTTTGAAGCTCAAAGTTCACATCATTCTGCCATCATTTGACTAAATTGTTGAAGTAAACTGTAGTCTAACGCCTTCAGGAGCATTATTGCATGACATTTCAGAACTTTTCATCGAAATAGATTTTGAATACAACTTCCAAATCAATGGATCTTTGATAAGTTATTGCTAACCGGTTTGTGTGATGCTCCTGAATACTCGTATTAAATGCATTAAATGTTATTTTTAAATTTTCTTTGCTCATGAGTGTTGCTTTTCAAATACTCTTGTTGAGAAAAAAGCACTTTCGAGCCTGATGTGCATGTGTGCGTGTGTGTGTTTGTGTTACTAGTTCTTGTCTTGGCTCCATTGTGCTAAAGGACATGCAGAGGAATCTAATTTAACAGCTGACTGAGTAGAGATCAGCCAATGTTTCCTGGCACACACACGCACACGCACACGCACACGCACACACACACACACACACACACACACACACACACACACACACACACACACACACACACACACACACACACACACACACACACACACACACACACACACACACACACACACACTCCACAAACAGTGACCAGAGGTTCTGGAAACCTGACCCTGAGAAAGAGAGCGGTAGACCCCTACATCCAGACCAGAGACCACATTGAGAAAAATGAAAGAGAACAAGAGAAACCAGAGAGAAGAAGCCAGAGAACAAGTGATATTCTTGAAGCAGTGAGAGAGGTGAAAAGTCTAAAAGGGAAGCTGAGAGATAGATAGGGAGAGATCAGCGTTTGAGAGTATTGGAGGGATGAAACGGGAGCGAGCGAAGCAGAGCTGCTTGTAATTCGGGGCGAGTCTTCAATGGGGCTGGTCGCAGCTCCCACTAGACCTGCTACATGATATTCACTAACCCCAGTAACAATGGCAAACATATGTAAATCAGACACAGTGCCGGATCCAATCAGGGCTCATCACAAAGCCACTGACACACTCTTCACAGACAGCGAAGGCCATAGCGTGCACCGTCTCACTCTCTCGGCTTCAAGTCACCGTCTCTCAACTCGTCTCTGGTCCGTTTCTGCGCCACATCATGTAGCTTTGTTTGCGCTCTTGATGTCTTACATTCTCTTTCTCGGCAACATTGTCACAGTCTCACAATTACATCTTTCCTTTCGGCCCTTCTTTTCTTTCCCTCCATTCATTCTCTTGCTATGTTCTGCCATGAAAGTGAAAACAAACAGGACAGCTGGAGCTAATTAAATTGCTTATCGATTCTAATTATAGAGATTTCTACTAAATAAACTGCACATTTTCTGAACGTACATTAAAAATGTCTTTGTTATCTGTATTGTGTTTTTGCCCTCGTTTCAGAAAGCAGAGGAAAGAGACACAAACTATCAATACTAATGATCCATGAATCTAATCTTCTTAATGAAAGGGGTGACTAACTAAATCCACCGCTCAAAAACGTCCCCCAGCAAAACAAACAATCATACAGAAGTCATGCAAACGAGAGCTGAATGAATGGACATAAGAGCAACTGAGGAGTTTGAGGAGCAGCTGATGGATGGAATGATGAAGATCACATGCAGATGGCCTTTTGAAAGAGCAGAGTGACCGGCAGTCTCGATTGCCCACTCGTCTCTCTGAACAGAGGAGCTGCAGATCAATACATTGATAGGGATCTGTCAAACAAGGCCGCTGCACTGAACGTTGATAGTTAGTATTATGTATCTGATTAAAAGGCGTGCGTCCAGTTTATAGCCGGACAGGGAGCTGCTGATGAGGTGTAATTTGTAGGACGATCATTGATGCACTTACGCTGCTTATTAACCGCATTAACTTCAGCCCTCTTGAAAACAACCAAAGAAGGCTATAAGCTTATCAGTATTGAGGAAGTCTCTGCTGAAAAGACCAGCTGAGACCAGCATGAATTTCCATTCTGGGCTAGCCTGGATTATCTTGGTGTGCTGATTTGGAGCACACTCTGTTGAAATCATGTACAAAGAAGGAATCAAAAGATGCTGGCAAATGTTCCTCTCTTTTTATGTATCCATTGTCTAAAAAGTGTATATCTGTTTATTTATAAAAACCAACAAGCCAAAGTAGAATATCATCTTTTTTGGGTGGAAAATTATCCATATATCTCCATATTTTGTACTTTTTTCCCCATAAATCATTGCTATTGGTCACCCTTTATGTCTGTCTGTGGGTTTTACAAATACTATATTTAACAAATGAAAAGTATTAAAAAGTGCTTGTGACTAAACCTTGTAAATCCATTGGATCCTCAAACTGTCTATCAATCCTCAAAACTCGCAATGTTGACCTTCTCTGCTTGTTTGCAATGCAAGGGTAAATAAAGACCTGGTTCTTTAAAACACTTATATTTAGTATATTTAAAGGCTAATGTTTCATGTAGGCAATTTGAGGAGCGGAGAAGAGTGTCTTAGTCTAGCCGTCAAGTCCTAACCAATACTGTCTTGAATAGCCTCTGCGTAGCACTTCGTCTTTAATAACATGAGATTTTGTGCCTACAAAAGCTACAGTAAACATTATAACCTGTAAGTTGATGAAAAAAAAGAGATGCACTTATTACCAAATACTATCCATTTGAGCTTGATTTTGGTAAAATGTTAATAATGCAAGTGTCTGAACATATATGATATATCAACAACGTTGACAACGTGGTGCTTAGTAGAAGAAAAAAAAAAGGTTTTTTTTTTTTTTGGAGATATGAGGTTTTCGCCCGACAGTGATGATATTAAGATTGGTTGACTAAGGATGTCTTGCTGGTTAAGAAAAGAAAGATGCTGGTCCTCCATCTAAAATACAACATTCTATTTGCTGTTGAACTGTATGAAAAGAAGCTGTGCAAACCCCCTGTTGTTTTGGTATAAGATTTTAGCATAGTGAGAGAATCAATTTATTTGTTACCTTAATGTCTGAAGAAACCTCTTTGGCAAGACTTTCCCTCAAGAAGTTTTCTCTGCATTACAGTGTAAGTCGATTCTTCCATATATCTCCCTCATATTTGTCTCATCAGAGTTGTTTTCCTTGTATCATGCAAAGAGCTATGTGAAGTTTTGTCTTCATTTTAACATCTGATGGCCCCAGTAGAGTTTGCTCATGAGGGAGGAGGAGATACTAGAGACTTGAGGTGTGTGTGATGTTTGACCTAAAAAGAAAAATCAGTTGGAATCTCTTCACAGATGTATTTAATGTTCTGAATATAGTATGAAGAATGCACTCATTGGTGAATACTGCTTCTCTCTCTCTCTCTCTCTCTCTCTCTCTCTCTCTCTCTCTCTCTCTCTCTCTCTCTCTCTCTCTCTCTCTCTCTCTCTCTCAAAGTCTTTCTTCCTTCTTTAGACAGTCTGTGCCTCTCCCGCTCTTTCACCTTCCTCTTCTAGCTCACTCTCTCTGGCCCCCGGTCCTTATTAAAGGTGATTCCCGGGTGTGGAGAGACGCCGGCAGGGCCGTGGCCACCTCTTTAATGGAGACAAGCTGGTAAATCTTTCACGCTTTAAGACCGTTTCATTGTAAAAGGGGACTGGCTGCAGCATGATAACAATAGTGCATTATTCATAGGGTTCCAGGGTTCTCAGACAGTCCAAAGCTGACTCTTCCCTCTACTGCTGGAGGGATAGTGTATGTGAGAGAAGCAAAGAGAAGAAGACAGCGTGACAGAGTGTCCGCAATCATTGGTACCTAAACCTTCATTTCTTCTTCCAGTCAAAGTTATGTCATTATACAGTGACAACTGACAAGTATATCCATCATTGTTTTTGAATAGTCTTCAAATTTTGACAGGCAAAGACAGCTGGCAAAGTTAGCTCCACGAATAGGGTACAAAAAAGGGTCCGATTGAAAAAATGTTCAGTGCAAGAAATCACATAACCTTCAGAAAATATTAATGGCCTCAAGAGGTCAAACTAAATATTACACGAGTATATAAGCTGTTTTACTTGTTAATCATTTTTTGAGAATGTACATTTTTGCACCACTGAAAATTGTATATATATATACACACACCCATGATCTGATTAATATTATGCCAAATGCACTTTTGATCGGTGTGCAGTAGCTGGGACAAGTCAAAATCACCCTTAAAGGGGGGAAACAATTATTAAATGTGCTTAAAACAAGACGTTCAAGCTAGGTCATAATTTTCACATCACAAAATATGGGATTTGTACCTTTAATACTTTAACGAGAGACCAAACTGTACTGCATTCATGGAAAATGCTAGCTACATTGCTATATTACATTGGAGTTATGCCATTTATGGGGAGTTTTTGACAAATGTTGTCCTCAACACTGTTTCCAACTGAAGCATTTCAAAAGCGAATTTGCATATCATCATAACATGTTCAATATTAAACGTAAACCACAACCAGCTTATCGGCACAATTCCCTTTCCCCTTACAATACTATCAGAGCGACTGTCACCACCACTTTTTAAAACAAAGTGACACCCAGGCTACACTGATGAAAAGAGAAACCAAAAGAAAGTCGAAGCTAATCTAATGACCAAAGTTGAGCTGAGGAGACTGGAGGTAAGGGAAGGAATGATTCACTCCAGTTTAAATGTTTTAATTGGATCAAGCAGCCAGCACCTGGTCTCAGTGTCTGGTTTGCACCAATCCATGCTGATCAATGGCTCAGTGAAGCTGAGAGCCTGGCTCAGGTAAGCAGGATGCAAATGAAAGGGTTTGAAAGTTCTCTGCCACCTCCCGATTTCTCCCCGATCAATTTATTACTGGTCTGAGCTCGCTTTCCTTAAGGCAATACAAAATTCCCAATAGACAGCTGTGAAAAAACTCATTGAAGTGTTCAAAGATAGATATATTTGTATCCATACAGGCAGACTCTCTCGGTCGCACACACACAACTAAATGACTAAGTATGCCTAAGTATGACAAAGGGTTTAGTAGCAGACAACTATCAAAAAAAGTACTAACCCAAGTTCACCCAAAAATGAAAATTCTGTCATCATTTACTCACCCTCATGTTCCAATTGAAATGTTATTTGTCTATACACTATGAAAGTTAATGAGGTCTAATGTTTTGGACCATTTACATTTTTGAATGAACAATCTCTTTTATATTCTATAAAGTTCTAATTGCTTTGTTTTGGTCTAATATCGAATTTTTCAGTTTCATGGTAAATGCATACTTACAGCGCCAAAGTAAGTGGTAGTCAACAAAACAAAACGATACACAAAGATTCTGAATGGAAAACACTTCAGTTACTAAAACCCATGGTTACAAAAGAAAATAACAAAAGCTGACACACTTGTGTTGGACTTGCATCTTAAGTTCAGCATGAATCTTTTATAAGCACAAAGGGATGGGAGAGGGGGAAAAAGAAGCACACTTACAGTGTGTTTGATTTGAAAATGCTGTATTTTTTTTTTTGTATTAAATTGAATGTGCTGTAGTCTGAGGTACAACATTCTTATCAGAGTCGGCTGAGTTGAAAGGGTCTGGGCTTCCAGGGAAATCCGTGTTTTCTTTTCAGGCTGAGTATATAGATTACACTCACTGAGCCACGCTGCACAGGGGAGGATTGTATTTTTTTCTCTCCCGATTGTGATTTCTGGAGAGCGCTTATCTGTTCGCTACGAGAGGAGAGGCGAGGAGAGAGCCTAACGCTGCCTGTTTCCCAGCATTCCCTGATCCAAGACCTTGCCAGCTCTTATCGATGTCGCTACTGAACACCGCTACACTGATCCGGGCACCTGCGGTACTCCAGGTAGGAGGGGGTGACGGGGGGTTGGCGATGCCCTCAGAACCCAGAGATAACAAAGAAGGAGACAGAACGAGTGACTGGAAGCCAAACACACCCTGTATGAGTACCTCGCTCCCACCTGTCCCGCGTCCGTGCCGTGATGCAGATATGCATGGACAGATCTCAGCAGCTCTGTGGGGTTGAAGGTCAGCTTTTAATTGAGTGTGCAGAGGAGATGGAGAGCAGGGAGGCCGTCTATCATTCCCTCAGCCACTAATGGGAATTCACCCGGGGTCGGGACTGCTGACGCCGGCGTGATTGCACTAGAGAATGTTTTTTTTGTATTGTATTTTGAACACTAATATGGAGTGTAACACATGTCTTTAAAGGATGTCCCTATCTCCTTTGACCACAGCTGGCTAATAAGGAACATAGCCTGTCGCTCCACTCTTCATCATGTCAGATATTCATATCCTTAAAGGTCAATCGAAGTCATGAAAGAGCAAAATATGCTTTGTTAAACTATTTTTCCCCCTTAAAATTTTGCCCTGTCGTCTTTTTTTGCTAACCTTATCATACGAACAGACGCCGGACTGACCGCGTGGGGCTTTGGAGGCGGCCTTTCAAAAAATGATTGATAACAACAATTACGAAAGCCAACAAGTTTCATTTCATCAGACACTTGGTGCGACAAACCTCACAAACAAGCCTTAGATTCATATGCGCAGTCGGATGCACTGCGCTTTTCCTGCGGAGGGCGAAAAAAGAGGAGGTTTGGGATGTCCACAAAGTCTCATAATTAAGTCAGGATGTAACAAATTACAGATTTAAGCCGAGACTTGCCAAATATAAGCAGAGATGGATATTCATCTTCAGCTATCTCATTACACCGTAAAAGTGATGAGAAGGTTACGGCTGCATTTGCATAGATGCTGGAAAGAGCCTCTTTCGCCGTCATTAGCCATTCCATCTTGTGCTAAATCTATAGCCACTCTGAATTTTTTAACAGATAGAAACAAGAGCCGGCAGAAGAGCCAGCGGAGACTACATGAATTAAACCCTGCTTACATATGTTAACGCCGTCCGACGTCCTCGGAGATACACTTTTCAAAGAGATTCTGAAGGATGTGCAGGGAAATCATGGCGATAAATAAGGAAAAGGGTAATTACGGAGGTACAAAATGAAAACGAGTGAGAGAAGGGAGACGGAGAGTGGTAACGGCTGAGACAGACTCTAAACGCTAGCTGCTGTCAGTAGAAAGTGCAGCGCTTGTGGTTCGATCCAGCCTTCCTCTGCCACTAATGACTGTCAACATGGCGAGAGGGGCTCTGAAGGAGGAGAAAATTACTGGCTGAAAAGCAATTGACTGATCCCCATCATTTCTCAGGGAAGCAGTGACCTGTGAATATTTCATTATGGGTAAAAGTCATGTGGTCCATACCAATGCCCGCAGTGGAGCGAGTGATGGGGGGGTTGGGGGGGTGAGGTGAAACACTGGCCCCATTTCCCCCTTCCTCCTGAGCCCTGTCACCGGCAGGTAAGAAACAGCTCCAAAGCCTATAGCTGTAAACTAGCGCTTTTCCGCTATTTATAGCAATGGGACCAGCATCACATGAAAAGACTGCAGATCCAAGGACAGCGTCAGCAGTAGAAGTTTACAGCGTTCAGTGTAGCTTGCACAATGCTTTTCTGTGGAGGTAAACTCACCCGAGCCTCAATTCACCCCTGAACTGCACAGATCGCTCTGTGACTGACCTCAGAACACCGCCACCTTTGAAACTGACAAGTGCAGTTTAGTCTCAAATCCTGTTTTATTAATAACCTTATTAAGAACGCTGTATGATGATTACTTGCTAAAGCATCACGTCTCTTTACTTAGGCGCTACGCTAAAAGCTAATTAGCGCTAATTTGACCAGTTGTCCTCTGGTGGTACAAAAGTGCTGAAACAGGAAGAGCAGGGTGGAAAGAAGTGCACGCAGGCACAAATACCTCATTTTCAGACATTGTTAAGTACATCCCCGCTGCCAGAGACTATCGATGAGCGGAGACAGATGGATTTGACGGCCCTTTCATAAGCAAAAGATCAACAAGATCAATGGGCCGTTTTGTTCACGCCACAAGCTAAATACACAGCCACGCTTAACCTTCAAAAGTTCTCACAAACTCCTGTGATAAACACACAAATGGCTTACGGAAAGGACGTGCTTTGAGAGACAGAAAAGTGCAAAGGAAAACAAGCAGGCTAACTCTATAAACACAAATAAAAGATCATGTTTTATTCAAGTCTTTCAAAAGTATAAGAATGGGATCATCTTTTTTATTTAAAGGGGTGGTTCCGTGTTTTTTTTCTAGGCTTGGTTGTGTTTATGGGGTGCAGTATAACATGTCTTAATACTTCTTTTTTTTTTTAAACGCCATATTTTTCTTATATTTTACCTTTATTCCACACCGCTGTCTCCACTGTCCTTTGAACGGCTCATTTCCCTCCGAAAAACGCAATGGTCTTAGATTGGTTAGATGGCCAAATGTTGTTTGTAGTTCTGCAACAGCTCTTTCTCTTTCGTAATGACTGCGACGTGGCCTCGTCCCAGGAAGAAGCTTGTTGTAGTCCAAATTGGCCGTTTTTGTAGGCAATAAACTGCCATAACTTTAAAAGACAATATCTCCATTTGCATTGAACTTTCAGCGCTGTAACTTTGCAGATACTGTTTATGCTCAAGCAGCAACATTACACACTAACTAAAGTTAAAAAAGTGAAATTGCATGCAACCACCCCTTTAAAGCTTTGCCTATTATTTAAGTTAAATAATATATCTGATAATAGTGAATAAATATAGCAAGCACTAATGTACAAATTATGGACATCTAAGAATATGAAAACAATCAGTATCGGGTGTATATATTTCTAAGTCGAGAAATGCTTTATGACCAGAAAACACTGTAGAAAGGACAATAAAAAGATTAATTTACACATATATAACTATACGTGTGTGTATAACTTAATAATAATCCTAATCAATCACAAGAAAATGAAAATCACTTTACACAGACATCTGGTTATGTGTGTTTGTGTGAGTATATATATATATATATATATAAAAGTGTATAATAATCATTTTATTTTCCTTTCCACATGTTTAGGATTTTACAAAATTCCCATAAATGTTTTCTGATTCTCCAAAATAAAAAGGACCCTTTTTAGTGTTTCTTTAAAAACCGAATGACATGGACGTTGGCATTGGCCGTACTCGGAAAGTTCATGAAATATAAAAAATAATTTCTCCTTTTTTTTCTGTGTCATAAAACACCGTCCACCAGCCGACTGAAAATGATTTAGTGTTAAACCTTCACTGAAGATATTTTATATATGACTTATATTACATATAAAAATATATATATACCATAGATACGTCTCGGGAAAATGAAGAATTAATGGTTAATTAAAAGATGTCAGCAAATTTTAATGGTACAAAAAGAGAAGGCACTAAATAAATCATGTCAGCCATTGAACAGACACAATTAATCCATGACAGCTCGAGAAATTATATTTTCGTGTGATTGATGGCTCTGTTGAACTAATGTTGAATGAAAACTTATTACAACTGAAAAATCAGCATTAATAATGTACCAAATCTCAGCAGCTTTACTGCCCACTGAGCTTTTACAGCTTTAGCACAATTCTGCCCGCTAATAAGGACTCACCTGAAATCTATGGTGCCTTTTCACAATTGACTCGCTCTTAAATTGCATGCAAAACAGCAGTGTCAAGACTGATTAGTTTCTTTCTTTCTTTCTTTCTTTCTTTCTTTCTTTCTTTCTTTCTTTCTTTCTTTCTTTCTTTCTTTCTTTCTTTCTTTCTTTCTTTCTCTTTCTTTCTTTCTTTCTTTCTTTCTTTCTTTCTCTTTCTCTCTCTTTCACTCTCTCTCATGACAAGAAGCAAAGGACAGGATGCAGGGGTTGAAGGTGGGAGTGCAAAAGTGCTGACCCTACGAAAAAAGATTAAAGGCATAAAAAGCAAAAAATAAACAAAAGCCTGCGGAGAACTGACATACTGCCGATTCTAATCGAAGTGGTGGGAAATATTCATGTGTTGATGCGTACACACTATTTTTTACGTTTTTGACACACACACACACACACACACACACACACACACACACACACACACACACACACACACACACACACACACACACACACACACACACACACACACACACACACACACACACACACACACACACACACACACACACACACACACACACACACACACAGCTGACTGGGCAGCTGATGAAAGAATCATTCATGTCATGTCAACTCTAAAACTGACAACCATACGCATTTAAAATATGAAGCTTCAACTCAGTTGCCAGCTAGACTCACACTTTCATTTTTTGAAGGGTTTCACATGTGAATCTGCAGACTTGCACTATACTCTAATATTTATGAATACTATAAAAAGTGACTGATTCTTTATTTTAAAAACCCTCATTATTATTGGTTTTTATCCCCTCCTCATAATTTGATATTATTATTTTAGCTTCTTAAATATTCATGCAAAACCTTTTTTTTCTAACTAACATCTAGTTTTTCTGTAAATCCACCTGTTATATTCATCGCACGTTCACTCACACGTTGGCGAGTCACTGAAATCATTCTCCCATCAAGCTGTTTGTTTAACCAATCTGACTTGTATATAAATAGACTAAGATTGTATCGCTGTTTTTTTATGTCTCTCATGTATCATACATGCACACACCATTAGATGCATGCATGTGCCTGTATGCACATGCACAAAAACACACACGCTCACTTTCCCTGTTCCTGTAAGATATACTTCTTAATCAGCAGGATATATGTGAGCAAATGAATGGCTGAGTTGGAGAAAATTCAGCGAGGGAAGTATCAATTATTCAAAAGAGAACATTTTGCACTTATTACTTAACTAAATCCAGCGGCTCCAATGACAGCTTACGGGAATGAATCATTTTGGTCCAAAGGCTCCTTGCAGACAGCACTCCTATATATTTTCCCGACCCCCATATATGCGGACAAACACGCACACACTTCCACACATGCCTGTCTCTCTTATTGCGCTGTCTTATCTGAACATTACCCACAGATGGAGCTGATGTGCCCCACCTCACATGGTCAGTAAAGGCTGCAGTGCGTGATGTAACGTCCCATATAAAGTACCGATGCACACTGAGGTATGTCCTCGTGCATGGCTGCATGCGGTCCTTGCTACTGTAGTGTGTTTCAGAAATAAGTGTCTTTAAAATAGCTGCTACAAAACATCCTCACTCGCGCTATAGGTTGCGGCCTTCTTTGGCAGTGTCCTTACTGAAACAGAACCAAATAAACAAGCAATTTGGGTTCTACACACTCAGGTAGGAATTGTGCAACATACAAATAGTGATCATCACGTCATCATCACACATATGCTCATGTGAACAGCATCAGCGGCCGTAGAACTCGAAAGCGCTGCACTGTTGCGTAAACTACCAGACTCTCGTACATTTCATTTGTACAGAGAGTCTGGCCACTCTCCATTGACAAGCGTTAACTTCCTTGAAGGCGAGTACTCTGTTGAAGTTTAAAACTATTGGATCTGCCCAGAGCCACTCTGGATCTGCCATAGCCAATCGCTAACGTTTGGTCGTGACGTATGTTATCTCAAACTAGCGCACGACATCAGCCACTCCCTCTGTTCACCGGTTAAAATTTGACCGGAGAAAACCAGAGAACATACCGCAATCCCAGACGGAGTACTGAAGGAAAATTAAAATTGAGCGGAAGTACGTAGAAGGGCGGAGCCAAGCTAGGGGACTAACACAGACTAGACGAAATTGTTGAATTTTGTTTGTTTTTGCGCACAAAAAGTATTCTCATCACTTCATAAAATTAAGGCTAAACCACTGGAGTCACATGGACAATTTTAAAGATGTTTTTACTCCACTGTAAAACATGTTATGTGCTATTTACTTAAACAAATTATGGTAAAATTATTACACCTGATATTTTGAGTAGTTTTAAGGCTTGATTTCTTTAATGTAATCTACCTTAATTAATAATGTAAAATCTCCTAAATTATTTAGTCTATGACTCTTCTGCACAATGGTAACGATCAAAACTTGAACATAACAGAAACTCTTTCAAAAGTCAAACATAACTGATCATTAAACATTAACAGATGTTTCCCTTCACTCAAAAACACATAAAACAACACTTAATTTCAATATTAACTCTCCATTTCGAGCCATATACAAAGCATGCTGGGAACTAACAATGGTGTCTCTAAATTAAAAACAACATAATCAAAACTGCTTAAGTTTCCTTAAAGCTGCACTATGTAACATTTTTTCAGTAAAATATCCAAAAACCACTAGGCCAGTGTTATATATTTTGTTCAGTTGAGTACTTACAATATCCCAAATGTTTCCAACTATTTGTAAATCATGAGAAATAGCTATTTTATCCAAGGAACCGGGACATGTGAGGGAGTCGCCTGTTAATAGCGTCATATCTGCGTTACCCCGGTTTCCGGTTTTATTTTGCAGAAACGCTTTACTCTCGCTGCAGTGTGCAACAAGTGTCATAGCAGCCGCCGAGCGAATGCACAGAGTAACGTTATAACTTCATTTTCAACACACTCAGATGTATCTAATTTGATAAACAGAGCTGCGTTACCTCATACTCATGACCGGAAAAAAGGAATTGGCCCCCGGCGACTGAGGCATAATAAAAGTCCCGCTGCTCGCGAGGCATGTGTTGCGTTCATCTTATTATCAGTTGCTCCAGCGGCCTTGCTCAGCTCCCACAACACTCGGTCCTTCTCTGCTTCATACTACAGTAACGTTAATAATCGTATCCATTAACATGATTTCATGTTCCTGAGTCCAATCCCGATTCTTTCCCACCGGCTGTGAGGTGGGGAACATGTCCCAAGATTCTGCGCTCAAACTTGGTGTCATCAAGCTACGCCTTTGTTTTAAATAGGCGACCTCTAGTGGACTGAAAAGTTACATAGTGCACCTTTAAAGAAATTGGAAAATGTATCTCTTGGTTTTATTAGTGAAATGTTCTCAATATTTTCTATACAACACTGAACAACAATTTTTTAAAGAAAATATGCACACTATTTTTATTTATCACCTTAATTATTTTTGGTGAAAAATACAAGATTTGTTTTTTTATCATGTACCTTTCTGGGCCTTGAAAGTGTTAATAACGTTACTGTCTAGGGAGGGGTCAGAGAGCTCTCGGATTTCATCAAAAATATCTTCATCTGTGTCTCTAAGATGAACGAAGATCTTACAGATTTGGAAAGACATGAGGATGAGTAATTAATGACAGAATTTTAAACATACATAGCACACACAAGAAGCGGGTAAATAGAACATTGTAAATTAATAATATAATTTTAAATATTTATACTATTATTATAATGTTAACTATTATTTAATTTGATTTCTAATATTAAATGGATATAAACATTGTATACAAATTGTATGTTTTATATTATTAATATTAATAATAGTATTATAAACATGAATTTTAGTATTTAAATCATTATATATTGTAAATGGGTTTTTTTATCAATTGAGTAATTTAAATTGAAAATAATAATTAATTAATTAATTAATTAATTAATGTAAATAATTTAAATGACATTTTAGAATTTGATTAATTAAAATGAGCATTTCTCTCCACCATATTGAATTAATTTTTCACTCAGCTTGTCGCAATGCATTCTGGGATTGTATTTTTCTTGAAAGAGGAAAGTAGGCCTATATAAGATGAAAGCATACATTTTTTAACAGGCTTCACCTCGATACCACACCTTAAAATGAAGCAGCTCACTACATTTTGGAACTGAGCAACTGAGTGTTTCATCTGTATAGTGGAATGAGCTTCAAACCTCCTCTAGTAAGACCTCCACATACTCTTTTTTTCTACTTTTCTGCAATTATGCTTTATAGTGCTCTGTTTTACTCTCGAAAACCACTATTTCTGTACTGTTAATATTATTGGTTCCTGCATGATAAATTGCTTGTGCTTTTCCTCATCTGTAAGGCGCTTTGGATAAAAGCGTCTGCTAAATGATTAAATGTAAATGCAATGTAAATGAGTGAAACTTCAATGCAAGAAGCCTTCAGACATCCAGTCTCTCATCCACGCTTTTCTGGCCAAGCACCAGAGTCAGAAATAGATGCTCACTCCATACTGTGTGTTCACGGTGTACTTTGGAATTGCACAAAGCAGGAAAAGGTAACAGATTGTCGGAATGGCTTGTTGCCTGTACATAAAATCTATTTTTTCTCTCTCATGGCTCAGTCACAGCCGGACGAAGTCACCTCCCATTCTGCACACTAAGGTGGGTGCCACCCATAAAACAAATGAAAGAAAAAAATTGCCTTCCTTTTGCCGTTTCCGCCTTTGTCACTTCTTCCCAATAATATTTGTCAGCCCTTAAGGTTCCTGAAGTGGAAAATGGACTTTATTTTTATGATGTGGCAAATTAAAAAACTTCTGAGCTTCAGCCCATTTCACAGGAGGCTCTGCGAGGTAACTGGCGTAACCATGGTGATGAGATGTTTCCCCCCTCTGCCGTGTCTCAGCCCACTAAAACCCAGTGTCTGCTGCCCATTCAGTCCAATTGTATTCCAACAACATGATTGGGGGCGTTTCCCTTGGTATACATTTGTCAATGATTTGCATATAAACTGTGACCTCGAAGAACATCACCTTAATTACATGATGTTGAAATAGTTTTGTCTTTCTTAAAGGGATAATTCACCCAATGAAAATTCTGTCATCATTTACTCATCATTTTGTATATCTGCAGAACACAATTATAAAGACTGTTGGGGTTCAAACAACACTGACCACTCATTTTTCAAAATATCTTCTTTTCAATAGGCCCTCACACTCTGCTTCTGAGATTTGTTTTTTGGACCCCAAAAGTCACACAATGGACTTCAATTGCAACCAAAATGCCGTTTCAAAGGGCTTAGAAGTGCTTCAAATGGTACTGCGCGATCCCAGCTGAGGAATAGGGTCTTATCGCAGTTTACTTTTTTTTTTTTTTTGCCATTCTCATAAATGAACTATAGTGTCCTGCACCCACTAGTAAAAAATGATATCTTGTGTCTGAATAATTTTTGGTTTGACTGTATATATACAAATATATACTATCCCTTTAAAAAGCTAATCAAGATCTTACCAATATATTGCCAGCCGAATTGGGCATCTCTAAGTGGCCACTCTCCAAATCTGCCCACAAACCTGCTGCTAACGTGACAAAAGGTGTTTCCTCTTTAAACTGATCGGGTGCCAAGCCCACACTGCGTCGCGATGAATCCGTTTCCCCCTGTCCACTGGCATGTGGGTTGTCATTTCTTCCCAGCATTCTCGGTGCCCAACTAGACCCTTTGGAACAGGAAAACAGCTTGGTCCCCCCTTCCTGCCTCACAGCGGTCTACGTGGACCGAGTCCGGCAGGGTCGCAGTGGGGACCGGGCCTCTTCCATATCTCTCCCTTCCCCTGGTTTCCGCTCTGACAGCTGTGGGTTTGTTACCAGGAGCCGATCCATAAACCACACACTCTCTACAGCTTTCCACTGCTCCCATTAAATATATATGCTCCAAACCATTAGGCTGCCTGCCTGCCTTGCAGCACCCTGGCAGGGCTAGTACGTGCACACACACATATCTCTTCTAAAGCGAAGTATGAACGCAGCACTACATTTGGTTATTTATTTTCGAACTGAATGATACACCAGCCATAAAACTGATTAAAGCATCACCCTACACGGCGACGGTTGTGGTGACCCCGAGTGTGCTCCGTACACACGTCGAGGCGAGAGAGAGGTGTTGTGGACATGGGTGGGCAGGTGCTCCAGGCTACACTAAAGATGGCTGCACTACAAAGCCCACTCAGGAGATTACTCAGTGCACGGGGTCAAAACTCAAAGAGTCTCTGAGGTATGCGTCGCATTCAAAAGCCTACACTGTGAGCCAGATACTTCCTCTCTCCCTCGCTTTCTCTCTCTCTGGGGTGGGGGATGATCAATATGGCGCTTTGCTCCTTGAACAAATTAGAATATGCAATGGGCTGGATCCAGACGAGTTCTCCACAGCTCTATTAAAGAACGAGTAGCTTTTCACTGCACACGCCGCAGCCAAATAAAAACTGCAACTGTGTTGAATTAACAGAGGCATGAAGGGACTATATGAACGTAGAAAGAGCGAACTCTTGACCCCGAAAATGTCTTCTCATTAAGCCCAAACCCCCACCTCCCTGCAATCCGTTACTTGTCCCTACACCCCCCCCCCCCCTTTTTTTTTTTTTTTACCAGTCACCCATTCAGAATCCACTATAATGACCACCAGCAGGACTCGGGTCTGGCTCAATAGGCAATATAAGAGAGAGTGAGCAGCTGCTATTGGCTTAAACGATGAAAACTATTGTGTTCAGAAAGAATCAATCAGGGCTTTTCAGAGTAATTCGATTCTATTCACAAAGGAGTAGGAAGCAATTTGAAAATGGAAATGCCACTTGACTTTCAAAGGAGGGGAGGAGGAGGAAAAATGAGGAGAGCCGGTAATGTAGGAGTATGCACAGCAAATAAAAAACAAAGGAAAAAACATTCCTGCACACACAGAAACTCAATATACACACACAAAATACATCGGTCGCAACCTAAAGTACATCAACAGGTCAGTGGTGGGTTGGTTTTGATAACCACGGCTACACAGAAATATGAACTGCCTTCAACATTGATAATAATAAAAAGATGTTTCTTGAGCACCACATAAGCATATTAGAAGGATTTCTGAAGGATCGTGTGACACTGAAAACTGGAGTAATGATGCTGAAAATGTAAAATATATAAAAATAGAAAACAGCTATTTTAAAATTGTAATAATACGGGTTTTAATTGTATTTTTGATCAAATAAATGCAGCCTTGGTGACTTCTTTTACTAAAAATACAACAAAAATTGATTATGTACAATAAATAACAACAATAAATGTGATTACTCAAAACACCTATTTTTGCGATTTACAACATTTAATTTTTGCTATTCCAAAAAATGAAAAGAAGAAAGCTACTTTTACGTAGCCCTTTAAAAATCCTTGTTGATGATAAATGGATTGATAGCAGGCTGCACAGTATGTGCTCCATCATCTTATTTCAATGGTCAAGAATGAGGAACTAATTAAGTGCTAACTAACCGCTAATTAGACCTCAATTAATCACATATTAGCGAGCTGTTGGAGGGAGAGAGGCAAACGCATGACTGTGCATATACAATATGAAGCTTTTTCAAGATGTCTTAAAAAAAATCATTTAAGAGGTTCAATACACAATTCAGGCACAGCTAAAACTCATTTCATAGCCTCAGAGAACACGTCAGGTAATTGATCATGAATATTAGCCACAATTTGCTTTGATTTGCCTCACAATGAGCTCCAGCGGGAAATGGTTGGTTAGACAAAGCAGTTATAAACAGTTTGATCTGTAGGTCATGTACTCAATCAAACAAAATGAGCGAAATTAGCGGTCTATGAGCTTAAAATAAAAGGTGTTGATGGGTAGATAAGCGGCGGGGTCTCTAAGTTTGTGTATGTGTGTATATGTAGATGGGTCTCAGTGTCAGCGCCAAAGCAGATGGCGTATCTTCTCTTATGCGCCTCTGAGAGATGCGGTCAGTACTGTGTCAGACTGCAAACCACTATCTCTGTGTGTGTGTCCTCCTAAAGGCCGGAGTCTATACCTTGAAGGGTCCCAGGCGCGTGAGCCGGTCGGACCCCAAGGGAGATAAGGTTTCTGCCTCAGACCAGGAGTGCTGGCAGGGCAGTTACAGAGCCCCTAGTGCTCCCCTGTCCTGTTGAATCATTGATGGATTGAGTCAGCATTCCCCACACACACACACACACACACACACACACACACACACACACACACACACACACACACACACACACACACACACACACACACACACACACACACACACACACACACACACACACACACACACACACACACACACACACACACACACACACACACACACACACACACACACACACACTCACAGAGTATAACCCCAATCTTTCCCTCACTTTGGAGGTGGCTTTTGTTAAAATTCAAGTACCATTTGGGGACTCATGGGAGACATTCTCGCCCAGTAAGGCGGTTCAACGAAATCAACACAAAGCAGCGACGCTCAGAAACCGTCCAGTTAAGATTGAGGCTTATTCTCTTCACTCCTCCCTCTCTCTTTCTCTCTTCAGCAGGCTTCTGGAATCACAGAGCAGCCGGTCAATAAACCCAGATGGTCAAGCCCCAGGATAGGGTGCAGCCTGGCCTGCCAGCACCACCCCCGCCATACACACACACACACACACACACACACACACACACACACACACACACACACACACACACACACACACACACACACACACACACACACACACACACACACACACACACACACACACACACACACACATATCAGCTCATTCCATTGAGAAGGTGAGATCATCCTCAAAGAAGATCTCAAGGTCAGGTACGTGCGTTGTATATTTACTTCATGTTTATCTTTGTTTAGGAGGGTGGTGTCGGGAGTATCCCAGCATGCCGCCCTTAAGGATTTGGGCATATCCTGAAAATACACACACACAGGTACAGAGACAAGGGACTCCATTCCTTCTTGACAAGCAGCCAACAAGCCCTCACATTCCTCCTATGTGCAGAAAGCACAGACGGAGAATGATGAAGGGACTTAGCCGTCTTATTATACTCTTGATGCAAGAAAATGCAGCCAACATCTAAGATTCAACAATCTGTGGAGGGCAATTAAGGATCTTTGTGGAGGAAAATATCTGATGAATACACTACATGGCCAAGATTAATGGGTTTGGCTATGGTGATTAATTCCAGCAAAGACTAAATTTAATGCTAGACATTCTAGAGATTTGTGTGCGTCCAAGTTTGTGATAACAGTCTGGGAAGGGTTCTTTTATTTTCCAGTCTCACAATGCCCCTGTGCACTAAGCGAGGTCCATAAAGAAATTATTTACTACGTCTGGAATGTAAGAACTCCACTGGCCTGAACAAACCCAGACCTGAACCCCACGGAACACCTCTGAGATGAGATTTAACACTGATGTTCTTGATCTGATGAACCCCTTGATCCAATATTTAGTGGAAAGCCTTTACAAAAGAGTGTTACTTCCCAAATTCCATATTAATGTTTTTGAAATTAAATGCCCGTGTTATAAAGTAGATGCGGTGTGTTCATATACACAAAGGCTCTTCAACGCCAGTCCTTGAGGACCACTGTCCTGCAGAGTTTAGCTCCAACCCTAATTAAACACGCATGAACAAGCTGATCAATGTATTCAGGATAACTGGAAAGTTACAAGCAGGTGAATTTGATCAGAGTAGGAGATCAACTCTGCAAGACAGTGGCTATGTTTACATGCACAACTTTAGTTTCAATCTGACTGAATTCATTCCGATTGATGAATCTGAATGTAGTATTTACATGAATACTAAAAGTGATCGGGATGATGTGCGCGTTTAGATGTCACAAGCTTCAAACGGAATTGATTTTTTGACATGAGCTTCCCGCCATTTGCACATAATAACTATTCTCCTACATTGGATCTTTATTTGTTTTAAACAGCAGACTTGATATTTATCCATTTCTGGTCATAATTTGGAGACAATGAGCATATGAACCATTTTGCCATACTGCTTATGACTTTTTTTTTTTTATTTACTGCTTTATCACGCAGTAAAAATGCCCCATCCTGCGCCAAAAAACAGTCATCTGTGGATGGGAATTAGCCTGACGTCGTCATACTCAATTCTAGTCAGAATTTGAGTCTGATACTGCTCCGTTGAGCTGCGTGTTTAAACCGAACCAGGAAAGACCTCAATTGGATATACCTACAACCAATCAGAGCAACGGAGCGACGCATAACGTTAGTTGTCAAATGTCAACAGAACTCAACTGCACTGTGTTGCCAAGTCCGCGGGTTGAAGCGACCCCAATTATGTGATATACAGACCCAGGAATGCGAAATTTAGCAGCCAGTCCAGCCAAAATAACACATATTTTACCCCCCAAATGCCATTTTTCCCGGAGAACAGAGAGAACATTTTAGAATGACAGGACACTCATTTATTCAACAGGAAGAACAGCTTGTTATACGTCATTGCACATGCGCAGTCCTTTCAATTTCAGTTTTCAATCCGATCAAGTGTTTACATGTACTCTTGATTGGATTAGAAAAGGAATTAACCACCCCTTTCAATCCAATCGAAAGTTCAATCGGATCGAGATCAGTCGGATTGATTAAGGTGTTTACATGAAGGTTTTTCAGTCCGATTGAGCCATAAATCTGATTACTAATGGATTTGGTTGCATGTAAACGTAGCCAGTGGTCCTCCAGGACCGGAGTTTGATCAAAAGTGACAGTAAAGATGTTTATAATATTACAAAAGATATATATTTCAAATAAATACTGTTCATTTGAATGGTCTATTCATCAAAGTATGGTGTCAAAAAATATCACGGTTTATACAAAATTACTGAGCAGCAGAACTGTTTTCAACATTGATAATAATAAGAAATGTTTCTTGAGAAATACTTTTTTTGTGTACTTTTGGTCATATTGTGCTGGGCACAACAAAAAGGAATTTTTGAGCTAAAAGTTTATTTTCACTGGCCCCAAAACAAACTCTGATCAAACTCACATGTCTGTAACTTTCTAGTTATCCTGAAAAGAACTGTTTATTTTTATTTTATCTTTTTTTTTCACATTTACAAAAAACATAATGTGCATGTTTTATAAAATATTTTATTTTTAGAAAATATTTTTCCCTTTTTCCCCAAAAATGTATTTACAATATAATTATATAATTTGTATGCCGAATATTAAAAAGCAAAGCATCTATTATGCCACTTCATTTCATTTGAAACAAGCATGAAGAAAACCTCACCACAAACACACACATTTAAGACAAGTGATTGTATTTGTCTGAAACTCTGCCACACTGGCCATCCCTATTGAGCCTTGATTGTGTATCTTAAATGAGGATGAAATCATAGCCAAAGCTGTACTTATCAAAAGTGTCTCTCTTCTCTGAGGGAAAATAAAATGAAATAAATCGTACAAGCACATACACAGGGGCTCTGTTGCATGCATACGCTGAGGGATGTACACAGACAGACACGCACACACGTGCATTGTGAGCACACACCGAGAAAGCCAGAGGGGCTACTGGTGTGAGTGGCTCAGCAGAGGCCAGGGCCGAGACTGAGGAATTAATTGAGGTAGTTTGTTTCACACCGGGGAGTCTATTAAATGCCATGTCACCGCAATGCCATGGGGAGTAACAGGTAAACAGTACCCAAAGTGTGCAGAAAGAAAGGCTGCAGAGAGCGAAAAGGAGAGAGAGATAAAGGCTTGGTGAAGTGGTGGCGCTCTGCTGTCTGCCGTCCCCCTAATCAGCAGCCTTCAACTTCCCCAAACCCCCCTCGATTTCTGCCTCCCTCGCCATCGATCGTCAACGCTGCCATTCCGGCCCCCATTCAGAAGGCACGCTGGGGAGCCAAGGCTATCATGGCTCTCCATTGTCTTTTTATTGTCCTGCTGTTTTACATTAGGACTTGTCCTATCAGAGAGAGACGGTATCCCAGCATTCCTCAGTCTCTGGTCCCTGATCCAGCCCTGCAGCCGGAGCTGAGTGTCCGTGACAGCCTTATCACCTCCGCTGCGCACGCACACACATTTCTGTCCGCTGGACACAATCCATTGGCTGCAGTGGCCCACAGTGCACTGCAGGATCTGAAACACTTCAGCAGATCACCTTTAGAGACAGTAATTATCCACCACTGGCTCTACACAAAGAAGTGCACCGGAACAGAGAGGTGAAAACTTTGCATTTCACCTAAAAAAGGTCACACAACCAATACAAAATAAGTTTGCATAACCGCCAACCTACAATGTGCAGTTGACACCTGTCAATATTTGACTGTGTTTCAATAGATCCACTGTTTTAAAAGACCTATACAACCACTGACCATATTGCTCACAAAAATATAATTGGATAACTTTAGGCAACTTTCAAAAGTTAAAAGTTTATTTCATTTGACTTTATTTCTCACACGAACATGAACAAACGAACGCAGGCACGCACGCACGCGTTTTATGGGGACTTTCCACAGACATAAGGGTTTTTATACTGCACAAACTATATATTCTATCCCCAAACCCTAAACCTACCCCTAAACTACTCCTCAAAAAACATAATTTAGTCTGATTCATAAGCTGTTTTCCTCATGGGGACCAAAAAATGTCCCCACAAGGACTTCGGATTTCGGATATTGCCATCTTTGTGGGGACATTTTGTCCTCATAGCGTAGGGTTTACCAGGGCGCGCACACACACACACACACACACACACACACACACACACACGCTTGTGAACTGAGTGTTGTGGTATAACCTATTTTTGACAAAACCATCAAACAGTTGTTCACTTTTTCTACCAGTAAAATGGTCTGTCTAAGTGGGAGGTTTCTAGACAGAATAAGATTCAATAAGGTGTCTTTATGCTGCAAGTCAAAACTATGGTTAATAAATATGCTTGATATTAAACAGTTTATATTATACATACCTGCTCCACTCTAGACAGCTCTCCAGACAGTGTGTACAGGTCGTACGACCCCTGGCAGACACACACACACACACACACACACACACACACACACACACACACACACACACACACACACACACACACACACACACACACACACACACACACACACACACACACACACACACACACACACACACACACACACACACACACACACACACACACACACACACACACACACACACACACACACACACACACACACACACACACACTGGCCTGTTTCCAGTTTACTGTCTGAGGACTTACTGTAGACCCCGGAACATTTTAGTAACTTCAGCCTAAAATACAGACTGGCAAGCTTTCCGACCAATCAAATTAATTTCCTGTAAGAAATGCCAAAGGTGACACTTTAGAAAATGGAAGTGGACATTGCAGGGGTACACAACTAGGGAGAAAGATATAGAGAGGGAGAAGAATGGCAAAGAGTGGTTCTGAGGTCTTGAAAGAATGAGCAAAAATTGCCTTACGCACTGCATCTATACAAAGGCAGCTATTATGGACCTTTGCTCTTGTCGATTCAAAAGAAATAAAGCGTAATATACAGGGAGTAACTGATGAGGGAAGGGCCCGACACACTCACTCACTCATTCAGAGAAAACAAACAGCCTTCTCATCTGGTCGGCCCATCTCTCTTCCTTAAAAGCAACAATTCAGCCAAGAATGAGAATTTTGTCATTATTTACTCACTCATATGGTTTTTTTTCTTCTGTGGGACACAAAATGATTTTTTATTTTTTGATGCAATTACAATGAATGGACACCTGAGCTTTCAAGCTATAAAATAAATGCACCATAAAAATGCCCATATGACTAGTGCGCTTTATTTCAAGTCATCTAAATGCATACGATCGCTTTGTCTTAGAAATGTATGTCATTATTAAATGATATTCAGTGATTTGATTATAAATCTGACTGAACTGGTCAACTCACTGATACAACGAACTGGCCACGCGGAAGAAGGCTTGAAACAAGCCTTCACTAGTCACAGCCACTTTCATAAGGATTTTATGGTGCTTTTGGGTCATTTTTGAAGCTTTAAAAATCCAGTCCATATTCATTTCAATTGAATGGAAAAAAAGCAACCAGTATATAATTCAAAATGTCTTTTTTGTGTGTGTTCCACAGAAGAAGTATGTAAATATAAGGGGTTGGAATGACATGAGGGTAAGAAAATTCATTTTTTGGGTGAACTGTTCCTTTAAGCGTGTTTATGTTATGTTTCACTCTCTCCCTCTCACATAGTCTGTCTATGTCTCTATCTCTCTCTTTCTTTCGACTGTTTACCAACACACATTCTCACCCACTCATTAGTACGGCATCCTCTGCCTCAGCGCTGCCTCGAACTGCCGTCTTACTTCTGGAACGAGTCACAGTGCATTCGCTGGGGAGAGAAAGACTGACAGAGCTTCACTCAAACAGCTGCGTTTCATATAGAATTGCACCAACTCTACTGAAAGTGCAGACAGCACTGCGATGACTGGAGGTGACAAGCCAAGTGCGAGCCACAGTGAGGTACAAAAAAAAAGAGATAACTCATGAATATCATAATGGGAACGAGCAGGCAAAACTGCTCAGTTTATTTGCAAGATGTAGAGTGACTGAAAAAGAAGAATTCTATAGGAACTTAAGAGAAACACACATAAAATAAATAAATCTAAAGGAATTTATTCAAAAGAAAACACCCCGAAGATCCTGGCTGACAAAACAAACCTTCCACGTACTGTTTAGCATACTGTACTTATGTATACTTTGTGTAATTAGATGTAGGTTATTTTTATACCACTGAATTCAAACAAAACTCTTAATTAAAAATCTTAAAGAGATAAATAAATCACTATCCATATAAATAAACCATTATCCACCCTCGTTTCATTCCAATCATGTATGCTGTAATTTCTGAAGATTCCTCATCGAAATAAAATGATAAAATAAAAATATCATAAAAGTAGTTCATGTGACCGTGTGCGCTACATTCAAAGTCATCTGAAGCCATATGATAGCTTTGTATCACAAAAAGTCGATAATTTCTGATCTCTGAAATATCATTCAAGTGTCAAATTCAATGAACAATCATAGGCGGAGTTTGGGGAGAGGGGGGATTTATTATTTTAATAAATACTAGTAATAATAAAGGGATTACATGGAATTTAAGGGGAACATGAATAAGAATGGTAAAAGAAGTTATCGGTTTAATTGTAATTATAAAGTAATCAATTGAAACTATTTGCAAAAGTTGCACACTCTAATTTGTATGTCTAATATGTCGAAAACATTTCTTGTCTCATCACATTCATTTATGTATTACATGAATCCTGATCACATATTTTCAATTCAAAACATAGTTTGCATCACTAGACCTCAGTCGCTGAACATTTCTATCGTAAAAAAGTTCTCAAACACCTACATCTACTTACGTCTTTCCACAAACTCTAGTTGCGTTGTGACAGTAAGACAGTAAGATTTGCTTTCTTTGATTTGATTGGCCATCTCGATCATTTTGACATTGACATTTTAAAACGTGCAATACAGTGTGGGTCATATGACCACTTTTATGTTTCTTTTTTTTTTTTGGTGGGTTTTTGTTCCTTTTTAGAACTTGACAGAGATCGCGTTTTCGGAAATCCACAATTCTCCTTTCATTTTCCACAGAAAAAGCAACAACATGAGTAAATAATGTCTTTTTTATAGCACTAAAACAGCTATTTAAAGGAACATTTAACAAAAAACTTATCCTAAGTTTTACATAATTAATCTGTGTTTTGCTTGGGTCACACTGTCATGTGTCTTGGCAACAAGGACAGGAAGTGCAAACAAAATGCGGCCAACCAGAGACTCGATAGGCACAACCGAGTGAAAAATCCACTCCGGCTCCTGCTACAGCTTCACAGGTTTGCACCTAGTTTAGCGCAAAATAAAATATTAATCCGTTAAGTAGTACAGCATTTTGCACTTGTAGCAACACATAAATATTTCAGACTATTCTAAAAAAGGACATAAACAATCTGAGGGAGGGTCTCAAACTGAAGGACAGGAGAAGAGCTGTGTGTGTGTGTGTGTGTGTGTGTGTGTGTGTGTGTGTGTATGTACACAGAACTGTTTTATGATGTTGCAGAGTGCATGGGGAGAAGTGTGTGTCAGAGCTGGGGTTTGTACAGGTGTAAAGACAGCCATTAGAAAGCTGTGCAGTTTTGTAATGGGATGAGGAGCAGATGTGACACACTTACTAAAAGCCTGACACCCCCCACCCCCACATGCACACACACACACACACACACACACACACACACACACACACACACACACACACACACACACACACACACACACACACACACACACACAATACCAGCCACCCCGTAGCATATGGATGTTTACACTCCTTGCAAACACAAGCGGGCTACAGGTTCCTGATGAAGAAAACGGGAACCTAAAGATCTACATAAATAAGCCGGCTAAACTTCATAAAGTGCCAACTCCAGAGCAGAGCTCAAATGAGATGACCATGACAATATTTTCAGGACATCCACACTTATTGGCTTTATTGAATTCAACATTTATATGGTTTTCTTCTCGTCGGTGGCACAATAATTGACCTCACCAAACAAAAACATTTATATGCCTAGTTGTTTTTTCCCCCAATTTTGTGAGCACAAAAACAATTCTTTCATTCTCGCTCTCTGATCCAAAAGTGATTTGAAAAGTCACGTGATGCGCTGGCCGCTCCTCGTATCCCGAGGCGGTCCAACTTCCCCCGTCCTCTCTGACCATTAAAGCGCAAGCAATTAAAGCCCCTCCTCAGATAAAACCTACCTTTATTCCTCGGCCCTGCTTTCTCGGCCATAAACTACACTCATTTGGCGTCTGATTGTTGGTGGCAGCTGTTTGATGGGGTAAATAAAAATGCAGTAAATAATAGATGGCTCAGATCCTCTGTTTGTTTGGTGCCTGCGCGGAGCGGTTCGGCGCAAATGCGGGCTTAGACGTAGTATATGCAGATATGCGCGTGCCGATGCGCATGCAAATATGCAACCTAATGCAAATGCGTCTCGGTCAACGTTATATCTTCTGACAGTGCAGTACGCTTTGTGGCACTGCCATGGGATTCAGATCAATTACTTGAGGTATTATTTCATCTTAAAAAGGGCTTGTTTGGTTTGTGGCTTGTTTAAATGCAGAATGAATACACTTGAATGGATACTTCTGATCCAGACGGATGCATAAACACTCAGATCTGCCATATATATAACGGTGAGATGCCCAATAAATTCCTTTTGTTAGCTTCATTGCCTAATTGATTTGGATCTGTTTAGAAAAGACAATAAAAAAGAGGGGGATTTGGTGTAAAATGGAATGGGGGGAGGCATCTGTTCCCCGGAAACTGCTCCCCATCAGCCAAACTCCATTACTGGGCCTATTCACCGCAGTATTAACCCTGTGTCAATGGACCTGTCCAGTCTGCAGACCCACTGTCCTCCACCCCTCACCAACCAGCTGGCCAGCCCAAACCCTGCTAACCGTCCAGCATCGGGGCTTTTTTCAGCCTGATAAATGCTCATTTCCTGCCGAGCGGACGTAATTCCTGAATCCCCTTTGCTTAGCTAATTTACAGCCCTGCGCAGGCAATTTCCCTCCACGCCATATGAGGCGAGCTTCGCCTTCGCTCAATTACCGTAAATTGTCTGCGAGCGCAAGGGGCTGTGAGACATGAACCGAGAGGGCTGGAGGTGATTGGTTGGGAGGGGGGTGGGTGAGGAGCTCATTTTCCTGGGGCGGGGCATAACGTGTCGGGCCGCCCAAGCATGACCAGCGTGTTGTGGACTGTCACGCACACTGAGGTGAAGCTGATGGCTAATTTACAGATGGGCTCTCCAAACCTCCATGGTCCGTGGCCTGCAGCCAGAGCCAGTGAATAGCTGACCTCTTTATAGTGTGTATGATATACGTTGCAGGTGCATGTGGGGTTATCTATTATGAATGAGACATGTATTGCTCGAAGCATTAGTAATGTATGAGCTGGGCTTTGGTGGAGCGCGGCTATGGGTCCTAGCAGCAGTCTCGGTCCCTGCCTTGCCTTCCCTATCTCTCTCTCTTATACACTCACACAGTGCTTCTGATAGCAGCACTAACTCATGTTACAAGCCATAGCACCTGACAGCTCCTGCACATTCAGCACCGCCTGTCCGATTTGGATGCTGGGAGTTCTGCCTCAGGGGCCACACTCTACTCTCTCAGCTCTTCTGAGGAGAAAAGAGAGGAGAGGAGGAGAGCTACCTTGACCAGCCCCTCTCTCTCCAACTCTGCCTGTCTATATTTCATCTGTCTGACTATAACCACATCTGGATCCAAAGCCCAGCCTCCTCCTGTTTTTTTTTTGTGCCAAATCCTACTGCTCCTGTATAAATTCCAAACCATTTCGACCCCAAGGTGTAGTTGTTTGCAAAGCCTGATCAGAAAACCTGTATTCATGGTGGTATTTTGTTTAGCTTAGAGACCTTTGATAAACATTACAAATATTTTAATCACTTCTTATATAATTACATATATTATTATTTCAATTAAATAATTTTGTATAAATATAACATTTGTTTAATAAATTATTCTGAATATAATTATAAACATATATTTAATACTTTTTATTTTCATATATGTTAAATACAATTATAAAATGATTATACAAATTTTAAATGTATTTAATAAATTAATATACATTATTGTTTAACATATATTAAAACATTTAATTCATTCTTAAATGCACACATACAGTATACAAAGTTGCACTTATAATTTATAGTGTTTTTTTTAAACAATTTATAATTGGTATATTATATACATTAACTGACAACATTTTAGACAAATACTTTTTTTATTGACAAAAATTTTAGAATAGATAAATGATGATCTGTAAGCCAACTAAATATATGTATATGATACATATACATATCAAAGTTATAATTTATAATGGTTTAAAAAAGAATTTGTAATATATATTTTTTCAGCCTGATTAAAACCCTAAACAAAAGACATCTGACAGCCAATGGAATAGCAATGAAAGAGTCCGATGGGGGGAAGGACAGGCACGACATTGGAATACTTGGGCAATTCTAGATTTCACTCAGTGGCATTTATATCCTCAGTCTGTCAGTGTTCATCTGTTCACCTGGACAACACTAGGGAAAAGCACATTATATTCCACACCAATAAGCCACAAAAACCACCCTGAAAAATGTCGTCCGCTTCCATAATTGATGAAGTTAGGAGGGCTCTCAAGACTTCAGCTCTCTAGACTAGCTACAGCTCACTCTGTACCACCACCAAACTTTTGAGAGTGGCGGTCTTCAACCAACAGTCTCTCTCACTCTCCCCCTCTCCCCCATTCAGATGAATTAGTAAAACTTCCATTAATAATGCAGGCATGTTTGAAGCCACAAAAACCAGAGATAGTGAGCGACTGAACAAGCAAGCATGGGTAGAGAGAGCGAGGGGCACAAGAAGAAACTCTGCTTCTCTCAGATATCATGTTATAAACGTGAGAGGAAATCTCATCATACATAATCTGTGCGGCGGCGGACCGCCGGAGAGAAGTGGTTGAAAAAGATGAGAAGGGGCTAGAGGATGGAATGATTATGACAGGAGGCATCACTCAGCAGCTGTTTAGAGGGTGGAAAAGGGGCCATAAATCAATTTCACACCGATTATGACACAATGCAGAACTGCGTGAGCTCCGCGGAATTAGCTGTGCACACCGAGGATCATGTTGGGCTAAATTGATCCTTGTAAAAGGAAAAAAAGGAGAAGAACTGGCACTACAGAGGGACAGAAAGAAAGACAGAGGGAGAGAGAGGAAACCAGCTATGAGGTTTTAAAAGACGAGAGATTACAAAGAACAGAGTGGGAGGAACAAAAGTGAAGACAGATGACTAGGGAGAGAGAGAGAGAGCGAAAGAAAGATGGAGATAAAGAGGTGTGAAGAGGGAGAGTGGCAGCGGGTCGCTTCTGGTCAATGTTATTGTGGTACTGACTATCGAACTGATGGGGAGAGAAACTCACATGCCACAGAGATACAGGAGATAGTATGAATCAGTCTGGAACGTGACATAAACCTTTCAATATACAAACAGATATTGGATCAAACGGTCTGAGATTGTTTTTTTTACTCCCATTTAAACTTAAAAATGTCAAAACAACACACACACATAAAACAAACATATCAAACATACCAATGAAGAACAAAATGCTATCATTTTCAAATTCTGCCGGGGAACATGATAATCAGGTTCCCTTTCGAGGGAACTCTCACTGTGTCGGAACGACAATTTGGGGATGCTCCCTAAGCATCAGCAAATCTGAAGTCTGAATAGAAACTAAACCAATCCGATTGGCATGCGTGATGACGTCACTGTGACGGCATACCCGGAAGTATAAAAGGGGAGCCGGCGCATTGAAACGGCAGTTATTGCTCTTCAGCATAGCGCTCTGTGTTTCAAAGTGTCTGTCTATTTACTGTTGTTTTGTCAAACCAAAAAGTGTGTGAGAAAGTATGGAGAGTGTGAGAGAGTTCAAGCAGTGTGTGCATCCGTGTCCCCGCTATATTTCTGGCTCGGATGCACACCTGCTTTGTGTGCATTGTCTGGGTGTGGAGCATGCTCGGGCGGCTCTCGAGGGAGCCTGACAACATTGTGAGCGGCTCCCACTCAGACTGCTCCGCTCTCGGCTGGCCGTGTTTGATGAGGCCGGCCAGCCTCGTGAGCCCCATGGTTCTGGACCCGCGGTCGCTGAGGCGGCTCGGCGTCGCAGATCATGGGGTTCCGAACGGGACTTGTCAGAAGGTTTTGGGACTGCTGCGGCACTTTCCCAATCCTCTTCTGACAGTTCCGTGGATCTTCCTCCCCGTGTGGAAGCCCGCGTTGCGGCTTCTTCCCCCGGGGTCGAGGATCTGATGCTCATCCTCTCCGGTTCCGAGGAGCCGGACGAGGGTGGCATTGGGGTGGGTGGAGAAGCAGGAAGTGTTTCATCGCTTCATCCACCCGCCCAAGAGGAGCTGGTTGAGGTGTTAACCCGTGCGGTGGCCAAGTTAAACATCGATTGGCCACAGGAAGTGCCGGAAGTTCAGCCACCCAGTAGGCTGGATGACCGGTTCCTTTCTCGCCGGGTTCAAACACCTCACCGGGGCTTGCCATTCTTCCCGGATCTACACACCGAGGTGGCCCCGGCACTGCCCACCAAACCCTGTCGGGATACCTCATCTTTGGTGGGCAAGGCTTATACGCATTTCCCCCGATTGCTCTGCTCCCGGGAGTCCTGGAGAGGGTCTGTCAACAGGGGGTCAGCCTACTTTTGGTAGCACCCCATTGGCCGACGCGAGTTTGGTTCTCGGATATCATAGCTCTGCTGGCAGGTCATCCGTAGCAGATCCCTCTGAGGAGGGATCTCCTATCTCAGGCAGGGGGCACAATATTCCACCCCCGGCCAGAGGTTTGGAACCTTTGGGTCTGGCCCCTGAGGGGGTCAGGTACCTAGAGGCTGGACTGTCGGCAGAGGTGGTAGAGACCTTACTCAGTTCCAGGGCTCCGTCTACGAGGAGACTGTACAGCCTCAAGTGGAATGTGTTTGCCACTTGGTGCAGGGAGCGTGAGGTGGACCCAGTTAACTGCCCAGTGGCTTCAGTGCTGGAGTTCCTCCAAGATCGCTTCTCTGCGGGTCTAACCCCGTCCACACTCAAGGTGTATGTGGCTGCCATTACGGCTTTCCACGCTCCTATGGGTGATGGGCCTTTGGGTAGGCACCAGTTGGTTGTACAGTTCCTCCGTGGGGCTCGGAGGATGAGGCCTGCGGCTCGTTCCAGAGTCCCAACCTGGGATCTGGCGGTGGTTCTCGAAGGGCTGGCTGAGGCCCCCTTTGAGTCATTGTAGTCGGCGGAACCAAATAACCTGACCCTGAAGGTGGCTTTTCTCCTGGTGATTACATCGCTGAAAAGAGTGGGGGACCTCCAGGCCTTGGCGGTAATGCCGACTTGCCTGGAGTTCGCCCCTGGGGGAGTAAAGGCCATCTTACACCCTAGGCCGGGCTACGTGCCCAAAGTTCCATCAAGGGTGGCCAGGTCTTTGGTTCTTCAGGCATTTCATCCTCCGCCTCACGTGACGGCGGAAGAAGGGAGGCTTCACCTGCTCTGCCCAGTTAGGGCTCTCAGAGTGTATCTGGAGAAGTCTGCGCAGTGGAGGAGAGCTCAACAGCTTTTGGTGTGTTTTGGTTCACCCAAGAAAGGGTTGCCTGCATCTACCCAGACAATCAGTAACTGGATTGTCCAGGCGATAACCGCGGCTTATCAGGTGCGCAATTTGCCTTCACCTATGGCCGTGAGGGCTCATTCCACCAGAGGCATGGCCTCTTCGGTGGCCCTCCTTACTGGGGTCCCCATGCAGGATATCTGCGAGGCGGCTGTGTGGGCTACCCCACACACCTTTATCAGGTTTTATAGCCTGCATCTCCCTACTGCGCCTGGCGCTAGGGTACTCCAGTCCTAGTTGTGCCCGGTCTCCGGCTTCACACTAGGGCAGGCGCTACCCTCGGTGTGGGCTAGTGGGTACTCGTTCCCCAAATTGTCGTTCCGACGCAGTGAGAGTTCCCTCGAAAGGGAACGGCTCGGGTTATGTATATAACCCTTGTTCCCTGAGAAGGGAACGAGCACTGCGTCTCGTCACCACACCTCGGCACGCCTGGAGCGCATACTTCAGAGCAATAGCTGCCGTTTCAATGCGCCGGCTCCCCTTTTATACTTCCGGGTATGCCGTCACAGTGACGTCATCACGCACGCCAATCGGATTGGTTTAGTTTCTATTCAGACTTCAGATTCGCTGATGCTTAGGGAGCATCCCCAAATTGTCGTTCCGACGCAGTGCTCGTTCCCTTCTCAGGGAACAAGGGTTATATACATAACCCGAGCCGTTTTACACAAACCTGTGGCATTTATGCAGTTTGAGTGCAGCTGCCATTAAAGAAATAGAGGAACGAACCAAAGATGTTATACAATTTGTGTATAATAAAACATTCTATTGCAAAATATGCAAAGCATGTTCAGCAATGGTCTCAGACTTTTAGATCCCACTGTACATCTTCAAGTATATTCAAAAGAAGAAGTTTGAAGAGCAAAGACATTAATAAGTGAAAATCAAAGACAGCTCAGTACATGCAAACATGTAAAGCATTTGCGCACGCACACACACACACACACTCTTTAATTGGCATGCATGGCACACCTGGACATCAAATGACAATTTGATTCGTTTAAACTGAGACACTTGACATAACGTGCTACCACTGCAAATTCTCCCATATGCCCTCTATGCCAATAATCTTCCTCATCTTAAAAGACAGAAGTATCTCCAACCAAATGAGTGTACAAAGAGATCTGTGCACAACAGGAAGCTTTTGCTGTTTGGGGACGCACTTACAAAGCACATGGAAAACAGTTCTCCTGTGAACATTTCAATCATGTAATATAATAATAAAAGTAGGTTGGGGTGAAGACAATGTGCATTCCCACGCAATGCTAGGGTAGTGTGGATTGGTTGGTTGCTAAGGTGTTCTGAGTGTTTATTTTAGCACATTACTATGCGGTATCTAGGATGTCGAGTCTCCTTTCCCTCCTTCAGAGTAAATCTATCTTTTGGCAGGTATTGCATTTGAACCATTTGTAACATTAAAGATGTGAAATTTGAATTTGCAGCAGGATTTCGGTCAAAACCAACATGTAGCCCTACTACATTTATATGAACAGACAGAACTTTAAAGACTACGAAGGGATGGGATGTTCCTTCTCAGTGTAAACAGAGGTCCTGTTGGGTGGAGACCACTCTCTCTCCAACTCTCCACATGCTCTAAGAAATCCAGTGGATGTACTTGAAAGTGCATATCTCACGGTCATACATGATTCATTCATGTGCACACACAAAAAAGATCTTTTCTCACCCGTCAGTCCAGTTTAGAGGATAATGCTCGCTGTGTGTCATAGTATGTGAGTGGACCCCTGTTGAAGTGCACAGATCATGATGATCACAGGCGTGTGATCGGAGGCCAATCGGTCCGGTAATGATGCTGATGTATCATGCTAGTAAGTACAGGAGCATAAGAAGCCCCTTAAGCAATTATGCCAGCATTAAATAATCATTACGCAACCTCATCAGGAAGCCTGCATATTCAATGCTTGGGGAGAGAGAGAGCAAGAGGAAGAGCTACGTGATTTTTAAAGGAAAATGAAGTTCTGGACTGATGAATATTGAGCAGTATCAGGCCAGGCAGGAGTTTTGATAAGGCCGTTTCTAATGAGGAATGGCCTGTTTTACACATATTTAAAGAAAGGCTGAGCCGAGAAACACCCACGCACAAAATGAAAAAGTATTCAGAGAAAATAAATGGCCTTGCAGGAAATGGTACATAAGGAGTATCATCTTATGCAGTTTAAACACATGATTTGCTGTAAATGTTTGATTCGCTCCCAATTTCACCCAACTCAACCTGCAGGTCTCTTCACATTGCACTTTCAGTCACAAACTGCAGTATTTTTCCGCCATCAACGCAGATACTAATGGCAGCTGTTTACCCCTGTAGCTATTGTATGTAACGATTTACGCAAAGATGCAAAATTATTAATATCAATTCACTTTGCCGACTCATGCCAAATTCATACCGTACCATTGAGAACCGCAGTGGAGTGAATCACTAGATCAAATTTCAAGTAGACTTTGGTGCTTTGACACCAACCAAATTAACTGAATTTTCAGGTCGAAATGACTTGGAACTAATTCAGATGCAAATCACAATAGATGTCACAATTCAATACAACTGGATACATTACAATTTCATAATTGGATCACCACTGAAAAGAGAAAGAATGAATCTGTGGGTTCATGAGCCAACCACAAGGATCAGTACTGGGGCCGATTAAGCATTTTTTAACTGATCGGTATCGGCTATCCTATTTTACGTCAGCTTTCAACGCAGGTGTTGTGCAGTAGGTGGCGGTATGCACCCTTGAGTGGGTTTGTCAACCGCCATTAAAAGGAAAAGAAGAAGCTCAAATGTGTGCGCGTGATGCGCAATAGCCAGTTCTCACATGTCACACACTCGTTCGAGCTCCATGTTTTACATATTTGATGTGCACTTTTGCAAGAATCACTTGAAAGTCATTTATTTGCTGTTTATTTTTATCTGCCGTCAGACTGTCTGAGACATCATTGCCATAAAGCATTGCTATGTGTTGCGTCTTGCTTCACACTTGACTGACAGACTTGACTGACGTCACAAGCTTCATGCTTTCTAACCTTAAATCCACTTTTTTTCTTTGTGTGGCAGATACTCATCTTACTGTAGGCTACATATAAAATACAAAGAAATTTCACTCAAATATCAGTAGTCTCCTTTTCATTGTGATCACACAGCCTGTTTACAATGTCTGTGCATCGCTAGATTGATTTTAATATCTTTAAAGGTCCCGTTCTTCGTGTTTTTTTGAAGCTTTGATTGTGTTTACAGTGTGCAATATAACATGTGTTCATGTTTCGCGTGTAAAAAAACACAGTATTTTTCACACAATTTACTTATCTGTATACCGCTGTTTTCACTGTCCTAAAAACGGGCTGATGAGTTCCTTGTTCTATGAAGTCCCTCCTTCAGAAATACGTAACGAGTTCTGATTGTTCCAGCGGTTCCCGTGTGGTGATTCGACAGCAGCTTAGCGCACGTAACTTGCACGGAAAGGTCACGCCTCTTAACGGGGTGATGTATGCACTCAATGATCTCTACAGCGTCCCTGGGAAAGCCAAACAAAGGTGATTTGACTCCGGGATGAAAATAACAGCGTCTCGACGACATGGCGACAAACACAGTCAAACGCAACAATTCCTTTTCTCCACGCAACACTTCCTCTTCTCCACGTGGGACAGCAACAAGACCACGCCCCCTTTTTTCACGTATTCTTGTGGGCGGAGGTTAGTCTGTTCTACTGTTCTACTGACGTAATTAATGAAGGAAGTACCAGGATGTAGTCCAAGCCGGCCGTTCGCTGTAGGCTTTGAAAGGGAACTTCTGTTAAATAAAATATCTCGCTTGGCATTGAACTTTGAGCTTTATAATTTTACAGGTATTATTTATGCTCTAACAGCAACATTACACACTAACTAAAGTTTGAACAATGGGATCACGAAGAACGGGACCTTTAATGTACTTGAAGTGTGCACCAAGCACAGGACTCTGTATCAGTGGATACTCAATATTAAATGAATCGGTTTGGGGGCACATAAAACTTGATTGGGACATCCCTGAATATAACGGAATATAACAAAACAGCCCTAAAAAAGCATCAAATCTCAATCCTGTCTTTAAAAAAAAAAAAAAATTTTTTTTTAAATCTTGGCAAGCTCTGATGCCCAAAGAAGTGCAAGTTATCTGTAGTCTAGAATATCAGAAGACATCAAAATGAAAAACCCTGTATGACGCTTGTACTGCGCTACAAAGTGATGGGGATGAAAATGACCTAATATTTTCAATGGAAGTGAATTAATGGATTTTCATTCTCTCCAAAGTGCTGCATGTGTAATTAAGGAGGATTGGCCAGCCGGGGGCTTCCGCGGTGCTTAGCAAACCGTGGATGTCTCCGAATGTGACTATGCCGCAGAGCTGTACTCTGTGTGTGTGTACTTACATGGTTTTTAGCGTATAAGAATATGTTTATCTCAGAGTGTGCAGTGTGTGATGGAGTGTGACGCGGAGGTGAGTCGGGGTGAGAGAGGTACGTCTCCCACATGCAGCGTTACATTAATTCGACTGGTATAGATGAAGTAATATCTGGAGGGTAGTGTAATTAGTTCAAATTCAATTGGACTCAAATACTTCATTATATACCTGCCAACAACACCAGGGATTGATAGCTACAGTTTCTTTTTCAATTTCCTTTTTTTCCTTCATTAATGGCTTGGAATTAATGGAATGACATGGTCGAGTCAGGCAATGCTCGAGGAGAACATTACAGCACCAGAGCCTTATCATGGGGTTATCGAAAGCATGCCAAGCATTATAACTATTAGTTCCTTGGTTTCATTTTTTTAAGCATGAACAGCATGGCTACTGAAACAATTGGACATTCATTTGCAAGTATGGAAAAGTAACAATACAAATACAACAAAACAATAATAGAAAAGAGATACTGAAAAAAGAAGTGAGCAGTCTCCTACATTACCCATAAGCCCCTGCAACGTTCCACTTCCTTCCTGTAACCTCATATGAATCTATTTTTCAGGCTGACCATTTAAGATGCATATTAAAGATTTACATTTACATTTAGTCATTTAACAGACGCTTTTATCCAAAGCGATTTAACAATGAGAGCAATAGAAGCAACTAGAACAGTCAAGGGCAACAGTATGCAAGTGCTGTAACAAGTCTCAGTTAATCTAGCACAGAACACACAGGACAGAACTTTTTTTTTATATATACATTCTAACAACAATAGTGAAAATCATAACACATTATTCTTTGTTTTTTGTGTGTCAGTCCTAGCATGACGATGTCTTACTTCATATAACACACTTGCATTCAGAACTGTGAATGCAATCGTAAAGACACTCCACACAAACACATTCATATAAACGAATGCCCCAACCTCAACGCTGTTGTCTTATTGAAATATTTGTTCGCACGGCTCAGTGGCCTTTAATCTTCCAGGGATCCGATTTTATATTTGTCTTCGGTGGATTTACTCACTAACTCTGCTTCTGTTTACCCAGTGTAATTGACAAGCCACTTAGAGGAATGGGAAAAGCAAAGTGGGGCGGCATGCCCTGTTCATCAGCATGCCTCCTCCAGTCTGTCAATGTGTGACTGTATGTTTGTTTAGCATCTGCTATACTTGTCTAAAAACACTTGCCTGATACACAGGGGACATCAGCTCTCTCTCTCTCTCTCTGCTGTCTGTTGACCTGTGGCTGACACAATCAGCTCGTCACTGCATGTAATAAAGGAAGGAGATATTCTGAACTTCCTGCTTCTACTTTTAGTATTTGCAGGGTGCTGGAAATGGTTGCCGGACTTCATTTGCCACAAATTACTTGACAGAAGTTGACAAGTTAATGAGAACATAAATGTCAAATTCGGTGAGTTGGTGTGACGGAAATGCAATACTGGAAACAGTTTTCAAATTTAATGCCACATTCTTTAATTAAAAAAAACATGTCATTTCAGGTTTTTGTGATTAAAGTCATACAGATGACAAAGTATATTTATACAGCAGCCCCAAAACATATTTTGACACAATTTCATCACATCCAATGCAAAATATCACACATTACATGTGCAAACACAAAAAAAGTAATTTTTTTCTTTTAAAAATTATTTTTAGTGGAAGGATTGATTTAATTACCCTCAAGTTCCAACGTTACATACAATCAAAAACAAAACAACTGATAAAATAAAAAATCTATTAATGCAATAAAGGTAATATAATAATACAGTATAATATAATAGTATTATAATATTATAATTCCTATACTATTACTATAATATTATAATACCTTGAGAATTTTTTTGCTTAAACTATGTATGTATATATATATACATTCCGCATTGATATTTTGGTACAAAATGCATAGACACATAGTCATTATTTTGGACACCTGCAATATTTTTGGGACCACTGTATAAATGCTTTTGTAAATAACCAGCAAACAAAATGCACTGTGCTTATGCACTGTGTTTGTCGATGAGTGCTGTGTGGCACAGCGCAAATAAATAAAACACAAGCTATTCTTTTTTCGTTCGCAAAATGTACCGGTTATTTGTTGCCATCTGCCCCATAGAGGAAAGGTTAAAGTTACAAAGAGGGTCTGATGTTGCATGCAGGTTTTAGTGCCAACCTTGGAATGAGCTTTTGACATCTTGCAACAACAACTCAATACCCATCCAGGGGAGCCTCCATCACCCGTGTTTGACGGAGGAGCAGGCAAAAAGACGAGCCTTGGCACCTGGTGTCTGAAAACCCTGTGACTGTTCTCAGCTGGGGGGAGGAGTTCTGGCTGATGTAAAAGCTATCTTTGATCTGAATAAAAAGCTGAAGGCTCTGGAAGGGTGCACTTTGCCATTATTCATGGGAACTTCAAAGCCTTCGTAATTAAATTGGAAGAATACCTAACAAAGAAACAGCCACAACGGAAAACTAAAGGAGAGAGAGAGAGAGAGAGAGAGAGAGAGAGAGAGAGAGAGAGAGAGAGAGAGAGAGAGAATAGGAAAAAAGAAGAAGGAGAATAAATACTGGCGCCAAAGCGAAGCCATGTCGAGCAATGTCTGGAAAGATCCTGAGGGATGTTGGGAAGTGGTGCAACCCCGGAGCACAGATGGATCTGGAGGTGGATCTAAGAGGCGAATCACATCATCTCTCCCCTCCGCCCCTCTCCTGGAATGCCACAGGCTAGCATACAGCCCGCTATGATGAGGCTGACCACCATCTACCTCCGTTTGTTCTTCCCGACTGGTTTGTGAAGGCTGCAACCTGCTAGATACCCCCTTTATGCCCCTAAAATTACCTCCAATCCATCATCTATCCCAGATATGACCCAATCGATAGGTGGGCTCCCGCTGCTGCCAATGTCAGGGATTTTTTTTTCTCCTCCGTCAGAAGTTCTGCGAAGGTAGGAGTGAGGTCGGAAAAGTGCTGGGGAAAGTGCTGAGTCGCTTTCAGCCCACAGACTTTATTCATCTTATCAAATTACAGCCACCTCAATAACCATCTCGTGGGACTCAAGACTGAAGAACAAGATTTCTCAATATTTCCAGCCCCTGCTTGATTTCATTGTTTTTCTGATGAATGGTGAACACAAAGTGTATGAATGTTGAAAGGTGCCAAAAGAGGATGCTGATTCACTACAGCGGTCATCTCTAAGATCTAGATTGAGAAGATTCACAAGCAGTGGTCAATACACTCAAACATAATAACTTTCAAATACAGATTTGTCTAAGTTAATCTTAAATTATAATTACAATAATCTAATATGTGTGTATAAAAAATGCGAGTATATGTGAATATATGAGCTTTTTGCTACTACTATATATATATATATTAAAGTTGATAAAATATATTTTTTACACCTGCTTTTTCAAATGACAATATCTACTCGTACATGAACCATGTTTTCTATTTAAATATACTGTAAAAAGCTCTAAGGAGTTACAGTATTTCAACCTTAAAATACAGCCAAGTAACCTTTTCAACCTTACAGTATTAAAACCAGGTCATTTGTTACCACAAACCACATTTTTTTTTTTTTTTTTTTTTTTTTACAGGAATCTACATAAACATTTTCCCATTCATATGACTGTTTGCTGTTCTGTCACTCTATAATTTGCAAGGACACGAATGGCATCGGAAAAACCTCTACCTGGTTCCATATGCATCTCTGAAGGCACTTCAAGCCCGAGCTGCTTCCCTCAAGTTCAATGTGAACGGCTCGAGCGATTAGAGTAATTACTTATGACAGAACACGCGGAGCAGCTATAGCATCCAAAACATCCCTCTGAACGGCCTGCTTTCATTACACCGCATCTCACTCACACACACAAAACTAGTGATCAACCTCAACAGCAATCATCTTAATTTCTAATTATCCCAATTAATGTATGCAAATGGGGTTAATTCAAACTTATTGAAACCGTTTCGAAAACCGGGGCTATCAGCAAGCAGCTCCATCAATTAACATCAATATTTGTCTTGCTTTTATTATTTAATTTTCCCATGGTAATGGCCACAATTAGCAGTAATTAAGAGCTTCCGTATGTGAGAGGAAACGAGCTGTTGATTAGAAGCGAATTGAAAGGTGCCAAAGCTAAATCCCTCCCTTTCAGCTCCTCTCCCCTCTGGGACAAAAATGGGCAAAGAGTGAAAAAAGAAAATTTAATCAAGATTTTCAAAATGGAGCAACATGAAACTGATCTACAGCCTGTGAGTAAAAAACATACACACACTGACAGCAAAGACTTCTACAGTCTATCGAGAGTATCAAAAGGGAGAAAAAGGTGATTCGTTTTAAACGTAAAGGCTAGGTGCTGCAATGCATGCTGGGCAAAGTGTTCTGTGACATATATACAAAATGGAGTTTCAACAATCAGTTTGCAGCAGCCACAAAGGAGGCAATATGTCAGCACGCATTTCATTAAATTTTCCGCTTTCTTTGTTTCTCTATGGTACACAATGAAAAGCTCTGTTAATCAGAGGCATATGTTGGATTATTTATTGCAAGCATGATAATGTCATTATTGTGCATGCGGGGCCACAGGGACCAGCTCACTTTTGCTGTGCGGGTGTAGAACTGCACGAGGATAATGCATTCAGCAGAATTACACTAATACCAGCAAACATGAAAATCCGTTGAACAAAAATCTAAATCATTTCTGCTAGCTGGCCCTGTAGGTTAATACTACTGTGCCTAACAGCAGGTAGAGACCTGAACGAAATGAAAATTGCAATTAGAGTAGAATTGATTAATAGACGGCCCTGTATTAAACTACGCTTGACTAAGCTATACATAATTCACTAGCCGTGTTACTGAGCTTTGCTTTAGTATTGGACTGAAAATGGCTGCAGGGTTTATGTAGCGCTAATTGTTCAGCAGGTGAGCGTCTGCGCTAACAACACTGTATTACCCTTTGGAACGCTGGAAATGAACTCATTCATTTACAGACCACAGGAGTACAGGCTAGCTAACCAAAACTGTGTTGTAAACATATGAAACCGTCAGCAATTATGTCTAGCAATGTAAAAAAAACACATCATGCGGCTGAGGTCAAAGGCTACTGAACTTTAAATGTCAACAATAAATGTCCGTCGCTACAGTACAATTTCTACGCTATCGGTGTCGGAATATTGTTGTGTTTGACAGCTGACTGATGTGTGCGCTGAAAGCTAAGGTAATTACCGAGGGGAACCACATCACTAGTACCATCTAACTACCGTAACCTTCTGAATGTCAGGTTGAAGACCTCGTCGTCCCGTCTACTATCCCTGCGTCGGAAGACCTCCTGCAGACACTACACGTACGAAGTGAGGCACGCTAATTAAAAACACGTTTTCACGCTAACCTTTAAAACGCTAACCCCTGCTTTAATGGCCTTTAGATAACGTGGTACCTGTGCTATCAGGGCCGCGCACCTATGTCTATCCTTGCCTCACCTTTACACGGCTCTCCTTCAATTAGAGATAGCGAGAGGGAGAGCGAGAGAAGGGGGGGGGGGGGTGACTAGCATCTCATTTTTATGTGAGCGGAGACTTGAGGGGAGCTGTCTATAGGTCCTTAATTTACGGCGGAGCAAAAGTGGCTAAGCAGATGGAGACAGATACAGTGGGACACGAACTTCTCGTACACACACACAGACACGCGCATGCAGCTTCTGTCGTAAATTATGCTGAGCAGTGGAGAATTTATGGGGCACAAATATCTCAGTACCAGCCTATCATTTCCTAAGCACTGTCAGTGTAATTCTTTCCTTGCCTGTCTAAACACACAGATAAAGCTGGTCTTGACTACAGCAGAGACTGAGAAGAGACAGATAGACATGGTTAGGGATGGGGCGGCGAGAAAAAAAAATAACCATGTGGAGAGCCGAAGGAAGTGTCATATGTTCGCTAGCGTGTTAAAGCGGGCATTTAAATTCTAATATCGCATATGCAGCTGCGATGCATTCCTGTCGACGTGTTTGTTTAATGGAATATTCCGGGTTCAGCACAAGGTAAGCTCAACCGACAGCACTAGTACCACCAATTAATCCTCTTTTTCTATAGCAAGGCAATGGAAGTGTATGGGGCCAATCTGTAAATGTTACCAAAAAAAAAATTGTACTTTCAATTGTACAAGCAAAAGATTCAAACATCATGTTAACATCATTTTACGACCATATCAGTTATGAAAACAACTTTACACCTCATATAATACACAAGTATCAACTCTAAAGACTGGAGTAATGACGCTGAAAATCCAGCCATCACAGCAATAAATTGCATTTTAAATTTTATTAAAAAAGAAAATAGTTATTTTAAAATGCAATAATATTTCTGTTGTCACAGTAGTTTTGATGAAATATATGCAGCAAAAAAAACCTTATTTGACCCTAAAAATTTAAACAGTAGTATGAGTGCTTTTATAAAATTATAAGCATTATATTTATGCTTTTAAATTGGACCCATTTACCTCCATTGTAAATGCCTCACTATAACCTTGATTGTCAACATTATGCCACAAATGCTGCCAATTGAACCCAATATATTCCTTTAAGAATGTGTGTTAAATATAAAAAAAGTCCAAAACATAACAAAACTTTATGAAGCAGAAAAACAGGTATGCAAACAAACAAAAAAGTGAAAATCCACTTTTAAGTATTCTTCTCATACGCATCAAAGACACCACAGATGCCAAAGGGTCCGTACACCCAATAAAAAGAGTCTCGCTCAACAAACTAGGCATGGCTGAGAGAAAAGAGAAAGGTTTTGAACCAGTACAGAAAAGAAATAGCAAAGGAGATGAAGGGGCAGCATTATAAATTCAGCTCCAACTTTACGATGTGAGAGATATACTTCAGGTGAACCAGCGCTGAGATTTCGGGGCTTATATAGGCTTAATGGGAAAGGTGGTCGGGGCTGGCGTATGGCGTGTGCCCTTTTGCTACCCTCGAAGTCCTGGTCATGAGCAGCGTGCAAAGAAGAACAAATGGCATCCAATTTACTCAGCTATTCTCTTGCTCGCAATGGAGCTGAAGTACTTTGGGTGTCTGCAAAGGAAATGAAACTATCTCACACAGTTAATTAGTACGTCTTAGAGAGGAGACTGCAGTTGGATCACCTCAAAAAGTTGTTCTGTCAGGTTGATCTGGGGAAAGATGATCCGAACAGGCTTTCTCAGTGAGGATAGTGATCTCTGAGCTGCGCAAGTGATTAACGTAAACAAAACACAAAATGGAGAATGAATGAGTGTGAATACTCCACTAAAAAATCTAGTATTTCTAAATGCAGTATATCAATGCTCAAATATCATGACTTAACTAAAAAAAAAAAAAACATTTCTGTGTAGAACATTGTTCAATCATGTAACAGTTTTTTTAATAACATTTATTACAGTCAACCTGCTAAATGTGATCCATAAAAATAGCTTTGTTTAATATTTAATTTTAGCTACATATTTAATATTGTAAATTTTGAAATGTTTAGTGGTTCACCCTCATCGCAGGCGATGTGTCCCTTCTCTGACTGCATGAATAAAATACATTAGCAACTGGAATATGCTTTTAAAAACTTAAATGCTTTTATCTTTTATAAGAATTCGCATTTATAAGACATGACAGACACACACAAAAGCACTTTGTATGTCGCTCTTATTGCGAATGTCCTGCTAAATGGCGTAAATATCAATTATTTGTGATACATCGGTCAGTAACAGCCTCCGCTACACGGACCATGCAGAGACTGGATTTATACCTCAACACTGTGACACAAAATGGGTGAATAACACCTACAGTATGCAGGCATGAATTGATCTGCGCACCACATCTGCACTAACTATACACTCCAGCCTGAAGTCTTCTAAGCATCACAGGGTCTTCAGAGATTTATTAAGGCCTACCCAATGGATCTAGAAGACCCTGGAGGACCCAACCTTTCCATAATTCTCATCTCTGGAGGATAACCGTGGTGCAGAGCCAGTGGCGGCCCAGCGTGCATTGCAGCAAAGCACAGAAACATCAATACCTATGCACACTCTCAACACTGGGGCTTGTGGGGATCATCACACCATCTGCAGAGTTACAGAGATCTAATGCAGACACGCTCACACACATGCCACAGCTCTGATGTTTCTTTCTTAATTCCACTCAAAGCAGATACGGCAACATGATGTTTTTGATTAGGTGTAGTTTTAAAACTCCAACATATTAGACTTAAAAAAAAAATATATATGTATATCATCAATTGTATCAGCATAAGTTTCTTTGAATTTGGTTTATAAAAATATGACTGATCATATTTGGTTCGTAGATTATGATCTAACTATCTAGTTAATTGAACAGAATCTACAAAACAAATGAGAACAACAAATAATCAAATTAAAGTATTATTTAAAAATCAAGCATTGAGTTTAAGTTTTTATTTTAGTAATAATTATATAAGAAATGCTACTACAAACGAGTAGTTTATAATAGCCTGAGAAACATACGTTTTGAGTGATTGATAACTAAACCTATGGGCATTTCATGACTAAATATAAAGATGCTAAACATGATTAAACCATTAAATGGAGATATTTGAACCCAAATGGTTAATCATCAGCTCAGAAAAAAAGAAGCTTTGAGTAAAATGACTAATTTCTCTTGTGCGCCCAATTATGGAGGAAGATAAATACGGGGATGGCTAAATAGATGCCGATGCGGTGGCCTAATAAATAACAATACAATGCATCATTAACACTGGGGCACAGTGAAGGAGAGGACTTTGGTGAATTAGCTGTATGAACTATAATGCAGTGTGAAAATACAAAGAAACTTTTTTGTTGATTGTGCTGATATACCATTTAAAACCCCAAGAAAAGAATTACACCTTTGATTAAATCACCAGCAGGGACCACAGATACTTCCTACAAAATTAATTTGAGTGCTGGAGTCATTGTGTTTTTGGAATCTGCAGGTTTGAGTTTTTGAGTTATGTGATGATCCAAACAATGGCATGAAAAATCTGTCTTTCTTTCCTAACCGTACCAGAATATTAACTAATGCACCTCTAACGCACACTTCATTTTTATGCATACAAGACATATTTCTTCAATTTAAGATTGAAGGGATGACAAGACAGAGACAGATGTTGGAACATCTCAGGTATTGTAATCAATAATTTAGTGGAGCTGATAGAAACTATATTTTAATGAGATCCAGAGCACTTCACATAACAGAGAAAACCTATGGAGAGAGTTTCCATTTAGTATTAATATGAAAATGCTATGTTCACTTTACATCAATGCAGAGCAATCAATGCTTGTCTGGGGAAAACACTCCCCTTGTTGTGTGTGTGCAGACGTTTCAATATGTGTGTGTGTGTGTGTGTGTGTGTGTTGCACCACTGCGCTACGATGCTGTCAGAGCACGTACCTATTTCCTATGATAACCTGCTTTTAATCTCAGGAGTATTTAAACTTCAGTTTTATTAGTTGTCACTGCTGATAAGATGTCCACATCACCGGTCAAGTCGCGTTTTTTTCCCCCCTTTCTTAAAACATGTATGCACAAATTAGGTCTTGTTTCTAGCGGGACTCTAATCAGTAAAACTAATTTTGTACGAAGTGACATAAAAGAATCCCTTGAATTGAAAACGAAACTTGCATTTCTATTCAAGCACAATCCCAGCTGAACAACCAGCTCATTAATTTGATCTTATCAAATGTGTTTAAGAGTAGAAACAGGCTAACTACAATACCGTTAGCAAAACAATTACCTATTGATACGCAGTATTGATACAACCGGCTGTAGAGATTCATCCTCATTGCAGCTGTCGTTTAGCTAGGGTTAATTTGCACTTACTGTTTCCAGACAAACCAGCAAGAATACGAGACTATTTGAAGCTAACATCTGCTTTAGTGCAGTGGACATCAACTGATCCGGATCCCCCGAGGTTTCACTTCCATTTCCAACCCATTATGTCATCGGTTATTGACATACTCAGTTACGCTCATAGCGAGAGTTTGCGAGCACACACACGGCGGATGTGTATTTCAAATATGTGATCATTGTTAGCAAGGGTTGATGTCACTCAGGAGGAAGTCTTCAGAGGCGATTGAGCTCCGACTATCTCTCCTGTGCAGCACAGAAAAAGAAACGGCTTCAACCACTCCCTACATTTCTTTGACTCTCTTTTCTGCTCGCACTAGCCCACCCGTCCAATTATATCTCATTGTGGCTGAGCATTCATATTCCTCTCAATCCCCTCTCATTCATGGATTTCATTTTCCCACACCTTCCTTTTCCTCTCCTTAATGTTTCCATCCTTGTTATTCCATCTACCTCCTCTCTGGCTGTTTTCAAAGCTGGCTTTATTCCTCTCTAAAGCTCCAGACATGCGAGAGACCACCTGCAGCAGAGCAGGTGATGCTTTTGTGCTGACAATTCAACATGTGAAATACACACAAGCGTCCCAGTCCCCCCACCCCAAACAGTACGTACGTGTGTGTATTTTGGAGTTATACTTGCAAAATGTCTTCGACCGCTGCTAGAAATGACTAAAAACTCACTGGAGAATAAGCTTCTAATATTCAGCTCCATGGCTCAGGAGAAAATCATACAATAGCGAGAATTGTTTAACTATCCTGAGCATGGGTAAAGATTTTCGGTCCTCCAGGGAGGGAGAGATGCTTGCACAAGCAGATTTACTGCTCCGTATTGACTCAAGACTTGAGAACCAGCCTCTGCCGCAATAAAAGGAGAGGGAGGGAATCTTATCCAGCCAAATTTAAATTAAATGTAGATAGAGGTCACGTTTGCTAAAATAAAAAAATAAAATAAAAAAGAGTGAAGAATGTAACGGAGAAGGTTTTTTTTTTCATATCTGCGAGGACCTTTTTTAAACACTCACTTGACATCACTGTCTGACAGTTTTTTTTTTTTCAATAGCAGACTGTATAAAAAGACAGTGGTTTGATGTTTAAATGAGGTTATAGAACAAGCTACTGAACTAGAAACATGTTCTGCCTCTGCAATTGTTTTGTTCTGCAACTCCATGCAGTGTTAGAAAACACACTGTTTGCTAAAAAATAATAACCTGCACCACAACCTGCATGATGCCACGGCTGAAACTTTTGCAATTTAACAGAAAACAAAGCTGTCTGGATCCCTAGCTAATTCCTAATCCAATGAAAACAGTAATCCAGCTAAATAGCATTTACCAGTGCTAGTGCATGCAGTCAGCGGCCAACACACACACACACGGGTGCATGACACACAAATTAACTTCACAGACGTGCTGTATTAAGAACGAATAGTTTGAGCTATCACAGTTGTAAGCATTTTAAAAATACAATTTTATTACGTTTTAAAAATTGTAAAATGAGTAAGTTTACTTTTTCTAAAACACACCTTCTTTTCACTATATTGTTTTGAAGCCTAGACAAGCAGTTTCCTTTAACTATTTTTCTTGCAGTCTGAGATGAGGCACAGGTGAGAAATACGACACAAATAGCAGACAAAAAAAGTGAAGAAACAAATCTTGTTACAATTCACAATCTACAAGACGTGACGTGCCGTGGCTACCATTTCAGCAGGTGAATAAAATAGAAAAAAAAGAGGAATAACGAATGGGATCCTGTAGAATCCCTGAGGGTGTGATAACTCTTTCTGAATCTGTCTGTATTATTTGGGAGTGAGTCATACTAAATTTGATAGATGAGAACAGGTCTGATTCTTTCATTCATTTTTTTTTTTTTGTAACTCTCGCAGCAACCGACTGGAAAAAATCTGAAATCGCTGAAACAAAATAATAATATTGAAACCGAAACAAACCCCTGCTAGCTCGAATGCGACGAGCCCAATATGACAGATATTTGAGAGACGTTTCTAACAGATAATCAATTACGGGTGTACACAAAAACAAGCCCTGACATCTTGTCTATGACATCTGTTCAAAATCAGATGAGGAATTATGAGGACGTTCAAACGCGCAAGCATTTACAGCATTTACAATTCTTAAATACGCCTTATTTGTATGCACAGACACACATGTACACACAGCGAACGGCGTTGGGACAGCAGAGGCCCGGACAGCTGGTGTTGTGTGTGTGTTTGCCAGGACAGCGACTGTTAAGGTGATGAGTGAGGAGCGATTTTGTAGCAGCATGAGGCAGGTTATCTCTCAACAGCCTTATCATTCTTTATATCTGAGCAATAACACACCGTCTAGAGGAAAGCAGCAGCCTGCCATCGCACACGCCGCCCGTAGTAAAGCACACACGCGGCCAAAAACAATCACCGCAGCCCCTCACGTGCCACCCAATTTCCAAGCACCTTCAGATAAGTCAGCCAACCCACATTTACTAGAAGGGACTAATTCAGTGACATCTGTCTACTTTCAGTCAGTCCTTCAATAATCGGTAGCTCACAAAAAAACAGACACAGACTCACACAACTTCTGAAACAGAGCACTTATTGAACAATAAGAATGTCAATACAACTGATACGGTCAAACTTAACTACAGTTGTGGGTTTTTGAAAACCTTTCGACAAAATGGTGTGAATTCTTGAATGAAAAACAGTTTTAACAGAGGTGTGTTTGACTCCAGAAATGATATAGGCCTGTATAGTTTTATTAAATATATTTATATGATAAAAAAATATATATAATAAAGCACTATTCATATTACGAAAACCAACAAAAAAGACACTTTATGCAAGAAAAAAATGGAAATTAAAAAAAAAGGAAAAAGTTATTGTATATGGAATAAAAAACAGTATACAAAACTAACACTGCAAAAACTCACAGCATGAATGAAAAGATGGGAACAGAGAAGGGATGACCCCTGCCGGGGGTTTTGAGGGAGGAGGGATATGAGGAGGAGGGGGTGAACACAATGCTAGCACGTGTCACCCGCAAGTAGCAGAAGAAGAAGAAGAAGAAGAAGAAGAAGGAAGAGCAAGCGCAAGACGGAGGGATGGGGATTGCCTTACCTCGGGTAGGTAGAGGAACGCAGGGGGACACTGAAGAGAGTGAGTTAGCATCCCTGAGCCGGAGAGCAGAAGACAGCCTGTGTTGGCCATTGAGCACAGCATGTGGTAGCGGGACGTTTTGCGCATTAAGCTGGGAGATCCTCTCTCTCTATCTCTCCCTCTCCCTCTCTCTCTCTCTCTCTCTCTGAAACCTTCACTCTGCCTCTACTCCTTCTTTTTCTTCTTTGTTTAGTGCAGAAGTCTTTTTGATTCTATCTGGCTCTTTGGCTGTTCTTTCTCTGGACTGTTTCTTTCTCTCAGCTGTTGTGGAGGTGGGCTGAACGCGGGCGTGTGAGTCGTCTGAATGGTCCTGGGCCCTCTGTCATCAAGGCTCAGCTGCGCACTTTCACTTACACTCTTACACACGCGCGCACACACATACGGAAGCCAATGTGAGCCCTCGGAGAGAGAAAAGGGGAGGTTCTGCTAGAGCGAGGGAGAGCAGGAGGAGGAGGAGGAAGGGAGAGATGCTGAGAGGGAGGAGGCAGGAGTTCCCGGGGGTATTCAAAGATCAAACAGACCCACTGTAGAAAATGAAGGGAATGTATAATGACATCACAACAGCTGATATCGGCCATTAATTGCCGATTTCCGCAGCATTCTTTTTCCTTGCATAACAGAGAAGATGAAGACTCACAAAACATTTGATTTGCTTTAGATTATCTTATCATTAATTATTCACTCTAATCATCAGTCTTCCTGTAAGAATAGAAGAAAACCACACCTGAATATTCAGCTTTCATTTAAATGATAAGCAAGTGACAATTCTAATTAAACAATTACTCAATCATATAAGGCGATCGGAGGTAATGGTCACCGAAGCCAGAGTCTTGTCCAAAGGCTGTGGAGAATGAGACAGCTCTGGGCTGGACTGGGATATGTGTAGGGTTCATTTGGGATCTTTGGGGGGTTGATCTATTTCCCTTTGGATGCAGACACACCAGATGTGCCCCCATTATGGGGAAGCAAACCCCCACCGACGAATCGTACTACAGCCGCCAAACACAACCACTCAACCACATCCACAACGTCCTTTGGTGGACCTTTATCTCTTTTAATAGTTTTTTTTGTTTTTTTAGTACAGAGGAAAATATATAGTGTGTGGAAACAGTGGAAAAACAAACATTTAGCTGATTTGATTTTAACATAAAAAACTCTGACCTTACATTGAATCCAGATTTACTGATCTCTCAGGTAAGAGTTATAATTCGGGATTTGTACAGTAAGTCTGTTTTATGGTTTTCTTAGTAATTAAATTGTAAATTATGGTCAGAGTGCTATAAATTTCTGTTGCAAGTAAAACTTTTCAGAGCCTAAATAACTGACTATGATTTAACAGCGCATTGATTCAGTAAATTAATATTAATTATATAAATATACTATGACAATGACTACACATTAAAAAATATGTTTAAAAAAAATATATAAATATAAAAATGGTGTAGACATCGTCATAGTATAATAATAATAAATCAGTAAAACATTTTCAAATATAAAAGTATATATATTTTTAATGTATTACTTTTTAAAATGTATTACTAAGTTGGATTTATTGGAATAATTTACTGCCAACTTCACCCTCTCCGAAAAAGAAACTACTACAATTAGCACATTCTTATTAAAATTATGTCCGCCTAACATCTAAGACACAATTATACACACACAACAAAAATATTTTTCAATAGAGCAAGAGGTATTTGAGAGATATCATGTTTTTTGTTGTTTTGTTTTTTTTTAAATCTGAGAGTTATTTGCTGATAAATCATTGTAGTCTGCAAATGATTTACAAATAATATTTTACTAAGTGAGTAAAGTGGTGATTAAAAATCCCTGTCCAAACTGATAAAAATGTGCCTGAAGTGTCTCTATATGCTGGTGTGTGAGCAAATTTGAAAATATATAGCGAGGATCAAAGTGAAAACGTATCTTCATTTAATACTGATATAAAGGCTTATATTAAGCCCTTCACTAATGACTCTTACTAACACATAAATCGCTTGTAACTTAAGCATGCAGTGGACGTGGTCTTTGTTACCACAGAGAGCTCTAGCGTGGGTGAAAATATGCATAGCATTGTGCAAACGCATCTAAACTCTTCTTTATAGTTTAAACAAGATGTTTTGGCAATTTAAGGTACAGACTAGGATCTTTGCGGCTTCTTTTGATTCTGCTTCTTTGTCTTAGCGTGCTGTCACTATACCCTGTTAACAGTGCTAATAGAAACTGATGAGACATTAGCTTTAATGAGCTGAGTGAGTTCACTGGACAGTCATTTTCACCAAAGCTAACTCTTACCATAATACCAGTGGACAGCCACAAACACTCATTAGTACTAAAGGTCTCCATGTCCATTTCAAGTCTACACTCACAATGTTCAAGGACTAAAGGAGAGATTGCAGTCTAATACAGTGAGAGGAAACTGTCAGCTTTAGATAAAAACTTCTCATCGGAAGCTAAACCTTGTGAAATTATGATTCTTTACATGCTGCATGTCTAAACATATAGGGCCCTATTTTAACGATCTGAAACGCAAGTGTCAAAGCGCAAAGCGCAAGTAACTTTGTGGGCGGGTCTCGGCGCTGTTGCTATTTTCCCGGCGGGATAAATGGCTCTTGCGCCCGGCGCAAATCTAAAATGGGTTGGTCTGAAGTAGCTTCATTATTCATAGGTGTGGTTTGGGCGTAACGTGAATAAACCAATCAGAGCGTCATCCAACATTCCCTTTAAAAGCATGTGCGCAAGTTCCATTATGGATTGCTATTATTATGGCGTATTTACCAGGCGCACGCCAGGAGCGGTTCACAGCCGAGGAGACTGATGTTCTTGTAAGAGCAGTGAAAGACAGAGAAGTTGTGTTGTATGGGGATGGGAGAAACCCACCCAAAATAGCGTCGGTTAAATAAATAATTAGCCTGAATAATTTGTAAGCTAGATTTATGCCTATTTTTTCACATCTTCGTGGCACACCACAATGATTTCCGTCATCTCATGTGTTAATATTTTTTTAGTGTAACAATTTATGATTTGCAAAAATAACTGTTGCATCTGTGTAGATTACATGAGCAAAGTGTATGCGCGTTGTGCACGCTATGGTCAAGCATGCGCCCTTAAAATAGCATAATGAACAACGCGCAACGCGCCACTGACTTTAGACTAGGTTTTTTCTGGTCAGTGGCGCAATTGTTTAATGGAACAGCAAAATAGCACCAGGGATTGTTTGCGCCGGAACACGCCTCCTTTTTTGCGCTGAACCGCCCAGGGAGCGCAAGTTCATTCACTAGTTTAGCGACGTGCTTCTGTGGAGGGAAAAGCGCGCTTTGCGCGGGTGCAAAATAGGAATGACACATGCGTCGGTGTACAAAGTCAATTGCGCTGGGTGCAAGATAGGGCCCATACATTACAATATTTGAAAACAAAGAATAAAATGGTGAAATGATCACCACACATGATGGATAAGCATCCTCAAAAAAAACGAAGTATGTTACAGTTTGGATTTTTCACATTGCCATTTCTACAAGCTCCATTTGCAGCTGTATGGACACTCAATCAGAGAGGACAACTCCCTGTTGGCACAGAAACATCAGTGCGGATGAGTGTAATGACATAAGATTTCCAACTGTATCGATCAAACCACACACCGTACTTCAAAGCCATTCAGGTGCTGTGACTACCCCAAAACACACCCATCCACCAGTTACAACAAATCACTTGCAATCACAGAAAGTAGATTGTGGATGTGAACCAGGATGGTTCATGCGTTCTGGACTTGCTTTACTCTTATTTATGAATCCATACATCCCATAGGAAAGAAAAAAACACACACATTAGATATTTTTAAAGGGATAGTCTACTCAAAAAGGAAAACTCACAAATTCACATTCCAGACAACATTGGACCCCACTTTCATTCATTGTATGAACGAAAGAAGAAAAACACAATTTTCAAAATATCTTCTTTTGTGTTCCACAGAAGAAACTGTCATAAATGTTTGGAACCCCATGAAGGTAAGTTAAAGATGACAGTATTTTCACTTGTTTTTGCACAGCAATGTCTCAAAGTGTGCTACGATACCAAAGTCAATATGAATTCAAATATTTCTCATCAAATTCCTCCAAGACCAAATAATCTGAGGTGTGCTATCATATTCTCATAGCTCGTCTTTTACTGTATGTCAAGAATATTCTTATTCGTTTCTGTTTTTATTTCTCTTCATAGGAAACATCCAAAACATAGCTGGCATTCAAATCAAACATAACCAAGATCTCCTTTAAGTCACCTGAGCTATAAAAAGAGCAATCCCTGAGTATTAAAACCTCCCCCCAGATGCGTTTTGGTGCATTTCCTCAGATAAAATCTTCATAATCAATTATTTAGCATACATATATGTCGATCAATGGCATATGTTGGCTGTACCCTTGCAATTTTCATGTTCTCCTGTGCAAATGAGGACAGAGGGGTTTTATCATGTCTGTCATGTCATTTATAATCTTTGTAAAGATGCCTCTTCGAAGTTCACCGTGAAGTCTAAGATTTTTCTGACTTTTATTTTTTCAACTCATCCTTATGAGAACTTAAATGCCCTGTGACATTGAGAACTTCAAAGCGGCACTGCTGTAACTTCAAAGATGGTTTGAACTCTTTTTTTTCAGCCTCTCCGTGATAGAGAATGTCTTGTTTACTGACACAATGCAAAAAGCCCAGCACGAAAGATGGGAATTGGGGGGTGGGGAGGGGGGTTATCAGGGCAAGAAGTACTACGTGCAGCGTCAGGGGATGGGGGGGTGAGAGCGAGAGGTGGGAGAGCATGTCTGATGCATTCAAAACACAAACGGTCATGAAAAGCTATCAAGTCCCAGTGAGCTCTGGACGCACGTAAAACAAGCGCATGCAAAAAGCTAGTGGTTGTCTATTGGAAAGTGACTTTCACATGCATCGTCCCTGGCTGGTAGAGCTGCCGTTTGAAATGGGGAATCAAAGGGTCTGAATCCTGACAGGGGGCTGCCACATTAGACATTCTTCTACCCTTGTCCCTTAGGTGCTTATCCTCTGCAAAGTGGAACAACAGCAAAGAAGAAAGTCAAAACTGTCTCCTTAGTCTTGAGGTGATTGCACAGCTTTATGCCAACATCTGACCAAACTAGGAATGAAACACTGCTGTCTGGTTTTAACGCAGCCACAGCTTTAACAGAGGTGTGTCCACCTTCAAACGTGAAATCACCCTCCATAACCACCTCATCTATATCATCATTGGAAGCTGTAAAAATAAGAACAATAAAAAAATATGCTAACACTTTACAATAAGGTTGTATTAGTTAACATTAGTTAATGCATTAGTTAACATGAACTAACCATGAACAACACCTCGGTTCAGCAATAGTTAATCTTTGTTAACGTTAGTTAATAAAAATACAGCTGTTCATGGTTTGTTCATGTTAGTTCACAGTGCATTAACTAATGTTAACAAGATTTTAATAATGCATTAGAAAATGTTGAAATTAACATTAACAAAGATAAATAAAGTGCAGTTCAATATTAGGTCATGTGGCCCCACTTTATATTAGGTGGCCTTAAGTACTATGTACTTACATCAAAAAATAAGTACAATATACTTAGTGTGTTCAAATTGTATTGCTAAACACTTTTGCTGATATTGAGGTGGGATACGGGTACGGTTAGGGACATGTGTGGTGGTATGGGTAAGTTTAAGGGTAGGGTTAGGTGGAAGGGAAGTGTCAACTGTGTAATTACAAATGTCCATCCATCCATCTTCTTCCGCTTATCCGGGGCCGGGTTGCGGGGGCAGCAGTCTAAGCAGAGATGCCCAGACTTCCCTCTCCCTAGACACTTCCTCTAGCTCTTCCGGGGGGACACCGAGACATAGTCCCTCCAGCGTGTCCTTGGTCTTCCCCGGGGCCTCCTCCCGGTTGGACATGCCCGAAACACCTTCCCATACCTCCCCTTCAGGAGGCATCCGGAACAGATGCCCGAGCCACCTCAGCTGTCCCCTCTCGATGTGGAGGAGCAGCGGCTCTACTCCGAGTTCCTCCCGAGTGACTGAGCTTCTCACCCTATCTCTAAGGGAGCGCCCAGCCACCCTGCGGAGAAAGCTCATTTCGGCCGCCTGTATCCGGGATCTTGTCCTTTTGGTCATGACCCAAAGCTCATGACCATAGGTGAGAGTAGGAGCGTAGATTGACCGGTAAATCGAGAGCTTCGCCTTACGGCTTAGCTCTGTTTTCACCACGACAGACCGGTACATCAACCGCATTACTGCAGAAGCTGCACCGATCCGTCTGTCAATCTCCCGTTCCATCCTCCCCTCACTCGTGAACAAGACCCCTAGATACTTGAATTACAAATGTAACTACAGAAATTAATTACAGATGTAATTACATGCAGGTATTTTTTTAAATGTAAGTACAATGTAAAAACATGTATGTACATAAGTGCATTGTATCAAATGATTAATTAAAATGTTAGTACATAGTAGTTAAGGCCACCTAATATAAAGTGGGTCCGGTCATGTTAACTAATGTAGGTATCTAATGTTAATGAACCTTATTGTAATGTGTTACCAAAAATATAAATAAATATAGTATAAATTAATATAGATAATATAATATATATATATATATATATATTTTTTTTTTTTAGATTTTAATAATCTGAATAATTTTTTCAAACGTTGGATTTTAAAAGTTCTTTATGGAATAGGTGCACCTTTATATTTCAGACTAAAGTAATAACATATTTGCACAATAAATCTCGAAAAGTTAAACTTAAACATCAACTCAATTATTTAGTATTCATAAAAAAAGTGATAGAAAAAATAAATGTTTAAAGGCAAATCAACACACAAAGAAAAAATAAATAGGCAATATTTGATATGTCATATATATAGTGGTTTAGTCAACATTTTCGAAAGATTTGATCGCTGATCAAGATGAACAGATTTAATTTAGGCTTTTTTCACATATAAACATTGACCAGCAAACATAAACAGAAGGTAAACCGAACCTGAGTGACGCGCAAGAACAAACCTCATTGGTTCTTGCGGAAGCTCAAACGTGATGCGTAACACACAAGAATTAACCTCATTGGTTTTTGCACATCAAGCGAACATGCTTGAGCTTCCGTTTACCACAACTGATGAATAATATATCATATAAAGCGATCGTGTCTCTTCAGAAAATTTGGACTAAACCACTCAATTCATATGGATTAGTTTCACGATCAATTTATGAACCTTTTGAAGCGTCAGTTGCGTCAAAAAGATCTTCATTTGTGTTCCGAAGATGAACGAAAGTCTTACGGGTTTAGAACGACATGAGGGTGAGTAATTAATGACAGAATTGTCATTTTGGGTAAACTATCCCTTTAAGCATCGCATTGTGTTTTAGGGATCAAAGGTGTAGGTGATTATTTTCAAGGGCATTATGCGTTTTTCTATGGATTATTTTCTTACAGCGTTGAGGGGACAATATTATATTAATGCTACAAAAATCGATCGTTAAAAACATTTGAAATTGTCACTACTTTCAATCATTCTAAAGTTCCCCTAATCGAAGACTCCCTCAATGACATGGTGATGTAAAAGAACAGCTGAATCGGTTGACAGATTGGAAGAACTGATTCACAGAAATGAGTCACACTTCCCATTTCTACTAGGAAACACAGAAGCCTGTTCATTCATGCTGGTGTTTCCAAAGCGAATTAGAGCTCAGTTTAAAACCACCAAAACATCATGAATCAGCTTCATAGTTCAACCATTTTTCCCTCTCTTGCTCCATTGAGTTTCTATAGCAGCCAGTTCACATGGAGGTCAAGAGCATTGCATAAGGCAATGGCTGTCCAACCACATTACCTGCAACAGTCCAAACAAAGCTGAAAATCTTGCAGGGTGACGCACTAATCTGCTGTTTTGCACCGTGTTTTGAACTAGGGGAAGTTTCATCATATACAACAAACCATTATGTAGCTGTATCTGTAGCTGTAGCTTATGACTACCTGAGGCCTGCTAGTCAAGACTGCTGGGTACTTATTGTATCAGATCTTACTGAACAGCAGTGGGGGTCCACAATGAACAAACCTCTGGCATGATGATTGAGAGCATGTGCTTATTTTTTCATTTCACTGCACGAAATTGAATTTGACTTCACACTGCGCCATATTGCATTAGCTCAAAGGGTAACTTGTGATTACCCAGAGTACAATGGGTTTATTAGGGCATAATTGAAAATATAATTGTAAGTAAATTAGCTCACTATTGTGCGAGTGTATTTGGAAGTGATTAGAGCTGAGAGGGGCTGTGTGATGAGTTGAAATGAAGGAGCTAATTATTGATTTGGGAATCCTGCACGGCATTTGGCACTTCCGATGTAAACCTGGGAAGCAGGAAAAATGGAAAAAGGGAAAAACTATTGTTTTGTTTATTTTTGTGTTTTGTTAATTCATTTCACAAGTAGCTAGAATCATAATTATATTAGCTATAACATTTACAGTAACACTTTACAATAAGTTAATACAACAGATAACAATACTTTCTGTCTACATACATTACCATTCAAAAGGATGGGGCTGGTAAGATTTTAATGTCTCTTATGCTTACCAAGGCTGCATTTGTTTGATCGTAAAAAATATAGTAAAAAAAAAATATTTTAACATTTTTATTTTATTTTAATATACTTTAAAATGTAATTTATTCCTTTGGTGACAAAGTTGAATTTTCAGTAGGTATTACTCTTCAGTGTCAGTTGATCCTTCAGAAATAATTCTAATGTGCTGATTTGCTGCTCAAGAAACATTTCTTACAGTTGAAAATGGTTTTACTGCTTAATATTTATGTGTGAAGCATCATACATTCTTTTCAGGATTTGTTGATGAATAGAAATCGTTTGCAACCTCATAAATGTCTTTACTGTCACGTCTGATCATTCCTTGATGAATAAAAGTATACCTTTCTTTCAAAAAGACAAAAATAAACCAAAAAAATTTGTACTGACCCCAAACGTTTTAACAGTATATACAAATATATATTTTAATAAATTTGCATAAATTAAATTGAAAATATTATGAATAAACATGAATTAACAATGAAAAAACGTACAAATTAATATTATTCTAGATTAATAAATGCTTTTTTTTAATTACACAATGCAAATGAACACAAATAACATATTGGTGTTACCATATTTACAATTGGTAACCTGTATTACTCTGTGAATGACAGGTGTTCAAATTCTACTAAAATTTGTAAACCCAGATAGTGCAAATTGTTTTGGAAATCAGTTTTATTGTAACGCCACCTACTGTAGGAAATGTTGAGCCTCAGAGAGCGTCTACATTTTTAATACCATCGAATGACCGTAGAATGAGCGAGAGCATGTAACGTCTCCCTCAGGCATTAATCTCAATGTAAAGGTGTGAAGTTTCCAGCACTACTAGAATAGGATTAGATGACAATAGAGCACCTGAGGGACAGGGCAGTATGGGAGAGCCAACCAAGGGTGAATTACTCTAATATCTCTACATAATATCGTTTCCCACAGTGCTCCCTGTCACCCCCTCACCTGAAATATTGGTGTGGCTTGCTGTTGGCGATGGGGCTGCAAAATCTAAGTGTAGCACCCAGAAACAGAGTCCATGGCACATGGCACTATTTCTCATCCCTCTCTCTCCCCCCCTCTTTTTCTCACTCTCTCTCTTCCCCACTGCCTTACAGGCCCAGGGGCCTCCCGACCCTTTTAATGTTGAGCAAATCTGTTCAAAGTTCATCCATCATTCGGGCAGTGCACTGAGACAGCGCTCCATCGGCCTCCTCTGCTGCTCCATCATACTCTCCATCACACAGTCTTTTCTTTTCTCCTCGCTCTCCAAAAAAAAAAAAAAAAAAACTTCAGACTTCAGAGACTCTGCATGCCTTTGAGGTGAGGAGAGAGTGGCAAACAGCACAGCCTATGTGTGCGTTCAATATCTTAACACAGAGAGTCTAAAGTGACTACACCACCTTGGGATTCATTTTTGAAGATGTACAGTAGTCTTCTGACGTCATGTGGAAATGCAATTCACCAAAGCAATCCGGCTTGTTCTGGTTTACTACTCTCTGACGCCAAGGTTCAATATAAGTCTGACAAAATGTAAGCTTATCTTCACCAAAATTAGCATTTCTGTGGAACAAATGTGTGATTTATTGAGACTGTGGCGCACCGAGGGAAACTCGCTCGGCAGAAACAACGATTTACCATATATGCAACCTGCTTCAGAGTGGATGTTTGAATTGCAAGATCGCAGAGGGAAAACCTCCTGCTTTGGTTAAATTGTCAACACATCTCAAGATGATTACTAACTGCACCCAAGAGCATTATAGCGTTTGCATCAGTACCATTTATATATATATATATATACACTCACACTTTATCACTTTATTTCAGGGTCCAATTCTCACTATTAATTAGTTGCTTAATAGCATGCAAATTACTAGGATATTGACTGTTTATTAGTACTTATAAAGCACATATTAATGCCTAATTCTGCATGACCATATTCTACATCCTTAAGTCCTATCCTACCTAAACTTAACAACTACCTTACTATTAATAAGCAGTAATTAGGAGTTTTTTTTAGGTAAAAGTTGTAGTTAATAGCTAGTTAATAGTGAGAATTGGACCCTAAACTAAAATGTGACCATATATACATATACATAAAATATAAAAGATTATATGAATTTTCACATGCTATAATTATCTAGTTGGTGTAAATAGAGTTGTGTAGTTATGACATTAAAATTCTACTAATTCGCCACTGGTTTCATCAAGATGGTGTTTTATTATATATTTTTTAATTTATGAGTAAAATAAGGTCTGTGGTCAATAACATGACGATACTTCAACGTTTTTCTCTACACTGAAATTACAGATGCAAAAATGCTTAAGCTGTTATGTTTATTTAAAAAAAAATGATGTTTCTAATAAGGGACTTTTGCAGTCCAATATATGCTGTAGAACAAAACGTCCAAGTTTCATCAAGTTATGTTTACCACAGACCTTATTTTACTTATAAATTGAAAACCCCCATTATAAAAGAAAGAAGGAAAATCTTCAGGGAAACAGTGGTAAATTAGGCCCTGTCCACACGAACGCGGGTATTTTCAAAACCGCAGCTTATTCTACGCGGTTTGGCTGTTCGTCCACATGCAAACGCGCAACACGCAAACAGTATCCGGTTACTGAAACCAGACTTTTTGGAAAACTTCGGCCAGGGTGAAGATTTTTAGAAACTCCGGTTGCAGCGTTGTCATGTAGATGGTGAAACCGAAGTGTGCGCCATTCTCTCCTTTGTTTGACGTCAGATTGTGCGCCATTATCTCTTTTGTTTACATGAGTCTAGTCTATGCAATGGCGGACAAAGCTTTTAATAACTCTGCTAACAGCGCTTATCACATGTATACAGATACATGCGCAGTTATCTCATTGTATTGCAGAACAGAGGCGCCAGGATGCAATAATACAAAATAGTAAGGCAAGTGTGTGAAGCGATTACAGTCCACTTGGGCCCTGTCCCTGTGTATATACAGTTACCTGTCACTGAGTCCAAAGTAAAGGAACTTGTAGAAGGGTTTCACTGAGCCCATGGCATCCCTCAGTGCATCGGTGCAGTGGATGGGACCCATGTGGAAATCAGGCAGCCAATCATAGCGTGGTTTTGCATGGACAGATTTTTTTTTAACCGTCCTTGTGTGGATGTGATTGTTTTTTAAAACGGAGGAGGAAAAACTCTGGTTATAAAAATACCTGTGTACATGTGGACTAGGCCTTAGTCTTCCGGGTTTTGACGTCATCCCTGCACCACTCAATTACTTTAATTTAGTTTGCATCTAATTTCATAGGGAAAAGGGTTAAAGCTTTAATAAAATACACCTACTGGATTTTGACCAAGTCAGAGGAACATGTACATTTACATTTATGCATTTGGCAGACGCTTTTATCCAAAGCGACTTACAGTGCCCTTATTACAGGGACAATCCCCCCGGAGTAACATGGAGTAAAGTGCCTTGCTCAAGGACACACTGGTGGGGACCGCTGGGATCGAACCAGCAACCTCCTGCGTATCAGTTTTATGGTTTAACCCACTGTCCCACCATCTCACACCTTACATGTACAAACAGTAAAGGATGAAAATAAGAGGTTCATTTGGATGTAGACTGGAGACTCCTGGAGACTCTGAGACCCCAGTCAATCTCAACAGATCATGAATGTTAAAGCTAATTTCTGAGGTTGTAAAAATTATGGAAACTGAGTGAAAAAGAAAGGGAACTGAACAGACAGAGGGTATCAGGTGGAAATGGAGAGAGAGAGAGAGCGAGGGAGTGAGAAAGATGGAGATGGAATGAGAGAGGAAGAGTGAGAGCGGGCACCCAGATGGAAACAACGCACCTTGGCCTGCCTGACACAGCCCTATTACCATAAACTTCATTTTTCTCCCTGAACACTCAGTAAATAAGAGCGGGAATAAGTGAACAAGCCCATCCGGCGTTTCGAGTAGAAAATGGGAAGAGAGGAGAAGGAGAGGAGGAACGGGGGAGCTGCTGAAGGACTCTGACACAGAGGAGATGCCTCGTACAATCGAGCAGCTCTATAATATCAATCAAGCGTGACGCGTAAATTTTCTTTCTCATGCCTGTGTTGATTTATCCTCAGGCTCGCAGGTAATTCAGCTTCCCTCCAGAGACCACGCACACACGTTCCTTTCATATACTTCTTTTAGCCCCCCCCACCTCAATTTACATATGAAAAAACCCACTTAAAATAAGTGTTAGGTTTCAATCGCTTCTCAATGGCTTCATGGTGGTTTAAAAATGCAAAGTTATCTAAGGAAACAAGAAGACAACAAAACAGTTAATAAAATAGGCTATGTTGTATTCAGATGTACTAAATTGCTACCAAGTGGTGTTGCATCCGAAGGAAAATAGATTCTTATAACTGGTTCTCCAAATAGATAACTAAAAAAACAAGGTGCTGTACCTTGTTTCCCTCTTTTTGGGAACAGTAGTTATATGCATAACTCAACGTTTAATGGGATAAAACTATCGACATTTGTCATATCATATAAACACATGAAGGAAGTAAAAGGTCTTCACGATAACCTGTCAAAATAAAAGTTTGTATAACGTGAAATAACAGAAATATATTACTATTGTATACTTTGATTAATAATAATAATAATAATAATAATAATAATAATAATAATAATAATAATAATAATTTCTCCTTAAAATGTTTACTCCTGACAGTAAATTAAGCCATAATAAAGGTCCAGTGGAAAAACGTGATATACCGTGAAACCGCCAGTATCTTAAAAAAAACTGTGATACAGATTTTTGGTCAAACCGCCCAGCACTAGTCATGCTGCAGACAAGGGAAGAGGAGCAGAGGATCTCAATTGCAGCAGCACATGTACAAAAAGGATCAATGTGACAGCTTCACACATGTAAAGACAATACAGGACAAAGGGAAGAACCAAACTGAGGTCTTACTGTAAATACATGGCTAAATGAGAAACCAAATAAGACACAGGTGAACATAATCAATTAAATGAGTAACCACAGAAACAAAAGGAACCACAGGAACAAAGGAAACATGGGAACCAAACAGAACAGAACCGTTACAATATATCTGTGTGAGAAGAAAAAAACTGTTAACTGCTGTAAATCAGTGAGTTGAACTTGATATTTGGATGAGTTGAACTTGATATTTGGATTCACAAATTAATGATTTAGAGAGGCTTTGTGAACTAGCTCAAAAGATTAATTGAAAAGAGCCAACTCAAAAGAATGACTCGTTCATGATTTGGACAACATTACTTCTTTCATGAATGCTCAATGGAAAGGTAGAGAGGATGTCAACATTTTCGCGAAATTCATGATTTAAATTTAGGTCTTGTCCTGTGTATGATTTTTGAAGTATTCCTATATATTATATATATTATAAGTATTCCTATGTATAGAAGTTAAATTACACCAGAACCTCGACACTGCAAACGCAGCACCCCGCAGAGAGGAAACCCTCAGAAGCAACGGTAGAGCACTGCTGCAGAGAAACAGGTGTGGAGGACGAGGCCTCTCTCACAGGAGTGCTAATACCCATTGGCACAGCCTGTGCAGAAGTGGGCCGCACAGCATGGCACTGCACTCAGTCGCAGCGACGGGGAACAGCTGGTAATATGGGGTGGGCACACAGCGGGCGGATGTTTGTGTGTGTGTGTTTGAGATGGGGGGGTGGGGGTGGGGGGTAGTTAGGGAAGTTGCAGAAGCCGCATTCTGCTTCTGCTGGCCTCCTGCTACATCCGAGCGGGTTCTGAAGTCATCCGGACCAGTGCAGCTGTGTCACCAGCCAACGGCACATTGGGTCTGACAACAAATGCCCCTCCCTCACTCATTCTCTCGCACAGTCCAAAACCTCTCTGTTCATTCCACCACTTAGTCACTACTCATACGATAACTTACCGCTGTAAGCATGTTTTTGGCAAAATGCTTAAACTATCAACTTCATTTTAGCAACCACTGGCATTAAAAAAATTAAAACAGCAGAAAAAAAAACAACCTTCTGACACCTTTTACAGAAAGTCTCATATAATACATTTTTGTACGGTTTTACAGAAATAACAATATCTGAAGTTACCAGGTGTGTCAGGCTCTTTTTTTCTTAAGAGAGGGAAACAGTAGCCATTCTTGTTCACTATATATAAGCGATATAAGACATGACCAAAAGGGGAGGGGGGGCACTCTTTAAACACTTATTTCCAAACCTTTTCCCTCCCCCTTGCATTCCTTTCCTTTTTCCTTATTTCTTTGCTGTCTGTTTTCCTTTTTTCTGCCTTTCTTTTCTCAAAGATGCTTACTTCCTTTTTCCTCATCCTGGATTTCTTTTTCCTTGTTGTATTACCTTTTTTCTTAAACCTTACATTCCTTTCATTCTTTCCTTCCTGTCTTCCTTCCCTTTTTCCTTGATGCGTCCCTTTTTCCTTCCAGACTTTTTTTTCCTAATTTCCTTGCTGCATTTCTTGCTTTTCCCCTTCTTTCATTCATATATTATCCTTTTCCTGTCTTCCTTCTATTTTCCTTGCTGCCTTCCTTCCATTTTTCCTTGATGCTTCCTTCCAGTCTTTCTCTCTTTTTTACCTTATTGTCTTGCTTCATTCTCCCATCCTTCCTGTTTTTAACGCCTTGTTCCACTTTTACCTTCATGCCTCCCTTCCATGTTTTCCTGTAGAAAATTTGACAGCCAACAATCACCTTACATCTTGAATGGAAAAGAGCAAAACAAAATAGCAAAAAGAGTGACAGGGCACATGTCCCCTCAGTTTAAATTTTAAACATGATAGAGAACTAATTAATCTGGGGCTGCACACATGTCTATGTACAGATCGACAGTGTGTAGATCTATCGGAAGACTTCTCCACAGGTAAAAAAAAGAAGAAAAAAAAAGAAAGAAAGAAAGTCATTAAAACGTGTTTTCTGGTAATTGGTTGAGTGGGCCAGGAGCTAGAAATACTCGACATGTGAGGAATGGAGCATGCTGGTCATGTCCTATAGTGCGACATTGGTTAATAAAAAGACTCGTGTCACTGCAGGCTACCGGCGATGTGTGTTTCACCCTCCAAAGGTTTAGTGCACCAGCAATTTATCGGCCGTAAGGCAAAAGCCACTCAGTATTACCAGCCCCCCACCCCCCCCCCCCCCAGCCTCCCTCTATCTAAATGAATGGCATGCAATCCATCGCCTCGGATCCATTCAATTTCAGAGGGTTTTCAAGCGCAAGTCATTTTCTGCACTTAATATCACGAATGAATGTTCCAGAGAGAGGAAGGAAGAGACGGGTGGGGGAGAAAATTTGGAATGTTATGTGAAGACTGACATGACAGATTAATCTTTGATGGTGACAGAACATATCAAATTACCTCTAGCACACCTGGACACAAAAAAAGGCACTGTTTATTGGTTTTGATCACGTCAGGGGTCCGCCTCTAAAGACAATTTCACCGTGTTGGTGCTAATCCTGCATGTTTGGACTGGCTGAGTCCATAATACAAAGATACAATCTCCACACAAGCATAAGACTAAATTACTTCCAGCCAGATGATTATTAAAAACACACTGCCTCCCCTGGATCAGACTTTATCTCATCCGGCTAAAATAAACAGTTGTCATATTGGGCAAACTATATGAAAATGAGGCGAGATAGTGACTGTTTGATCCAGCTTCCACAAGCTGTTAGAGCAGTAATTCCTGCCCCAAAAGAAGGCTTGTTTACCACACATTATAGCAATGAGGAATGAATGGCAAATTAGCTGTGTGAAAAATGAAAATAAGACATTAACAGTGTGAGGATTAGGCACGCCGTATACATATGTATGATTACAAATTAAAGGCTTTTCAGCTCTCCCCAAGTCCCAAATGTAGTTATTTGAAATGCATTATGAAATTGAATATTATTCAGGCACACACACACACGCACACACGCAAATGAGCACACACGCTAAAGTATCACTCCACGACCTCTTGGCGAAGTCCTCTCAGAGTCTTTGTGACTGCACGAGGGGGACAGAGGGAGGTCTTAAAGGGCGACTTTAAACAGGGTCTTGTAGCTGCATTAGAATTCTAAGTATTTAAGTAGTGAGTATAAAGGAGGGTCCCGCGAGCCTGATCTCTCTAATCTACAAATGGCTCCTTGCTATTAAACTGCTAATTCTGGGGATTAAGGGATCCCTGAGAACACAATCCCCTTTCCCACTTTTTTGTGAGTTTGCTGAAGGTGTGGGTTTAAATATTAATGAGCTGGGAAAGGAAAGGGGAACGGTGGGGGGAGCAGAAATTAGAGGTGTGGAATTTCACTGGGAAAAACGTGAACACTGTATTCCTCCCATAGGATTTGCGCAAATAACAAGTATGGACGCATGCGGATGAAGAGTCTGCTATTTAAACTATCAAACAAAACGCTCACTCATATTTTAGGCATCGTTTATTAGCACAATTTAACAGTCCAAACACAAAAAAGCCAAGCGCATGAATGTGACGAGCAGAAACACGCCAACGAACTAACTGTGTTCACTGTGCCGAGAGCGGTCCTGCCTCGCTGGCAGCTCAGAGAAGCAACAGCATTAAAATTTAAATAGCAAGAATGATGATGGGCCGAATTCTAACAGTTGCCGAGCACAGCAAAATGATTGCTGCTTCTTTCTATTTGTTTCTGGTCAGCTGCCCTACTCTGGTTGCTGCGGTGGGTCCCCGAACGTACGCTGAGGTCTGTCTGCCTCTCCCACACACGCCGAAAAGGTCAGATGTGTTTCAGACCAGCGTCTTTAACTTGGGAACAAGTGCTCGCTGATTTCCTGTCCTCTTGCTGCCATTTCTAAACAATTGCACGGTTTAAATTGAAAAAGAAAGAAAGAAAGAAAGAAAGAAAGAAAGAAAGAAAGAAAAATACACATTGTGTCACACTGTCAATGAACTATTGAATAGCATCTCACAACACTGACAACAGCAAATTAAATAATACTGTTCTTGATACGGACAGCAATAAAAAAAAAAACTAGATTTGCATTTCCTTCAGGAAATACCAGTGCTTGCAAAGAAGGAAAATAATTGCGTTAAAGTTTTAGGCTTTGGATCTGCGTAAAAAGGAAATACTGCTTTGCTGTTATAACGACAGTCAGCAAGTGTCTTGTTTCATGTCGGCTGTGTTTGAGCAATCAACACACAAAGCAACACTGTAGATGATTAAAAAGAAAAATGTCAGAATACAGTATGTAAATATACTTAAGACTAATCGCAATTAACAACATAAGTCTAGAAGTAAACATAAAGTTTGCAAAATAATAGCTGAAATTTTCTTCAAAACAAAGTTAAGCATTTTGGGTTGAATTAATTGAAGGAATATACAGAAAGAAAAAAAAAACATTATTATTTGTTTATAAAAAAAAAGTATAATGACCTAAATAGAATGCTTAAGAAATATTAATGCAAGTAAATAGAAAAAGACATGCACAAAACACAATTCTCTCTCTATATATATACCGGCCCCACTTTATATTAGGTGGCCTTAACTACTACTTACATCAAAAAATAAGTACAATGTACGTATTGTGTTCAGATTGTATTGCAAAACACTTTTTCTGATATTGAGGTGGGATACTGGTAAAGTTAGGGACATGTGTGATGGTGAGGTTAAGTTAAAGGGTAGGGTTAGGTGGATGGGAAGTGTAATTATACATGTAACTACAGAAATTAATTTCATATGTTATACAGATGTTATTACATGCAGGTCATTTGAAAAATGTAAGTACAATGTAAAATCATGTATGTACACATTAAGTGCATTGTATCAAATTATTAATTAAAATGTTAGTACATAGTAGTTAAGGCCACCTAATATAAAGTGGGTCTTATATACCTTTGTATGCTTGATTGATATGCAGTAAAATCACAACAATACATCACAAGAGAAATATTTCTAATAAGACTGCTTTATATATAAAGTGTATATTTGCAGTATATCTGGCTGTGTGCCAGATAGACCGTTAAAAATATAAGAAAAAAACACCTCTGCACTTTTAAAACAATTTCGGTGTTTGTACAGCAATTCTAATAAGGTAAAACAGCCATTTTCCTGATTGTCTATCACACAATGTCACAGGCGACTATTCATTTAGAGCCGGTGCGCTTTGAGGTCCCATGATCAAAGGATGACCCCATACAGAGCCTATTCATTAGGACGGCCTCTCCACCTTATCCACTGTGTCTACACCGCTTCATGTTCTAATACTGAATTTCTATGCTGCTGGTTTTTCCTCATTACAAGTGCTATTATGAGGTATCTTTGCTTTGGAATCCAATTACTACACATGACATTAATTCCGACATAATTACCTGTGAGGTGCAAGCAGGGCACATTGAGGTGAAGTCAAATGAACGGGTGGCGAATGAGGGTTCGTGTCTAATAGGACAATCATTTGGACTAAATCTCATTATTGAATTAATGGAAGACGCTTGTTTTCAATCAGACAAGAACAACAGGGCACGTGCTTTAATTCAATTAGATGTGCTTATGGGTGAAAAGATCCTCCTCTCAGGAGAGGCTGCAGCAGTGTGGATTCGCTGAATCAAAGGACTCGTTTGAGGGAAGTTGCACGCTTTTTAAGGCGCTCAGAGAATCCTTAAATCAAACAGTTGAAAAAGTGTTTTTCCATTCACTTCTTTTTTTTTTACAGAAAGGAATGGTGACGCACACAATGCCATATCATTCTGTCAGAGATGTGGGGAGAGCGGGAACACGGCAGACTGTTTCCATAAAACCAGCTGAGTAATCAATAGATCTCCTGTAAATGTGCGTTCTGCTCGAATCTGCTTAAAAGTTTTGGGAATTTATGAAAGTTCAAATTGATAGGATGATGGAAGAGCAGGGTCTGATTGATCAAAATGGGAATGTGTGCCATTTTGATCAGCCAAATGCAATGATGTACAGTAAACGGTTACTAGGATATGTCTGTCTATTTAGGCTGTGTTATGACAGGCTGACATTTCCCTCATTTCAGAGATATGTGAAAAAAGAAGGGTTTATTTTTTTAAACCTTTTTTTATTTTATCTTTTAAATTGACTGCTCAAAGTTTCAGTTTTTTTTCTTAAGCCCTATTCTGACAGGACTAACATCTTCGTGTTTGTTACTTGGTTCATCCACACTGCCAGTGATTTTCAGAAATCTGTGCATGCGTTCACACACATCGATGTGAATGTCTCCGCAGTGTCTTAAGTTTGCTTATGATCTGCGATTTGTCTCTCGAGAAACCACACTCATGCATGTTTTTTTCTGATTTGATCATAAACTAGCGCATCGCTCCACAACCTGGCGAACAATCTCAGCTTCAGCATCATCACTACGACACACCCCTTACAGCACTGATTACCGCTTTTGTTTACACAGGGTGCGCTCCAGGACTGATGCTGGCAATGTTACTAGGTCCCCGTTCCGGGATCGATCCCGGAATCAATCCCGGGATGTGTTTGCGTTCACACAGAAGGCCATTTTAATGGCAAGTTTTCAGGATCAACGTGCTGTGTGAAAGGGGCTTAGGGAATTTTCTCTGGAATTTTTACTGAGGTTGTGTGAGAAAAACACAGACCTGGCAGATTCGACAGGATTAAAATCACAAAGTACGTCTGTGAACGAATTTCTGTAACATCGCTCTGAAAAACTAGTCCTGTCCAAAAAGGGCTTTAATCACTCAAAGGCCTGAAAACAAGATTTTAAAATGAAACAATACATCAAATCCAAAATATCATACAGCCTAGGTTTTATTGTTCAACACCAGACAAAATCTGAACTGAACTCATTTAGCCAAGTTGAACATGGCATTGAACATATTTTGCTAAACAAATAAAAAGATGACTCCCAGCGGAATAGCTGTAGAGACTTTGTAGCACGAGATGCTAGTAAGCACAATTTACAATCCAAATAAATCAACAAAAGCAAATAGCAGCTCTGAAAGCATGTCACTGACCAGTTGCAAACCCTCCGAATTAAATAAAACGAAGAGACTAGAAAGGCTGGAGCAAGACTCGAGGTTCCCACATTTTTTGACTGATGAATCTTTTTCAGTGGTTTGTTATTATTCAGTTATTTTTTAAAATATGTTATAGAGCTTTCAAAAAGAACGACTTCCAGGCATGAAAATCACAATTTTAAAATTCCCTGATACTGTCTTATAGCTCTAATCACCAGTGCTCTCACAGAGAAAGAACAAGATGGTAACAGACTGATATCATTGAAAAAATATTCTCCACCAACTTGTAACAATTAGATTAAGCCGAGAAGAACACACTGAAAAAATGGCTGAGGCTGGCATTGTGTATCTCTCTTTGACCAGGTTTCTCCAGCTCCTTCCTCAATGCCTCTAGCATCTGTCTCGTTGGTTCATGCTTCCTACTCCCAAAACCAAACAGTAGGATATTAAAAAGGCTTTTAGACAAACATACCCAAACTGAATGCCTGCAGATAGACCCCATTAGGCCAGTGTAGCAGCCAGCTGGAAAAAAAGAAAACCTCAGTAGGCCTTGCGAGACCTTCTGAGTGTGGTGAACTAGTAAGTTCAGTGGCAAGCACTAAAAATGACATATAGAGGCTTTTCTATTTGCACTTGGCTAAATGACAGCGGAGGGTATTTTGCACTGCATTGCGTGTTTCTTCGAATGAATGCAGACATTTGTAACCATAATTCAGAGTCTGACCATCTCAAAGGCATTTTAGATGGAGCCGTTTTCCAACAGCACGTATATCTTACACTAAACAGACACTGATACAGTATAAAGGTTTCCTTACTATTTACCTTGAGTTTACAACTACACTACCTTTCAAAAGTTTTGGACTTGTAAGATTTTTTATGTTTTTAAAAGAAGTCTTTCCCTTTCAGTCGGTCACGTTCGACGTACGTCGGAACTGACCGACGAATTGGGATCTGTTTTCAGAGACCAATCCACTTCGAGTGTATAGAAACGAGCCAATAAACATTGGCATGCGGGTCACGCACTGCCCCGCAGCGCGGGTATAAAACACGGAAGTGAACGACGCATACCGCTTTCAACTTCGGAGACGATAGTTTTGCTGCTTACCTGCGCAAGACTGTTTCTGCCGAGAGTGTTAAAACAAGGAGTCTGGAGAGGTGCTCTTCCTGGTGTTGGCGTGACGGCATGAGTCAGCGAGTGGCTGCAGAAGAGTTCCTGTGTTGGTTCGCTGGGCGTTTTCCTTTGAGTGCTCACCCGCGGGCATGCACTGGACTGCGGGGAGCCGTGGCCATCAGCACTTTAAAAGAGCATTTTCTTCCTAAAAGAGCATACACGGTTTGACCCTGCGTCTTTTTCAAGATGTCATTCAAACCGTGTGTTTCAGGATGCCATCGTTTTCTATCCCCAGTTGACGGTCATGATCGCTGTCTCATGTATTTGGGCGTTCAGCACGCTGAGGCGGCGTTCGTGAAGAACTCATGTTCCCACTGCGGGAATATGACCATCGCAGTGCTTAGGTCTAGGCTCGACTACCTCAAACGGGGTGGAGTCCCATTGCGTATCTCCCGATCTAGTGGTCCTCCCACTTTGGCGGATGCCTTTGGTGGAGATCTGAGGGTGACGGGCAGGGCAAACCCGATGGGCCAAAAAGCCCCTTGGGCCCCTCCCCCCTCTGCTGCGCTGGTGGAGCTACCAGAGGAGCGCGCTGGTCCTTCCCATGGGGGGTCAGCCGTTTCCTTTGGGGCTCCGGCTGAGGATATGATTTCGCTGGCTGCATCGGAGGATGAGCTAATGGGCTCTGGAGATGACGACCCGGCTGCGTTGCCCACTTCGGGTGTGGTAGCGTTATCCGAGCCGGATCCAGAGCTTACGGCTATGCTCTCCCGGGCCGCCGTGAGTGTCGGGCTCGAGTGGAACCCTCCACCGTGTCCCGAACCCTCGTGTTTGGATGATTGGTATCTCGGGGCGGCCCGTGCTGGTTCTCAGCGCCCCGCCCCAGTGCCATTCTTCCCGGAGGTGCATCAGGAGCTCACAAAGTCGTGGTCGGCACCCTACAGCGCCCGCCATCGATCGACTGACTCGAAAGTCGCTGCCCGCTCCCTGGGTCGGGCGATGTCCACTATGGTGGTCCAGGAACGCCACCTGTGGCTGAACCTAGCTGATATGCGCAAACCCGACAAAGTGCGGTTCTTCGACGCCCCTGTCAGCCAGGCCGGCCTTTTCGGCGACACCATCAAGAGCTTCGCCCAGCAGTTCTCGGTGGCTCAGAAGCAGACGGAGGCGATCAAGAACATCCTGCCCCGGCAGACTGCTGCTGCCTTCACCCCTCCGCCGCGGCACCTCCTCCTGTTCGTCGCCGAGGGCATCCCCCAGCGTCTGCCTCCGCCCCTGCTAAACCCAAGCAGCAGCCTCCACCCGGGAAGCAGGGCGCCGGACGCAAGGGGACCGCCCAACCCGCTCAGGGCCCTGCTAAGTCTGCCGGCAAACGTAAGGGTAAGCAGCCCTGAGACGGGCAGCAAAGGGACGGATGGATCTGCTCGGAGGAAGATGGTGTCCGCACTCAGGTCAGGGTTCTACAGCCCCTATTTCATTGTACCCAAGAAAGGGGGTGGGTTACGGCCAATCTTGGATCTGCGCATTTTGAATCGGGCCCTGCACAGACTTCCGTTCAAAATGTTAACGCAGAAACGCATCTTCTAATGCATCCGTCCCCGAGATTGGTTTGCAGCGATCGACCTGAAGGACGCGTACTTTCATGTCTCTATCCTTCCTCGGCACAGACCGTTCCTGAGCTTTCGAGGGGAAGGCATATCAGTACAAAGTCCTGCCCTTCGGACTGTCCCTGTCGCCTCGCGTCTTCACGAAAGTCGCAGAGGCAGCCATTGTTCCGCTAAGAGAACGCGGCATTCGCATTCTCAACTATCTCGACGACTGGCTTATTCTCGCTCAGTTTCGAGAGCAGTTGTGCAAACACAGGGACATGGTGCTCCGTCAACTCAGCCTGTTGGGCCTTCGGGTCAACCGAGAGAAGAGCAAACTCTGTCCCACACAGAGGATCTCTTATCTTGGTATGGAGCTGGATCCGGTCAACCGGACTGCGCGCCTCACAGAGGAACGAGTCCAGTCAGTGTTGAACTGCTTGAATACGTTCAAGAGCAGGACGGCGGTCCCACTGAAATTCTTTCAGAGGCTCCTGGGGCATATGGCATATGCAGCTGTGGTAACGCAGCTCGGATTGCTTCATATGAGACCGCTTCAACGCTGGCTACATGACCGAGTCCCGAGGTGGGGGTGACAGACCGGCCAGTATCGGGTCCCAGTTACCACGTACTGTCACCAAACCTTCAACCCTTGGTCCGACCCCTCGTTCTTATGGGCCGGAGTGCCCTTAAGACAGGTGTCCAGGCATCTTGTGGTATTCACGGATGCCTCAGCCACGGGTTGGGGGGCCACATACAACGGGCATGCAGTCTCGGGTCTGTGGACGGGGCCCCAGAACTCACAGTCCTCTCGACAGCCCCTCCCTGGCCGATTCCCCTGAGGAAGGACCTTCTCTCTCAGGGAGGGGGCACTCTATGGCACCCGCGTCCAGACCTCTGGAAACTACATGTCTGGTCCCTGGACGGGACGTGGAGGTTCTAGTGTGGGCTGCCACAAGCAGCTCCTCCGTCAGCCCTTCGGTGTCAGACGTTGCGGCCATCTGATGCCAAGCCTGCACCCGTATGCTTGTGGAACGTGTGTGTTAGGCTGGGTCCATATGTAGCGGTTCCCTCATGGCGACCCCATATGTGTATTCTCCGCAGTACCTGCTACCCTACTCGGCTAGCCCCGTGTCTTTCCCTTGACAGAGCCTCTCTGTCCTCTCTGGCGGTGTTCTTTCCCCCCTGGAATCAGGTTGGAACCACCCCAGAGACTGCCATATGTTGTTAATACCCAGATAGGTTAGTCCGTATGAGTATTCTCCACCTCTCCTCCTTCGGAGTACGTGGCTCCGCAGCGCACCATCTCCGAGACGGGAGATGCTGGAAGGGCCAGCACCCTGGCGCTTTTGTAGGGATCCCAAATCGTCGGTCAGTTCCGACGTATGTCAAATGTGACCGACTGAAAGGGAACGTCTCGGTTACGTATGTAAACCTCATTCCCTGAAGGAGGGAACGGAGACGTACGTCCCGTCGCCAGGTGCTGTGCTTCAGCTGCAGGCCCGAATTTTAGACCCGCGTTGCGGGGCGGTGCGTGAACTGCATGCCAATGTTTATTGGCTCGTTTCTATACACTCGAAGTGGATTGGTCTTTGAAAATAGATCCCAATTCGTTGGTCAGTTCTGACGTACGTCTCTGTTCCCTCCTTCAGGGAACGAGGGTTACATACGTAACCGAGACGTTTTCCCCCGATAAAAATAAGTAAAAACAGAAATACTGCAGGCATTTGTTATAATACAAAATGCACACAAGTTCATTGTCTATTGTGGCAAGCAGCTTAGGTCTGTTTTTAGTACCACAAAAAATTTGATGATCTGAAAATCCGATTAATAATTAAAATAATCGACCGAATACTCGATTATCAAAATAATCGTTAGTGACAGGACTAGATGTGGGCGTTCAGCATTGCACTCAAAAATGCGAGCTTGCAGTCAGTTCACTCTAAAAAAAAAAGGTTCTATATGGCACCAAAAATTGTTCTTGGCTCATAATCATAGGGGAACCTTTTTAAGTGCTATATAGCACCAATTTTGGTGCTTCAGTGGTTCTTCAGCGGTTCTTCAGAGGTTCTTCACCGGTTCTTTGACTAAGGTGCTATATAGCACCACTAACTATGGTGCTATATAGCACTGCTACCATATACAGAACATGTTAAGATATGGTGCTATATAGCACCAAAAGTGGTTCCTCTATGATTACGACAAAGAACCATTTTTGGTGCCATATAGAACCTTTTTTTTTTTAGAGTGTTGTTACATTTCATGTAGTGACATTTCATTCAGTAATTTTACTTTAAAAAGAATTGAAGCATTTCATTTGAACTGAAATTACCTCCAAAGATAGCAGCTAGATTGTCACTTCAGAAGATTAGATAATTGTTACATTCATCGCACTATAATGTGCTATTCTCATCTATAATGTGAAGTTTGCACATAACACACAAGTCCACACTCACACGCACGCACATGTTTGTTTTGCTATCTAAGTGAGGACATTTCAAAGGTGTAATGGTTTTTACACTGTACAAACTGTACATTATATCCCCCTACACTACCCCTACCCCTAAAGCTACCCATAATAGGAAACATTCTGCATTTTTAAATGTTTTAATAAATCATTGTTTAGTATGTTTTTAAAGCTATTTTAAATATGAGGACATATGAAATGTCTCATATTTCATGTTAACGTCATGATAACAATGTAATACCCGTGTCATTATACAAATTTGTGTCCTCATAAATCACAAACACACACACACACACGCACACATGCACACACACACAAGCTGTGAACTGAGACATGTCAAACTGTGGGAGTCCTGGGAACAAAGGGGCAGGGAATAAAAGAGCCAACACACTTCAAACAGCACATCCCTTTCTGCATGACCTGTACACGCCAGAGAGCAAAGACAGAGCGAGAATGTGAGCTGAAGATGGGAGGGTGATGGAGAGAGAAAAGCATGCGAAAACTGCCAGCGGGATTTGGGAGTTTTCTCTCGAGCGTTGTCTTGTAAAATTCACAGGGAATTGATTGTAAGTTTGGTGCTTGTGCTCTGAGTGGGCACAGGGTGTGAAAATGCTCTTATTTCTCCCATTCCCTTTGACACTGTCGCTTGATTTGCACCATAAATCCCCTCAGATAGGTCAATAACCTATAACGTTAATGTCAGTGTCCTGCCATTAGTTTTACAGTCTGTGTGTCCCCTCTGTATCTTAATGACCCATGGCTGGCAGAGCAACAGCTGTACCTGGATCTGTACTAAACTCTACACCCCCCAAGAGCGCTTCCTTTATTCGTCCCTCACCCTGAGCTGTCCAGAAGTGTCATACCACTCAAATTGAAGCGGAACGTCCCCTTTTAGATGTTTGAGCTAAGTGGATTTAGAATGCTACATAAAAAAAGAAAGGAATGGTTCGCTGCCAACATTGTCTACGTTTACATGCACCCTCATAATGCAATTATAATGGGATTTTGTTAATATTGTGATGAAACTTTACCTCATGTAAACACAATACTTCGATCAAACTAAGCTCATAATCGTGTGGCGTAAAACTATGTGGCGTACGGCGATTATAATCAACACAGATGAAGTGTGTTTCACACAACATCATGAACTTCTTCTGAAGTTTTCCCTCCACTCCAAATAATTTAACTCATTGTGCAATCTCTGCTCCTTATCTTCCAGAGGCAAACACGACGGAAGCATAGGCAATCCGAGTTACAGCGCCATTTCTATGTTCAACACGGCCCTTAATAATATCCAGTATGTCCATAGAAATGTGTTTTGCATTTGACGTAAGTGGATTAAAACAATGACCAGTAACACACCTACAGCATAGCACAAATAATGAACTCGCTTACAGTAGGTGTGTTATCTTTTGTCCATTCCGGATTAAATGAGGTCTGACGTTTTGGCATGTTAACATTATGATATGATATAGCCAGCACGTCGTGGAAGCTTGTTTACGCTTTTAACCAATGATATATCAGATATTTATTTGACGCCGCTTTCAGCCAATCATTTGTTTGACCAGAGATCTTACGGCATTAGACGCTATGCTGCTGCTGCATCCCAAAAAAGATTCTAGAGGTTTATTTTAGGCCGATTCAGCGCAACTCCAAAAAGGAGGACAAATGAGTGTCCGGCTTGACGTATGGCCACCCTAGCTATAGGGTTTGTGAAAAATGGCGGTAAAAATAACCACACTTCTTAGCAGAAAATCAGAATAATGTAAATTGCATGTACGTAAACGGGAGTGAACAGTTTGCTTGTGACATGTAAAAAACGTACTGCGACTAAGTCCTTACTCTGATTAATGTAAAAATGTGCATTATTGGTGCACATGTGAACATAGACACTTACTCGCTCTCATGTTGTCCCAAACCTGTATCAATTACTTTTTTCTGTAGAACACAAAAGAACATATTTTGAAGAATGTTTCAAGCATTGTCAAAAACAACATCGCCACTGACTTTCATTGTATCTAAAAAAACAACATATTTTCCAAAATGTCTTCTTTTGTGTTCTACAGGTAGTTAGTAGAAATGTGAATATTAGCAGCTGAGGCTATTTTTATGGCAAGAGCTGTGTTGTACATTTTTTACCAGTCACATAGGCGTTGTATAAAAACCAAACAAAATTATATAGAAAAATACAACAGTTTTAAATGTACATATCAAAATTCCAAACGTTTTCTGGAAGGACCTTATTAAAGTTCTTAAGAGATCTTACGAAATAGCCTCGTCTACTTGCATTAAAAGCAGAGCAGTCCAATAGGATAGTATATGTTTAAAAGAAAGGGAGGTCTTGCAGAACATACATAAAGTTCAATCTTTGCCTTTCAGCAGAAATTCATGTGTCTTGACACCTAGTGTACATGCAGGGTTTGACATTAACACCAGCCAACCCACCAAATGCAGGTGGATTTCAGCAGTGGCGTGTAACACAGTCACTCCTTCTAGCCACTTTGGCGGGTTGAATTTTATATATATATTATATGTAGTCTTTTAAAAAAGCATCTGAAATAATGAACTAAGTGCAATGTACTTCAAATAATCATTTTCAGCTAAATAGATACAAAATACTAGCTGCGCTTTCTCGCTCTCTCATGATCTCTCCGACAGCGAGTTGACACACAAACCCGCCTCCCCTCACTCACTTTGCTCCATATGAATATAGTTGCTGTTACAGGGCTTGAATTTCGGCATGGGATTGTGCATAAGTTTACTCATTCCCGCAGATTTTGGCTCTCACACCCAAAGTACGCCCACATAAAGCTGCCTCACAGTACTAAATTGAGTTCTTTTTCACAGCTTATTGCGCTTAAACAGTCAAATACACACAAAATAATGCCAAAATGCTGGTCTTGGTGAATATTCATGTAAACAGTCAGTTTCCTCCTAATCCCTAACCGTTTCTCATTATAATCTCCTCCATATCACTTTGAAATACAGCATTCTGTGCAGAATTCAAATGGGTCCGATGCGTTTTGTGGTCTGTGCCGACTCGCGCTTATGATTCGCTCTGTGCTATCGTGTCTCTGGACTGCAGCAGACTAACGTGAACCAGACTCGCATTCGTCTCAACTGAAACCATATTTATAATGTCTGAATCGTTCCCTATCCCATATATAGCGCACTATGTGCCATTCTCCATGCAGAAAATAGTAAATGTGTGAACAAATGACTGATTTCAGCCGCAGCTTCAGCATCTATTATATTCTGCAATATTGTAGGTCAAAAAGTTATCAGCTTATCTTACTCAACAAGCTACGCCCTCATTAAACTACTTCCGCTCACATTTACAACAGGATGTGCCCTCGGAAGACGCCACGGCCAACTAATAAGTCAGCTGTCTGAGCGTGCTGATTCGGGAACTCTTTGAGTAATTATGGCCATTGTTTTACGTTAATTTCACACTCTCTTTCTCCGTGCACCGCTTGGCTCGATGGCCGGGGGATGCAGAAGCCCTCTGTGTGACCTGGCTCCTCCGTTCCTGGGCCTGACCAAACAGCACTATTGATCTGGATCCGAAGCTCTTCACGCTGCATCTGGAGCCGGGGGGATCTGCAGGGGGCCACTGATCTCTCACACTTCACCTTTCATTCCCACAGTCCATTAGAAAGGTGTCAAGCATTAAACTGTGCAGGGGATAATGCCTTGAACTCACACCTTCAGAAAGAAGGAGAAAGAAGAAGAAAGACGAGAGAGAAGAAGATAATGGAGCATCCCTGTAATGACCTTTTTCTTGGGAAACCCTGTGTAAACATAACTAATGCAATAGCAAAGGGTGATAAGCGTGAGCCACCATGTCCTCTTTCTGTTTCTCCGTCTCTTTCTCTCTACTATCTGCAGAACAGCATGATTCTCTTTGACGCACAGATCCCTTTTGTAGTCAGGGGAGAAATCCCTCTCCTGCTCTTCTGTTTAATGGTCTTATCTGCAGCGAGGAGAAGATTAGGCCGTGACGGGCGTGTAAGAGCCAGCGTGAGGCGGCGGGATTACACATGATGGTGGGAGGAGCTGGGAGGAGCCGCAGGGACCCGTGTGCCGGTAGTGAGGCTCCCAGGGACTTGTGAAGGTGGATGGGAGGTTGTAGCTGATTCCGATCAACCTGACCATTGCAATGTGTGGTCAACCATGATCCTGTTGCTTCAGATATTCAATGACAGATGAAAGAAAAGCTGGAGAGAACAGTTGCATGGCAAGAAAGTGGCCCTGTATTCTTCGCCTACTCTCTCTGTAAATGAAGCATAGCGCCTTCCTTATGAGACGCACCGAAATGAAAATTCTTGGCCGAAGCAGAAGCCGAACAATAATAAAGCACTTGGCCGAAGGCCGAATACCGAACATGGTTTTTCTGTTTTTTTCCATTTATTTTTCCAATTTTTTCACCATTGCATAAATGTGCTTTTTTACTATTTTGTCTTGCTTTTAAAATAAATTACAAAACAAAAATAAATAAATTACAAAACTACAATTTAAAAATATTTATTTAACACTGAACATATTTAGCATTCCAGCAGACGTATACAAACAAAGCACAATATAACAAAAAAAATTATTTGGCCATCTTATCTTATCTTTGGCCTATTATGCCTACAGGTATCATAATCAAATCATAATCAAATTTTTTGCAAGCCTGTATAACTCAGCACTGAATAAAAACTTGTAAACAGAAACACGTTGTAAATGGATACATTTGACGTTCTAAAGACACAAATATGCACTGGAGCATTTGCCAATATACAGTATCAACTGAGGGTGATCTTGCTTGCATTTGAGGGTGCTTAGACAATTCAGCACAACAGTGTCTGCAATCGGCCATTTCTGCGTCTTTCTCAGACACTTTAAAGCCTTCTTTATACTCGACGCGTCCGCACAAGCAGTCAGCGGAGGCTCGCGCTGCGGAACCAGACGAAAGTATAAACAAGGCTTAATGCTTCCAGACTTTCGACATGTGCTGCATTGCTGCATTTAAAAGCGTGCAGTGCGCGCCTCTCTCACACGTGCTGGTTGCTATATTTGATCGCGTCATCAAAAACATTGTTCTGTAAAATGTATTCTGTCTTTTCACTTATTCAGTATTTTTGCTATTTTTGGCTGAATCATTTCTGTTGCCGAACATTCGGTGCATCCATTTTTTTTATTCCTTCTTTTATCTCACAGATTTGAGAATCATAGTGACCTGATACTGGCCCACATAGGACAATCTGCCTTTGGATCTCACTTTATATTGTTGACTATATTCTAAATAAACTACAAAAAATATATTTATTTTGTCATGTTCCTTAGCTTCCTCTCACATACTTGACTCAAAGGCTCATTCATTATGTGGATCATTATGCGGTTCTTTTGTTCTCTCAGGTGTAAATCACAGCATTATTCAAGATCGTTCATGCCTCTTTGCATACAGGCTTTGTAAAGAAAAAGTGTCTTACAAAATTTAAATCAATATATTGTTTTATGTGAATGAGTAGGCACAATTATTCTCACATCAGTTTGAAGCAAAAACTCTAGACAACAACATCCATTAGTCAAAAGTCTTTTGCACATATCTACTGTGTATTTTCTGGCCTTAATTCAGCGACTTGCATTTTTTGTTTTTTCAAAAACCATGCATAAATGTTATTCTCTCAAAAATACAAGCATGTACATACACGTTGCTCACATATTATGGTAGCCCAGTTTGTGGTCAATTCAGTGTTACTTTTGCCATTAATATGTTTATAAGCGCTTGAAAAAAGCACAAATGTCAGAGCATGTCAAAACTTCTAAAGGGCCCAAAAACTGTGCAGACCTGTAAGAGTTAATATCTTTCTCCACCAGCGTTTTTTTTAAATCATTGCCAGTCACACCATCGTTTTTAATCATTTTCACAAAATTTTCATGGCCCTCAGAATATTTTGTTGCGTGAATATCTGAACATACAATATATCAAAAGAAAGAATAGAGCCTCTGCTTTTAAACTAACAAACAAAAACACTTTTTATTCTAGCTTCCTTTTTTAATCAACACAAAAAAGCTGAGAAAATAATGTGTTTCCCCTCAAAGACTACAACGTGCATAAGCAATGCGTTTATCGCTTGTTTCTGCTCCTTTTTTCCTGTGTTTTGATATGGAGATTGTATACTTTCAGAGCGCCCCCTACCATATAACAGTGAAAACACAGAAATCTAGAAAATTTGTCAATGGTGGGTAAGCGTTATCATAAATGTGACCCGTCATGGAAACCAGTGACACAAGTCGGCAGCACAATTTTCAAGCAAAATGAGAAAGAAGTGTTTTTTCTTTTTTTTTTTTTTTTACAAATGAGTGATTTTCGCTTTTTTGCAGAATCTGTTAGTTGAGATCACAAAGAAGCCTCTCCGTGTTTGAGATAGCAGTATTGGTATATTTAAAAGTACATTTTGAGGTTGAAATCGGCTTGTTTTTTTGGAGATTCTGCATCAAAAAAATGCAGTAAGGGCGTGTCATTGTCTGTGTGTGGAAAAGCTGTCTTTTGTTATTGCCCCCACCTTCCAAGGGAAGTGTGGCTACTTAGTTATGCAGCTCTGGCCGGCTCTAGCTGATATCAAAATTCAATGAAGATGGACGCCACAAAGATTACCGCAGACGAGCTGAACCGTGGCCGTTACACCGAAAATGTTTTGAAGTACTTATGAAGTAAGGCATAATAAGAATAATATCCCTAATCTACAACTGAGCGAAGATGAAGATGAGGAAGAATGTATCGGTCATCTGGTGTCAGATGAGTTGGACCGTAAGATACCAGAGGCTATATCGATAGTAACATTTGATGGGGATAAAGACAGAGAAATGCGGAAAATCTGTAACTTTGACTGTAAATGCTACACGAGGAGAAAAGAGAACTCTCTGCATGGGAGACCCCGACAAAGAGAAAGTGTGCTCGAACGACTTATTTCATTGGAGGCAATGAGATCTGCAAGAATACTTTTCTGTTTCTTATGGGGTGAGTTTCCATAAACATCGAAGTTTGTCGTTTTGTGTTCATTCTAAGAACACGTACACGTTATCTCATGTTTAGTCCATGTTTAGACCTGTAATTGCTAGATTGTAATCGTATCACTTTACAAAAACCCCCATTACTATAATTACCTTTTAGATGGTAATGTTAGCATCTGCTATTAATTTGAATAATGCTTCAATTGACTGGTGTGAATGCCTTAGCCCACGTAAACCTGCCTGTTAGCATTCTTGAATTGAATGTGATGCTAATCATTTTAGCCAGTGGTGGAGGAAGTGCTACAGTATGGCGTCTCTACGTGAAGTCTGCTAAGGAGCTTGGTATGTGTAAACATTGATTTAGATGTTATTTCGCCAACACTTCGTGGACCATGCTTGATTTACGTTAGTTACTTGCATTTACGTGTTATGTTAAGTGTTTCCCGTGTGAGGTACTTTGTGTTGTACTATGTTGTACCATGATGTTCATGCGTGCACAAAACTACTATGGTACCTCAGCGTTTCACAGACACACCGTGAAATATTGCAAAAATAGACTGGTTACATGAGCCTAAGCTGTGGGAACTCTGTATTACAACTATCCAAACTGTTTTAGACCTAAAAGAGTCTTTGTAGACCTATGTTACCCTTAAATGTCAGAGAAAAGAACAGAATCAGAGTTTTTTTTTTCTTATAGAAAATTGTACTTTGCATATTATACTATAAAAACACATAATTAAAGTTGATTTTAGTTTATCATAGTTGATCATAACTAGAGATGAAATGACATGAAATTTTCATTTCAATTTCATTTCAGTGACCAAAATGATCACAGTTATCACAGAATCCTGTTCAAAAAGTCCTAATGCTACACAATGAAATCAATTCACCAAGTTGTATGTCGAAACCCAGCAAATAACAAATAAAATTAGCATCAATATGTACTTTTTGTTTACATAAACATTAAAATAATAACATTAAAAATTATGGACAGAGTGTTTTGCAACATTATCTACAATGCACAAGTTCAAATAGAGTTTTGACAAAAAAGGCTTTATAAAATGATAAAACTCACATATTTCAGCCTCTAAATCATTTTTATGAAGTCAAAAAGATAAATTACTGACATTTACAATGCACATTATCCTTTATTATTAATGCGGTCCGATTTTTCCCGTTGCATCTGTCGTTGCTATGCAACCATGCAGCTTTACAGGGGGGAGCTTTACAGGGGGTATGGCTTATCTAAATGAGATGTAAATTAGCCCTATTGTCACTCCCAGCAGGTGAGAACAGGTGAGAACTGCACAATCTTTAGAGGCCGTTTTCTCCCGTTTTAGCTTTTTGGAGTGCCTACTTTCAAATGGCCACAACTTCTCCAAATATTATCTGATTTCCATGTGTTACACATCAGTGGAAAGCTTGGAGACTACACTTTCAGAATTCAAAACTCAAAATGCCCCAGAACCGACTTGTGTTCCTGCTTTCCGTGATTGGTCACAAATGTCAATGGTGGGGAAAGAGATAACTCTTATTTTTTATTTTCATTTTTTATTTTAGTTAAATTTTCTTATGTACTTTCATATGACATGTTATGATTATTTGTCTACAAACAAAAATTACTTTCTTTTTTATTTCCTAACTATTAGTAAGCTATATTTCTGGCAGCTTTGATTAGGAGGGCCAGTGTCACCCTGGCCCTTACATGGTCTTGCCCATGGGAGAAAGAGAGAGAGAGAGAGAGAAGAAGTGAGATGAAGGAAGTGATTGAGTGAGGGACAGATGAGGCCAGAGCAGATCACATTAGATGCTGAGTTGTTGGCAACCGAGGTGACAATATTGCACTCGACTTAAAAATACAAACAGCCAAGGGGTCAACAATAATGACTTTACAGAAACCAAGACTTGCTCGGCATGCATTTGTAAATGTCACGGCTGAAAATAGCTGCTCTACAGAAAAAAAGAAAAGAAAAGAACAAAGGATTAACAAAAAAGATTGTGTTACCATAGGTCACTCTGTTAGAGTTACTGTCCCAGCTCCTACACTAGACTGAATAAAGTTTCTCTGGCTGTCAGACGGCGGCTGGATGAAATGAACACACGATAAATGTTACAGGACCCACATTATGCAACTAGAGAACACAGATCAATTAGAGTGGTGACAAATTAGCGCAAGCATTTCATTTAGCAACATGACACCGTCGGCAGCCGCTCTCCTCTCCGAATTACATGGCTGATAGACGCTGCTTCCGAAAGCCACCGCTTGATTACGCAACACTCTGAAGGGAAAGCATGGATTTTCCATGGTTGAAACTTTTTGTATCTACACTACCAGTCAAAAGTTTTTGGACGGTAAGATTTTTTAATGTTTTTAAAAGAAGTCTCATCTGCTCACCAAGGCTGCATTTATTTGAATCAAAATACAGCAAAAACAGTAATATTGTGAAATATTTGTACAATTTAAAATAACTGTTTTCTATTTGAATATATTTTAAAATGCAATTTATTTCTGCGTTGGCAAAGCGGAATTTTCAGCATCACTACTCCAGTCTTCAGTGTCACATGATCCTTCAGAAATCATTCTAATAGGCCGATTTGCTACTCAAGAAACACCTATTATTATTATCAATGTTGAAAACAGTTCAAAAAAATTCACGATTATTTGGAAAAGGAAAAAAAGTGACAGTATAGACATTTATAAACAAGTATAAACTGGCCTTTTTTACTGTAGATTTTTGTAAGAATGCATAATTTTAGCATTTGAAAACAATTAAGAGGAGGACTGTCTATATCACAATTTACACCAAAATACTTTTGGCAGAAAAATATGAATCAGGGGATTACATGTGCTAAAATCACACAATGTACGGCCACCCAACAGACGTAAAAATACCAGAACATTGAAAGCAAGATAACAAAACGAAATAAAATATTTTATTTTCATATTGTAAATGAGTTGGTAAATATTTATAAAAAAATGTTATATATTTTATTGATATTTAAATAAAGGATAAAACGAGAAGTATCAAGAAAGGTAAAATTTCACAACAGAAATAGTGGTATCATGACCAGCCTACAGAAAACAAACGATTTGGTGATGTGGAACAAACAATACTATACCAATAGCACAGCTCATTAAAATTAAATGGCAAAGGTTGTTTAGGGCTAGGCCTTGCTTGGGGGGCATAAAAATAGGCCAACGTGCCGTTTCAAACCAGACACAAGCTCTATGCTTTTCCATCTCTACACATGCTCGTTGAAAAACAAGTCCCTTGCTCTGAGCTCTCAATTATTTATTATTGAACAGACACAGAAGCACTTCTCCCCCGTCTTCCTCTGCTTTTTTTTCCACTATCATGCTACTGTAATACTACCATTAAAACCATAATTGTTCAGTAAATTCACAGCTCACACTGTCCTTAATGAAAGTGTGAGAAAAACAGTCACACGCACACACCTTTTCATCTACTCCGAGCCCGGAATTTTGAAATAATACTTCTGAAAGTACACACACAAAGCAGCAAACACACACAAAGAGCTATCTGTCATCAGAAATAAGCGTCAGTCTGCCTGTGTGAGCTAATCAGTTACAGGATGTCTGATGGGTAAATTGTATCTCTCTTCTCACCCGGGCCATCAGAAAGTAAGCTCAGATTAGATTAAGCATGTCTGCGAGTTTCATTCTAAGAGAACAGGCCCCTGTGGCCCCTGTGACACAGCCTGTACTGTCTGCGTGAGGGTGTGTGGCAGCCTCGGAGGCCCTCTGCCCCGCGCTGGGCCGGATGAGACCGGAGTGATGAAGGGGAATGATTAATGGGCAGTCGGTGCTATCAAAGAGCACAGCCAGCTCAAAAGATGAGAGATTGCTTTCTGACGATCATTAAATCCTGGTTGCCACATCTACGAGTGCGCACTTTTCATCTGGCCCCTGACGGGGAGAGAGGGAGCGCCGTGTGGCCAAGAGAACGGGATGCTGAATGGGGAGCAGGTTTATGGCAAAGGAAAATTTCCTGTAAGCTAAAAGCCATTTTCAGCACAGTCTGACATTGCCAGTGTCGTAGTATCGTTCTTTCATCCCTCTCACCACCTCATTATTTTCAGAGTTAGGTGCTATTCAGAATGAGGGTTTTGTGTTTATAAAAAGTTATTCTTATCGTTATTTTTACTAGATGCAGAGATCTCATGGTACGAGATGCTAGAAAACACTACACGTTGAAACGATCAATGACGTCAGTTTAAAAAAAAAACAAAAAAAACAACTGAGATTGACTTAAGTGACAAAAAAGACTCAAAATGGGACATTCTGTATGAGTTTGCCAGGTTTTAAAAAGTTATAAATCATGTAGGTATTTCTACTAGACACAGCATCTCATGTTACGAGATGCTAAAAAAACCCCCAATGAGACATGTAGAAACGATCAATGAAGTCAGTCTCGCACATTTAAATGAAACTAAAAAGAACTGAGACTGACTTAAAGACTCAAAGCGACAAAAAAGACTCAAACTGTGCTGTTTGGTGTGAGGGTGTAAAGTTGAAGTTACTTTTACTACTTGATGTGGTATCTCATGGTATGAGATGCTCCAAAAATTAGACACATTGAAATGATCAATGACGTCAGTCTAGCACATTTAAACAACAGGATTAGACACAAAAAAGGCATCTAAGACTCAAAATGACAAAAAAAACTACAAAAATGTAAAAGCTGTCATCATTTACTCACACTTCTTTAATTCCAAACCTGTATGATTTGTTTTTTCATCTGTAAAACACTAAAGTGTAAAACACATTTTTTGTCCTTACAATAAAAGTCCAACTGTTTTGGACCCCATGGACAAAACCAGTACTTCCAAATGTCTTTTGATTTCTTAACACCGGTTTGAAATAACGTGTGAGTAAATATTATTTTTGGGTAAACTAAGCTGAACCTTTCATATGTGACAATATGCTAAATACAATGAAACGTATAAGAATGGTCAAAGTTATCTGTCTAGAGCATGGGAAAAAAGACCCCTAAAACTTCCCTCACTGAAAATGTGGCCAATGCATGCCTTTCTACTAGTTGCAAGTATAATAATGGGAAACTACATTTAAGTTTAAGTACCCAACAAACAAGTGCCGTGAAGGTCTATATAACATATATATTGGAAAAAACACCTAAATAACAGCATTTTAACTCCCCTATAGGGACTTAATAATGAAGCGGTGGATGTACATCCCCTTTTCGCTGTGTTAGTTTGAACACTCCCCATCAGTGAGCTGAGAAATTGCCAGAGCTATGCAGAATCAGGTCATATGATCCTCTGTCCTCAAAAAGAGCATCAATACTATCCATCTGAACAGCCACGGCTGACTACTCATCTCCTACAGGACCAGCACTGCGGAACAAGGCCCTTCGGAGTGGAGGAAAATTAAACACTGCTCCGACTGAAAGCAAATAATGCAAAGCAGTAACTGAGTGAGAGAAAATCTGTGTATGTATTTAGGTGGAACAGATAAACTTAGAGGAAGTGTAGGAAAGAGAGAACGAGATAAAGGAGGAGACAGGCTTATCGCATGCTACAAGCACACCGTCTTATCCCAGCAGGTCCAGGGTTGAGCAAATATGGAGAAACAATGGCATAAAGGCCAAGCTGATGGGCGGCAGAGGCGGTACTCACCCAAAAGTACATCATCATTTCGGCCAGGGGCAGGTGGGCACACACAGATGGAAATCGGATGAGGGGTGGGCGCAGTGCTGGCCGCCTGGGTCAGATTCTTGGTGCTTGAAAGTCCTTTGCTCTTCCCAGATCAGTCCAGAAAGAAAACGGGGAAAAAAACAAGAAGCAACAACTGTTAACGCTATAAAAAAAAAAATGATTTAGTCAACAGGAAAAAGAGGAATAGGCAAAGGCGCTGCTGTCTCCGTTCTTCAGTTTCCTTTCACTTTCCACTCTTTCTTCTTCCTATAACCACACAAGTGGCTTTCTTCACGTCACTCGTCTTCTGCCCTGTGTCGTTCTGTTCAGGGTCTTATTGGCGGTTGGGAGAGTTCTAGAGCAGGCACTCCAGGAGGTGTTTGGCATCTGTTTCCAGCATTCCTTCAGTGAGGCTGTGTTCCTCCGCAGGGAGAGGAGTCCATTGACACTTCAGGCACTGATACAGCCACGGAGCAGCTCAGCATCTGAGCGCAGAGGAGAGGGGAGGGGAGGAGAGGAGAGTCTGCTCTCCTGGCTGCTGCTTCTGCTGATGATGTTGCGACGGCTGCCGAGGGAAGCCGGCTAGTGGTGAGGATTGAGAAGATCGTAGGAGCGTTTTTTTCCCCTCGCCTGGTCTCGACGCTCAGCTGATGTACATGAAAAGTCATGCAACGTGACAACGAGGCAACAAAGACCTGCCGTAGGGGGGCAAACGGGGGTAAAAGCTAAGTAAACTATAGGTCGAGTCGGATTGCAACGTAATGCCTTTTGCTCTTTCTTGTGTCTGTCTTTTCTTTCTTTCTTTTTACTCACCAATCTTTTTCTCAGTGATAGAGAGGGAGCGGAGGCTGGGGTTTCGGTGGGAGAGGGGCTTGCAGGATTCCGGCTGTGGTTTCAGCCAATCAGGAGTCGGAGTGCGCCAGTGGAGAGCAGGGGGAATCGCTTGACAGGTTGCGTGCCATGAGAGCGGGGCTGCTCTTTTTGGTAGCTTTTTTGCTGCGTGTGAGAGCGCAAGACTTGTTTGTGTGTATGTGTGTGTGGTTTGAGCGTCTAAGTGCCTGCGTACACAGCCACGCGCCTTTCGGGAGGCTGGGTGGGTGGGGAGTGGGGTGGGGGGTTGGTTACACTGCCATTTAACATCTCAGCTGTCTCAGCAATTTCAAATCCACACAGCCAACAGGCAGCTACAGTGTTCTTAAATATTAACCTCTGCGCTGTTGCACGTTCATATTTGGATTTGAGAGAATGCTAATTTTGCTCTAGGTTCATTTTGAATAGAACAAAACATGTCAAGAGTGACACTCTCAGTCGGAGTTCACACTTTCCATCGTGCTTTGAAATATATTATCTGTGCCATAAATCAATACAAGAGTTCTGATAAGATCTGGTGTATTAGATAATTCTATGTTTATTATATATTTATTATGTACGGTTTTGCTCATATATGTACATACCCCTTTCTGTAAAATGTATCTAAAAGATGCTTAGCATTTAAAGAAATTAAAACTGTCTTTTTCACTGCCCTGAAGAAGTTGCATAAATTATATTTAAGCATATTCCTCAACGAGACAAAATGCATACCCTTGACAATACACAATATTAAGAACAAAAGCATTAAATGGGATAGTGTACATCATTTCAGTTATTGTTTAGTCTTGCTAATTATATATTAACATCTGTTATGTAAATAGAGAAAGAATTTAATATAAGAAAATTGCATCTACATTTTTATGATCCTTTTATTTCTCTGCAAGGGAAGGACTGTAATCTAAAAACATGTGCATCCTCTTTTTCATACTGAGTTTTCACAGGGAAGCCATAAAAGAATCTCAAGTTGCATTAAGACAAAAAGCCTTATCAAATCCTGAAGTCTATTTCAAGTCAGTATTATAAATAAGTCAAAAAAGAGGGGCTCATGAGATGATTGATCTTTACTTCTCACTGTTATAACAATATGAAGAGGGTTGAAGTAAAATGGCTGTAAAAGAAAATAATTTAGAAGCCTGAGCCGATTTGATCATCACACAATCCTTTAATAAAACACCTCTAATTAATATAAGTTAAAGGTGGACTATGCGGGAAAAAAGTATCGGTGTATGGTGGTGTTTGTGTCTAGCACCCTATGCCTGCATTTTCTTATTTTCTTTTTGTTTTCTGTGTCTCGGCTGCAGCCAATAATAATGCGCGAAGCATGTGAGGGCGGGACTGAAGCTCAGGAAGCTCCACTGCGTTCTCCTGTCTCGACCAAAAAACCCCCCAAAAACCCATTTGCTATGTTGCAATTGCCTTGACTGCTATCTATAACTCAACAGATTACTATGCATTGTAATTAAGTTTTTATGATAACATGTAATTATTTTTTAGACTGAAGGTGGCTCTCAAATGATAGCTGGTCATCTAACTGTTTGTTTATATACACAAAAAATGCTATTTATGCATGATAAATAGGCTACAAAAATACACCACATATTATCAAAAAAAATACAACCACATATTAAATGCACCTTTATTATTACAAGCAAATTAAACTTAAGCTAAACATTATTCTGCACTTTTTTTACTTCTTTTAAAAACCACAGTTACTAAAAGTAAGCTCTGTGACAACTAGCCCCGGTATCTGTTGTTCTTTCTGTAATATTCCTGTCCACTCTATCAGCATTCTGTTTTGTCTCACTGCTTCTCTTTCTCTCTCAAACCCAAAACACTCTTTCTCTGCCTCTCCATTCCTTCTCTGGCACTATCTGCACTGTTTTCCCCTAGCATGCGAGGGTGCTGCTTGTTCGGGTTAAGCACTCGGAGGACGACCGGCCCTGGGGACGTCATTTTCCATTACAGAGACAAGAAACCTTTTCTCTCAGATGAAGAAGGAGGGAAAAAGTCAGAGCCCTGAATTGGTTATGCTCCTTGTCGTGTTCTCTTACTCCCCCAACTCGCGATTCGTTTAGTCAATATTTAATGCCGGCGTTGTGCAGTACAGTTGTCTGTTGGCCCGATCCATGGGTTTGATCTCCATGTCTCGCCTGATCTTTTCCAAGCTTATGGGCTTGCGCAGAGATGTGACGCAGAGTCTAAAAATGTGGCACAAGCTTGTTAATGGTAACACACTTTGCTCTCATGCAGTGCAAAGAGAGAAAAGGACAGATGGATAGGAGGAAAAAAAGAATCAGATCAGATGCATTGCGTGCATTTAGCGCAACCGCTCACTTTACCCTTCATTCACACACAATCATGCATGTCTCACCCTGCCTGCAACAACTAACGCCCTCTACGTCCCACCTGAGTATAGATGTCAATTGGCCTGAAGTGTAAAGGTGGTATTTTTTCTTCTTTAAGCAGGGCAGATGGGCAAGGTTTGGTCTGAGCAGGCCCAGACTGAGCCGGTGGCCAAGCCAGACTGTCTTAATTAGGAGCTGGCCGCTGCCAACGGCAGGTGAACACATCTGGGACGCCATATTGGCCGCAAGCGCAGCAGGTCTTGGAAATAGTGCAAGCCTTGGAATATTTGACGGGAGCAGAAACGAGCGATTCCCTCTTTTTTACCCCATACTACGACCCAAAAGTGAGCAGCAATACATCTACATGCCACACAGAGTCAAGCCTCCAAACTGTGCGAGCCTGCCGGATATTAAAAGTCTCTGTCTTTGGAGGTTTGCGTTCGTTTTGCGTGCTGCCAAGGCCCGAGCAGCCCCAGAGTGCTATCAATTACACACATTCTGCTGAAAAGCTGAAATTCAGCTCTGAGCGCGGTCTGACAGAATTCAGCAGTATGTGCACGTCTGTGCGACGGCTATTGGACGTTCGCGTTTCCTTTGTCCCCTGTACCTGCCCTCCACTGCCTTTGTTTGGAACGAAGACGACACAATCACAGCGTGTCGCACTTGAAGCACCTTATAATGAAGTCGAGTCCTCCCTTCTGTGGAGATATACACACACACACTTAGTCTATCAGGCATGTTCGCCCCACTGAGCTATACCTTCCTCATCAGTGCTTTACCCAACGTCATCATTTCTGCCTCCATAAACTCAATGGAGCTGCATGCTCCTCTCCTTCTCTCTCAACGCACTCCCTTCCAATTACCGCGCCAGTTCATTTATTCATTAACCCAGCAAGGAAAATCGAGGGAGACCTAATTCAAAAACAACCGCCCTCCATTTCTCTCCATCTGGTGGGGAGGCTCGATTCTCCAAACACGTTCAAGTGACTTAATCTGGTTAAGGTGCAGTTTAGCGTCTGCAGCTGAGTTTGGTGGGGGGATTGAGGAACGGATCGCAGCGCCAGTCCATTTTCATTAAAAGCACCTACCAATGACCAAACGGCACTGGAAGTGACATGCATGGAAGTATGGCCTAATCAAAAAACAAGCGGATAAAAGGCAAGGCGCCGTTGCACTTGATTTCAGAGGCATTGACTAATTTACTTAATTTGTCAAAAAGGAATGTGGTTTGGAACTCAGGTAGAAATCATTTATAGTGATTTGAGTGGAAGCATGCAAGCGCACTTAAACGCTAAACGTGCTTTGGCTATCCAAAGCATTGTATTTCCAAATGCCATTAGTAGAATTTCCTATCTCCCAAGTGGAGAGGAAAATTAAAGTTTGGGAAAAGGAAAAGTTGGGATAACGTAATTACTTTGGGCCTTCCAGCTACGCCAACAATCATTCAATCTAAATAAAGTTTTGTAAAGCCAAATTAGGCATTGGACTATAAATGATTAAATACATTTAGCAAAAAGGGATCTTTTCACCCTGCAAAAAGGAAGCCAGTGGAAACTATTTAGAAAAATGTTCTGTCAGGAATGCTAGTTTTATTCAAAAGCAGTAAAAACAAAGCATAACTATACAGTAAATGGACTGAGAAAAGCAATCCATTTCCTTCTTAGAAACCAGGCTAAATCTTACTAGGCTTAGCTTGGCGGGTCAGGCCAGGAGACCAAATAGCTATCCAGCTAAACAGACTGGAAGACCAGCAAACCAGCTCAGACTGGTCCTAAGCCCTTTCCTAGTCACTGTCAGTCACCGAAGAACAACAGAATAATGTACCAGCATCAACCAGCAAGGGATAGCAGTGCCATGATAACTAGCAAAACCCTAACCCCTTAGTAAATACAAGCTGTGTTTTCTACACGTGAAACACCTTGACATTCAACAATTAAGATGCAAACTAGCAGATGTTTAAAAAATGTCACATTTTCTAGATATTAAGCATTTAAGCAGCATGCCAATGTATGAATGGGAAAGAATATTTGTGTTTTGCCATAAATAAATAAATCATTAAAAAAATCATATTAATATAAGGGACAACCTTATTTTTTCAACCTTAATCAAATGATACTACATTCTCTCTGAAGAAAGCAGTTGAACTACATATAGGCATGTGACGTTATCCAATTTTAAAAATCAAAAGCTTTTATCACAGTATACGGTATTATCACAATATTGAAATTGCAAAAAAGTGCTGTCATACTATAACAGGTTTAATAACTTTTTTATGATAACAAAAATAACAGAAAATTGAAATGCAATAAAGCAATACACAAAAAATGTAATAAGTAAACACATGTTTCAAACCAATTAAAGTGCAAAAGAACATAGTTACATTGTACCTGCTCAAATAAGTTCTGAGTAATATTAATGAACTACATGAACTTACTATAAAGTTACGGTAATGGTTTGGTTTAGGGTTAGTTACTTGTAATTATACATAATTTACTGTTATTACTATAGTAACACGTGTATAAATAGTAATAGTATAATAGTAAATAAAAGTCTGTTAAGTCTAAGTATTTAGGTATTTGGTGCTGCGATGAGCACCATTGTGAATAGAGAAATCTGATTGGCTGTTTGAAACATTTAAATAGTGTTCAGAAACAGAAAGTAGTGCAGGTGCTTTGTTTACGGGGTTACCAGATTTTTTTTTAGCATTTTAACCAGATGATAGGAAAAGTAGTGAAATAATTAGAAAATTCGTAATAAATAATTTACGGTATTTTGAAGTGCCCACAAGAATAATATCAGGCATCATCGTGATGTATATTACTGTATACCGGCACATGCCTACATCCCAATTTGGCTGCTAAAGTTTTCATCTGAAACACGTCTGCACGCTCAATTGGGAAAGCAATGAAAAACAAGTTACCCTCAGAGATTTATACTTCTGATCCTCCAAATCCTTTTTTATCTTAATCGAGTATAAGGCAGTAAATTGCTCCAGCTCTGCCTCCTCCCTGTCCTTCCCTGCCTGTATGCTAATACTGTTTGACATATTTCGGAGGAAGACGGAGCATCAATATTTATCAATTCATAATAAGACAGAGGCACTGACATGCGCTAAGATTACAGTTTAATTAAAACTTGAGTAGCCAACTAATATTCAGTTCTTAAACAGACACATCATATGCCAATGCATTATCTACTCATTTAGATCTTGCATCATTGAGAAAGAAGACAGACAGGGAAATCAGGAAGGAGAACATGGCATGTGCCTGCAAGATCAGCCCCATTCCCTTTCCACTGCTGTTCTCGGTGGTTGGGTGCAGCTGTCAGAGCAGAAAGCTAAATAACCCTAGACCTAATTAAATATTACTATTGAGTGAATATGAACTTGTAATTATGGATACTTTACTGAACGTGCCAGCACAACTATGTCCCCTTATATTTCAGGACCTTCTGACAAAAAAGAGGAAAGGAAAACAATAAAAGAAAAAAAAGTCTCTGGTAAAAGTCCTACCCAGCCAAAACACAACTGATGCCAAAATCCCAACTGCCAGTGGGAGATCCTAAGGTGGCAAAGGGAGCAGAGAAGCAGTGCCAACCATGCCACCAATCTGGAAAACACAAAGAGGGCATCCACTTACCAGTCTTGTGACAAGGGGCACCCCGAAATGCCAGAAGTGATCGTTCAGCAGCCCACTGTACACTACGTTTCCAAAGAGAGCAATGCTTCCTGATTTACACAGCCCGTTTCCTGGTTTAGTTTCTACAGAAGGAGAGAGAGAGAGAAAAAGAGACATTTGGAACAGGTTATGTAACAATATACAAAGACTAGGAACAATTAATAATAATACACAAGATTACAAATGAGAAAAAGAGGAAAAAAGACAAAGAATGAAAAAGGAAAGAAGGGGAAAAGAAAGGTATGAGGGAAGGAAAGAAAGAGAGAAAGAAATAAGTATGGAAGGAGAAAACATGAAGGAAGGAAGTATGGAACGGAGGTAGGAAGGAAAAACAAAGGAAACAAAAAAGGAAGGAAAATTAAAATGTAGTTGGGATGGAAAGTAAGATGGAAGGAAGGAAGGCAGTAAAAAGAAAGAAAAGAAGACAAATCCAAAGCAAGCAAGAAAGGAAGTAAAAACAAAATGTAGAAGAAAAAAAAACTGAAGGAAGTATGGAAAGGAGGGAGGAAGGAAAAAAGGCAGTAAGAAAGAAAGTAAGTAAGGAAAAACAAAATGTAGAAGAAAAAAACTGAAGGAAGTATGGAAAGGAGGGAGGAAGGAAAAAAGGCAGTAAGAAAGAAAGTAAGTAAGGAAAAACAAATGCAGCAGGAAAAGAAGAAAGGGAAAAAACAAAGGAATCAAAAATGGAAGGAAAATTAAAATGTACTTAGGATGGAAGGTAAGCTGGAAGGAAGGAAGGAAGGAAGGAAGAAAGGAAAGAAAAAGAAAGGGTGAAAAGGAGGAGAGGAAGGAAAACAAAGGCAGTAAGGGGCCGTTTTTACACAACATGTTTTTCCATTCCAGTGTGCTACTTTTCCATTGTATTTCAATGTAAACACACACTAGATGGACGTCTTTAACCATTGCGCTCAAGTCTCGTGTCTTTTATTTTTATTCTTTGAAGAGAGAATTTATTCAAATGTAAGAGAGACACAAATATTCCTTTGACAATTTGAACACTCCTCGTCTCAGCTGTTTGGTGCCCATCAGTCTGTGTGCGAGTGGCACGATGTGAGGGAAAAGTGCTTGGCATGTGATCAACAGTGGGGTCAACCCTGCTTACACAGCAAAGCAAACTAACAGCTGCATTGAACCTCCTTTGGGTAACACACACACACACACACACACACACACACACACGTACTCACAAAGACATAAAGAAAACATGACACTGACATCACACAACCACACACCATATCCCACCAGTTCAGCTCAAAAAACAAACAAAAAAAAACCCCTCCATTCCCCCAGTCTTGGAAAGCGGTCTCAGGGAAGCGCGTGCGAAGATTGCGATGTGTATTAAATTATTCCCTATAAATGCCAAGTACAGCAAAAATCTGCATTATGCCTCAAAACAATAGTGAGGCGCATATTGTGGAGCGCACCACAGCAAGCCATGCATTCATTATTGAAAAACAAAAAGTAAAAAGGCCCATTAAAATGTCACTTGTGCTCTTTGTGGCTGCGGCGACACATGAGTTTTAGTGTTATAAATGGGCCTTGCATTATTGTTTATGGTGGCTGCTAGCCGCAGGCTACCCGGCGGTGACTGTAAAGTCCACGGATCACACACCACGAGCCTCCAATGCCGCTCCCTCCCTCTCTATACATCACCCCATGAATATTCATGCCACAGGGCCGCTCTCCAGCCAATCGATCACAACTATAACGCATTTATATCCATGATACATGTGGCTGATTTTTTGGTGTATAGAAATAAAAAGATATGGCCTAATTAGCAATAAAACAGCCGGCGTGCCGCTTCGCCATAGATTTGGAGGCCGAACGGCGCTCCTGCTCTTTTTGCAGGTGATGTAATTCAGACCGTGCCGGCGTTGCATCACAGGAACGTGTCGTAAGGTGAGACTCGATGCGGGGAGGGATGGCTGTCATCGTGTTTGAGGCTTCCCTGCTGTCTGTTGGCACCGTTTGAAGCTACTTTGGCATCCGTGGGCATGTTTCTCACCACGCCTCACCTGTGATTAATTATTGACGACGAGATGAGGATGCAGTAAAGTAAAGCTGCACTGACATGCTACACTGCAGATACATTACAACAACCCCCCAGGCTGCTTCACTATCTCCCTGTCTCTTTTTCTTCCTTTTCCCTGGTTTTCCCTCATGCGCTTTGTCTTTAAAGCCCCCCTCGCTCTCTCTCTCTCTCTCTCTCTTTCTCTCTGACAACCTTTCCTAACTCACTCTATCTCACTCTGCCCTGCAGTTTGGCAAATTTGACAAGAGCTTTAAAAACTGAGCGAAATGTCAAAGTTGTCATAAACAGTGTGTGAGAGGGAGTATTTTTAGTTTGATAAGGAGGCGATAACAGTTTGATTTAAGGCAGAAAAGAGTGTCATCACATCTAAATCTGCCATCAGCGCATCTCAGTCCAAGGCTCGTCGCTGCGCACTCATGCAGATGAATGGAGGAATTTAGGTTGAAACTGAGACTGCATTATCTTGCGTTTCTCTGCAAGGATGACAATAAGCGCCGTAAACGATCCCTGCCTGATCTGTGGGGAAGCACCAGCTTTCAATCTCAAGTGCGATGTGAGAGTGAAGGATTCTAGGTTTTTCAATAAGGGAACAAACATAAATAGAAAAATTCAATATAAAATGGCTCTATAAAAGTGGAAATAAAAAGGGTTTAACCGAAAAACAAACGTTCATGTATGAATTGAATATTGTCAAGTTCACACAGTTGTCATGACAGAGGAAACAAAGATGCACTGACATATTCCACAAACGTTTGGGTAAAAATATTGACTTGCCAATTAATTGTGATCCTCATTTAATGATCTCGATATCGATTTTTAAAATCCCACAATAGATCTTTTTATTCTATACCAGTTTCCTGCACCACTTTTCAGAGGTGACACAACAAGCCCCACTGTTGAATATATGTGATCCTATGGCAAGAGAAGTCATATTTAACCCAAGTTTGGTATCTGAACTGAATGTGACGAGATAAAAAGACAAAATAATAGCAAGAATACACAATGCAATGAGTTATAGGGCATTAAAATAGGGCAACATTATAGGCCCTATTTTAATGATCTACGCACATGGTCTGAAGCGTATGGCACAGGTGCACTTAAAGGGATAGTTCACCCAAAAATTTAAATTCTGTCATCATTTACTCACCCTCAAGTTGTTCCAAACCTGTATGAGTTTCTTTGTTCTACTGAACACAAAAGAAAATAGAGTGAAGAATGTTTGTAACCAAGCAGAGAGAGCAACCATTGACTACCATAGTAGGGGAAAAAAATACTATGGCAGTCAATGGTTGCTCTATCTGCTTGGTTACAAACATTCTTCAAAATATCTTCTTTTGTGTTCAGCAGAACAAAGATCATCAAAGACTCATACAGGTTTGGAACAACTTGAGGGTGAGTAAATGATGACAGAATTTTCATTTTTGGGTGAACTATCCCTTTAAGGCTTGTCCGAATCTACTTTTGCTAGTTTAACGTCGGAAAATACGGTCCAAAATGGTTGTACCTGGTCTCTTAATGAGTCATGGGTGTGTTTTGAGCATAACGTGCAATAAACCAATCAGAGTCTCATCTCCCATTCCCTTTAAAAGCCAGTTGCACTTGCACCATGGCGGATTCGCTATTTACATGGCGGAATTTGCGAGCGGAAAGAGAGGAATCCTTTTATTTTTTATATTTTAAAATGTTTGTCTGCTGATGTGTGTTCCTGAGTGTGTAATATGCAGAGTGTACGCAAGTTGTGCTCCTGACTATAGACGCATATTACTAACACGCCCATTAAAGAACACAAAAAATACTGCGCTATTGACTTTAGACCAGGTTTTTGTTGGTCAATGGCACAGTTGCCTCAAAATAGTAACGCGCCAACAATGCGCCTGAACACACCTCGTATTCAGACCAGCACGCCCATGGGCGCACAGATGTGCACGAGTGCATTTGCTATTTAAACAACGTGGCACTGGACGTGAAAATGATGGTAACGCTTTAAATTACAGCCTGGAAAGTACTGCGTAAGTAAAGCGAATTTACAACGTAACTTTCGTTTAACTATAAAGTAAGTATGTGTAGGTATAAGGGAACAATATGTAATATTTGGTGAATAAAGGGGTCACTATCAGGAAAATTATATTGTAAGTATTTTTTAATTAAGGGGTAATTATCCATGTAGTTAAAGGGTAAGTTTGAATCTGCAGGCTGTAAATTAAAGTGGTGTTTGTTCCCCTCTTGTTTCATGTAGTTACAAAGTAAGTACAATAAAAAACACGTACAAAATCTGATATCACTCTGAAACATTTATTTGAAAAACAACTTTCAAAATAGATTTACGACACTTCTTTTTCATTTCATAATTTTTTTTAAAATACATGTTTAATTACAAATAATAACGACAGAAACCTGACAGAAAGAGGCACGTTTTGTACCTTTTTATTTCCACTGATGGATCTAAAGAGGAATCTCATGCCTTTTGGTATTCTGTATTATACACCCAAATGAGTTTTCATTAGCAGAGATTATTTATTTGTTTGTGTTTATCTGAAGAAAGAAAGTTGTATATATCTTGTGAGGGTAAAATGAGGGTAAAAGACATATGTAAACAATGAGGACATTTCTGGGTGTACTGTATTTTCTTTTAATATATAATAGAGAATAGATAGTGACACGGGATTCCTTCTTAAGATTCATCTGTGGAAAGAACGAAAAAGAAGAGGAACAAGAGGAGGATGAAGCCAAGCAAGATAAACTAATAAGAAGTCTTGTAAATCTGTTTTGAATGTTGTTTTTTCAAATAAAGATTTCAGAGTGATTAGATTGTGTACTTGTTTTTACAGTACTTACCCTGTAACTACATGAAACAAGAGGGGAACAAACACCACTTTAATTTACAGCCTGCAGATTCACACTTACCCTGTAACTCCATGGAATAACAAGCACCACTTACCCCGTAATTACATGGATAATTACCCCTTAAATGATTTGTTAATTTTCCTGATAGTTACCCCTTTATTCCCCAAATATTACATATTGTTCCCTTATACCTACACATACGTACTTTATAGTTACACTATAATTACCGAATGTTACGCTCTAAATTCGCTTTACTTACGCAGTACTTTCCGGGCTGTAATCTAAAGCGTTACAAAAAAATGATAACTGCGTCGGGCTGAAACCAGCAAAAAACACTTGCGTCGTGCCTGGCATCACATTGCGCCGGGTGTATGACAGGGCCCAGAGTGTGACAAGTGCACGACAACTATTTTTGGTGAATGAAAAACATACAGCGCAAATAGTGCAATTCGATTCATGAACAATTCGGTTTTTAATGAATAAAAACTGTGCAAATAGTGTAGTCGGATTCATGAACAAACGCATCTTATGAGATAGTAGATTCAGAAAGAATCAGAATGAATCACCCATAGATAGCGGCAAGTGAATCAGTGAGTCAGTGAATCATCCATTCAACTGATTTTTTCAAAAAGCTGATTCATTCAGCAATGAACCACATTAATGTCCCTGCTGTATAAAAGCACTCACAATCTTGCTTTTTTTTTCAGCACAGTTGTGATTATTTGTTTTGCTTATACACACAGGATTGTCCAAGACATTCAGGTTAAAGCTTATTTCAATCTTTAGCATTTTGGTGTTGATCTGTTAATAAATAGCATTTGAACTACATAGTTTGGGCCCAGTTGTTAATTTTGTAATGTATCAAATTAGAAGGGTCCTTGTATAATTTAACCAAAAGAATATTGGGTTACACTTTTTTCGATTGTCCACTTTAGACATTCTTCTAACTATAGTAGATAGTCAATAACCCTAGAGTATTAGTAGACTGTAGACTCTAAGGTTAGGGTTAGGTGTTAGGGTGCAGGTTAGTAGAATAAGTTGACATTCAGTTGCAAAGTTACTTATAGTCAGATATTAAGCAGACAGTCTACTAGTACTCTATAGAGATAGTTGGCATGTAGTTGCAATGTTAGTTATAGTTAGTAGAATGTCTAAAGTGGACCATCGAAATAAAGTGTTACCAAATATTGAAATGTGTATGGAATCCTAGCCCTAGTTCCACTAACATTTAAAAGCCAGAATGAAAATGTGCCCAAATATCCATATATGTATTGTTTTACAATTTGAAACAATGTTTGGCTTGAGAAGTGTGCTTGCACTATATTTCTTTAAAAAGGATGACACTGATATTTTGCTCTGAAATGCAATGACATTCATACATTTTTAAAAGTGTCCAAATAAATTTAGGGGCCATTACTACACACTGCACTGCAAAATATCAAAATCTTGCTCTTGTTATTGCCAAGTGAGCAACAGGAATGACATAATGTCTGCCTTCTTCCGGCTGGATGCTTCCTCCCACAAGCCCTGTAGCTCTGGCAGTGGCCATCCTGTTCTGGGCCTGTGCTTCCATTAGCCACACTGACCCGGATCTGTTCTGGCATCGCTCTGATACTAGACCGGTGGACTTGGCCCTTCCTCTCTGCGGGGAAGCTCTGTCAGGACCTCTGTCCAACCCAAACACACCAGCCACACCAGCCTGTCCATATGGCTGCCCCATCCTGCCTGTTTCTGGGCCAGGGCTGGAGAAAAAGAAGTCCTCTTCTTCCAGAGCCCTCTCCAGGGCATCACAACGGCTCTCCAAACGATGTATTCATTACCCCTCCTATACCCTGGGGATGCTCAAAAGCCTTGTTTCAGAGCGGGGAGTGTGGCTGTGTCTGTTTAAACACTGCTACAGTCCTACTTAATCATGTGCAGTTGGAGGGGCAGTCCGTGCCGGCGCTCTGATTAATACAGCATGAAGCTGTGGCGGCAGACATAGCTGCAAGGGATGCAAGGCATTAATAACCGCATGCTGCCACTGTTTCAGTCGCTACCTCCACTTTCCTGAAGTCTAGAGAGACCATGCGTACAAACACACAATAAGGTGTCATGTAGCCTGGACACTGTAAATATTGCCATGGGAACACTGGCCCAGAAATCCATCTCTGGTAATTGAATTAGTGCACGAATATGGATTTTTTTTTTTTATTCATGCAATTTGTCAATCAGTCTGATCATGATTAATCATTACCATTTCATAGGTTCACAATAGTTGAATATCATGCATATATGAATATGACCATCATAATCATCGTTGTCATTATCATTAACCACACCATCACCAATACATGGACTAAAACAAACTTAAACACATTTTTTCAAGGATTCTTACTGACCTCAAACTTTTGAACTGTAGTGTATAATGTTGCCCTCTATTTCAGATAAATGCAGATTAAAATTTTTTTTTCTATTCATCAATGATAGTGATAATAAATGCTTCTTGAGCAAAAAATCATCATATTAGAATGATTTCTGAACGTAATGTGACACTGAAGACTGGAGTAATGATGCTGAAAATTCAGCTTTGCCATCACAGGAATAAATTACATATATTCAAATATATTCAAATAGAAAACCGCTATTTTGAATTGTAATAATATTTCACAATATTATTATATTTTAAATCAAATAAATGCATCCTTGGTGAGCATAAGAGACTTATTTAAAAAATGATCCCCAACTTTTGAATGGCAGTGTATATATATACACTGTCCTAAATATATAATTTGTTACAAGGAATCATGACAGGGAAAAGCGAGCATGTTCTACGGCAAAGAACTAATACAATGCAGATAGTCTGGAATCTGGATGTATGTGTATTGAGAATTTGACTTATCTGTATAGAACCCAGCAAAAGCGGGGGAGGGATTTTTTGCACTTGAGCGCGCTATTGACGAGAGCACTAAATAAATACAATGTCATCAGCCGAGCACTAAATATGCTGAGGTCTCCAACCTGAAATTAAAAATCAACCAGAAGGCAATATTGATGGAACAGGAGAAGCGATAAAATCGGGCAAAATGAGCTTTTGAAACTTTCTCCCTGCCATCGTTGGGAGATGATTGTTTGTGGGGGTTGCCGTTCTGCCATGTGATAAAAAATGACTCGCGCCCGCTGCTCGTTTCTTTGTTTCCGCCCTTTTGCTTTACGATTCTCCCATGTGCAGAGTTTTGCGATGGTACGGCCCGGCATAATTTATTAAAATATGAGTAAATCAATGGCTGATGTCCTTATAGATTACTTTGAAATCATAAAAGAGTCTTGACAGGAAATGCAAAGTAATACAATTTAATTAAACTGCATATCCTCCCCATGTGCAGCCACCTGATTAAAGTGGCAGTCAAATAAAACAGCATTTAATTGGCATACAACACGAAAGCTGTTTGCATGTTTATTTAACATTGCAGCGTATTAATAAAAAATTAGAACCCTAATTGGCCTAACTTGTGCAGGCAGGAGCAAGCTCCTGGCCCACTTCCCCCTACAGTTTAATGGACTGTGACTGAAAAATAATCCCAGGCTAGTTTAATATTTCTGCAGTCATACTTGATGAAAATCCCTGCTCCCATTGGCCAAGAGCCACACATTAAAAAGCAATCATGGATACCTGGGCCTGCTGGTGAGAATCCCCAGTGGAACGAACCACTTGGAGCGGCCTGGCAGAGAGAACTGTCCCGACAGGGGGAGGGCGAGGATCATTAGCGTTTTGCATATCTCCAGTGTGCCATTCCGCAGGTTCGTCCCCAGCCAGCTTCTCCCCCTTAACACTTCAGAGCCCCATGTCATCCCACCTGGCATGCCACCAGAGACAGCTGGAAAGCCCCCTCCCGTGTGCTCTCATTCTCTCTCTCTTTAGATTTGTGTCCACGGACCACCAAAATGAGTGTTGCTTTGATCAGTGACCAAACGAGCTGAGCAAACGTCCAGCCCTCCCTCGCTGCCCCTGCTACTGCATTTTCTTTTTAAAGATTTACAACAACAGCCTGGATATGGTCTTGACAGGAAAAAAGGATAAAAATGGATTATATAATATTATTATTATATAATTTACAGTTGTGTCATAATTATTGGCACCCCTGGTAAATATGATCAAAGATGACTGTAAAAATAAATCTGCATTGTTTATCCTTTTGATCTATCATTCAATTATTCAATTATTGGCACCCATATAATTTTTTATGAGTAAAATATCATAAAATATATCTGAAGTATATTCCCATTAATATTTACATTTTTAGCACACCAGGGTGACTAGGAACATGAAATTGTCTAGCTATGACTTTCTGTTCCACAGCATTATAAATATGAGGAAACACAAAGGCCAAATTCCCTTAATAATTCATCAAAATGAGTAAAACCAAAGAACATAGTTGTGATGTGCAGCAAAAGATTGTTGAGCTTCACAAAATAGAAAGTGGCTGTAGGAAAATAGCTAAAACATTGAAAATCCCAATTTCCACCATCAGGGCAATAATAAAGAAGTTCCAATCAAAGATGTTATGAATCTGCCTGGAAAAGGCCCAAGACTCTCTAAGGATCACAGATGGAGAATTGCAGAGATTAGTTGAGTCTTGGGGACAGAAAGCCTAAAAAAGCCTAAAACAACCCCTACATCACCACATGTTGTTTGGGAGGGATTCAAGAAAAATCCTTATTGCTCATCATCCAGAAACAAACTTCAGCATATTCAGTTGTCAGGCACGACTGGAAATTCAAAAGGAAACTATAAAAAGAGCTTTTTGGCAGCAAACCCACCAGATTGGTGCAAACAGGGATAAAAAAGTACCCCCATGCCCTCGGTTAAATATACAACTAGATCTTTAATGTTTTGGGCCTATTTTTTTTGCTGGAGCTCCTGGACATCTTGTTCAGATACATGGTATCATGGATTCTAGCAAATATTTTATTCTAGCAAATCAAAAATCAAAACCTGAAAGCCTCTGCTAGAAATCTTATAATGGGCCATGGTTGGATCTTCCAACAATCCAAAACAAACATCAAAATCAACACACAAATGTGTCCCTGAGCACAAAATGAAGCTTCTGTCATGACCATCCCAGTCCCCTGACCTGAACCCTATAGAAAATGAGTGGGGTGAACTGAAGAGAAGAAGCACCCACATGGAGCTGTGAATCTGAAGGATCTGGAGAGATTCTGTATGGAGGAATGGTCTCTGATATCTTGTTCTCCAAAACTCATCAGGCATTATAGAACAAGACTCAGAGCTGTTATCTCGGCAAAAGGAGGTTGCCAATAATTATGGCCAACTTGTTTTGGAGAAAAGCATTTCATAATGTGATTTACCCCCCACTTTCAATTATTTTACTTCAATGAAAGGATAGATTTTTGTGAATTATTTTAATAAAAGATCAAAAGGAAAAACAATGCAGATTTATTTTTACAGCCATATTTGATCATATTTACCAGGGTGCCAATAATTCTGACCACAACTGTATATATAATAAAAACACACAGTGTTATTTTAGTTTTATTAATAATTTGAATGAGCTTTTGTTTTTGTATTTTTAGTTTTCATGTTAATTGTAGTTTAATTTGCATTAACCATGCTTTTGTCATTTAAAAATATTGCTATTTATATTTATTTTTATTTCAGTTTTCAGTTTTGTTTCCTCTGCCAGGACAGCTGTGTGAACTTGAGAATATTTTGTTTAATGCAACTGACTGTTCGCAAAGACCCACCCCCTTTAGTTACTGTTGCTATGTACGACAAGCCATGGCGCTCTCATACCACACACACATTTTCACTTAGAGAAAATACATCGTGGAGCAAAGAGGACACTGACAACACACCGACAGACAGGACAGAGCAAGTTGCTTTTGATATGAAACAAAGTCTCAACTTTTTAAATAATAAATAAAGTTTTGTGGCTCTTTAATGTGTCGTGATCGCTGTAGCGCCTCAGTTAAAGCTGCTCGTTAACCGATTATCTCTTCCTTCAAGTTCATTGATAAGCATGAAATAAACATAAATGAACACTAAAAGAAATGTTGTTTAATTCTTTAATTTAAGTCCACCGACGTTAATCTACTAACTTTCATGACTGCTTTGTCAGACAAAACGGCAGATTCGGCGATGTGATTGGTCAGATTGCCTGTCAATCAAACTTGCGGAGAAGGGTGACATACATAAACGTTTGTTTTTAGATTGATTTCCAGTAAATCATTTTATTGCTTACAACTTATTTCAACATCTCTAATTTTCATTTAGTTTAAGTTTTTCCACTAATATTAATATTTTATTTTGTGTCAGCTTTATATCAATTAACAGAAATGTTTTTAATAGTTTGTTTTAGTTAACAATAGTTACTCTGACATAAACATATATACAATATAATTATAATCAATCCATTTGGGGTTCGTTTTGGGAGTTCGAAACAGCTCGCTAAAGCAAACATTACGGAAAAGATTATTTTGATTATTTTGTTATTGTGAGGAAAGCGCACAGCACATATTTACATTTTCATCTAAACAGGTCAGATGTTCGCTAACAGTATATCACACGTATTTCGAACTTTGTTTTACCCCTAAACGAAGAAAATAAACAACTGTAAATGAGGGCTATACAGAATATGGGGACATTTAAAAAATTTAAAAATAACACAACACTATTTAAAAAACTAAAAACTGAACATCGTTTATTTACTTGACAACGGCTATTTAAATACAGGTTTTTAAAAAACGATACCAATGTCATCTCCATGTAAAATAAAAAAAGCAAATTTGTGAAAATGGTGACACCATGGGCATGTGCATTACCTGTTCAGTCTACAGGCACGTATTGTTTCTTTACAAAGTGGCATCGCCAACTACTGGCCTGGCATGCAGAATACAGCAATACAGCTTTTTTATTTGTTTTTGAGAATCTGTGTGAACAGGGATTGTTTTGACAATGTTAACGTCTGTACGTGAAAAACAGAAAGGGAATACTTTTTAGCTTATCATTGTCATGTAAACGTACACTAAGTGAAGGGAGAAAACAATGAACAGGTGAAGTTAATCAATTAACAAATGAGGAACTATGGAAACAAATGGGAACATACCCAAACCATGACAACTAATGCACAGGGACAATGAAAACAAGAAATGAAGCTTATGCGCAAGTTCTGTCAGGAAGATTCAATGTTACGTCACTTATCAAATTCAGACCTATCCAATCATGTCATAATTCTCTGAGTATAAAAGATTGTCTGAGTTCACAGATGCTGACGCCAACATTACAGTTGACGATCCGGACGTTCCGTAGCGGTCGATCGCTGGTCCTATTATAAAATTAATAATGTGCAATACAGTGGCGTTCAAAGTCCATGTCAGCCTATCATTCCGTTCATTGGGCTGTCACGGCAACAGACACGCATTTAGATCCAGAACAATCACTTTCAATGGAGGACTATCTGGGCATGTTATCAAAGACACGGCTGTGATCTTCATCACCATTCTGGCGTCATCACTTCATCAGCATTCATCACAGTGATATGTATATGATTATGCATTTCCGATGTCGATTGGGTGTAGTATTTTACTCTTTCTCAATTTGTCGCAAGCATGCATGCATCGAGACGCACACCTGCTTGTGCAACGTTGCTCGTTATCGCTTGCTTGTGTTGTAAACTATCCATTGTGCCTCGTAAATGATTCACATGACACCGGTTACCGTTACGATTTTATTTTGTTTAGAAAAGCTGAAACAGAACAGATGGCACAGCATATTAGCCTCTATCATTCTCCCCACGAATGCAAGGAAACCATTGGGCTTTAAAGCAACATGCACCCAGTTAATCGGGGCTTCATGATTAACAGAAGTTAAGCTGAAATCGCGAATGGGTTCAGTGTTATCAGATCGCTAAAGTTGAATTAACTATGCTAATTTGCTCAGCATAGTTTTTAAAGTAAAGCACCAACATCAGTGCTAGATCCGTTCTCATTCAATAGTGCTATTCATCTTGCAAGCTGTGAGTTTGTCAAATACAACATGCAATTGAAACTGACACAATAGTTTCAAGCTTCGAAGTGTTTTGGGCCTGTCATCCAGTAGAGTACATATTTTACTCAAACATACGGGGCACCCAGTGTTGAAATGGCTTCCTTGTGTGATTCGACATGGCTTCCTTTACTATGAGGAAGAACTGCGTTCTGTGCTCATATAAAGGTGCCGTTGCATATTGCTTTATAAATATGCACTACATATTAATAAATTAGTTAATAAAAACAAACATGTATAGTAATTGTGCTTTTGTCTTTGCGTTACTCCAGTTAATTTCACTCTATTCGTGTTTTATTCCGCTACTGATATCTGGATGCCTCTGTCTATTTTTAGGAACTTTAGAATTTAGTGTTACGTCTCACTTGGTCCTTCTGTACTCGATAGCAGCAATAATTTAATTCCGTACTCAATCCGATCCATTTTACATAAAGATTGCATCCTGTACAGCAACTAAATCGCAGCACGGGAATACAATTATTCAAATCTTTTATGAATATAGTAAGTGAGCAGTGTGCGCTCCCTTTATAAACGCATGAAACCGTCAAATGCTTCAGTTCAACTAAACTCCGACACTAGTGGAAACCGTTTTGGTCAATCTGACTACACCAAATCATGAATCTATAGCATGTTCTACTCTTCGTTGTTCAAACGTATGCACTAGAAGGCAGAATTAGTCAGTGATCAAGCGCTGAACCATTCAATCCTGATTGTGTATATTCTGTGTTATGTTAACTCCTCCAATTAGCCATTACATTCAAGCGCTCAACAGACGTTTACATTTACGCATTTGGCAGACGCTTTTGTTCAGGGTGACTTGCATCGTATTCAAGGTGCACAATATACAGGGCAGTAAATATAATGTGACTGTTTGACAAAGTCTGCACATGCGTACTGATTCCCGCAAATGACGAGCTCTCTCGCAGTGAGCTTTTTTTTTCTTCACCAAAGCTGGCACACACGGTGCGGCTTATAATTATTGTGATTGGTTGCTTTTCAGACTGTGATCCTGATGTCACACTGTGGAAACTCTGCTGCATTAATGTCAGACTGCATGATAATCAAACACACAAGAATTTGTCTGGAGGTTACATCAACCCACTCACATTTGTTTAATTTACTTCAGGTTACAATTTTATCATGGCTGTTGGTGAGTATGTCAAACATGCTATCAAAGACAAACGATTTTAGCCTAGGGTCAAAATAATTTAGGATTGTGATATTTGTCTCAGACTGCCAAACGTGGCCAAAAAATCATACAGTATGAACTTGGCTTAGGTTATCAAACGATGACTCTCACATTGATCATTGTTTTTCATTGGTTTGGTTGCTTTGCAGGGTTCTATAGCCAGCTATGGTTTATTAGCTAGTAAAGCATCTTCTAAAACATTCTTATCCTTCCGCAAGGGCATTGTTTGAGGTTTTCAATTGTCGGTTATGTATTTGTCATGCTGTTCTGGTTTATTTTCTTCTGGGGTTCTCTCAACAGGTTCTGACGGTTAGATGGTGTTCTATCTAGCTGTGAGCTGGAGTCACGCCCAATGGTTTCGAATCCTCCAACTGCAGATGCTAAGAACTGCAGTTCTCCAACTCATCTATGCCTAGGTCATTCTTCGGATTGGGGCTGCTACGACCGCAGCTCAATGTGTGGAGTCTGCATACTCTATCAAGGTGCTCTGTACATGGTCATCCTCAGCATTATAGTACAAGCAAGATCTGACTCAAACACTCAGCAACTTCAAGTAATAATTTTCATGCAAATACTGGCATGTTTTCTCCTTTATTACTACTCATCAATCCTGTTTTCGTCAGTCTCTATAAGCCTTTCATGAATTTCTCTGTGGCCTAACATGGTCTCTGTCCAGGTGGCCTATTGTAGCCTTCATCTCTATGTGGCCTACTGCAGCTTCATCAGCGTGGCCTTCGTCTCTGTAAAAGAGGATATCTCTAAGCACATCCCTGCACCCCTAAACATTCTGCAAATTGTATATTCCCCAAGGGGTCTCCCATATCAAGAAGGTAGTTAAAACTCACCTAGAGACAGACCTACAGAACTGCAGACCATCTCATCAATATACCGGACATTCATTCAGGGTTATGTGCTGCTACAACAGCAACTGAACGCAGGATTGTATGATGGTCGTCAGCATTCTAATATTGTAGAATGCTCAAACCTTTAGGTAATCATAAGATTACCTATGTGTCTTAACAAGCATCAGGTAAGTTACAGTTTATTTAACTCCTAATACTTTTTCATGGGGTCTATCGAGACCAACTCATGCACCCACGCTGTCTTCTCCTCACTATGGGCTATCGCAGCCTTCTCTGCACACTGGCTCATCATTCTCAGTCGCTGCGTCTTTCTTGTACCCTCTCCTATCAAGGCTGTATACACGGCCTAACCTGGCAGTCATACAGTCTATGTGTTTTTTTTCGCACCCCGGCCTATTGAGGCAGTATACACGGTCTAACGTGGCAGTCAATAAAGCCTACGCAGCTTTTCGTACCCCGGCCTTTTGAGGCAGTATACACAGCCTAATGTGGCAGTCCATACAGCCTACGCGGCTTTTGCAGTAGCATAACAATTCCCTCTGTTTATTGGTTTAACACCTATGTCAATATCCATATCTATTGCATGTTCAATGTCCATATTCTAAGTAATCCTCATGCAAATACTGGTGGTGGTGTCACAGCGTCACATTCTCAGATTATTACTCATCCCGTTCGTCAGTCTCTATAGCTCTTATTCTTCGTCAATGGCCTAACGTGGCCTTCGTCTCCAGGTGGCCTAACGTGGCCTTCATTTCCATGCGGCCGATCAAGGCTCTGTCTTGTGGCCGTTCAAGGCTTTCGTCTCTACCTAGCTGATCAAGGCCCGTCTGCAGGCGTTCAAGGCTTTCGTCTCTACCTGGCTGATCAAGGCCCGTCTGCGGCCGTTCAAGGCTAGTCAGTGGCCGATCAAAACTCCTTTCGCGGTTTAATTTTATCATGCTCAATTTATGGCTAAATAACATCTGTCTTTTCAATGTTTCAGGTATCGCAGCATTTACGACGGGCAAGTATACAATTCTTTCACAATTTTTGGGGGTGAGTAGGTCCCGTCCTGGAGGAACTAATATCCTCCACCAATTCTTGGGGGTCAGCTGCGCCCCTGCCTTCATCTTCAGGCAGCAAATGCAGAGTCCGTTACCCTCGTGACGAGCGCTACGGACGGGGCCTACGCCAAAGAACCTCTAATTCAATACTTGCTGGTCTGCTAATAAACTTGCGATGTTATCATACTTCATCTGGTCTCCTGAGTCTTCCTGGTAGAACTAACACACACTGTAAACCCTCATGCTCAAAATAATGAATTGGTTTGAGTAGAGCCAACTCAAATTAAACAAATTATTTAGAACTTTCTTTTTCTTTTGAGTTCTCAAAAATGGCACATTTTAAGTAATCTGAATTGTTTAATTGTTTTGAGTTTCATGAGCTTGTTTCTTTTAAACTTAAATTCAAACGAAACTGGGCTGGGATTTCTATTTCCCAGTATGCTTTGCCATGGCATTCAAAAGGGACAGTAAATGCCAAAATTAAGTTGTATTGTTATATTATGTTTTTTTTTGTGTGCAAGATTAACATTAAGTGGGAGATTTCGTAGTGTTTAATGTTTTGTTCTTCTAGTTTAGAAGAGTTTCTGTTATGTTTGTTATGTTTTTTTTTTTTTTTTTTTTTTAGGATTACCATCATGGTGACTGACAAGTGGAGCATATGCTTACTTTGAGAACAGATATACAGTATGTTAAATGTATCTTATTGCTGTCCTCATTCAAGTGCTATGCTAAGCTAATGCTACCAAAGCATTGTGTAACCAATTAGCAAGGTGGCTTTTATTGAATTGAAAAGCTAAATGTATTAATTAGCTAACACAAATATTTCATGTTCAGAGCAATTGAAATGCATGATTACAAAATAAAAATCTGCAAGTTCTGCTATTTAAACTTTAAATTTCATAACTGAATTTGAGGCAACTTACAAACTTATTTGCTAACTTATTCTGGTTTACGGTGCAGGTAAAAGTATGGCGATTCAAACGCAACAGGAACCTCACATTACATATTAATATTCATTAAGAAAATACCCAAATAATAATTTGATAATCTAAAGATAATTCAAAGGCATTACTTTATTTATTTATTTATTTATATACTATATTATGGCAGACAAATAATAGAATAATTCTCACATGATAGAATCATTGACAATGAATAGAGACATTTTCCTCAGGGTACAGTCAAACGCCTCATTCTTAAACACATATTCATGCCCCTTCCCATAAAGACCTCTGGCACTCTCTTGTTTAAGCAAGAATTCACAACACATCAACAAACAGACGTATCCACACAGCTAAAACGGCTGGATACAGAGAAAAACAGAGAGACATAGACATATTTCTGACAGCCGTACTGTATCACTCCCAAACAATCACTCAAAAGCATCAAAAAGCACCTTCCCAGACTTGATTCATTTATATTGTATAGCAAGAGCTGTAACTTGATTTAGAGGGAGAGAAAACACCAAGAAAGAAATAAGGCTAGATGCAAGTGTAGTCTGTATGCTGCTGAGGACTCTTTCCTCAAGAAGACTGGAAATTTGCAGCTCATTCTTGATCTGCGCTGTCTTGTCACCCACAACTGCCAGAAGATTCCCAGGAGTCAAGAGTCACAGAGTCTTCAAGTTCAAACTCCTCTGTCAGTTTTCATTTACTGTCTGTGTGCGTATGTGTGTGTGTGTGCGTGTGTGTGTGTGTGAACTCTGAGGATGATAGTAACTGAGCAATGCATGTCATAAGGTGATAAAAGCACACATTGAATCTAATCGCTACTGGATTAGGGGAATAAATAGTGTGTGACAATATAATCACAATAGTAACATTAAACACTAAACTTATAGACTGCATATTTAGAACTATTGTGCAGCTCAGTGTGCATTAAAATAAAATAAGAGTTGCACCACTCCTACAAATATAGACATAAAATTCAAAATGGCCAATAAAGGCAAATAAAAAGCTTTTTATGCAAGTTTAAACTATTATTTTTTATTGAATTTACCCAGAGTGTGTCTGGGCTTTTTTTGTATGGAATGGTACTGTTGTTATCTATTTTTTAGTATTCAATACATAAAAGCAGTTTCTTATCGCATCTTATAACTACAGTTTTGCAATCAGTGGTTCACATGTAGTTTTGCTTTAGCACCCATTAGTTATTTATTCATATTACAATTATTAATATTTCTTTGAACTAAATTTTGACTTTTTTTTGCAAATGCAAAAACAACAGAAGAGTGAATTTTCAAACTTAATACAAGAAAGAAACTGTGCCAAAACTGGCATTAGTATTAGCCTTATAACAAAGGGACTTTTATTTTGCTATAATAACTATGCCTGTTTGAAGATAGATTATATATTTATAACCAAAAAAACAAAACAAACAAAATAAATATTATATATTCACTACCAGGTTATATAAACAAAGGTTTGATGTCGGCAAGACTTTTAAACATGTTTTTGAAAGAAGTATCTTTCACTCATCAAGGCTGCATTTACTTGATATATATATAAAAAAACTGCAATATTGTGAAATATTATTACAAAGTTAAAACACACACACACACACACACACACAGAGAGAGAGAGAGAGAGAGAGAGAGAGAGAGAGAGAGAGAGAGAGAGAGAGAGAGAGAGTCAGAAAGGTATTACAGGTTTAAAAAATAATAATACTATAATAATTCATTTCTAATATATATATATATATATATATATATATATATATATATATATATATATATATATATATATATATATATATATATATATATATATATATATATATATATATATATATATATATATATATATATATATATACATAGGAGTGATCTTTAGATCTTAAAAAAAAACGTACTGACCTCTAAGTTTTGGAAAGTAGTGGAAATATATAAACAAATAAATTATTTTTGTCATAATCTCTCTCTCTCTCTCTCTCTCTCTCTCTCTCTACACACACACACACAAACACAAACACCAGATTCGACCTGCCACCAGCTGAAAACCACCACTATACATTACAATGCATTGATTTTGAACACATGATAAATGCACACATATAACCAGTCACATTCGATGTCCTTAATGGAAGAAGTGCCTTTGAAAGTGTGTGAGTGAATGTGACCATGTATGTGTGTGCTTGTGTGTAAGTCACAAATAGTGTGATCCCTTTGCTAGCCTCAGGATACCTTGTATTGGAAAATCTAGCATAGGAGGTCTAATTGAGGAGCTTGGGGAGAGGGTCTATTAAAGATCAAAGCTGATTGATTGGGCCTGACCTGACAACCTGTGTTCTCCTGCGAACTGACCACATGGAGGCATTCCTTTAACAAGGCCGGGGTCAGGCAGGACCCACACACACACACACACACACACACACACACACACACACACACACACACACACACACACACACACACACACACACACACACACACACACACACACACACACACACACACACACACACACACACACACACACACACACAGACAGACAAACACGCACAAACATTCAAAGATAAAAAAGGAGTGATCTTTAGATCTTTAATATTTCTGAAATTGTGCCAGAGCTGGAGGCTTTGGCAAATTAACTGACTGTGACACATCCTGACTGGCATCACAAAGGGATTTCAATGTTACATCTCATCCAAAAATCACTACAATTCATACAGGCTCAAAATCAGCCAATGACAGTGAATGTGTTTGATGTTTCAGGCTCAGAAAACTCACAGATGCAGTTCTAAACAAATACATCAATGTGATCTGCCAAAAAACGCATTCAAACCCATGAACAACAGTAGCGGGTGAAAATAAACAACTTCGATTTAAAATCATCCATCCATCCATTATCCATCAATCATCCATCCATCTAGCCTGGATGCCAGCCGAAATGAGCCTCGCCCACAACATTTGAGGTCGGGAAGTTCAGTCTGGACTTGATCCGTTGTGGAGGAACTTTGCTCGAACCAGAGTTGTTTGGACCAATGAAATTGGCAGGGAGGGCTTTATACGATGATGGACTGTAATGTAACCATAAACGTCACCAAAGAGCGCTTGGGTTGAATTTGTTTACTACGGAGAACTTGTTCGTATATGCAATCACCTTTACAATTTCTCTCAAAAAATGATGATGGTGTTGGTAAGTTCTCCGTGTATCCTTAAATTCTTTTTACAACACCGGCAAAGATTGTTTACACGCATCTTTTGTCTTTTACTTCTTCCAGTGTGCGTGCAGTTGAGTTCTGTTGACAACTATGCGTTGCTCAACATACAACAACATTGCTCTGATTGGTTGTAGGTCAGAGGCATTTTCTTTCCTGGTTCGGTTGAAACATGCCCCATAATCACAGCCCAATGGAGCAGTATCATATTCTGACTAGAATCGGAGTATGACGACGTCAGGCTACCATCCATCCATCCATCCATCCATCCATCCATCCATCCATCCATCCATCCATCCATCCATCCATCCATCCATCCATCCATCCATCCATCCATCCATCCATTATCCAAAGCCATTATTGAATGGCACACAGCACCAACTCTGGCCTGCTATTCTTCGTAAGTTTATTTTATTTAGCACAAGCGCCTTGGCGAGGACCTCTGGAAGACCTTGATAATGCAACTCATTACTTGGTGCCACAACTGACTGACAGCTCTCAAGAAACAGTGTAAGTTGGTTTCATAACATTATATATCAAGGACCAAACCATTTGGAAGGGAAAGGTAGTGAGATATTTATGAGGAGATACACAGGTCACTGTGGCGAGTGTATAATTTATGCCTACCATCACTGAAAAAAGACTTGATGAGGTATTTATGAAGAGTCTGAAACCCATCGGTTTATCATGGCCTCAGAAAGCCTAAAAAAAAGTAAAAAGATCTTACCATACCTAAACAAAACAGATCAAAACATATATAACCCAAATAAAAAAAGGGGTAATGGGAGTCTTGGAGCTCAAAGAGTGTCTACGTATACTCCATCATTGTAGCCATTACACTTTAGGTGCTGAAAAGCAGAGTGCCTCTGTTTTCTCCCAAGGCTGTCCTCCAGGCCAGCCCGCCACTCGCCAAGCATCAATCAAGCGCTGTGTCCTGGCATAGAACCGATCGATGGTCAACACAGCATCTCATTGATAGAAGACAGCTCCTGACTAAGATATAGCATAACTTTTCTGCTGCCTAGTCCAGCAATAATCTCCAAGGTCAATGGGAGACGTTCAAGATGGCAGCATTACACGGATCCTGAGGTTTGAAGCCACCGCGTGCACCAGGGAAATCGTTAAATCCATAACGGGCAGCTCAAAAGCAGGGCTCCCTGATGGGAGCCATCTTATGCATGAAATTCTGATCTCGCCTGCTTGAGAGGCCAAACAAACTTGACCTGGACGAGACAACTTATGGGAGATCTGAGAAGGGCACTTCCTTTAATTACCGGAACATAAGCACATACTTTGTCTTGTTTTTGTTTTTTTTAAATATATATTTGCTGACACCGTTCAATATGAAAAGTGAAGAAATCACTATAAATGTTCATAGCATTTTTTAATGGCTACAACTGCCACAACCTTTTACTCAACATACCAGCGTTAATGGCCATGTGCATATTGCAATCAGTGACAACTCCATTGAAATTCAGGGGTGAATTCAGAAGTGAATTTATTATAATTTCATGTGAGAATCGAATACAGGAGTCGTTCCTGGATTTATTTTTCCTTCTAAACAAGTACCTTTTTTGAATTATATAGAAATAAGAAATAAGTTCCAGTGAAATTGAAGCTTGTTTTGTAAAATTTGTTCAGTGGTTTTCTTTGCTATCCGGTGTTTTTTGATTTTAGTCAGTTTTAAAAAACTGTCTGGCGCCCAAAGTTTTCGTAAAAGAAAAAAATAAATAATAATAATTTAAGGGCAACCACCACCACTGTTACACAGTCATGTGTAATTATGAAATTATGAAAAAACAAATATGCAATCGTTAGACAAAAAGTCAAGAATATGATAAATAAAAATGCACTTGTGAGATTTAAGTTCAAAATTATGATAAATAAATGTGCACTTGTGAAATTTAAAGTCACATTTATGAAAAATGAATAAATATTGTGAACATTTGTGCATTTGTAAAATAAATTTTTTGAGAAGTTACAATTATGAGAAAATACATATTAGTGCGATAAATTATGCGAAATAAATAGGCAACAATCATGAGAATATACATTTGTGAGATGTAAAGTCAAATAGAAAACATATGGATTAGTTAAATATATAGATACAATTATGAGAAATAAATATGTATTTGTGAGATGAAGTTACAATTATGAGGAATAAAGTCACAAATATGAGAAATAATGATGCATTTGTGAGATATAAAAGGTAAAGAATTACAATTGAATAAAATATCTGGACTGTTTCTAAATCAACTGGTGTGTAGAATATGTGGCCTTGCACACAGCACATACACAGTGTGCAATGTGGCCTCTGTGGCCTGTGGCATGAGAGGGGCTATGAGAGCTGGCCATTAGGGAAGAGCTATAGGTATGCACAGGGCTCAGGTAATTAAGTGCAAACGCAGGCAGGGAAAGCAGGCCTCCAGATTTATGTGGCGTAATACTGCTCACACTGCATTCCACCACCTCCTCGGCCCAATCTCATAAAGCATTAACTACCTGACCATTCGAACGCACTCCATCATTCTCTTTTCAGCTCTTGTTTTTCCACCATCTCACCCTTGTTCTCTCCCTCTCCCTCAGTCTTTCTCTTTCTGCCTGCGTGCTATGCCAGCAGGTACCTCTCCTCCACTGGCATAATGTGCCACCTGCCTGTCTGACAATGCCAGGCCAAGACATCAGTAATAGGGAAAGGCCAGAATAACAAGTTTGTTTTCTCTTTCTTCTCTCGCTCGACCCTCATTTTTCACGACAACGCAGATTAAAGCCATTTCCGCTCAGGGTCGCGTGGAAGGGGGCAACAGGAGGAGGGGAATCTTCGATCAGTCTCTCTCATCTTGGCGGGGGTTCATAAAACCCACTGGCCCCATATGTTTTGCTATATTGAATCACACGCAGAAGGTTTTGATGTAGAGCAGCATCCAGAAACACGACGTGTTTAAGTTACCATGACTGAGTTTGAAAACTCTCACAATCACGGTAATGCACCCTCCAACGAACCTGCTATAAAAGGATAGTTCGCTCAAAAATGCAAATTTCATCATTATTTACTCACCCTCATTTCTCTTCAAACATGAATTTCAGTTCAGTCTCTCCAAATGTGAAAAACGTGCATTTTTGTCTTCTGTGAAATACCTAAGGAGATGTTCAGCAGAAAGTCTGAGCAACTTTCTTATTATAAAAGTTGTCTGTACACTTCGATTAATCTGAAATCATATGGCAATTTTGTGAGATGAACAGACCAAAATTTAATTCCACCCCAAGGAGTTGTTAACTGTTGTGACCGGATGAGTCAGTGAGTTTAACTTCTGTGAAAGAATCAGACCAGTTTTGTGAACTGAATCAAATGATACATTGAAAAGATTTGACTCAAAAAGATGATTCATCCATTAATAGAACATCCCTACTTCTCAAACTCTCATGAACATGCCAAGTAGTGATAGGGCATGTATCATCATTTTAAAAAGTTGTTAACTGTTGTGACCGAATGAGTCAGTGAGTCAGTGAGTTGAACTTCTGTGAATGAATCAGACCAGTTTTGTGAAGATTTGACTCAAAAAGGTGATTCATTCATGAATTGATCCCTACTTCTCAAACTCTCATGAACATGCCAAGTAGTATGTCATAATTTTAATGATTTGTTAACTGTTGTGATCAGATGATTCAGTGAGTTGAACTTCTCTGAATGAATTAGACCAGTTTTGTGAACTGGATCAAATGATTAATTGAAAAGATTCGACTCAAATGATGGTTAATTCATGAATTGGATATAAATACTTCTCAAACTCTCATGTACATGTAGTGATATGGGCATATGTCATAATTTTTCATGAATAAACACTTAAAATTAGGTCTGTTTATCACACAAAAGCAATCATATGACTTCAGCAGACTTGAAATATAGCGCAGGAGCCATGTTGACAACATTTATGGTGCTTTTTTGTCATTTTTTAAGCTAACAGCTCAAGTTCTCATTCACAGTCATAACATTGAAAGGATTGAAGAAATCAAGTAAACAATGACAGAATTTCAAGGTGAACTGTTCCTTTAAGGAGCCAACTGGAACTGAAACAGCCAACATGCTCTGTGAAATCAATGTCATATTAAGGCAGTGTTATGTGTACAGAGACAATAAATATCTATGATAACAGAACGGCTCGTGAGAGAGCTCTGACCCGCTGTAATGCCACAGTGCCACGGAACAGGGGAGTTTGAGGAAACAAAGGGCTCTTGATAACAAAGTAGACAGGTAATCAATAATAACCTCTGATGCTCATAACTGGCTGGTTAGGAACTCTGTCTCCATTTCAGATACTATGCCATCGCTTTGTAACAAGAAACAGATGCTTAGAGAGATAACAAGTCAGAGAAATACATCAAATAGAACGGCCACGCTGATCTATACCTCATGATCTGCCCACAATGCACGACCTTGGTCAGGGGAATTTATTAGGGGAATAGCCTGGGAGTGTTTTGCACAATATGTTCATATTATAAAATGTAATCAATAAACGTGACACGAAAACAAGAAGAATCCACATTTCCGTGACGTGTCGCCCTTCAGCAAACAAATCACGCTTATCGTTTACATCCAGAGGATCGCTGTTGTGAATCTCATTCACGGACAGTAAATTGTCAGAACATTAAGGGATGATGGAACACCTGCCCTGAACTGCGGACCCTAAACATTACAGCTCAAGTCGATGCACTCAGCCACTAATTGCATTATTAAGTGAGATAAGATGCCATAGATTATTATTAATGACCACCCTGTGGGTTAGACTATCACGAGGTTGGATTATCTATCTACGAGTTTCATAACAAGACTTCTCCGGCTTCAGCGCCGCCAAATAAACAGGGGGATTCTAATAGAGTTCCATCAGCAAGTATTGGAGTATTCATAACAACGCTGCTTATTGCACACAGCTGGTGTGCGAGCAGTCTGACATTAAACATAGACTGGAGAAAAGAAGTGGTCGCTCTGTATGCGGGCCCCATTTCCTTTAGACAACCTTCCTTCTCTTCAATAGATGGGTAAAGGTATTGAGCGTGCGTTCAGGAGGGAGTAATGCTCTCCTCACCTTTCTATATATTCTCATCACTGCACTAATTAATCAAGCAGGCCAGGACACACCACAAAGGGTCACAATGGCCGTGTCCCAAACCGAAGACTTCTGCTGTCCCGTCGGTCAATTACTTCGCAGACATATTAAGACATCGACTGACCTCCTTACATTTACATTAACACTACCAGTCAAAGGTTTGGGGTCGAAAAGTTGTTTTGATGTTTTTTTAAATTAAAAAAGTATCTTATGTTTACCAAGGCTGCATTATTTTCGATCAGAAATACAGTAAAAATTGCTTTCTATTTTAATATATTTTTCAAGTGTAATTTATTCTTGTGGTGATTAAGCTGAATTTTCCGCAGCCATTACTCCAGTCTCACATGATCCTTCAGAAATCATTGTAATAAGCTGCTCAAGAAATCCTCTTCCTGACGCCAGACTTTTGAATCGTAGTGTATGCGTTTGGTAGATGTTTTTTTAGGACCCTAGGTCTCAAATCCATTGTATTTTGTTAGTGACATGTTCTATTGTTTGAGAAAAAAAGGAACCTTAACAGCATTAAAACTGTTACTGTAGAATATAGTGTATTTTTCAGTAAAAAACAAAACAAAAGACAAAAAAGTACATTTTGAAATGGGGTCTAGAAAGGTCTTCTCAGACTTCTCGTTTAGAAAGTTTAAAAATGACAAAGATTGGAAAATACTTAAAGGTGCCCTAGAATAAAAAATTGAATTAACCTTGGCATAGTTAAATAACAGGAGTTCAGTACATGGAAATCACATACAGTGAGTCTCAAACACCATTGCCTCCTACATCATATGTAAATCTCGTTTGTGAAAAACACCACGGAAAATAGGCAAATCTCAACGTAACACCGAGAATGATGCAATCGTCAGGAACATTAATATGTACGCCCCCCAACATTTGCATATGCCAGCACATGTTCACTGTCAGGCGAAACTGCGCAGCCATATTATCTCTGCAGGTAAACAAGCGTCACGTGAGGATAGCGAGCATGGCAGATCATGGAAACAAATGTTATGTTCCAGGCTGTGCAGGGGATGTGAAGACGTTTCATACTCTTCCCACAGATAAAACATGTCAACAGGCATGGTTGATGTTTATTTAAAATCGGATACCGCAACAATTTAATTCAAAGTTGTTAGTTTGCTCAGCCCATTTCACCACGGACAGTTTTTCAAACCTGGGACAATATAAAGCAGGCTTTGCTCAGCATCCGACACTGAAGAAAGGGGCAATTCCAACCATATACCTGAGAGACAACATTAACGATAATATCCCCGTTGTTGTCTAGATCCAACGCAAGATGCTAGTACAGTAACAATAGGATAATCCAAGTAGCTTACATAACTAAATGGCTAAATTAGTTTTAAATCAACTTTTAAATCAGTAACTTACTCTACTGTCAAACTCAAACGTTACTGTACAAACAACATATATTTAAGCGCTACCCAGTTCAGTTTGTGATTCAAAGTGAAGAAGCTATCATGGTAAAATCATACAAGGAAACATTACAATATTTAAAATGTTTTTACAATGCTAAAAAATTTGTGACTGCTGATGTGTATATTTAATGCTATATGCTAGTTATCGTCTAGGCTAAATTCTGGAATGGACGTAATGATTTTGCAGGTTCCTAATTGAAATAAAGACTTAACTTACCATTCAGAAGCATTCATTTCCAATCTCAAAACATGTTGTTGTTCCTCAAAATCTGCATCTTCGTCAGAAACAGGCTCAAGCATATAAGGTTGAATGCCTAATCTCTCCATCGTCATGACGGTCTGTATAGATGTGCCTGCTATCATTGAGCCGCGCAGTGAAACAGCCAATCAGAGTAGAACTCAGAGTAGAACAACATTAATATTCATGACCCTTCCAAATAAGGCAAAAACAGACCATTTCATCCTGGGGAAGATTTCTAGAGTTGTAAATGGACCTGTAAAACCGTATCTGGACAATTATTGACCTCAAATAAGCCATATACCCTCTATGTAGATACCAGAGAACAATTTAAAATGTTGTTTCAAATTATTCTAGGGCACCTTTAAAACACAATTTGTATTCATTCCAAAATATTAATCACTACAATGTGCATTTTTGTCACAGTATAAAGTGTCACAAGCTGAAAAAAAGGACAAAAATGGGTGAAAAACCATGAAATTGTTATGTCCAACATATAAAAAATATGTGCATGAAATGTGCATATTTTAATAAAATTGGGGACCGAAGTTAAAAAAGGGGGGTAATGCAAAAATGGAAAAACAATATATAAAAAAATAAATAAAATAATGACCATTAAGGGCCCTATCATACACTCGGCGCAATGCGATGCCAGGCACGACACAAGTGTTTTGTGCTAGTTTCAGCCCAGCACAGTTATCATTTTCATGTCCAGCACCACGTTGTTTAAATAGCAAATGCACTCGCACCTGTGTGCCTATAAGCGTACTGGTCTGAAAATGAAGTGTGTTCATGTGCATTGTGTTATTTAAAGTAATTATTGTGTTACAAACATGTACATACATGTTGCTCAGATATTATGGTAGCCCAGTTTGAGATGAATACAGTGTATTTACACTTTTGCCATTAATGTGTTAAGCAACAGAAAATAGCACAAATGTCAGTGCATGTCAAAACTTTTAAAGGGCCCCAAAACAGCTCAGACTTCAGAGGGTTAAAGGACGTGTTAGTAATATGCGCCTATAGGTGGGTGCACAACGCGTACACTCTTATCTCTACAAGCTTGTTACACACACAGGGACACGCAGCAGCAAACAAACATTTTTAAAATATTCAAAATAAAAGATTCTTCTGTAGAGAAGTGCTCAGTCTTTTTGCTCACAAATTCGGCATGTAAACAGTGAATCCGCCATGGTGCAAGCACAACTGGCTTTTAAAGGGAATGGGAGATGAGACTCTGATTGGTTTATTGCACGTTACGCCCAAAACACACCCAGGACTGTGTTTTGGGCGTAACGTGGTACGTTACGACCAGGTACAACCCTTTTAGACCAACCAACTGTTTTTTCTAGCAATCTAGAAAAAGTGGATTCGGACACACACTAAGTGCATCTGCGCCATGTGCTTCAGACCATGCGCTCAGATCGTTAAAATAGGGCCCAATGTGTAAATAAATAAATATGGCAATTTGTGTTATTGCCAAAGTGTGTAGTGACTACAATGTGTATTTCTCAAGATAAATTGGGTCCAAAAAAAAAAAGTCTGGACTGTTAGTGAGTACAGAAACATAAGACTACTCTATATTCTTGTTCTGCTCTCTAAAATGTGTGCGGTACCACCTCCTCCAATGGTGCTGAGCTGTTCATTAGTACATCTGCTCTGTGCTAATGCTAGTGGGGAATGGAGTTGTTTGTTGTCACTAGGAACAGGTGAGGGCTAAAATTCATGCGTATTTGCTTGCCCTGATGAAACCGCATGGATTTTTGGGGGGCGCTTCATCTTTTTTAGCAGTCCCTTTGAAGGTAGAAAAACAAAAAAGAAAAAACTCATTTGCAGAGTCATTTTTCAACTCACACTGTGTGGCTTTTCAGATGTGAAACCTTTGGGAAGCACAAGCCTAAAGTTCCTGGAATCCATGAATCCATGAACAGAGAACAGTGTGACAGTCACAAATGAGTAAACAAAGCAGGCGTGATTTAGCCATTCATTACCCTGTAACTAGCTATTGTAGTTGCTTGGAAGAGAGGAGGAGGAGGAGGATAGCCTCCACAGAGATTTTGGATTCAATTAAAAAACAACACCTGCTGAGGAATCCCCACATTCAGCTTCTGACATCAGACATATAGTGAGGGGAAACAAAGTCAAATGACATGGAAATACATCACTGTATGGGCACTGAACAGGTGAAAATACCACACACACACAAAAAAAAAAATCACATTTTACGAAACAGAAAACTACTGCAAAGAAAATCGTGCAACACATATAAATGTGGGTTAGGACTAATAGGCTATGGAGACTTTACAAATTGTTTGATGTTTTAAAATAACTTTCCATTGTGTAAATATGCACCATGAAGGGTAGGATACCCTTCTTGCGTTATGTCGGCACTTGATTGTGTATAGAAGCATTAAAACTGACAACTTTGACTACTTTGAAAAAACAAGAGAAAAAGAAAAGAACAGCCTTCTTAAGTTTTTCAGGTTTGAGGACGTGTGGCGCACCGCACTGCCTTTTTTTGGTTGATGTTTTTTAATTTAGAAAAGAGAAGTGTGCTGCGTTTTTTTTATGTAGTTAGACAACCCCCGAATCACCTGTCCTGTCAGTCTAATCAAAGTAACCGTCTCCACAACGGAAGGCCCGCCTCTCCATTCATTCGATTGGACATTGGGAAAAAACTCCTACAAAAATGCGAGACACAGCAGGCGGCTAAAACGCGAGGCGTCCGGGGCGCATAAACAGCGCGCAAAAAAATGCGTCCTGTCTGATCGGGGACATAGACAACAAGAAACAAGTAATGTAACTAGTAGGGATGTGACGAGACACTTATCTCACGAGATGAGACGAGATACGAGATTGGGTTCACGAGAACGAGACGAGATTTTTACATAGTATTTTTAAGAAATCCTCAATGATGAAATACATGACTACAGAAATTGTTTGCAGGTGCATTTGAAATGTTTTAACTCATCATCTTGTAATGAATGTCATTTCAGTTCTACTTTCTGAGTATGAATTATCATATGCAGTAAAAGACAACAATACTCAAGCACTGTAAAGTTTTTGGCAAAACCTCAACTGGCTTCTTTCCTGTATGATTGTCTTTTCAGACCTCAGAACTGCACAAGCTTCTTTTGACCTCCTAACTGAACTCCTTGCCACAAATTGATCATAGATATTAAGTGCAAACAATAACCATAATCAAAGTACTCAATATTCAAAGTGCAAATAGAGACCAAATTTATCTTCAAGCATGATACAGATCACAAGAGATGGTTACAACGGGATAGCTTTTATATTGGGAGATATGTGTGTGCCTCAAGGAGCCGCTTTCAAACAGAGGTAATGTCTTAAAATCGCATTTGAATGCGCGCTCGCGTTTACTTTCACTTTGAATTTCGCGATTGTGCGTACTCCGCGAATAGGTGGTGCTGAACGCGCATTTTAAAATATAAACTCACCATGGTCGAGTCCACTAACATGTAACACACACTCGTACAATGCCTGCGCTTCACTAACACACATAACACGCTCAATGTCTTCTCGTCACATGATCAGTGCTGCGCGCACGACTCAAACAGCTCGTTTTGGGTGAGCTGATGGAATTGAAGTGAGATCAACGAGATCTCGTCACACCCCTAGTAACTAGCCAAAACTTCATTTTTGTGTTTACGTGAAACTAAGGGATTAATACAAAGCAGATGATACCACAATAATAGACAAATATGAAATAAAAAATAATAATACAATAAATAAATAATGACTGAAAAAAAAGGAGAAACAGTGAAAAATGTGTAACTTCTACCAGTCCAAACGTAATAACTTTAGCAGGCTATTTCACAGACATGCACTGTCATTCAAAAGTTTGTCAATGAAATTTTTAGAAAGAAAGTAAAGAATGAATGAATGAATACTTTCAGCAAGGATGCATTATATTGATTAAACGTGACATTTCGTCATTTCTAATTATCAAAGAATACTGAAAAAAAATATAACAACAGAACAAATGTTTTCAACAGCTAAAATGGCGAGAAAAGATTCTTCAGCACCAAATCAGCATATTAGAATAATTTTTGAAGGATCATGTGACACTGAAGACTGGAGTAATGATGCTGAAAATTCAGTTTTGCCAACACAGGAATAAATGACATTTTGTAATATGTTTAAAAATGAATCAACTGCAATCATATTTTACACTTGTACTGTTTTACAGTATTTTTTATCAAATAAATGCAGCCTTGGTGAGCATAAAAGACTTCTTTCAAAAACATTAACAAATGTTACAATTATCAAATATTTGAATATTTTGTTTAATTTTGCATCAGCAAAAATGCTATTTTTGTTAACTAAAATTAGGTGCCATTTAAGTAAAATTACAGTTGACTTAAATTAATAATTTTGATGTAGTAATGACTATATTAAAAGGATATATTCTTCAATGCCAAGCTAAAAAAAGTTGTAAAATAAAGTTTCGCAAGACCCTATGTGCTTTGTTCCATTCTGCTGCACTGCATATAGCTGTTTTTGAATCCAGTATTACGTCCTGTGTGATCGGCCCCTAAGAACGGGATAATTCTACTTAATAAAGTTAGTATTTTTGATAAGCGCCTCTGGTCAAAATCAGAGCCCAAAAAACAAACAAACACATGTTTCTGCATACAAGGAAAAGTAGTTCTCCAGATATATACATTTGTAAAAGAAGTAATCTCTCTCGCATGAGCTGAGTGTATGAGTCATGTTTACAGAGCACCTTGGGTTCAGAGGAAGAAGGGAAAAATGTAGCTTACACTCAATAGTAATAATCATAATAATAAAAAAAGGTGCAATGAGAACTCCTCGCAGCCAGAAGCCCATTCATTAGTGCTCCACTGACTCCCGCAGGAGCGATGGGACCATTTTCCTGCATTGCATTCGGATTGAGGAGGCTCAGCAAATTTGTCGTCATGACATAAGGACAACGTCCTTTGTGCTTCGCTTCTGGAAATGGATTTGGAGATGTGCACCGGGGATCTGAAGCGCAACCCGCTGACAAATAAGCTAATTCTGCATGAGTGCACAGACAGCAGCAAAAGAAATCAAGTGACTGGATAGAAACAGGGACAGAGAGAGAGGGGCGGGGTGTGGAGACTAGCAATCCAAACTCCGAACAGTTCAATAGCCCCTTTTCCCCCCACATTGCCCAGGGCGAGCATATCAGGCCTGACACCTGCAAACTTCACCTCAGCTGCTTTCAGTACACACGGATCACATCTTGAGTCCACCGGGCACGACACGTCAACGTAATGTGAATCACGATGTACATTTACGAGTCTCTAAATGTGACACACGTTCATCAAATAAATCCCTGAACTAATAAATGATTGAACCGATGAATAAGTAAACGAACGCCACTGATGGGATCAAGAGCGAGATGTTGTGCGCAGTGCACACTATGGTCATGAACAGCATCATCGATCGCTGCCTCGCATGTTACTGATGTAAAATAGAGGGACCTGGAGCGTCTTTCTCCATCGCGCCGTGTCCCTGCAGTCCAGGCCTGGATTAGAAACCAGATTACTCTGTCACACTGAAGACCAGCTCTCTGATCAGTGGTTTATTGCACTAATTGATCATCATCAGTCCACACATCAGACGTATAATGGCTGTCTCGAGTCACAGCGGATTCGTAACATGCTCAGAAGGACTTTATTGATGTGGACCTACTGTAGATGCTGTGACAGAATCACCAGCTAAAAATGCTCCCGATGTGAAGGCAAGGTGGATCTTAAACAAACAATTCCCAAAAGTGCCACATCAGAATGCAGGGTTTAAAATTTGTCAGGGTTGAGCAAAATTCAGAGTTGAAAAATTGGCCTGTGTCATTTCATGTGAATGCAATTGGAATCTGTCAAAACCAATGATCTTGATCCAGTTAAAAATGAGACAATCTAAGAGTTTTATGAATATATGATTAATAAATACCTTTCTTTCTTTCTTTCTTTCTTTCTTTCTTTCTTTCTTTCTTTCTTTCTTTCTTTCTTTCTTTCTTTCTTTCTTTCTTTCTTTCTTTCTTTCTTTCTTTCTTTCTTTCTTTCTTTCTTTCTTTCTATCTATCTATCTATCTATCTATCCTGATTAAAATTACACTTTTAGTATAGTTATACATATATAACATACTATTTATTTTTAATACAAATTCTTAAATGTTTTAATATTTATTTTATTTTTTAAATATTATATTTTTATGATAATATATTTGATTTATCATTATATAACTAATAACAGATAAATAACATATTTAAAATAATGATTCAAATATTAAATGACATTTTAATATATACTTTTTTTAGAATAGTTTTTAATAATTATTTTATCCACACAATTTAAATGAATAAATAAACTTTCAAACGTTTGGCTTTGTCAAGTCTATATTCAAAGTTCGTCTTAGTTAAAAATAACTGTCATATGAATGTCTTTTTCTACTTCTATTCAATTAGAATTGAGGAATTTAATAGTTAATTAAATAATTCTTAATTAAATTCTGAATGGTGCACAACCCTGATGCTGGCAATGGCCTGTTTGAATAAAGCAGCTCTGTGCTAATTTAGGGCTTTGGCTATTTGTTTCATATTGATCTCTGTCTGCTTTTGCGTTTTGTATATTAACACTCTAATCATAAATCACATGATATAAATAATGCGCTCCGCCGCTTGCAGATGCAAGCCTTTGTCTCCACAGAGCACAAAACCAAAGGTCAAATGATTAGCTTTGCATGCATGCATGCCTTTAATGATTTGAATAAACCTTTGTGTCCGCGTGTGCATCCTCAGCAGAAGCAGCAATGAAACAGAGAAAAGAAGAACTAAATTAATGACTGCTCTTCTGTTTGCTAGCCTGCGTGTGCCAGGCAGATGATTCAGCAAAAATGGGCTCTACCCATGCGAGCGCTCCATAGAACCAACTGCAGTTCATGCACAATACACCAAAGATGCGCTAACAGGATCTATTAAAAAACAAAACCGCAAGGCAGGCGGGCATCTGTTTTCAAGGCAATGAAAAGATGCCGTCTTTACGCTAAAATGATGTTGACTAGAAAGCGAAAGCGTCTTTCACACTCGATTTTCACTAGTGCTGTTCTAGCTCGCCGATCAAACGTCTTTGAATGCATTGCTCGCTCTATACCAGACTGTGAAATGCTCATTCGAATTTATCAATACCCGTACACACGGTCATCAAGGCCTCAGTCAAACAATTCTCCATGCTACTTCAGGTGGGTTTCTAAATGATTAATACACAGCCCTCTAAGGAGCACGCTACTTCATAGACCTTCTCTTCATGCTCTGACTGCATTGTGAATAATTTGTTCTTCTAAAGTGCGTTCCCAAGGTCTCACTTTGGGAAACTCCAGCCATTTATTTTGATTTGATCTCGAGCTTATGAGTAATTATGAAGTGCCATAGGGCACATTCTGCCTAGTCAGCAGAACAGAAAGCAAACATTAATTTACCATGCTTAGAGTCAAAGTATTACGAACACGGAGTTGAGTCTATGACTGCCACGGAAGGGAGGGGAAGGAGCGGAGATCATGTTAAACCAGTGACATTAGCAGAATGCAAATGTGCTGCGACCGGCTCCTGCAAAGTTGCGGTGTTAAAATTGTTTGGAGTGAGCACAAAAAAAGTTTCTTTTCTCTCTTTGAGCAACTTTCCGAGTGCAGTTCAAGAAAAGAAATCCCTCCAGGACACGGAAACAAGAGAAGAGCCTGCCAATGGACAATCCGATGGGAAAACACACAGGGACACACTGATCCGTGGGGAGCCTAAATACAGCGACGCTAAATCCTGCGAGGGATTTAAATAATGCTAGAGGTTCAGCGGGGCCACGTTTAGTATCCAAACATGTGCGATTGTCCAGTGAAGCCACTGCCTGCACAAATGTCTCTAGGGCACCAACAATAAATAGATGAATAGGTCTAGATGGAGCAATTAAAAAGTTTACAATTCGCTTCAAGTGGTCAACTAGATCACAGGAGCCTGAGGGGGCCACAAACGCACACTCAAAGGATTATGGGTTACTTTAAGAGACCGCAATGCCTGCCGAAAGCACCGTGGCTGCAGTATTGGCGAAGTTGCACTGTCTTGGCTGACCTCTTCCGAGAAAACGATGCGTTCTGCTGCAATGCTCTGCTTATTGAAATCATCTATGTAAAAATCACAGCCATCCAGCACATTAGCAGTGAAATTAATTGAAATAAGACAATTCAGCACATGCTGCTCAGTGGGCCCTCCTATCTCTGCACTCCATTGCTTTCATTTGCAGCCCTCTCACTGGAGATAATGATCACATTTAGCTGCAGTGCCCCTAATAAGATGACAACCGTGGCCACTGCGGGCTCCCACTGATGCTAAAAAGCAGGCCACAAAGTCATCTTTAGACGCAAATTACTTAACGTGCATTAATGAGGGGCTAAAAGTTTTGGTGATGCATTGCTCTCAAATCAATGATGAAGCGTGTGAGTTTTTAAAAAGCAACGAGGCATTGGCATTGTGCACGGGTGAAGGGAGAATGTGTCGTAGTAGTTGGTTTCTGTTCAATCTGGGTACTGGGATGGGTTAACCAAGTCCGCCTTTGAGATACAAGCACAAAATGACCACTTTCCCTTAGGATGTAGGCTGTAGGGCACAGAAGAATGAGTCAAATCTATGCGTAAACTACAATGAGTAATTACAGAATAGGCTGATTATTTTTCAGAGGTGTGTGTGGGAGGTTAATTGGCTGTAGGAGAGCTGAGGGAGGATTTGGCCAGCTCCAGGATACGAGGGTCAGTCAGACATGCGGTAGGGGAGAGAGGTCAAAGGGAAGGCTGGGAAACTCCTCTGCTGGTTAGTAATTACTGAAGGGGTCAAGACCAGGTGTGCATACACATGCACACACGCACTCATGCACAAGCACAAGCACATACACCTCACATACTTACATACGATGGAAAAATAACAAACACCTTACTCCCTCACTATCAGCGAGCTTCTGCTGTTTCCTGTTTACATGCACTCTTGGGTTATTTTTTTCAACCCAAAGCCTAGGTTGAGCCTTTTGGGTAATTTTTGGGGGTTATTTTGTTCAGTGTTTGGTTAGTTTTTGTGTTTCCCAGCTCCTGGGTGTGTTTGTGTACGTATTATTTTATCTATAAATCCGTTATTGTGCTGTATATCATTTAATTTTATGCAAAGCAACATACAGGGGCGCTAAACGAGTGTTGGGTCGCTCTTTCCGCACGATGGAAATGCCTGATGCTTTGCTCTTGCATTAAATTTTATGATTTTATTCAAAGAGATACATAATATAAATACTTAGGATGTTAAAATATGTTCTCAGAACTGTATACTGATTGTTTATGGACAGGTTGGGGAGCCAGTCACCATATATTTCGGCTACGAGTGAAAGGCAAGGCGGCTGTCTGAAGTTAGAAGTTACCCTACTGAACACGATACAAGCTCTGGCACGAGATCCAGCGGCGTTGCAGTGGAAACCGGACAACAGAGACTGGACGATTATGCTTGAATTACTTCTAAATGTTTAATTTTTACTTCTAATATTTGATAAACAAGCTTAAATGTAGGCAATATGCATTAAAAACTATATAAAATATGCTATACTGTAAAGTATTTTTAAAAAGTTTAGATGATTTTAGTTAATCCGTAAACATCAATTCACATATGAAGTAAAAAAATAAGCTAGTATTATAGTTCAAACGAATGAAAAAAAAAATCAATCTATTATCCTGGGTTAAATCAACCATTATGCTGGGTAAAATTAACCCAACATGTGTTCTGTCTTATATTTACCCAGCCCTTGGGTTAACAACATCCCAGTGTTTTTAGAGCATGTGTTGTGGACTTAAAGAAAACTCTTATAACATACTTTTCACAATCTCATTGTTTTTATTTGTTTGCTAACAGTGGGCATACAGTACATGCATCACTAGAGAGTCAAGTTATAAACATTTCCACCACCACATCTTAATTTATTTTAAAGCAATGCTAATTTTAACACTATTCTTTTATTATATTCTCACTTTTTTTGTTGTAAAACAAAACAGAAATGATGCATACATTTGAATATTATGTGATATTTATCTTATTTTTCTTTTATCTTCACACATTACTTCTATATTCTATAGTGCTTTTTTATAGTAGTTTTCTATAGTGCACAAGTTTATTTTACTCTTTATTTAGATCATCATTTGTAAATATGTAATATGCATTATTCATTTTATTCCTTCATATTATTATATCATCTAAGATTGAAAGTATGGGTCTGGGGTAGCCTAAACAAAATTGATAAAAACTTTCTATACCATTTCTATAGATATCTGAAAACATGTCTAAGAAGATCAAGGGACTTTTTTGTATAAAATTGTACCTGTTCAGACAGCTCTGGACTCAAAGGTTCTCCACCTTGTCAATCAAACCCTTCTCTTCGCCAGCACTGGGTAAACACTTCAGCCGCCCTGTGACGGTGGAAACGGTTGTTTGTTTTCCTTCTGTTTTCCATCCCTTTCTTTTCCCTATTTCCCACTACTTCCCAGAACACAGTGGGAGTCGTGCCTAATGAGCCACCACCCAGCATCTCCTCCTCTCCGCACCAGCCATGCAACCCTTAATCTGTGACTTAACCTGCCCACTGAGCGGCACTGCTGGCAGGAGAAATTACAGCCCTGCGGTTTACCCAGACTGCACTGTACCCCTCTCACAACATTTAATTAATCCACTAGGGAGCGAGATCTTGCTAAATATAATCCCACCGCAGAACCCTGCCGTTCACACTGCCCTTCTGATGTGCCACTGAAGAGACACGCAGCGATGAAAGCGCAATTAGATATGTATAAATATTGTTATTAACAAGACGATTGCTAGAGCAGAAAGAGAGTGGAAGGTGAGGTAGATGAAAGGTGCTTAAAAGAGGCTCCCCGCACCAAGACAGAACATGGCGTGCTTTTCTGAGCTCCTGTCTGTATCATTCCCCAAACAGTCTCCCCAGCACTGCCACAGGAGCCGGATGAGTTCTTTCGTCAGGAGGGGCTTTAGTCACACAATGTTCTGAGATTTATCCGTGAAGGAAAACCCCGAAGAACAAATAGAGTTCTCTCGGGGCGAAGACAAAAAGAGGACATTCTCACTCAATGGCCATTTCGGAGCCCAGGTGTCAGAGCTAAAACACTTTCAGCCTGATCAATGTATCGCCAACACAGAAACATCTCATATGCCACCCCGTGCCATTCGACCACCTGCGATAACTCAAACCTGCCTCACGTTCCGACGCCCCACCTCCGTCCGCCAAGCTCTGCTGTGGGGTTATACTCATTTCCACTAAAAGCACTTTGGGGCAAATGTTCAATCAGACCCAAGATGATCTTAGCTGGAGAGGCAACAGGAAACAACGAATAAATAAAGGGCCTGCAGTAAAACCGAGAGCAGTGGAAGTGGACCCTGAAAGGATCAATCCTGGTAATTGCTGTGGTAGAAAATGAATCAGGCAGGAGGAGAGAGAAAGAGTGAAAGGGAGAGAGAGATGTGGCCATATAAACACGGAGTGGTAAACAAGTGCAAGAGGAGCTGTGGGAGCACGCTAAGGCACCGGTTACACACAAACAGACATGACCTGCAGCCTGAAAACATGCCGCACAGCCTCCAAGAAAACAAACAGCAGGTGGCCTACAAACCTGCTTGCATTACAAGTAACTTTACACCTTGCTTATTCAGATAGAATTTGGAAGGCTTTCTATATGGATATAGGAAGTCAAAACTGATAATTTCTGCACTTTTACTGATGTCATGTGGCCATTTGAAAAGTGCTGAAGAGGAAAGAAATGTGCATGTGAGGACGTGAGATTATGAGGCAATCTCTCAGCTCGGGTGTCAGGTCTCATTTGGAGCGGAAGTAGATAGTTGCTCCTGCTGCAGCACTTAGAATCACCTCCAAAAGCCCCGAGGCTATGGCAGACAGCCTTCTTCTATAAGTGCAGTGTAAGAATGTATTTAGCCGTAGACAGGTAGGCGGGAACGGGGGTGGGAGGCCGAGAGGTGCGCGGCTTGGGTTTCCAGCTCTGCAATAACCGGAGGATGATCGTGTCATGTGAGCATAATGAAATGGTCACTGAGATGGAGATGGAGATGATGATGATGGAAGACAAAGGCCCTCAGATTTCACTGATCATCAGAATGATCTGTGCATGCAATTTTATTAGTGAATAGAAATTTATTTTATCCAATATTATATTATATGAATTATAGGAATTGTGGGTAATATTATTTTCCAATGTATCTCTACTCTTTTTTTACAACAGCATTAATCAGAACAAGCGGTATACTTTACAAACCGTTTGCTGGTCCTTGAAGAAATAGTTCATTAAAAATGAAAATTCTGTCATCATTTACTCACCCACCTGTATACCTTTCTTTCTTCCGTGGAACACAAAATTAAGATATTTTGAAGAATTGTGCTAATTTTGCTAACCAAATAGTCTTGGTTACCATTGACTTCCATTGTATGGAAACTCTGGCCACTGAGACATTTCTCAGAACATCTTTGTTTATGTTGCACAGAAGAAAGAAGTCATACAGGTTTAGAACGCCATGAAGGTGAGTAAATTATGACCATTTTCGTTTTGGGGTAAAATATTTTAGAAATATGCTGCTGAGGTTAATTGATGGAGAGGAATCCAGCTGTGAACAATACTGCAATCTGAGTAACACATAAAAGCTCATTTATATATATATAGTTAAATTGTACTGGACGGAACCCTGAAGCATCAAGGTCAACAAAGCATGTGCAACTAAATATTCAAATATTTTGCAACTCAGTCTGAAAAACTTAAAACTGTAAGTTGCAAATGCATTTGTGCATGATGCAACATGAAATCAATTCTGATTTAAAAAAATATTCGAAGAGCATTTTCTAGCTGACAGCAAGACATCAAAACATTACACTACATCTACACAATAACTCAATAATATAATACAGTATAAGAAAATAAATGACCATGAAACCGTTACTAGGGTGCAAACTAGATTTTTCCATTAAATAAGGTCTGTCCCGTGTATTTTAATTTGAATGCACTTTTTTTATTAGAAACAAGGTCATCTCTCTTTACTGTCTTCACACTTACAATAGAAATCACATTCAAGCCAAACATCTCAAGAAGAAGCGTGCATTTGCTAAAGATGGACAGTGCCTTTTCAAACAACAGAAAAGACTCATAATATCAGTATGCCACCCACTAAAAGCATGAGTGTCGTTAAATCAATAATTCATTTACTTTAATGAGATAAGTACTTTGGAAACTAATTGCATGCCGCCCCATTTAGTCAAGCTATTCAGTGGCCTTGATGCAAAATCTGCCTTACGTGGCTTCAGGACACACCAGGTTTAGATAGTTGCATCTTTGTCCGAAGTTGTGTCATTCTCAGAACAACACTGCATTAGTTAAATCTCACACATCCTGGTCACTTACACTACTACCTGTATATGATTCAATGGTGTCTCCAAAAGAAAACCTTTGCATTTTGAGTAAATGTGCCGATATGTAATATCTATGCAAATTTGGAGGTAGCCACCACAGACTTTATCAGAGAAGTGATGTTCAAAAAGTGCATCTCTGTATTAGATGGGGACTCACCTTTACTGACACCTATTTCACAGATGACCTCCTGTAACATGGGGTCACTGTACAGTATAAGCATACAGACTGAAATTTGAAAATATATGTTTACTGTGAAAAATATTTGGCTTGAGAAAAACTTTGAAACTTAAACTTTTAAACAGGCATATTTGTTTGTTACTCTAAGAAGAATTGCTGTAACAGGATTTAATTGCATCTAAAGTGAATTACCAATGATCGAACCCCTCAATTATTCTCGTTTCACCTGGTTGAGATCTCAGATAGTTAGACATCAAATGAAACCAACCAATCACATCCAACTAGTTTTTAGATGAAGGTACAAGTGATCTTCTTGGCCAGAAGGACTAAGCAATATTCAATGAAAGCATTATTGCCTAGCAATAATGAATGAATGTGATGCACATTGATTTAAAGTACCACCAGTATGCCATTCACTGTACAAAATAGCCAATTAAGCTATCAAGCAGGTCCACAATTATTTATCAGTGTTGAATTAGTCTGCCATTTGTGTATTTAAAAAGGGGACATGTCAAATCAGAGCACTGATTATGCGTTTCATTTTGTGTTGATCTTATTCAATCCAATTTAATTGTCTAATTCTTTAATGGAAAACAGAACTAGTCACGGGTGCTGCATCAGGCTTTTTGTTTTCTTAAACTGTTGTGGAGCCTAAAAGGCAAATGTAAATTAGCACAGCTTAATGCAGTTAAGCGGTTTTAAAATGATTCTTTGTATTTCGAAATTCAGAACAAGCAATGTATAGCAAAAAAACGTTTACAGCAAACGTCTCCAAAAGTTCTACACTGGATTTTCGTTGAGTGAAGTTTTGCAAGCATTAGTCCCATTTTAATCGGCCATCAGCCACATGCAGGGAAAAAAAACACACATCATAATCACTGTCAAGTTTTATTATACTGTATATTTTTATTATTGTAAAATGGCAAATACAATGCTTTTGATCTATTAAGCATTACATCCACAGATATTAGTGTATGTTATATGACCAATAAATTGATATGTTAGGGGAGACCGGGGCTAGTTGTCACACGGGAAATTTTGGCCAATAAATTAATATGTTAGTGTAGAATGGGGCTAGTGGTCACACAGGAAATTTAGGTACAAACTCAATGGTTATTTATATACACACACACACACACACGCACGCACGCACGCACGCACGCACGCACGCACGCACGCACGCACGCACACACACACACACACACACACATTTCCTTATTGTTACGGAATAGAATATTAATTCAACAATAACGAAACGTGATATATATGTATATATTTATTGTTATACATTTATGTTGATGATTGTTAACTTTTGATTGTTTTTCATATTATCAAATGAATGATGTATTCTTTTTTATATATATTATAGAATATTTTCAACAATAATGAAACATTAAGCAAAAATCTAAAAGATTCAAAAAATAACAAACCATTGCTTTGACCAACTTTAATGCAATTTATGAATTGCACCCTAACATATAAAACATGTGACAACTTATCTTTTAACAACTATACACATATATAGTGTTTACTTTATAGTATTATATTAGTTTATATTATGTATACTACTGTATATTACAGCCAATAAAATTACTATAAATTGTTACCAGAAGCTATATATGTACTAACAACAGCGGGACCAAACTAGCAAGCAAACCAAAAGTTATATAACATCAGAAATTTCTATTAAAGTGTGTCATTTTTAGTCTGGTAGCATATTTCTGAGGGACATGTGGCATATGTATTGGTGACGGCTCATGTATTCCTGAGGGTCACCGTGGGGATTCCTGTACTTGATCTCATACCTGTTGAGCTAACACATTTTTTGAACAGGAAAGGATTTCATTACATTAGCATGCTGTGCTCTGACTAAATTTGTAAGTTTAATCAGCTTCAATTAAATTACAAGCCAAACATAGAAAGTGAGGAGCGCAGCAAACGTGTCTGTTGCCGTCTGCTTCCATCAGTGAAATCAAGGATGTTTTTAAGCAGGTCTTATTTTTTTTTAACCTGCACACATGTATTATACCGTGTATGCATGAATAATACATGCACTTACATGGACGTACACTTGCACATTCACATACCCATGAGCATTGGAAAAACCTATGCGGATTTATCATCGTTTGCATGTATAGGAGAGATGCATGAGGAAGCCGCATGCTGCGCAGATCAAGCTGTATATATCGATTTCCCGCAAACAAAAGATATTGTAAGGCCATGAATATGTAACACTAACAAACATATGCATGCACATGTAATATTTCATATCTGATCGCATCTGACTGTGTAAAACCTTGAATTTTACTCTTTTTTTTAATGCAAAAGAGGATGCATTTTACAACCTCTCGCCAGGAAACGGAGTGTGCTATAAATGTCTGCTATCTCCCAGAAACCTCCACCAACATAAGATGCAAACTCATAACTCCAGACATCCCCTGGGAGATGTTATTTTGGTATTACATGCCCGTGAGACAGTTGTATTATAATGATAGCATGTTATGAATGGCCTCTTAATAACATGCCTTAAAGAGATGAATGAAAATTTACACTTAATCAGATATGTATGTACACAAAAAATCATAAAGTAAATAAAGGTTTTTTATTTTTGAAAGCTGTCTGCATGGATACATGCCCCAAAAAAGAATGTTGACACTAAAATCAAATTTAAACACACAGGCCTGGGGTTATTACAATATTTTTTTTAAAATAAATTATATTTGTAAAATCACAAAGTCACATTACGGTCATTTTTGAGCTCTCTCGTAATGGATCACTGGAATGTATTTTAATATTATTATTCATTATTATTTGTTTATCATATTGTGGGTTTTAGATTTTTATATATATTGGCTTGCTGTTAAAAAGTGTTAAGTTTCCAAATAATTTTGGGCCCACAAGAGGTTTGCAATCATTAATCATCTTAAATTTTGATGCAGTCAAACTGTTCAGCATCATCAATTTTAATATTTTACTGAAACTGTCTTTCCAAGACAAACGATAATAACTATGCTCATTATATGAACCTAGTGTTTTGAGGCAATAAAATCCAACAACATGAAACCAAACAGATAAATGCATCAATGGTAAGAATCTAATCAGGAGTTTGACAAAGTCGCATGTAATCCATTCTCAGATCTCTCTGTGCATCAATCCAACAGTCATTTATCTGTGCATAAGACGCTCTGAGAGGAATCAATTGCCGACGATATGAGTGATCCACATTTTCAAAACCTAATGCATCTCTTCATAGATTTGCCGATTTACAAAAATCTCCTCCATCAAAGTCGGGGTGGAGATATCAGTGGAAAAGGTGGGCTGTTCGGGACCCCTGGACAGTGAGTGATGCATAACATCTCCTCTGCAACGAGAGACACTGAGCGACGGATTGATAAAGAGGGGCGTTGTTGTCTAGATCAGCATTTATATATGCACTCGGGTTTGTTATGCGTGTGTGTGCGCACATCTGTGCGCTTACACGAATTTATGTACGCTCCCCTCGCTGTTCGATAGAGATCAGCAGTTGAGACCGTCTCCACCCGACCTCACCCCTCCGAACCCCCCACCCCTTGCACGCACAATCCGGAGAGGAATGATTTAAAGGTGCTGAGATTTGTGGGTTCAACCCACGGCCAGACGAGCTGACACCTCCATAAATCAGAGCGGGTGGCCTGCCGCACACAGCCCACCTGCGAGCCGCCCCCCGGCCAGCCTGGCCTGAAACGCTGACGCCATACTACCTGCCCCTTGCCGGACACACGCATCTTGAACAGCCCTCATTAACTCCTGAGCCTCAGCTAAACCTCGGAAAAAACACACACGCAGATATAAACACCCACACAAACAGGCCGGTGTTCCAGTCCAGGTGATTAGGAAACAGCAAACCTCACCAGACAAGCACTTGTTCTAATCCCAAGAGGGAATTCCTGTGATGTGGCGACCCAACATGTTGTGCCCTGCAGCCAAACAAACTGCTTCTAATGCACTGGTAAATATGGAATTGTTTCTTTTTCTTTTTTTGATGCACTTTTTTGTGCAATTCACCTCCTTGGCTTATAAACACATCAACAAAACATTCGTTTAGAAGTTCCCTCCACTGTTTTAGATGTAAATGAGAGTAAAGCTGCAGCTCCCAAAAGGGGTGACTTTGTTTAGTCAGCGTCTCTATAAAACACAACGCGTTACCTTATCTAAAAGATGCTGATGAGTACAAATTTCACTGCTATTTTAGAACAAAATTAGCACTGAAACTAACTGGTTATATTTAATATAACTAGATACTGCCGCATAAGTTTGTGCTTAACTTTCTCTAGAACTTTCTTCTCACTGACCTTCTACCAAGGAGAAACGAAATGCATAAAATAATAAAAAAAGAAACGAAAAATGCCACAAGTACCACAACTGTCAACCCCATGACTTTTAATCGGGCCAGGACTGTCATTGCGGCCCGCCCTCCACAGGGTCCGAGCTGGGCTAGAGCTGGCCTTACCTGCACCAGGGGACCAGGGGCCAACAAGGGACATGTTCTTAATTAAAACTGTATGGCTTCGGGGGCCTGAACTGTCACTCAGACAGTGTACCATTACCTTTACAGATGAGAGCTCGGGCCATGCTGGAGGCACAAGGGAGGAGAAAAAGTCAAAAGGGGAACCTGAGGAACCGAAGGAAGAATGACCGCTGCTAATAAAAATAAATGATCAGTGCTGTACAGTTACGAATCATCTTCCTGCAATCCGTGCACTTTCTTCCACTTTGTCCTTGGACCACAAAGCCATAATTAAATATTAGTAAAAAGTTACGATGTTCTTCTTTATTAGACACTCCACGCTAGTCCTTGGTGCCTGAGGGGGATCGAGACAAACTGCCTATCAACCCTGCAAAATAATGACGGATGCGTCATACCACACTAGTAGAAGGATCGTCACTATTAAAGTGAATTATTTGTTCATTTGTCTCATTATATGGCCCTATTCAAATCATTCAGCGCCGTGCAGCGTGTGCGATTGTTAGTAATGAGATCCTATGATAAAACGATAAGATCAGATTTCTCCGTCGTGATAAAAGACACCTCTGTGTACCCACACTCAGACTGATGAAAGTGCACACGACACTTTTGTGTGTAATAAGATCTCTGATCACCTGTACCGTGTTTGAGGTTGACGGCACTTAGACAAACCTAACATCAGCGAAGCTGTAAACCAGCGATTGATTGATTCCAAAGGTGAAACAGATGCTCTTATTGATGAGCCATTTAACTCAATTCAGTCTGTGGAAGAGAGGGTCTCAAATGTGTTGAGTGAACCTTGGGGAGCAGGGTTGGACTAGACACCTGGGACACAGCAAGACACAAACATCCTTAACAATGCTCCTATCCATTGTCACGCGGCTCACACCTGTGCAAACAGCAAGGCAAACATGCTTGCATAGGGACAAAATCTTTTTTTTTCAGGATTGTCACCATTGTGCTGCGGTGAGACTAATAAAAACTGTGATGTAAAGGAATATATAATGACATAAAAAGAAAAAATGCTTAAAAGAAACATCTCATTTTAACAGGGTTGTGCAAAAATCACAATTAAAGAATTGCCTCCAGAATTGAATTGACAAGTCATCTATCTATCTATTAGGAGTGGCACGGTTCACAAAACCCACGGTTCGGTTCATATCACGGTTTTAGGGTCACGGTTTTCGGTTCTGTACGGTTCTTGTTGTTGTTGTTTTTTTATTTACTTCAGCATATGATATATAGCTTAATCATCCACAATTAGGATACAGTATTAAAAATTGTTATATCAAGTTGTTTCCTAACTGGCTGTCTACCGAGTCCGACACATTGGCGTAACATTTTTCATGTTAATCATATCAATTTTGATCAGAACAATGCACTGTGGCTTTAATTCAGCTGACCTGATTAACACATTTCACTATGAAGTGTTCCGTGTGTTTCACAATCACCATATGACATCCAGCGCTGTGGAAAAAAAAAAAAAAATACACGAAAACACAACACTGCCAGAAGTTTTTGCCCAAACTTCAAAGGCATGTTTAAATTATTAGATCTAGAAGCATCTTAACTTTTAAATGTTACATTTATCATGTGAACTACTTATATACAACATATGAATGTGTGTATGAGACAGAGGGGAACACGGTCTTGCAGCAGATGTTGCCCATCATAAATCAAAGCACGAGACAGACAGGGGTCGCAGGAGAACACCGGAAAATGTAATAGAATGGACAATATTTGCCTGTATTTGCAATCCACGAGCCGTGGTTCAGCTGCGCGACTTGCGAGACAAACACTGCCAGTGTATGTCTGCTCAACGGGCACGTGCGGCGCGGCGCGGCTCTCGCACTGCATCTGCCCTGCTATACGATGCTAGTGCATCCTCCACCTCCGGGCAGCCTTCCTTATCTCTCCCACTTTCATTTCTACATGTGACGTGACCTGCAGCACTCCACTTTTACTTTACTGTATGTCCACACAAACCTCTTATTTCGCGCGAAAAGGACACCCACTGTCTGAGGTAACATACGGGCACGAGGATACATTGCGCATGCGCGAACCGTGCGACGCACACACACCGAACCGAGACAAGCGAACCGAACGGTTCGGTTTTTTTCCATGTACCGTGCCACCCCTACTATCTATCTATCTATCTATCTATCTATCTATCTATCTATCTATCTATCTATCTATCTATCTATCTATCTATCTATCTATCTATCTATCTATCTATCTATCTATCTATCTATCTATCTATCTATCTATCTATCCATCCATCCATCCATCCATCCATCCATCCATCCATCCATCCATCCATCCATCCATCCATCCATCCATCCATCCATCCATCCATCCATCCATCCATCCTACATACATACATACATACATACATACATACATACATACATTCATCCATCCAAACATACATTCATCCATACATCCACACATTAATTCATTCATCCATACATACTTACATTTCATCCATACATACATTCATCCATCCATCCATCCATCCATACATACATTCATCCATCCATACATGAATTCAAATTCAGGAACTGAAAGCCATTTAAAAAGCATTCTGAATTTTATTCTAAATGGTGCAAAACCCCAGTTGTTAACACATATAATGCAAACCACTGTGTTCAAAGCACCACAGAGATCACTTACAAAAAGATGCCATTCCTTATGCAGAACTTTATACAATTTTATCTAAATAAACCTACAGAACCATTCAAGGCATCAAATTATAGTCAGTGCCACAGGGCGGCCATATAATGCATATATATGACCGTGCACACATGTGTACTATCCGGCTTTTCTCATTTCTTCTTGTTATTGCCAGCACAGGAGAAGGCCTCTGGGGCAAACATTACATAAAGAACAAGAGGGAAGTTTTCACTTCACCTCAACTTTGGGCAGCTGTTCCGTTCTTCCGTTGCAGCCCTGCAGCATTGCAGTTTGTCGAGCTTTCTCAAAAAAAAAAAAAAATCAATCAGACGCGTCTCAATTAATCTGCCGAGTGGCGCATTGATTTTGCCTCTAAATTGGGTCAACAGGATTGTCTATTTAAAGGGCAGGACCCTTTAATCATCATTTTATGTCCAATAGACTCGCCAGAGCTGCAGCAGTCCTGATGGCCTGAGCTAAAGAACAGATTCCTGTCCTATACAGCAGATATATCCTCCTCTCTCTCCGACAGCAAACATCCATGCGGCCATAAAACCAGACATGCACACTATAGCAACTTCCCATGTGGCCTCTGCTAGGACAGCACTGTTTTGATTAAGATGTGTGGGAATGCATGTTGTTATGCTTGCTACACCTGCAGACAAACTGTACATGCCGGATGGAGCTTTGTAGTGGTGGACACTACTCTGTCATAACTTATTTCTAGTCCCTCTACAGGCTCTTTGAATGGCAGAGGTATGCTGTGTTCAGAAAAGAGAGACACGCAAGTGATGAAATCAGATCAGTTTGTTCAGTGAGTGTCACCAATATGCAGTATATCTACATCTACAAAAGACACAGAAAGTAGCTGCCATTGTGGAAAGGCTGAAAACTGGTCAATTTAGTATTTTTAAGCTTAATTTTTAAAGTGCATCTGAGTCTATTTCCTACATAGTTTCTTTACTGCTTGTCACAACAAAAAACAAACAAAAACACATAAAAAATTGTAAAAAAGAAAAGAAAACAAAAGCCCTCTATATTTCATTCCCAGTGGTCCATATATATATATATATATATATATATATATATATATATATATATATATATATATATATATATATATATATATATATATATTGCCAAAAGTACTGGGACACCCCTCCAAATCATTGAATTTAGGTGTTCCAATCACTTCCATGGCCACGGGTGTATACAATCAAGCACCTAGGCATGCAGACTGCTTCTACAAACATTTGTGAAAGAATCAATGAATTTGGTCAGTGAATTTGTGGTACTGTACCACAATAGGTTGCCATCTGTATAATAAGTCCATTCGTGAAATGTCCTCACTACTAAATATTCCATGGTCAACTGTTAGTGGTATTATAACAAAGTGGAAGCAATTGGGAACAACAGCAATCGGTAACAATGGCACATAAAATCACATAGTGGGGTCAGCACATGCTGAGGCGCACAATGCGCAGAAGTTGTTAACTTTATGAAGAGTTAAGTTACTGACCTCCAAACTTCGTGTGGCGTTTAGATTAGCTCAATAACAGTGCATAGAGAGCTTCATGGAATGGGTTTCCCTGGCCGAGCAGCTGTATCCAATCTAGGGCTGCAACGACGCGTCGACGTCGTCGCGACGACTACGAAACTACGTGAAATGCGTCGACGCGTCGGCGGCACAATATTTACGTTCTAGAATGGAACAGAAGATCTAGAATAATGGCAGCTTCTGCTCCCGGGCATAGTGAAAATGATAATTTATCATATAAAGCCAGACCGCGACATTCAAAAGTGTGGGAGTACTTTAAACAGAAGCCGAATAAAACTGTGCTTTGTTCACTCTGTAACGCCGGTTTCACACTGCACGCGGTGGCAGAGCAGGAGCTGTGCGCGTGGAGAGCGGGAGCTTTCACACTGCAGTCAGTGTTGCCAAGTCCGCTTTTTTCCGCGGAATTGGGCTACTTCTACACTGTTGCCGTGGGCTGTGTCTCATGTCCGCGGGTTGAAGCAAAAAAAAACACATATTTAACCCCCCGAACCCCCGTTTACCAAAGAACCTCCCCGAAACGCGATTGAGCTTGTTTTGGGCTAGTTTTGAGTAACGAATGGGTGGGTTTTGTTGTGTAAACCTGGCAACCCTGCTGCCAGTGTTCTCTCGCGCAGCTGAACCGTGGCGCGTGTATTGCAACAGACGGTCACATTTTCCTGGGTTCTTCTCCGACCCCAGTACGTCTCGTGCTTTTATTTATTATGGGCTGCATATATCTGCTGTAAATGCGACCTGTTTCCGCTCTGTCCCAAACACATATGCATAATAACTTGCTGTATATAGGTAGTTTACATGATTAAAGTAATATTACAGTTAAGATATGCCTCTAGCTTTAATCATTTAAATGTGTCTTTGAAGTTTGGGCAAAAACTTCTGGCAGCTTTAGTCGTTGTTTATGCACCTTCAAAATAGACGACTAGTTATACATTAACACTATGCTGAAAGCTCCTGTATGTGAACCTTTTGCAGATAAATAAATAAAGTAAATCATACTCAACTACTATAGTAAACAACTTTTCCTAATTAGGCCTACTCTGTATACATTTTATGATGAATAGTATCATTATATATTATGTTTAAAAAGCTTCTTGTGTTCATATATTTCATTATAAAATGGCATACTATGTACACTACCCTTCCTGAAATACAATTAATATTGTCATCATTCATTGATTTCATGTTAAAATAATATACAAATTCACTACCCTCTTTGAAATACAATAATCAGTAAAAAAGAATAATAAGATAAATCTGGAAAAATAATCGTTAGATTAGTCGACTAATCGAAAAAAATAATCGTTAGATTAGTCGACAGAAAAAATAATCGTTAGTTGCAGCTCTAATCCAATCCTTACATCACTAAGTGCAATGCAAAGCGTCGGATGCAGTGGTGTAAAGCACGTCGCCACTGGACTCTAGAGCAGTGGAGACATGTTCTCTGGAGTGACATATCACGCTTCCCTGTCTGGCAATCCGATGGACGAGTCTAGATTTTGGCGATTTCCAGGAGAACGATACTTTCCTGATTGCACTGTGCCAAGTGTAAAGTTTGGTGGAGGGGGGATGGTGTGAGGTTGTTTTTCAGGAGTTGGGCTTGGCCCCTTAGTTCCAATGAAAGGAACTCTTAATGCTTCAACATACCAAGACATTTTGGACAATTTCATGCTCCCAACTTTCTGGGAACAGTTTGGGGATGGCCCCTTCCTGTTCCAACATGACTGCACACCAGTGCACAAAGCAAGGTCCATAAAGACATGGATGAGCGAGTTTGGTGTGGAGGAACCAGGACAGAGTCCTGACATCAACCCAATAGAACACCTTTGGGATGAATTAGAGCGGAGACTGCGAGCCAGGCCTTCTCGTCCAACATCAGTGCCTGATCTCACAAATACGCTTCTAGAAGAATGGTCAAAAATGGACTTTGAGGATTTTTCTGAAGAACATTGGGCAGTTTAACTGCTCAGGACAAATAAGGGACTCATGAACAACCATCACAAAAACAAAAAACAGCTGTGGGTCATCCAGGGAATGACACACAGTATTGAGAATTAATGGTTCATAAACTTTTGAAAGGGGGTTATTTTAATAAATTCAGCTTTTTTTTTTTTGTCTTGTGGACTATATGTAAACATTTTTATGTAAAATATCTTATTCAGGACAGTAATACATAAAAAATAACATGCATTTTATGATCTCTTTTATTTAGGTAAAATCACATTTACACAGATTCTGCAAGCGGTCCACATACTTTTTCTGGCCACTGTGTATATATATATATATATAATATGTCATCAGTTGAGCCCAATTAGATATGAATATTAAAAGGTTAGATCAGATTTTTTATCAAGCTATTATTATTTTTACATTTAGATACATATGTAAGGCAGAAGGCCATGTGACAAAAAAAGATACTGTATGAAGGTTCTTGAAGTCTATAAAAAAAATAAAAACAGCTTAAAATAAGTATCATACATGATGTACATAATAATCAAAATGCCCTCATAATGGGCAGGAAACAAAGTTAACAAGTAATTTCAAAGTTTATGTTGTCTTTCTTTGCCATCTACAAATAATTTCCCCAATTATATCATGCTTTTTTTTTAAAAAAATGCTCTTAACATGCTGATTAATAATGCTAAATGTAGATGGAAAAACATCACAAAGCTGGTTTGAATGGTCAGAGTCATATATGACGACCATATAGTGAGAGAGAAACAACGTGCAAGGAACGGAAAGAGCTTCAATGAAACGCTCTGACTCTAGATAAAAATATCAGAGGATATAGCGCCGAAAGATCAATTTCACTATAGTAGTCAACTCACCAGCACATATGCATTAGTGGAAGTACTGTACTATTTAAACATGAATTTATATAACTACAGATTGAAGCACATTTCAGATTTTAATCCCATTTCAAATGAAATGACATGGATGTGTTTGGGATCAGTTAGTAAAATACTAAAAATATATATTTTTTGCAGTTCAGACTACAAAAGCTAAGAGATTTAAGTCAAATACAGTGAAGAAAAAAGTGTTTGAAGAAAGTCAAAGTATCACATGTCTGATGGGTTACGCTTATTTTAATTTGATTTCAAACCACATGCAATATGGATGCGGTTTGGATCCAGTTTGTAAAAGTCTGTCTGAACGCAAACTTAGTGTTGCATAGCTGATGAAATTTTCCATGCACTGGGTGCATCTAAATGTAAAAAATCCATTGATACACTGTATATCAATGCTGTGGGCTACATGAGCACAGTCGCTATTTCCTTTCTCTTCCTCTCTGATTTACTCCAGCTGTCTGAGGGGGCTCTGGAGGAAGCCTCCTTATGAAAGAGGATGACTGTCTTAAGAGTTGTGATGATGAATGTTGCCGTGACGACGTAGAGGCACGTGAGACAGGAGTGCCGGTTGTTTATGGATGAGACTGAGGTACCATGGCAGCCATTGTAAATCCTCTAGCTGCACACCTTAGGAGGCGAGAGAAAAAAATGGGAAAGTGCAGAAGAATAGACCACTACTCTTTCTCTGAGCCATGTAGGATGCCAGCGTCTTATTGGATAGCGGCTAATATAAATGACTTTATGACTTCAACTAGTAAAAGGAAAGAGAGCAGTGCATGATAACTTGAACCCGGTTAGCTCATTTGTTTGGTAAAAGCGACTCAAGCACCCGGGCCATGCTGTTGGCACATCCGAGCAAATGTAACCTTACATTTCCGATAAGAGCCAGTGTGCGTTAATAAGAAAGGCCACTGGAGAATCTAACCCATCTCAACCTCTCAAGACTTCTGCGTCTCCTCTCAGCCAAGTCCCAACTTCCCACCTACAGAAAAGGGCTAAAAAAAGCAACAAGCCTCTATTAATGAATGTTTTTATTTATTTCCTTTAATAGATTTTGGGCCAAGGGCCCTCAGGGATTGAGGAAAGCGGTGTTTCAGCAGCTTTCAGATCCCCCTCTGAACGGGTGGAGAGGAAGAGGGAGGGACGTCAAATCGATAGTGCGCTGCACCAAGCGAAGCTACACGGTGGTTTCAGCGGGCACCCCTCTGAGCTACTTCATCTTACAGAAAGAGAAGCAATAAGCCCCGGCTGAGAGGGCGAAACAGCATCGCTGCTAATCAATTAATGGCCCTCATTCATTAAGTGATGAGTCGATTAACGAGCATGTTATTCTTGAGGAGGCTGACACATAATCATGGGAAGGCTTCATTGCATTTTTGCTTTAAAGTGAAAAGCAGAAAGGTCGCTATTGTGATTATTGTCTGGTCAGACCGTTGAGGAGAGTGGCGTACTGAATAGACAATGACTGTTCTTTTTGACATTTCTCAATCACAATAACAAAAGGATGTCATCAAGAGGGAGGTTTGTCACTATGATTAGAGCCAAGATTGTTCGCTCATCAGTTAAGGTCTTACATTACTATTGATCCAAAAACCAGAAAGCACATGGCATTTTTAAACACAAGTATGATACAAGACATACACAAGACTTCTCATGCTGCATTATTTAGCTCTGAAAATAAATAAACAGGGCTGTCAATTTTTTTATACAATTAATTATGTGTTATGCTGATGAATTAATTAAATGCATCACATTTATATTATCTTTTAAATGATTTAAGACATTTCATAATTTTGGCAGACAAAAGCACTGAATGGACATTTTGCGACTGTCAGATAGACCTCTGTTCAAACAGATTTTTCTATATATTTTTTTTTGCTTTTGCTGCCAAAACAGCCCTGACCTGTCGAGGCATGGACTCCACTAGACCCCTGAAGATGTGCTGTGATATCAGGCACCAAGATGTTAGCATAAAGATCTTTTAAGTCCTGTAAGTTGCAAGGTGGGGCCTCCATGGATCGGACTTGTTTGTTCAGCACAACCCACAGATGTCCGATTGTATTGAGATCAAGTCAGCACCTCAAACTCGTTGTTATGCTCCTCAAATCATTCCTGAACCATTTTTGCTTTGTGGCGGGCGCATTATCCTGCTGAAAAAGGCCACAGCCAGCAGGGAATACCGTTTCCATGAAAGGGTGTATGGTGTGCAACAATGCTTAGGTAGGTGGTACGTGTCAAAGTAACATCCACATGGATGGCAGGACCCAAGGTTTCCCAGCAGAACATTGTCCTAAGAATGACACCGCCTCGGCCGTCTTGCCTTCTTCCCATAGTGCATCCTGGTGCCACGTGTTCCCCAGGTAAGCGACGCACACGCACCTGGCCATCCACGTGATGTAAAATAAAACGTGATTCATCAGACAGGGCCACCTTCTTCCATTGCTCCGTGGTCAAGTTCTGATGCTCACATGCCCACTGTTGGTGCTTTCGGTGGTGGACAGGGGTCAGCACGGGCACCCTGGCTGGTTTGTGGCTATGAAGCCCCATACACAACAAACTGTGATGCACTGTGTATTCTGACACCTTTCTATCAGAACCAGCACCAACTTCTTGAGCAATTTGAGCTACAGTAGCTCGTCTGATCGGACCACACGGCCCATATTTTATTAAAGGGCACCCATTATGCAAAATTCACTTTTACATGGTGTTTGAACATATAAGTGTGTTGGCAGTGTGTGTACACAACCACACTCTGATGGTAAAAATCCTCTCGCTCCTTTTTTTTAGTCCCCATAAATCATAAGCATTGTCTCAGAACAAGCCGTTTGCAGATCCCTGGGAATGTGACATCACATTTCACAGGCCCCGCCCACACGTGTTGATGGACACTGCGATATTAGCATAGACCCCGCCCTCAGAGAGCTGTACACAGTCCGCCATGTTCATCTCCTCACCAGATAATTTAACAAGAGCATTCAAGTAAGAAATGTGTTCTGAATAAAGCTTCTAAAGTTCATTCAGTCATGAGCACTGAGTGATTTTCTGTTTTTCTTCTGTTTGATTCGTATTAACAGCAGATATATTACTGTATATTACACTGCTTTCACTTTAGTAACGTTACACAGACCTAATATACACACAGGATTTCTGTACTTCTGTACATAACCAACTGTTTGCATGTGAACTTTGTGTGTTTCTGACATAACCTTGTGTGCATTTGACAGTTTAATCGAAAGAACACATGAAAGAGAACGACTCACGGACGCGCCGACATTCAGCTCTCTGTGCGCATGCGTCGGGTATGTGTGCTCAAGTTGAGTGATAAGGCTTTAAAACACATGCAGATGATAATATTTCATGATGATGAAGAACTGCAATGTCACATGAGCGTGTCCACGATAGAGATGATCATCAAAACAAACAGATGTATCATGTTTCAGTTTTCATTCGTGTGTTCACGAGCCGTGAAGGCTCCGCCCTCTGCGAAGGGGAGCTGCAGTGCATTTGCATTTAAAGGAGATACACTGAAAACAGCTCATTTTTCACAAACCCAAAAATTGACATTTTCAAAATGGTATATTAAATGATCTGTCAGGAATTTTGATCTGAAACTTCACAGACACACTATGGGGACACCTGAGACTAATATTACATCTTGTAAAAAGGGGCATAATAGGTGTCCTTTAATATGATTAAATCACACGAACTAAATTGATGGCCCAAATTAAAGAATATAAACATAACAAAACAAAAAAAACAAACACTTTAATGCCGCTAGCCAGCCATAACTTTCAAAGGGCTATGAAAAAAATACTTTTAGAATAGCAATGGTTAGCTTAAAGCAAGGCCAATATGAATGAGGAGCTTCATTTTTGGAGTTAGGCTCCCAGAAAGCTTGAAAAAATCATGAATAGAACATGAAAAAAAGGACAATATCATATAGGCTAATCAAAACAGTGACCTCTTATTTCTAGCATGTAATGAAAGAGATTAATTAACATCTGAAATGAAGAAGAACAAGGGAAATTACTGAAGGGCTCTGTCAGTCAGCAAAGAGGAGACATCAGAGAGCAGGAGCTTTCTGTCAAACACACAAGGACGCTTGTGGGGAAAAGCCTACTAAAGGTTCAGGAAGTCTTTGAACAAACTACTATACATATAATAGTAATGACAGCGTTCGTAGCTGCACAATGATTCTGCTGTACTTTTTAATGACATTTGTAATACATAATAAAGTTACCAGGAAGGCCTAGTAACAGTGTGCGTGTAATGTGGGTTCTGCTGTCAAATTCAAGCTCAAAAATACAAATCTAATTAGTGCAGCATGACCTGAAACACATTATGGTCTCAAAAACTAAATTGAAAGATTACAATAAATATATAGGCTATATGGCTTACATCCATCTAACTGTGGTTTTAGGCATATTAAAAATCAAAAATAGATGAGAAAAACGTTTCAGAGCAAGAGAGATCTAACTACGTCAAATCTAAAACCACACTCTGTTCATAAGGGGACAAAATATAATCACGCTCTGTGCTGAAATATTGAATTTCTTTAATTTAAATTCATTTTTAAGGCTTTGTCTTCAGCTTGTGACTCAGAATCAAAACCCTCAGGACTAGATAGCAATCTAATTAACCAAGATCAATATTTTACTGAAATCGCCTCTCGCTCTCATGGCCGTATCTCCTCGGCAGATCCATTCGGGATTTAAGCAATGGGAGAATCGTTTCTCCACCCCGCTGCTCTCAAGGAGGCCCTCACACTGATTGGGATCACACCGAATCAGGTAAGAGGGGAAAGGGAGAGAACTCTATAGTGGCCCCTGCCATTTAGCTCCTGGGATTCCAATGCACACATAATGGAGGGAAACAGGTCAATAGAACATTTTTGTTTCACACTGCCCTTACATGGAACCAGAACACTGCTTTCATTGCAGTCCAACAGTATATCGTTACACTATAGGGCAAGCAGGGAATCTGTTCTCTCTCATTTATTCATTTGAATTCTGTAATAATAAATACATGTAATATTATACTTTAATTTTTTAAAAACAAATCATAATTGAATCAACATCATGTTGTTCCAAACCAAAAAATCTAAAAATTGTGTCTTCTGTGGAAAACCAAAGGAGATGAACTAGATCACTACATTGAGTCAAAATCAGTGTGATTTATGAACAAATCATTCAGATGATCCAATTTTGTGAGCTAGATCAACTGATTTTTTTTTCATTCTTTGAAAACAGTCATCTTAAAAGAATGATTCATTCACAAATTGGATACAGCTACTTCTTTCATCAGTCAAATTTATTTGTATGGTTCTTTCACAAATAGTTCCATTTAGCAAATTAGAGCTGGCCAATAACATAGTTTACATTTTGTTACACTGTATGTCACAAAATATATAAAATAAAATAAAGTTGGACATACTTATATCAACTTTATATAAAGAGCTGGGCTATAATACAGTTACATTGTGCGATGATATAAATGATCAAGCAGTTGAGATTAGCTAAATATCGCATTTCGAGTGTACTATGTATGCATATAAAGTTGGATATGACAAATTGTAAAACATTTCAAGGGGGGTGGTGTGGTCGTGTATGGGAGGAGGTGTTTGGTAGGATGGGTGCATTCCTGTAGCTAACCTTAAACAATGATTACAAAATTGGTCTAATTTCTAATTAAAGAGTAGAATAAAATGTACATAGGCAGTATTGATTAAATCATTTATATGACTGTAGTATTGTATGACTGAGCACCAGGCTCTCTCTCTCTCTCACACACACACACACACACACACACACACACACACACACACACACACACACACACACACACACACACACACACACACACACACACACACACACACACACACACACAAATTCCTGCGTGTCAAAGTACCTAAATGATACCTTCAGAGGGCACTGAAGTGTTTATAGTCTAATCATTATTAACAGATTTTTTGCACACATCCTTTTATTCTTCATAACTGGATAGAAACAGCCAGAAACTCTGTCAAAAGTGCCGCTTTCGAGCTATTAGCAGCCGGCTGCTTGAGTGTTTATTTCAAGCTATTAGCGGTACAGTCTTTGTTAGCTGTGGCTTGAATGGTTTCTGTGCACATTTAAATAAATACATAAATAAATACATGCATGTATGTCTAAAATATGCATGTGTGCATCATCAACTTGACTGCATTTACTTTCAATAATTCAATGCAACTTTGACAATGATCACCTACTGAATCAGCACAATTCTTTCTTATGACAGGGTAATGTTCTTAAACACTAATCAAATAAATATCACATCTTCTGTTTTCTTCTTTAAAAAAAAACAGCCAAATATGCACTTGAACTTTTCTCTTGGCCATTTTGGACTGCGCTAAATGACAAAAGCTTGCTTGACTGTGTACAGTGCGTTACAATATTGAGTTCTGATTGATCAATGCATGATAAGTTTTATACATTAACTCAACACTGTTAATCGAATGGGGATGGTAAGGGGGGGGGGACGGTGGATTTACAGAGGGGATGCTTTTTGTCTTTTTTGTTTTTTCAACAAGAGGGATACCATCCCTCCACATCTCCCCTCAAATCGAGCCCTGGATATACAGTCAAACCAAAATGTATTCAGAAACCTTCAACATTTTCTCACATTATCACAGTTTATTCGCTATTATAGTTAAAAAATTGTAATAAAATATTACAATAACTCTGTGTCAGAACAAATTAATCTTGATGTTAAGATAACTTTGATAGAAAGGTATGTAATGGATACAATCAACCAATCAGCTGTCAGCTGTTAAATTTAATTACACAATAAGATAATACCAATTTAGGTCAACCAATTACAAGCAATGCTTATTTTGTTTCAGTCTGTGGTGTAAAAGCTCGCATTAGTAATAATAAAAATAAAAAAAAAACACTAAAGATAGTCATGGTCATGTCAAAGTGTTTTGGTCCCAATTTGTTATCAATTTTACTGGCAGGCCACTGTATGAAGAATTTTTGGAATAATATGTCACAGTTTACTTTATGTTGCTATCCTCCACCCTGCACCCACTAGTAAAAAAATATACCTGGTGTCTGAATATTTCTATCTGAATATATAGTACAGTCAATATTTGACTGTACTATATATCCAATTTTGTAATTAGATGACGCCTTTGAAAAGCTTAAAAGCTTGCAATTGCTTGGAAAATGAATGACCAAGAAAGAATAAATGAAACAATGAATGAATCAATGGACTTTCAAGTTTGAAACAACATGAAAAAGAGAAACTGGCAGAATTTCCATTTTTGGGTAATTATCCTTTTAAGTTAAAACATTTAAATGAAATATTGTTGTTGTATTGTTATGACAGTCATCCCCAAAAAAAACAGTTTCCAATTCTTTGTTAAAAAAAAAAAAAATTCCATTAGCGAATCAGACTTCAACAAAGAGGGAACAGGTAGACTGACTTTGTGAGTGGGTTGGTTTGTCGTTGGTTTTGTGCTCTAAGATTTTCAGCTGTCATGGGAGCCATCGGATTGGCGCTGCCACAGACAGCCACGTGAGGAGTGATGGGCGCAGTAACTCACAGGCCCCCGTACCCTCATTAGCTACAATGCTGCCGCGGCAGCACTGATCAAAGCCATCTACTGATAGGCTTGTTTGGAGCTGCCAGCCAACCGCACAAATGCTAATCCAAACCGAGAGAGGAGAGGAAACGCCATCTCTGTTCTCCAAACTCCTCACCCCACCATCCCCATCTTTCTTCCTTTCATTCCCTCCATATTCCCCCCCAACCCCCCGGTCACCACAGCCGCAGGGGACAGGGACACAGCAGAAAAGAGTGCAGCGCTGTGCGTATGAGAGTGTGAAAGATGGCGGAGGAAAAAGTTAAGCAGGGAGAGAACAACAAAAAAGAGAGGAGCAAACCTGGCTCTGGACTGCAGAGAGTGGCTTAAGGGGGACAAAGGCGCTGATTCAGACAGAACGGCTCAACTCACTGCGTCGCTGAGAGACAATAGGATTCCACAGCTACGCAATATATATACACTCCAGCAGTTGGCCTTTTCCACAAGTGACGAGGCAGATTAATTATGACCATCGCAGCAAGGGGTCAATTACCATAAATCATGCCTAGAATAACATCATCAGATTTCTGCTCTGTAATTGGCTTTGCCGCTCCTGTGGCTCAACCCCATCATTTTTTACACGGGAGAACAGGAAGTAAAACTGAAGAATGGATAATATCACAACTTGCAAGGGAAATTTGATGGCAAAGTTGGCTGAGGTTGTCCTGGGAAGAAATTTGCATTACGAAATCTCACAGATGTTTTATCTGCTGAAGTGAACCTGATGAATTTAAAATTTAAACCTATATGGGGTTAAGTTGTCACCGACAACATATTGCTTAAGGGCATAGGTCAGAGGTTCAAATATAACTTGGGCCAGTGGCAGAGCCACAAGCCGTTATCTACTACAGGACTCTTTGAGCTCCATGCCGCCATTGAACCTCAGCCTGTAGCTCTTTTTTTTTTTCTTTTTTTTTTGAGTCACTTGAGTCCCCTGCACTTTGAAATGGGCAGGAATGAAAACCTCACCTCTAAATCACCCACTCATACATAAAGCAACAGTTTGCAGACTCAGTCCCATTTTGGCTGCATCCCAGAAGGATAAATTGGCTGGTGATAGCAATCAAGTTATGGAGAATCCATCGAAGGATCTGAAATTACAAAACTGAATTAAGGAATTCATCTTTCATAATTCTGCAGTGGTGTCCAGGAAATTATAAGGAAATGGGGTGATATCCGCTAGCGATGTCAAAAATACTAGTACTCAAGTATCATGTTGATATCACAAAATACAAAAAAAGCATAATAGGGTGTTTCTTCAACTTTGGGCAACTTCATGGTCCCATTAAAAGGAAGTCAATTTTTATTTTGTGAAAAAATATTTGTTTAAATTACAAAAATTTAATCTGTAACACATTCCCTATGACCTAGAATAGAATATTTTTATCAATCAAGCTGTGATCTATCAAAATGCCAAATGATGCAAAAAAAAAAAAAATTATTAAATGTATATGTGTGTGTTCAAAAAGACATAATAATTATACACAGTACACACACACCCATATATTATGTAAACAAACTTTTAATATATATTCAATATTCTGTATATAAAATGAGAATTGTATTTTCCACATGGTAGCAAAAACTGTTTATAGAAAGCATCATTTTTCTTCTGTGCTATCAAAATTAGTATGAATGAAAATCATCAAGTTTGATTGGTATTGGTATCGACTACTGAAATTTTGGTACCGTGACACTAGTATCCACTAAATGTGCCTCCTTGATTTCAAAGGCAAAGTGATATTGATCTTGCTAAATGTGATATTCTAGACCTGAAAGGCACAGATTTGAATATTTATAGCAGAAATGGATTTTCAAGTACCCCATTAGATCTATAGAGGCGACGGTAAGAGAGTTTACACAGCAATATCACAGGGGATCACTTATTGCTGAGGTCTTGATCCTGTCCAGAATCAGCAGACTCTAAAACATTGACTCAAAACGTGATTATAGAGTATAAAGTCAAATGAAAAGTGCTGGTGAATAAATCACTGTTTGCTCTCCATTTTTCAAAAGGACACTCGATATTACAAACATGTACGTGTGGATCTCTCATTTGTTTTTTTGTTGGTTTTTTTGGAGACAAAAAGGTCAAGTCAAAACATTTTCTTTGCCACCCTTGATAATTGCTATATTCAAAACTGCATTAATCTCTGTTATATTTAATCCAAACAATAACACAATGCTTCTGAAGCGTAAATAATGCAAAGGTTTAATCATTTGCATTAGACCTTCAGAGGGGAAAAACTGCATTTAGATCTATTCTGTAATCAGATATTACTGACAGCACATGATGGATACTTTCCTGATACTAGCGGGTCACTCCATCCCAGCAATTCAGCATATTTAACCCTTAATTTAACCCATTACGAGGAAAAGCGATCTATGTTGTCCCCCATTACCATTAGGCAAAAGAATCTGACTCTTCTTCACCACAGGCTCCTCTGCAATTATCCATGATTTTAATACGTTTTAATACGTTTGCATAACAACCTGGAGAAAATGCGAATGCATTTACATACTGTAGGCCTCTCTAATTATACGCTCATGATTAAAGGAGGAACTTAAGCAGAAGTGAAAAGGCAGAGCATGCTTAACAAAAGCAACCCCCCTCCCTTCTGAACTCCGGCTCTCCCAAGACAAAACTTTCCAGTTCAGCACTCAACAATACGCCAGCGTTTTTACATAACGCTCCTTGTTGTTCCAGACAGCCAGAACAAACCAATAAAACAAGAGTTGTAGATTGTTCTCAAGCTCAACCCACCGGTGTCACTAACAGAATCTTGTAAGATGAGGGCAAGGTTTTCCAATGGCGCGTTTCTGTACGTTAACTCCTACGCGACGAAGAGCCCAAAATACGAGTGTGCGCCACCCATTTTCATATTGCCTTTAGCCAGATCATGTATTATGCATGGTATAGATGTACACTGCACCACTCTCTCTTGCCTTTCTCAACCTATTGTAAATACATACACACTAAATAATTAAGCAGACTAACAGGAGTAGGGCACGTCAGATGCTTGATCCATTCTGTGACAGTTTGGATGGGCCATAACAAACCCTGGTTGCTGTGGTCATGGACGACCATTAAAAATGCAGGCGCTCCCATTTTCAACTGCACGGTCAGCGTGCTACATTTGGCGTGCCATGTTGTCAATCACTTCTTCCAGGGGTTGGTGATGACGGCTGACTTACCCTAACCCTCTGAGGCGCACCTAACAGGGTCAAGCTGATGCGTGACTCCTCTTAGCTTGGTCTCGAGCATCTTTCTGAGGTTGATGGCCTGCGGAAATAGCCAGTTCCTTTGGGCTTTGCGTGTGAGGTATAGCTTTGTGTCTGTGGTGGAGTGCAAAATCCATAAAGGCAATACCAATAGTTATCTCTAGACGTTATAAAAGACATGATGGCAATTGCACTCAGCAGTGAGGAGTATTTGTGCTCTTATGTGCGCGTTGCATGTTCGAAGCGGTTGTTAAGTAGACATACTCAACGCTGCCTTTTAGAATGGTTCACATTCCAGTATATAGAGGCATTTCCATTTTCTAATGAGTCCCGTGTGGCTGTTCATTACATCAATAATTCAAACGGTGAAAGAATAATATGCCACGTCTTTTGTTGAAAGATTAGAGGGAAAGTAGCACTATACAGGCATGTGTGTAATTGTATTGCTTTAAACATACAGAAACAGAGAATCTAGCAACCCTACAAAAAGGCCCAATTCGTCCAATTTAGCAGAAAGAGACTAATTCTGGGCTTGGATCGTCTGACTCTGGGTCTTACAGGAGACCAATCAACAAACAAGGTCCTTGAAAAGATAGACCACGTCTGAATCTCCTTGTGTACCTTCTCTTCTACCTGACAGTGAACTTAAGCAATCAAGGCATCAACAGCTGTCTTGTTTTCCTGCTTTTCCCCTCATTCTCAGCCCTCTTACCCAAGAAGCTAATGCCTCCAGTTTGGACGACTGGAGTGAAAAAGCCAAAGCAATTAGAGCCACTGCTCTTGGGTGCCCAATAACTCATTAGGAGTGTAAATGGCCAGAAGCCCAGGGGACTCCCTGCTGAGTGCAATTTACAGCTAAAACAAGCACCGCATCTCCAGTCCGCACCATTAGGACTGGCTGGTCGTGTTAATACAATTTGTTTTGTTAAAGTTTGAAATTATGATACTGCCATTTTAGTCCCTCTTCGAACACCTCTGTGGCTTTAGCAAACGCGTCAATTATGCTTGCAGAGGGCTCTGATTACTCCACTGCAGCCAACAGGGATTTCATAATGGTTGTGTTACTGTTTGACATAAGGATAACAGCGAGAACCACGACGCAGGATGTCAGCACCAGCCAGAAACAAAAGGGCAGCTTTCTTTAAAGGAAAAATTCACCCAAAACTAATCATTTATTCAACCGCACACAATTCCAAACCTGAATTTAAGATTATCCTGGCTACTCTTTTCATATAATGAAACTAAAAAGGCACTTAGGCTATCAATCTCCACTCTAAAAATACTATATTTCAAATGTTCTGAAGCCATATGATAGATTTGTGTGGGGAACAGACTGAAATTGAAGACATTCTATATACTGACATCGATAAGATAATAATTTTCATGTTATAGTGAATAAACTATAAAGGACCAATATTAAATTCTACAGTACTTTAAAAACAATCAAGAATTTAGAATTACAACATTAATACATACAGTATAAAATAGATATTTATTTTGAAATTAGATAAATATTACATAATTTAATGAATTACACTCACCTAAAGGATTATTAGGAACACCTGTTCAATTTCTCATTAATGCAATTATCTAATCAACCAATCACACGGCAGTTGCTTCAATGCATTTAGGGGTGTGGTCCTGGTCAAGACAATCTCCTGAACTCCAAACTGAATATTAGAATGGGAAAGAAAGGTGATTTAAGCAATTTTTGAGCGTTGGTGCCAGACGGGCCGGTCTGAGTATTTCACAATCTGCTCAGTTACTGTGATTTTCACGCACAACCATTTCTAGGGTTTACAAAGAATGGTGTGAAAAGGGAAAAACATCCAGTATGCGGCAGTCCTGAGGGCGAAAATGCCTTGTTGATGCTAGAGGTCAGAGGAGAATGGGCCGACTGATTCAAGCTGATAGAAGAACAACTTTGACTGAAATAACCACTCGTTACAACCGAGGTATGCAGCAAAGCATTTGTGAAGCCACAACACGCACAACCTTGAGGTGGATGGGTTACAACAGCAGAAGACCCCACTGGGTACCACTCATCTCCACTACAAATAGAAAAAAGAGGCTACAATTTGCACGAGCTCACCAAAATTGGACAGTTGAAGACTGAAAAAATGTTGCCTGGTCTGATGAGTCTCGATTTCTGTTGAGACATTCAGATGGTAGAGTCAGAATTTGGCGTAAACAGAATGAGAACATGGATCCATCATGCCTTGTTAACACTGTGCAGGCTGCTGGTGGTGGTGTAATGGTGTGGGGGATGTTTTCTTGGCACACTTTAGGCCCCTTAGTGTCAATTGGGCATCGTTTAAATGCAACGGCCTACATGAGCATTGTTTCTGACCATGTCCATCCCTTTATGACCACCATGTACCCATCCTCTGATGGCTACTTCCAGCAGGATAATGCACCATGTCACAAAGCTTGAATAATTTCAAATTGGTTTCTTGAACATGACAATGAGTTCACTGTACTAAAATGGCCCCCACAGTCAACAGGTTTCAACCCAATAGAGTATCTTTGGGATGTGGTGGAACGGGAGCTTCGTGCCCTGGATGTGCATCCCACAAATCTCCATCAACTGCAAGATGCTATCCTATCAATATGGGCCAACATTTCTAAATAATGCTTTCAGCACCTTGTTGAATCAATGCCACGTAGAATTAAGACAGTTCTGAAGGAAAAAGGGGGTCAAACACAGTATTAGTATGGTGTTCCTAATAATCCTTTAGGTGAGTGTATAAGCTTATTTGTTAGTTTGATTAACTTTGAGTGTTAGATGACAGCAAAGGTAATCTAAATATAAAAATAGGGAAATATGCATGGATAATTAAATATCCAATATCAGCAGATCTATATCTAATATTGACTGATTACAAACTAAATCTAATATAATAACATAATTTGATGAACTGAAATAGTGTCGATATAAGGTGCAAATGTCAATTTCTATAAATAACTTTGATTTGTATTATGCAGCTTCAAAATATTTGATATACAGTATGACATGAATTATGAGAATATAATTTGCCATGGTATTGTCATGGTAAAACATCAAATCTCGTTTTTTGTGCATATCAGAAAACCATCAAACAGAACAGCATGAAAGTGAATAAATGTTGACATTATTCATTTTCGGAAACTACAGAAAACTATTCCGTTAAAGAACAAGAACAGCTCAAGAACACACATGCTCACCGAGAGCGAGAGAAAGCACTTGCCATGTTATCTGCGCACAGCCATTACACCTCTGTAATCTCAGTCGGCAAGTAATCAATGACTTAACAACTCACCCTCAGCTCGTTTTAAGAGCCCGATCCCCCCCAATCTCCATCTTCTCTACCGCCCCTGAGAACCCCATCCCCTCCCCCAGGGTCCTCTCCACCTGCGATAAAATGTGCCTGTGCTCCGTTGAAACCCCTCTTCACGTTACAATCACGCAGATTACAGTCTCACTCTGAGGCGATCAATGGCCTCCCAGGAGTAGGCGACCAGCTAAATGAACATGTGCAGCTTCCTTTCACAGGACTGGTCAATAGGCCTCCTTTCCACAATGGAGGCCTTTTCGTCAACCGGCACTGACAACAGCCACCGGCCTGTTGCCTTCTGATGGTCCGGAAAGCTTTACTTTGTGTTGATTTTTATTTTGAAGGTTGGGAAACTGAGTAAGAAATGCTACAGATATTTACAAAAGCTATTTCACATCAAACAGGGCAAATTAGTTTGAGAGCACAATTTAAAAAAAGCGCAGATGGGAGTGTAAAATTCTGTGCGTGATCTACTGATGACACGCAAATTAAAGAACAGACGCAGCCGGATAATTTCCATAATGACCAACACAATCTACAATCTACTACCTGACAGTAGTTTTTTAAACGTGTTTTTAGTGTTCTATTTTGGCATAGCAATTATTAACAAAGCATTTTCATACAAATACGCAAACTAAAACACATAAGTTTACAACAACGTATATAAATGAATTACTAAATGCAAAAGAAAGTGTAATTGACTGAGAAAGGTAAAAGGGGTGGTGTCTAATAATAAAAAACTTCTTGGGTGAAGAAAAATGTAAATGACATATGTAATTTCAGTCAAATGCGAAAATACCATTCAATGTAAACACAGTTAATGAAATACATCTACACTGACAAAATGTAATCAAAATGTATATGCAACCATTCAAAAGTTTGGGGTCAGTATTATTATTATTTTTTTTATAAAGAAATGAATACCCAAAGAATACTAAAAAAGGTATAACAGTTTTCATAAATAAAGCTTCATCACAGGAACAGATAATAATACACTGCCGTTCAAAAGTTTTGATGTCTCTCTTATGCTCAGTAAGGCTGCATTTATTTAATAAAAAAAAGTGAAATATTATTAAAATGTAAAATAACTTTTTTTTATTTGAATATATTTTAAAACATAATTTATTTCTATGATGCAAATCTGAATTTTCAGCATCATTACTCCAGTCTTCAGTGTCACATGATCCTTCAAAAATAATTCTAATATGATAATTTGCGGCTCAAGAAACGTTTATGATTATTATCAATGTTGAAAGCAGCATTTTTTTTAGGATTCTTTGATTAATAGAACGTTCAAAAGAACAGTATTTATTTTAAATAGAATCTTTTGTAACATTATACATGTCTTTACTGTCACTTTTGATCAATTTAATGCATCCTTGCAGAATAAATGTATACATTTTTAATTTTTGTAATTATTTAAGCGAAAAAAAAAAAAATTCTTACTGACCTAAAACTTTTGAACGGTAGTACAATGTTGCAAAAGCTTTCTATTTCAGATAAATCCTATTTGAAATTTCTATTCATCAAAGAATCCAAAAAAAAATGATATACACAACTGTTTTCAACAATTTTTTTAATCTAATACAGTAAATGCAGGCTTGGAGAGGATAAGAGTCTTATTTTAAAAACATTTAAAAATTGTCTTTAACAATTTTAACGTGTGACCTCTTGCACTGGACCAGGATACAAATCCATGCTGGTATTTTTACGGTCATTTATATTTCAAATTGTGTGAAACAGATGAACATGCAATGGCTAAAATGTGTTTTTCTGGAAGCGTGAATACAGTCTACATGTAGCCACTACCCATGAGTTCAAATGTCCTTATGGTGCCAAACTGTAAAGAGGACAATTCAGCAGATGTCAGATGGAACCTACTGCCTCTATCAATCTCTTTTCTCCCTCACACACACATACTCACACACCACCCCTCTCTATCATCAGGACCTATCTCTCTTTCGCCTCTTCTCCTGAGCAATGGTCCAGCAAATTTCCTGGTTCACTTCACTGAAATGTGACAAATACCGTGTGACACGAAGGGAGTCCGAGCTCCTCAGTCTCGGAGTCTCGCTCACAGGGCCAGAGAGCGAGAGCGAGCGCGGCACTTCTCCGCTCACGGACACCTCTCAATATCTATGCGAGGCCCTATAAACCTGTGCGTGAACGCTTGGTGTCAGCAAACAGCCGAGCAACTAAGCGGAACTTCTGTAGCGAGTTAAAACATCTTCCCATCAGTCAACTCTGACGGACACACAACAAATTCAAGCGAGCGCACACATCCCGAAATAAAGCACTTAGGAGCGAGTACAGTTAGATAATCAGCACAAAATCTTCCCACTCTGGTTCGGCTTCATTTAAATTTCGGACATCTTCAGGGTATAAAATCTCAGTCTCATAATTAGTTGATTTAACCTTAAAATAAGGAGACTTTTAAAGTTCACAGTCTTATATGTCGGTCCAGTGCTTGCAGTGGACAAGAAAAATGAGCTGTGATCCATTTTAATGTCCTACTCTGTAAAAGGTTTTAAAATGACCTCTGATCGCTAACGACAATGAGAAACACTGAGCTCTGGGTAAAGGTGTGAGCCACAGATAGGAATTAGCTCATTAAATATTTAATTTCAGAATTTCTCAAGTGACTTTTCTCCCCTTAAATCTTTAATGAAGATTAAACATTCCTAACAAAGACTAATCAACAGCCCTTAAGATAACAATCGCAGAGAAAAAGAGGTGTAATTGGTCCATGGCTCTATCATAGTCTCTTTAGCGTGCACACACATACACAAAGACACCAGCAAGTGGATACACACACATAACGCAAACAAATTGTCAGCGAATTGTACAGAATTTGTGAACCTATTTGAAACGGTAAGTGTAAGTGCATACCGGGGAAACTTTCTTCATTACAAAATCATTGCTATAGTTGGCATTCTTAGCCGGGGTAAAGTTGAAAATTATTTGGAAGTACCAAACAGAAGAGGACAATCTGTCTATCTTGAAAAGCATCAGGCATAAATGAAGGTGACATGTGAGGAAATGGAAATTTGCTCATTTATTTGTGTCTTCTAGTTTGTGACAGACCATGTATGTTAATGTCCTCCTCAGACTTCAATCAGACAGTAGATTGAGGAACTGATAAAATCTCAGCATTAGTTGAGAATATTACAAAACAGCGGGCAAGACGAGACAGAAATGGAGAGAGAGAGAGAGCGAGAGAGCGAGAGAGAGATACGTCTGTATGATTTCAGTATGAGGTAATGATAGGGTTGAACCATTTTACACCTTTTTGCAATTTTACAATATCTCCAAGCATGTATTTGTTAGGGGTTGCTCACAAGTGAAATATTTCCCGTTTTTCCTGTTATCATGTATTTTGTATGTATAAGCCTTTGAGGAAGACTATTAAATGCTTAACCACACCATTCATTCTCTATTCATCCATTTGGGATTATGTTTCCAGTCCACCAATTAAAGTTAATCAGACTGGTTTTCCCCCAACCAATATGAATAAAAGCAGCCCACCATTTATTAGTGGACTGGAATGCTATTACTTGTATTATTTATAAAATTGTGTGTGTGTGTGTGTGTGTGTGTGTATACACACAATTTTTGGGCAACCAATCTGATCAAAGCATTTTGTTATTATTATAATTAATTCATTTATTTATTTTATGGCCAACCAACCAACTTATATAAATTAGCTCGAATGTCCATGTGTAAAATTCAGCCAAACAAATAGCAAGTTTTGCAACCATTAAATAAATAAATAAAATTCATTCAGCGTGTCTCGCACGTCATGTTCAAATCATACCAGCCAATGCTCATCACACGCGCAAACTCCTCATACAAGCACACACAGAAATATACACGCACACACATACTTGCAAGAGGCTCAGGGAAAGAGCTGACTTAACCATTTTTCTCCATTTCACAAAAGTAGCTGCGCTGGTGTCAACATGATGAATGGGGGAATGTGGAGAGAGGGTGCACACTTTCTGTAGGGTAGATAGCTCCTCCTCAGTGCCCGTGCCCAGCACAATATACAAATGAAGGGCTGAGGAACAGCGCTATAATGAGCGCTAACATGTGTTTTCACAACACAACATCAAAAGCCTCTCGCATGTACAAATGTTCCGCAAACAGCCTCCGCTCCCAGACAATTCTTGCACTCTCCCGCTCGCGTCGTCTGCATTACATGCATCGCTGCCTGCGCAGTCCCCACATAATAAGCCCCTCTGCTGCTTCTTGTGCCGACACGTGCGGAAATGGAAGGCGAGCTTTTAATTGTTTAGCAATGAAGTTATCACACCGGCAACGATGCTGAGAGAATGAAGCGGGAGGACAAAATTAGAACCACTGACTCCAGCACTATCCAGGGCCATAAGCTGGCACACTGTAGTGTTTGGAGAGGACTCTCACCCTCTTAGGAATCAGTTCCTCAGCCAGCCATCCATCCGGATTGTTCGACTAATTTACTCATTTATATTTAGCTAAGACTTTACAGGGACAGTCCACCTGAAACAACCTAGGGTTAATTGTGCGATTTTTCAACAAAAAAAAAAGAAGCTATTAATAAGCAATAACTAAAAATAATGGCATTTTAACCAATGGTTTAACCAATGGTATGAGTTTGGGGTTAGCTTTTTTGTCTAATCAATGGAATATGGCCAAGTGTTCAGGAAACCTGTTTAAATACAGTATTTTTTTAACACTTTAGCTTTAAAAACAGATTCAGTTTCCAGCCCAGATCTTTAACCGAAAAGGCTACAGCATGCTTTTGGAAAGGTCTGTGTCACTTTTCGTTCGACCTTACATTCCTCTCACCAATCAGAGATTCACACGGGTTACTTCATGCCATACGGGCGCTGAAAATTATACTGGAAGCAAATACCACCCTGCACCCCACTACCAGGGTCCCTCTCCCCACTTTACGCCTTCTATAAGAGTAAAAAAAGGGGATTTTACGACTCCATTTTTTTCTGCAGCCATTAAACGGCTGAGAGGAGGATTAACGACCAGCCCCAACATTTTACAGTGTTTGATTGAAACGATGCATGACACTCAGGGAATGTCGACTCGCAGACAAAGTAGAGAGAAAGAGATTTGAAAATGTCAGCAACTCAGCGGAGGAAAAACTGTAAACTTGTCCAGCTGCACTGAAACTTTTGTGTCTAAAACACCTCAGTTTGTCTTTTCCTTTCATCTGGATCAGTGCCGCGTGTTTACTTATGTGTTGCAGACTAAAGGCGTCTCTGGAGAGCCTATTGTTTGGGGTGTCTAAATCTTCTGAAGGCTGAATGGCGTGGGAGAGAGGATAGATAAATGTTTGGTACCACCTGCTGGACAGTAGATGTCACTTTGGAGAAAAATGAAGGGAAAATGAACAACAGATTACAGAGCGGCTGCTCCTCGTATCTCCTGGACCAAGTAGGTGGAACTGGGTGTGTAAAAGCGGTCCGTAATTCTCCCTCTGGGACTCTTACACTCTTAGAGCTACCAGTCGTATAATTTCAGGCAACTATGTGCAACATTTGACAGTAAAAGTTGGATTAATGCAAAGCACATTACGGCAGAGATCTTTAAACGAAGCTTATAACCAAAATGGATTTGCAACAATGTAATGAATTAACGCTGAGGGACAGATTTATGCAAATCAGCCATAATGCTATCAAACTAAAGCAATAGCAAGTTAAACAAATAAAATGGCACACCCAAACATGATCAATATGTATTTCTGTAAGACATAACTGCTGACGCAGAAGGTGCGCCAGTGTTACACTATCAATCAGAGGGGAACCGTATCAATTTAAGCATTTAAAAGCAATGACATGAATCACCTCTATTCATTATATGATATGCCCATGAATCGAAGATTCAAAAATTAATCTGGGCAGCAGAGCTGGGCGAGGTGGAAACATATGAGCTGAAATGCTCAAATCAATAACTGCATTATTCTTTTATAGCCTGAAGGCAGTGATGCATACAAAGCCACGAATGGGTCGTTCTGATGATCCTAGTAGCTCATCAGAGGTTGAGGGTCTTCTATTAGAGGACGTGTTACACTTTGCGCAAGTATTAATGCTGAAAGATTGTGTTCATCAGGCCAAGAATCCATTCGAACTTTGTTACGGAAGCAAATTTCAACAGGAAGGAGAAAAACAAGCCGTTTCAGGAGATATTTTGCAATAGTGTGGAAATTACCAGCGCTTTGCCTGAAGTGGGCATCAAGAGCAATATGTTTGGCAGCAAAAGCATTAGGTCCAATTCAGTAATGGAACATAATTCAGCTGCCACTAGGGTTAAAAATGACTTCCTGGCCGGTTAATACACCATTCCTCCTAACGTTCCCACTGAATTCTCATCATGCTCATTCCCTGCTTCCACTAGGTCTGCTTTTCAGCCATTTTAATTGTAATGAGACCATTGTACGCTGTATTGGGTGAGATGAAGGGCTCATTATCCTCATAAACAACACCCCGTGCGTCCTTTGAGAGGCCTCAAATCAGCGTGATGAGTACCCTCACCCTCACCCCTCTCCAAACACTCAGGCACTGCAGGCTTAATAATGCAACACTGCGCGATTATCATTACGTTTTTTTTCTCCGTTAATTTTTGATGAGGAACTAGTGGAGAAACATCTCTAAGAGCGAAAAGAACATTAACCACAAGGAAACACATAGCTTTGACTAATCATATTACCGTGGCAGGTTGGGAAAGGAGAAATTGTTTAAGCCCAGCACATCTCTGCAAATAATGATTTACAAGGAACTCTGCCAGTGAGATTTACTTTCTTTAGACTTTACATATATGGGATACGTACTTATTCAATAATAATGAACCTTATTTAGATGAGTAGTTGACCATCAAATGAGAATTCTATCATCATTCATCATGTTATATATATTTTTTTTTTCTTCTGTGGAATGCAAAAATGTTAATGGCTGCGACCAGATCTTAAAGTCAGTGATTTAAATTTGAAAATCATTCAAATTTAGTGATTAATTGAAAAGATCAGACTCAAACGAGCAAATCATTCACAATTCAGATATTTATCACTATATTTTTAGTGAATAAAGACCCATTCACACCAATAACTATGATGGTAACTATGGTATATAAGCAAGCAGGACCGTTTTTAGGCATAGGCATAACTAGGCGGTCGCCTAGAGCGCCATCAGTAGGGGGGCGCCAATAAGCGCATATCTGGCACTAGATGTTTGTGTGTAAAGGGTGTCACGGCCACCCTAAAATGTTATTGCCGCCCCCACTAGTTCCCCCACACTATTGGATCAGAGAACTCTCAATCTGATGATTCCTATATGCCATCAGATCAGAGTAGGCTACTGTCAAAAAAGTTCGCATTTGGAGCGCTCAACAACACCATTAGATCAATGAACTCGGTCAATGCTTTGGCAAGGTAACACTTTTTTTAACCATAAAATAAAGCTAAATTCAAACTAAAGGCCAATTAAAATAACAGGTAGGCCTACAAATCTGTATTTTGTTAGGGCAGTTTTTGTGGCAGTCTAGAAATCACGCTGTGAATGGGCAGATAGCATTGCTCGGTGTGTATGTTAGAGGCAAAATATAACTGCACACTTACTTCAGCATTTCATGATGAAGTGAGTTTGCAGTTATATTTTGACTCTATAAAGCTTTCTTCTCTTAATTGCACCTCCAAAAGGTGTGTTTTGTAATTGTCCCATATAAAACTTTAGCGGCCAATTTAAAAATGGTATAATAAAATGCGCAAATTCACAACATGAATACATCCTTTATTAAATCACGTTGACGAATCTAACGTATCTTTACGGATGGTGTTGAATGCTGAATCGATTCATTCAGTTCTAATAGTGATTAATGCAAGCAGTGTCATACACACAGAGGGCAAAGTGTTGCGTTATTTAAAGGTGAAGTTCACGCATCAATGAGTAACAAAAACCACACTGAATCAGTATTTATTCTTATCTCTTTCATGTGAAATGTACTAATAACACATAATAATTATGTAGTTATGTCTGAGAACAATTTCTTAGCAACTAGGGACTGCACAAATATAGGCTATATATTATAGGCCTAGGGCTATACAGGCATCTGGCTATTAATTTGAATCCTTATTAACAAATATATACAAATATAATTTGGTATGTATGTATTTGTTAATTAATACCAGTAATACCAATGTTGCTTTTTAAAATTTGACTGGGGGCACCAATAAGGATTTCGCCTAGGGCGTCAGAATGGCTAGAAACGGCCCTGTAAGCAAGCATACATACCAATAGACGATAACATTTATTGTACGCATGCACAGTTTGGCTTCTGCTACTATGCTCTGGATTCTTATTGGCTGTCAATGTTGTTATTCTTGATTCAGACAATTCGGTTGCACTGTATTGTATTGTTATTTTTTTAGTTGTAGCGTGGACTTACCTATTCTCATAAAAAAAAGTGAACAGGCCTTAAAGGAACAGTTTACCCAAAAATTATAATTCTGTCATTAATTACTCACCTTCATGTCGTTTCAAGCCAGTAAGATTTTTGTTCATCTTCGGAACACAAATGAAGATCTTTTTGATGAAATCTGAAAGCTCTGAAACTACCACTTTGACGCTTCAAAAAGTTATAACTGAATTTTCCGATTGTTTTATATAACGAACAGATTGAATTTAGACTTTTATTCACATAAACATTCAACTCACACATCAGTTGTGGTAAACAGAAGCTCAAACATGTTCGTTTGACGTGTGAGAACCAATGAGGTTCATTCCCATTCAGCACGTTTGAGCTTCTGCAAGAACCAATGAGGTTTGTTCTCACACGTCAAGCAGAGGCACGTTCAAGCTCAAACCGGTGCGCAATGCTTTGCTACGGTTTTCAGGTTGAACGTCGTTTTTCCTGGAAACGGTGTGCAACGGGGTTTGAGATACGTTTTCTCTTGTTTGGTGGGTGTGTCAAAAATGTCAGCCAGCTGCAACACGTATATAAATTGTGTGGTGTTAAAGAGACAGCTCGCACAATGGGTCCAAGTAAAGTCATTTACAAATGTGTCCGCTGCAGCTCGGTATACGCAATAATTTAAGATATTAGAAGACATGTTTGTCTTTTTATCCTGAAATGCGAGGCAAATGTTGGATCACAATAATTGGGAACCACAAATCCCTTCACTCTTTTATTCTGGACAGCAAGGGCAGTAACTGTAACATCGAGTATGTTTTGCAGTTCAACGCTCCTCCGTTTCCATTTAAAAAACGTTTTGGTTCGATTGAGCTTCTATTTATGTTCGCTGAACAATGTTTATACGTGAATAAAAGTCTAAATTAAATCTGTTCATCATATAAAGCGATCAAATCTCTTCAGAAAATTTGGACAAAACCGTTCAATTCATATGGAATAGTTTTACGAGCTCTTTATGAACTTTTTGAAGCGTCAAAGTGGTAGTTGCATAGCTGTCAATGGAGGGACAGAAAGCCCTCCAATTTTATCAAAAAGATCTCCATTTATGTTCAGAAGACTTAAGGGTTTGGAATGACACGAGTAAATGACAGATTTTCATTTTTGGCAAAGCCTCTGAAAACTTGGAATATAGCATCAAATGTTAAATGAATTAAATGTTTTTGGTGTTTTTTGCAGTTACTTTGGAGCCTGGTTGCCACAATCACCATTCACTTCCATTGTATTAAAAAATATGTATGAAATCCAGGATATTCATCAAAAATTCAGCTTTTGTGCTCCACAGAAGAAAGTCTTACAGTCTTACAACATGAGGTTGAGTAAATAATGACAGAATTTTCATTTTGTTGGGTGAACAGTTCCTTTAATATTGAATTATCCTGACTATAACACAGCTAGTCAAATGGTCACAGACTATAACGCATCATGCGTATCACAGCATGTCAACCACATGGCAATCATTTCTCGTCTGTATGACAGAGGATAGGACGCTAGCTAAGATTAACTTCCTGTTTGCGCCTTCTTGCAGCAACTGACAGAGAGACATCTTTCGATAATCAATGTCATGTCTCCATGCTTTAAAGAATCCCCAATCCTGTCCAAGAAGCATTTTAAAACATCAAAACTTTCTAATTACAGGCGTGTCATTGCGATTCTGATTGGAGTCCTGTGATTTGGCCAGAGGGGCTCCTGATGAGAGCTGATACAAGCCAAACAGTCTTGGGTGTAATTACGATTAGAAAGCCTTCATCTGAAGAGCACTCGTAAGGGTGTGTGTGAGAGAAAAGCCCCTTTATAACCAAAGTGTTGCCGATATTGCCCTCAATGGCGTTCACAATAGCAAGCCACGGCAGGGTATATAAAATATCACTACTCACAATGAATGTAGATGGAGGGTACTACATTAAAAAGAGAGTTCACCCAAAAAAAAAAATGTAAATTCGTTTACTCACCCTCATGTCTTTCCAAACCTGTATGACTTTTTTTTTTTCTCTCTCTCTCTGCAGAATACAAAAGGAGATATTTATAGCAAAATGCCCATGGTGATCTTTTGCGTACAATGAAAATGAATGGTGACTAGGGTCAGAAATGATCTAGGGCTTGCCCCTGAAATCAACAAAAAAACTCCCAAATAATTAAAATGCGGAGGGTTTAAAAACATGGGTTTATGAGATGTCACAATTACAAAATTTATACTATGATTTCTAGACCTAGAAAAGTCACGTAAATCAATAAAATTAAAAACTCTAAAATTAAAACTTTTTACGAATACACATTTGTTTTTATGTCAAACAAAAAGGATGTCAAGCAAAGTATCTAGTAAAAACTTAAATTTGTGCTTGTTCCTCACACAAAGCTACCATATGACTTCCGATGACTGGGAATATATACAGCTTTGGTCACCATCCATTTTCATCATATGGGAGAAAGCATTGTGAACATTCTTCAAAATATCTCATTTTGTGTTTCACCGAAGAAAGAACATCATACAGGTTTTGAATGGCATGAGGCAGAGTAAATGACCACAGAACTTTACATTTTTGGGTGAACTGTCTCTTTAAAGCCTTTTGCACAATAAGACTGCAAGACAGCGTGCTATATAAGTGGTGTGTAAAAAGGGCAGATACTGAGTAAGCACTCGTTTGCATATTTCTCCTGGTTCTCAATATTTTACAGCATGAATTATAATATTCTGTTCTTTGAAGTCCCCAGTAAGGCTTTGGTTTGGCCGTGAGTAATTCCAAATGTATATTTTCCTCACGGTGCACTTGCACACACCCCATCTGCCATGATTTAGGCCTAAAACAAACAGCTCAAACAGGCAGCAGTGGATACAGTGCATGCCACTATCCACCAAGGTAACCGAGTTAGGATTGAACGCTTTCCCGGCAATTGGATTTCCATTGACAGATCCGTAGAAGCTGCAGACGTACAGAAACAGAGTGGTGAGGCAGTCAGGTGCAATCTTTGCTCTTTCACCCCTTCGCTTTTTAAAAGCATCTGACCAGAGAGGGTTGATATCAGGCTCAGTGCTCGAAAAAGGTAGGTCCGTTCATATCAGTTGAACTTGGACGTTTGTATTTGACCATCTACGCAGAGTGATTTATTTGAGCCGAAGGAAACACGGTGCACAAATTATGCTTTGCTAAGCACTTTAAGGAACAATATTTTAGAGGGAGGAGTGAGTATTTGACCTTGAGGATCTTTGTTAGTCTTGGATCAGATGGTCAGTTTAGTGCTGAGTTCAGGACGTTTACAGTTACAAAATACCAGTGCCAGACCCGAGCCAGGTCTATCATTTCATCTCATTACTCAGTTGTCACAAGGGATTTTTCCCTCTCTCAGTCCATTCTGTTAATGGCATCAATGGCCATTCACCTTGGAAACGTCAACGCTGAACTCAAAATATGGGGGAGAAACATGCCCTTACAACTTGGCCTTGAAGCTTTGTTATTTGACTTTAAAAAGGTAGTTTATTGAAAATGACTTGATAGTTGCTTAAAAAAAATAGAAGTTTGGTAACACTTTAGAATAATGGTCATTAGTTAACATTAGTTAATGTATTAACTAACATGAACTAACCATGAGCAGTCCATTTGTTACTGTATTTGTTCATCTTTGTTAACGTTAGTTAATATAAATACAGCTGTTCATGGTTTGTTCATGTTAGTTCACAGTGCATTAATTTTAATAATGCATTAGTAAATGTTGAAATAACATTAACAAAGATTAATAAACGCTTTATAAGTGCAGCTCATTATTAGTTAATGTTAACTAATGTAGTTAACTAATGTTAATTAGTGACCATTATTCTAAAGTGTTACCAAAGGTTTCACTGATTACTGAAAATCATTTTATCTGATCCAGCAGATATTGTTATGTTTTGAGGTCTTATTTAACATGGAAAAAGTATATTGCTTTTTTGCAAAATTAACATGATAAACAAAGTCCTATATTTGGCAGAATATATTTGCACTTTAAAAACAGGCATAATGACAGCAATTCATCAAACATTTACTCAGCGGAAATACTACTGAGAAATAAATGATTTTGGCAGGATGATAAACTCAGTTGTGAGAGAGATTTGTTGATAATCAGACAAAACGGGCGAAAATTGCATGAATAATTTGTCGACACGAGAGTGAGACAACCGCACTGTTACACAGCGTGCTCCAGGGGTTGGAGCGTCGTCGTCTGCCGAGACGTGGCTGAATTTGACTAATGCCTCTCTCGCTGTGAACAATAGAGACGAATGTTACTTTAAATCCGAAATACTTAAATCCAGCTTTCGATGACTCCAGGCAAATATCATTAATCACGCGAGGCCCACCTCGCTCAGCACGCACATGCACGGCCAGATGATGGCTTTCCCCGACTCAATCCATCACGTACGTGTCGTGAGCGCGGCCCCTCGTACTGGCTGAGAGCCTCCACGTAGGGGCCCTGCTAAGTGAAAGAGTTACAACAGCTGTACCTGGCGCTGGTCGGTGCTCTCAGAGCGGCCCGGCTCCCTACTTAGAATGTCATCCGGCTCGTTTTAAAAGAGCGTCACGCCACGGAGATCCTCATTTGATGTATCGTTCCTCATCTTTACAATTTTGGGAATAACAGGTCTAACTTATCAATTTGGCACCTGAAATCCCACAGCTTACAGTTTTAGCACATCATGTGTGGGGGTGATGTCATCCTGTGACAGCACTTCCTCTTCTCATTACGGGACATTTTTAGACAGGCCAATAAAAATGAGAAAGGAGGCCATTTTAGAATATCCCATTTGCCTGAAAGTGAATCAAGTTATCTCCATTATTTCAGCACTAAGGTGTGCGGTGACAACGCCGACGGGGTAGAAGTAGATTTCCGCCTCTGTCAGAAAGTAAAGGCCACTCGGAGTCTACCACAGGGATTGGCCACGGCGCAAATTCGCTAACATAATCCTCATAATAGTTCTTAATGTCTAAACATAAATGTTTACTGCAGACGGCATTGTGATGTTTTGGCAGAAAACACGCCCATTGCGAAGACAACATGGGGGTAAAAAAGGGGGAAAATGCTATTGCTATTTGTGAGTAATATTTAATTAATGACTTTCATAAATAATGAATAGAGCGGATGTAATTGCAGATGTTTTTATGATGACAGGCTTGGCTTCACTGGGCTTTTTTTTTTCTCCTCCCTCTTTTCAATTACCGTCCAGAACAGGGGGAGGCAGAGAGAAGGAATGGAGGGAAAGAGAGAGAGAGAGAGAGAGAGAGAGAGTGCAAGGAAGAGAAGAAGCGAGCGAGAGAGAGAGAGAGAGAGAGAGAGAGAGGCTGGTGGAGGCAGAATTAAAGAGGCTTTTTGTCGCGTTTAATATCAATTCATTCCATGGACTGCTGACACAGGCAGTCCAGAGAGCCCAGGATTTATGGCTCCCTCTAATGGGCATGCTCAGAATCAAAGGCCTGTCGTCAGCACTACTTAAACCACTCCTCTCTCACTCCCTCGCTCCGGCCCTCTCCTTTCCACTCCACTTTTAAAGACACAAGCTCATTTACAGCTCTGTAACAGCAATTCGCAACTAGTTTGGTTCAGGACCCAGATTTTAATTTGGACATCAACTGGTCACACATCACTGCACCACAAAATGTAAAATAAGCAATTTTTTTATCTTTAATTCTTATCTTGCATCGTGCACTATCAAGGATAACGGTATGTCAGGCAACCTGTCCGCACTGTCATCTGTCTAATTTGGCGAGCTTCAACAGTGACAGATGACACCGTAGAGTTTGATATCAACAAATGGATATGGTAATCGTCTCCTCGCTTTTAAAAGTTTATAAGCCATTTCATTTTTCTATCCCAACAATTCAAAATGATATGGTTACTTGCATTTTATTTTTTTGTATTTAGCATTGTTTTATTCCTGCAGTTGTGAACCACTGCTGTGAAGGACACACACACCACAGCGAAGTAACTGAATCAGTCATTTTGGTCTTATAAGGCAGCTTTGCACTACTAAGAGAAAAGAAAGGTAAGGTGCATTAGGTAAATTAAGTGGGTCTTATTCACTGAACATACAATCATATTTGTGGTTGATACTTTGTGGTGTATACATTTGCAAGCATAAATCATGATCTATGAGTAAGTTCACTCTTTCTAAATTTAGAATTTCAGAGACAACTGAGGGTATTCAGACAAACCACATAAGCATTCATAATTATATCTGTATACTGTATATATATCCCCAGAGGGGAAATGAAGGTGTTATAGCAGCAACAGAAAGAACAAGACATAAAACAAAATAAAACAATCACAATAACTAAAAATTGTTATCATTACAGAGTGTCATGCAATGACCTAATTAACATAGTAAACTCAAAATCACCTTCACTCACACACACATTCAAGCACTCACACACTGCCACTCGTACACTGCATCATACCTTACACCTACACCATCAAATAAATGCAACTCATGTCCTTAGTCCAAATATTGCTTTATATATAATAATATACAAAAACACACACACACACACACACACACACACACACACACACACACACACACACACCTGGTTCGCTATCTTTGTGGGGACTCTCCATAACCATAATGGTTTTTATACTGTACAAACTAAACCTACCCATGTTTCCTCATGGAGACCTCAATTTATGCCCCAAGGTGACACAAGTCCCCATGAGTCAGTGTGTATTCAGATTGAAGTCCCCACCGGGATATAGAAACATGAACACACACACACACACTCACATATGTATGTATATTTAATACAATATAATACAAGCTTCATATTTAATTAAATGTAATGGAAAATGTTGTATGTTTGCACACATGTATGGAAATTCTATGCAAATATTAATGATTGAGACCTAATCTCTGTCTGAACCAGGTTTCTAGTAATGTAACTGATCCACAGAGGAAACACCCCAGACAGACGGAAAACAACGATGACATTGAGACGTACAGCGGATAAGGATGATATAGGACCGAGAGAAAAAGCCTGTAGATGTAAATTGTGCAAAAAATAGGAAATCCACCACCAATGAATTGAAGAGTCAGATTCAATTTCAATTTCAATCCAACCTTTGCTTACAGCACCATTCACTCTTGAAACCACATAACTCAAAACCCGGATGATCATGCACCTATATTTTGATGGGTCACCAGTAGCAATCAGACTCGTTTGATGCCCCAGGGGAGGGGTTAGGAAAGAGGAAGGAAAAGAGGAAGCTTTGACATTTTGTCCTAGGAGTTTGGAGCGACATTAGAGTGAGTAAATTATGCCATCATTTTCAGTAAAAAACAAAACAAAACAAAAAAATATAATTTTTTAACAATAATTAATTATCCACTTTATGTGGTACTTCACCACTGGCAAAATGGGAAAAGTTGCCTGCCTATACAGTAGAAATGTGATCGGTGCTGCCTGACTAGAAAAAACAAAACAAAAAAAAAACAATGTTTTCTTTCCTTTTGCCAAATAGCATAACACCCATAATGCACTTGGCATGTTGTCATCCATGGCCACTCCATTACACTTGCCAGAGTCAAATACCGCCTTGCTTTAGTAGGAAATACTTAGCAAACTTTTAGTTATAATGGTGTTGACTTGCATTGTTCCCGGGTGCAAGAATTCAAAGAGTAAATGTTACCAAGTTACAAGTTACCTTTGGTTTCAAGTGAAGGATCCAGCATGTTGTAGGTGGTGGCTAAAGGCTACAAAAATTGTAAATATGGAGTGAATGCCATGACAGACAATTAAAAAAACCTCTGTTTGTAGTTGATATTTTAAACCCGGTGACCACAAATGCAGTTATAGGCCAAACAGAGGGGAAAAACTGAAAGAAACTGCAATTCTGTCAGTTCCGTCCAACTCCCAAAGTAAAACGTTGTGTACAGGTAAGAAATCTGTTGCCATAGTGTTCCATTTTGACATAATATGTAGATGCGTTTATCGCCGACGTTTAACACCTTGTGACTAAACAAAGGGCGCCAATGTGAGTGTGCACACTGGCGCGCAACACGGCAGGCGTAAAGGCGTAATTTTTCCAAAAATACCTCGGGTTAGTTTTTTTATTTTGACGCGGCGCGTTAAAAACTGGCCGACCAATGTGATCGCGCTTTTGTTCACGTGCCTGGAGCGGCTGAAGTTACAGTAAAACACGACTTGGTGGCGCTCAAGCACAAAACGGTCTTATCGAGTACACATTGATACGATGAAGATGTAGCAAGAAGACAAAGAAGAAGATGAGCTGCTAATACTGCTTGCCAGTTAGCAAAAAGTGTGTGAATGGTTTTGGCCATAGACATAATATGTAGACGCTCAGCATCTCGTTACACTCATGGCATTCTAGAAAAATATGCCAGCCGTGTGAAAAAACGCTTTGGTGGACACACACCCTAAACGTTCATTTAAATATACTACCGACATTGCAGCAATACAAAAATTGGCGAAGTTACAGTTAACTTACCTCAAAAATCTGACGGGGCATGTGCCAATTTAAATGGGCATGTATTATTCTACACACACACACACACACACACACACACACACACACACACACACACACACACACACACACACACACACACACACACACACACACACACACACTTCTTCACCTACTCCACAAACACACTCACCTGCCCAGCTGGGGGTCTCCATGTACAGCTGTGGCTGAGCTGGTGGGGTCTCACTGCAACCACAGAAGTGTCTGGCTCCTGTGGGAGAGAGGAAGTGACAAGTTTTGAGCAAGACTGTAAGAACAAACACAAACAAATAAACATTTCATTCCTCAAAAAGTGGTATTTTAAATGTCCTTTGAATTAAGTACAAAGCCCATCTACCATTACAAAGAGGGTGAGCTCCCAATTTACATTACAGATTGCTCTGAAATTCCTTGTTTTTGTGAATATGTTTGGACTTTAATTTTGTTCATTTTGTCATTTTTGTTTTGTTTTGTATGCCCTTGTTATGATAATTTGTGAGGGGATTGAGGAACAGTCAGGGGACCTGCAGGGTCCAGATAAGCTCAAAGCCCCACCAGAACCACCAAATCCTCTGCATGTATTGCAACCGCGCTTCATGCTACGCTGGTGCTGAAGTGGATCTGCCGTAACATTTGGAGCACACACACCAGCTTGTGTGCTTCTTTGCATATGGATAAATAAAGCAAAAAATTCACTCTTTTGAAACATACACATGGAATCTGCAAACACACAAGGCATATATTAACAACAAACCCCCTCACACCCTGTTGTTAACCCTTTCCAATTGGAAACAACTCAGTCTGATAGTTGGATAAGAACAATAATCATTCTGTTGGTCTGACCCGGTGAGAAAATGGGCCCGATGTCACTGTTAATTTAAAATCGACTGAACTAAGGCAGGTTTGGCTGTGTGTACGTGATAGCAAGTGGCTTCAAATCACATTCTTATTTAGAGAAGCATTCTGGTGAGTAAGAAATCACTTCACCCAGAGAGTGTGAGGGAGGGAGGAAGAAGAAGAAAAAAGAAACAGGGAAAGATGATAATGCTGCAACTTTTCTTTGGGAAGAAATATATACTACCCAACAAACACTGGACCCCAGGAGAGTGAATGCAGCACTTGGAACAAAAGACCCTGTTAGAGCATTACCGTAATTACACGGCCGTAATGGCCTCTATTGCAGGCCATTCCGATTAAATATGCATAGTGCCCCGTCCATATCCATGGGGTTTGATAAAAGTGTTGTTCCTATGTGTCATTTAATTGTTAGCATTAATCTGAAATATAGAGCTAATGTGTTTATTGAAAAACAGCACTCATTCTGGAACTAAATATCTTTCTGTCCTTTCTGCACATCATTCTTTATCAACTCACTCACAAGTTGATACCTCTGCTTACCTCTGCTTGACTATGTTTCCCATCACCCTTTCTTCCTTTTCTTAAAGGGACAGTTCACCCAAAATTGAAATTCATGATTTGCTCCGAGCCACATGACTATGAGTGGAACTCAAAAGAATAAACTCTAAGAAATGTGCAGTTATAATGAATGTGGAAGCTTGTGGGAAGAACACACACTGGACAGAATATCACTCAGCACAACCCACTGCAGATTCACACACATTATATACACATTTATTTATCATATAGCATCTACTGTACATTGGATCTCTATTGTGATTAATATTGTATATTATTATTATAGCTTAATGTATATTGTTTAATGTATGTTTAGTGTACATTGTTTAAAGTATATGTATATTGCAAGTATGTGTATATTGTTTAAAGCTGTGAGAACTACACTCACATTGTGTAAATTATTTATTGTTTATTGTAGAGTTTACTGTGCTGTGAGTAATTGTGGGCGCATCAGATGTGTAATCTGATGTTGCTTTAAATGTTGTACATGTCATGTCGTGACTACTATGTTGCTCGGAACTGCACCTAAGAATTTCACCTGCTGTTGCACTTGTGTATATGGTTGAGTGACAATAAAGTGATTTGATTTGATTTGATTTGACAAGATTCAAAAAATATACAAAGCACCAAAAAAAGTGGTAAAGGTGTAAGTCTTCAAACTAATTGTTTGTTAATGGCGTAAATTGTCATTGAACTGATTTGTGAAAGAATCCGTTTTTGTGAACCAAATCAAGTGATTCATTTGAAAAGATCTGACTCAAAAGAATGATTCACTCACAATTCCGATGGATGAATTCATCTCTCCTTATCTCATGAGTACACCAAGAAGAGCTACATTTTGGCCATTTTCTCACAGAAAGCTATCGTATGACTTCAGAAGACTAGTGGAAAAGGGTATATGGCCAATTTTATGGTGCTTTTGCAATGTTTTTGAAGGACTTATTGTAATTGCATGCAAAAGAAAACAATCCTTAGAGTTTCTCCTTTTGCACTGGAGAAAGTAAGTTATACAGGTTTGTAAAGACATAAGGTTTAAATTCATTTTTGGATAAACTATTCCTTTAAATGTGACATCTAACCTTCTTTGTTCCCTTCTCCCAAAGTCCATTCTCTCTCTGTGTCTGTATATATGAGAGAGGCTGTAGTTCTCTGCGGGGAAGTGTCTAATTTCATTCCGAGTGTTCCCCTCTGTGGTCAAGAGTAGAACTGAAACACGGAGATGCAGGAAGTCTTCTGGGAAATCCAGGTCACTACCAACTCGGTGAGAATTCATTTCTGAGAAATTTCGCTTTGCTTGCCTGAATTCAGGCTCACAGGGTGGCAATGAAAAACAGAGGTCTCTGCATGTCAACTAAACCCTGAGCGTATTTATGTCCATCCACCGAACCCAAAGTGTATGTACACAAATGCTCCATTCCAAAACCTAGAAAACTGCCTAAGGACGCGGCATTTTAAGGTCAAGACTTTTACAAAAGGTATAAGGCAACATTATGAGATACCATAACATCATTTGCCCCCAAATACTAAGAAAACATTACATATATACTTTGTAGAGAAGACAATCAAATTCAATAGGGGAAAAAAATATACAATTTCAAGATGCAGATGAAGTGAAAGACATTAAATATTCAATACTGAAAAACATAAAATATAATTTTTACATTACATTTGTGTGTTCTATTGTGTAATCTTTAGCTTATAGAGTCCGTCCACTTTGTGTAACAGTTGAACTAACAGTGAACCAAACCAACTAGCCACAAAGGGAATCACAATATTACACAGTGATAAAAAAAGAGAAAAAAGACAAGACAAGTACTTAATGAGGTAAAGAACTATAATTATATGAAGCTTTGTGAATGACAATCAAATTTAAAGCGATTGAGAAATATAAAACTATTGATTGATGTTGATGAAGATCATATATAGCAGTGTTTCTCAAATGGTGGGTTCTGAGTGGGTTGCGGACAGTGTTGGGTAAGTTACTCTAAAAAAGTAATTAATAAATAGTTACTAATTACATTTTCAATAGTGTAATTCAATTACTGTACAAAATACTCTACTCTATCTACTAATTACTTTCTAAATCCTATATCAACCTCGACTCGTTAAGTAATTCAAGGATAGACATGAAACGGCTCTTTTAATTCATTCAAATAAATACTATAAAACTACATACATTATTCTTATTAACTGACCAAAGTATTACAAACGTGAAATGTGAAAAGGATACATAAAAACACGCACTTTAAAGTTAGACTTTAAATTTTTATGTTAATTCCACTATTGTATTATACATATATTTGCTCTACAGACTATACACAGTATTTAGTTAAATTACATCAAAAGTAACTAGTTCAATTACAGAAGAAAAAAGAGTAATCCCTTACTTTATTTTTTCATGGGAAAAGTAATTCAATTACAGTAACTAATTACTTAGTCGCGGAGTGTGCAAACAACAAAAAACGTAATTCTAAATGTTTTTCTGATGCAAGACTTTTATTTTGAAAGACATGCGTGAAAGCTGTTGACACTTCTGTCAGATGCAGTTTAATAAAGAGTGCCTGAGAAACCCAACCCGATCTCATGGCAATTCGTAATATTTTACGAGGTGGCTAATTCGTACGAATCTGTACGACCTCAGTCGTATGAATTCATACGATTTTTGCTAAATCGTACGTATTTGACGAGTTGCCAAATTCGTACGAATGACCTACCTCAAACCCCGCCCCTAAACCTAACCGTCACTGGGGATTAGACAAAACGTACAAATTCGTACGAATTAGCCACCTCGTAAAAATACATACGAATTGGTTGTGAGATAGCGTTGGAGAAACCACACAAAAGAAACTATGAGCTCAAGTCAAGTCATAAAATAAAAGTAAAGTACCAATACATCACATAAATGGTACGTCGTGTGTTAGTTGGGAAGGATTTGCATGCAGGTATGATGTTCAATCTATTCAGGAGCAGTTACCATGTTTCATTCCATGTTAGTATTGTGTATTCACCATGGTAACTGTTGTTTCCATAACCCCAAAATGCCATGCTATTTTCACTTTGTGTTACTTTGTATATTTTTAAATGACTGTGGTGGCTCATACTAACTTAATTGTATTAACACATTTTTTAGGACTGCTATTTAAAGCTTTATCTTATAGTCCTGCTGTTTATTGATCAGTATTAGTCATATTCTTACAATTTATGTGTATGTTAAGTAAAGGGGACGGTACTTGTGTGTGTGTCGTTTTTGTGAAATAAATTTGCTTTGTTGCTTTGCTGAAAGAGGCCACAATCACCAGGGAATACCGTTTCCATGAAAGGGTGTACATGGTCTGCAACAATGCTTAGGTAGGTGGTACGTGTCAAAGTAACATCCACATGGATGACAGGGACCCAATGATTCCCAGCATAACAAAACATCACACTGCCTCCGCCAGCTTGCCTTCTTCCCATAGTGCATCAATGAACCTTGGCCACCCATAGCCCTGTTGCCAGTTCACCACTGTTCCTTCCTTGGACCACTTTTGATAGATACTGACCACTGCTGCAGTTTTGAAGGTGCTCTGATCCAGTCGTCTAGCCATCACAATTTGGCCTTTGTCAAACTCGCTCAAATCCTTACGCTTGCCCATTTTTCCTGCTTCTAACACATCAACTTTGAGGACAAAATGTTCACTTGCTGCCTAATATATCCCACCCACTAACAGGGGCCATGATGAAGAGATAATCAGTGTTATTCACTTCACCTGTCAGTGGTGTTATGCCTGATCGGTGTATACATATATCAGTTATTATTGGATATGATTGGTTTGTGCGATAAATCTCGCCTCTTGTTTTTATTTGTGTTCACGAAACAGTCTGAATGAAGAAATGATGGCGTTAATGGGAAGACTAATTAAAAAGCAAGTAAACAACTCACCCACTTACAGTAGATATAATTTCCAGATATTTGGGTTCTGGAAATAAATATTGGATATTTTCATATCAAGAGAATATATCATTCTCTTATGAGGTTCAATGACGGTTAGGATACCTTGGAAGACAGTTGCCTGTGTAGGCAGTAGGTTTTCCTCTTTCCTTTACTTCAAATTCAACAAATGTTCTCAAAAACTGATATAAGTAATTAAAATTAGGATGCAGGATGATAAATTTAGTTAATTTACAAGTATGTACAACTGGTGTCTAAAGCATTAGTGTTTGTTGATATGTAAGTGCATCAAAGTCCATTGCGGCCTGACACTCTATCTTTTGAGCAGGTATTGATGGATTGCAAAGGATCTCACGCAATAACACAGACACCAATACACACACATGAACAAAGCATGTGTATTGATTTAATCCAAAACAGAGCTCATATCTCACGGCCCCATGTCTCCCTCCCACACTGTCTCTCTCTCTCTCTCTCTGTAATGAATTACCATGCACTGGCTCCAGTATTTTTGGGAACAAGGCCAACATAATTTGTTATTTCATCATAAGTAATTAAAAGCTGTTTCTTTTCCTGTTGTGTCGGAGCTGATTAATTATTTGGACGGTAAAAAGGCATAAATAACACGGAACTGAAGACTGCCATGGAAAAAACAATAAAACAACCATCACTCGGACTACATTGATGTCGCAAGCAAAAAGAAAATAGCATCTCACTAAAGTCTATTTGCCCAGCTATTTAGTTTCGTACACGGCAATAAATAAACCGTCGGCTCCTGTATGATGAGAACAACAGCAATAACAAATGTTACATCTCAACTATGAAAGCTCTACTGCATGTAAGCAGATGAAAACAAGGAGTCTGACAGGTGTTATGCCATGTCATGTACATTTGTGTATTTTAGACAACATTTTGTTATTGTCATTTAAGTATTATTGTGATATTGCAAAAAAAAATTTCAAGTGTGATCTAAGTAATATTACAAGTGGCTGTGACAGTTGAATCACAGCCATGCGAGTGTGATATTGCTGTTCCTACAACAATGCAATGAGCACAACAATATTGTGTATAACTTACATTTTAGACAGTCAATTTCCAATTACTTTGTCAATTTTTTCCCCAGACAACAAAAATAGTTACAAACTATGTAAAACAACTGCTGTGTCAAGATGTTTCGTTCCAAAATGAATCATGAATGAATTGGTTAAGTAAATGATTCAGGGACTCATTCGTAAAGAATTGTTAGGGTTGGTCACACTACACTTTTCATTCCATTGACTTACATTCATACACAAGCGGGAGACCGGAAATGCAAGCTCATGCGAGTGACGTGTGAAGATCGATAAGCCACAGCTCTTGGCTGAAATACTTTTTGAATGTATTGTTTTGCTGAATTTATATTTATAAAAGAGACGGCTGAGACGTCATATCATGACCGTTGCAGTGCCCATAGAAATTTTGCGTGCTCAAAGTTTAGTGTAAGCAGCGGCTTTAACTGTTCCTGAATGAATGTGTCCGAAATTGGCCCCAATACACTTAAATATGGCACAGTTTGAGGAGACCAAAACCATAAAAAACCATTTCGTCCGAAACCATAGTGGACGTTATCGAGTGCACATGCAACAGCTAGAGAATACCCATAATGCACTGTTAGAGTCGCAATTCCCGTGTCTGACCAGAAGATGGCATCCGTAGCGGAATCATCCATAAATTTTCATTGTCTATGTCTTATTATGAGCAGATTTCCTACACCTGCAAGACTGTACAAGTGTGGATATAAGGAGCCTTGTTGCTACATCTGGACTGCGGGATTTTGGTGGTGGTCCCTTTGCGCTCCCCATCATCGTTGTCTGTTTTCTCGATTCATTTTCTTGCATTAATTAATTAGCGATTTCGGACACACCCTGTGTTTTTAACAACTCGGTTGAATGACTGATTCAATGATTTATCAGGACCAGGGCTCTGAACCGGTTCAAGGAACGAAAACGAAAACCGGAAACGAACGAAATTTTAAGAGGAACAAAAACGGAAACGAAATCAAAATCAATTTGAATCGTTCTGAACAGAAACGTTAATTTGAAATGACCATTAACCGGTTAATAACGTTATTTTATCGTTCTCTTTAATATTTTAATTTGGCAGTGACCAATCATGAAATGAGTAGTACAGCATGTGACGTTGACGGATCAAGCGTGAGTGAAATGCCCGCGCACCACCATCATCATCATGAATCTACCGGTAACGCAAGTCAGTGTGAGCGCGCATTTTCATGCCTCAAGTACATTTCTTTCCCCGCTGAGGTCTACAATGAATGTGCAGGTATTGGAGGACATTCTTTTCGAACGTTTAAATAAGCAGTACGGACTTTAAGCTCAAATAGACTGATTTAGGATAGTTTATGGATTCCGTTTAAGCCTATCCAAGTAGGCTATAGCATCTATCAAACATTTTTCCTATAGTCTTTCAGATTGCCAATACAGGACAGGTCAATGTTTTCTATATAGACGGTTGATGCTTCGTATTAAATGGTATGTTATATTGCATTAAATGTAAGCTTTATTAGCTGACTGAATTTGATTATGTGATGCAAGAACGTGTTGCGCAGTGTTTGCTTTGAAATTAGCAGTTGACGGTGCATTAAAAGAGCAATGGTTATCCAGTTTATTTATTCTTTATTCATGCATTTTTTAAAACAAGTCGTGTTGAAAAAAAGTTATGTACAAAGAATGTTATCACTCTTCTGAAAATAATTCGGCATTAGAGGCCACTTTCGATTGTCTAACGCTCCATTAAAACAGGTCCGCTGTTTATGCCTTGTAATTAATGCATGTATTTCTGGTTTTAAAAATGTTATTAAATAAATATTCAAGTTTAATTACCATGTGTTATATTATTATTGAGTGAAAATAAGTCTATTTATACATATTTGTTTAAAATGTATACATATTTGTTTAAAGTATAGGCTTAATTAAAATAACGTTATTAACCGGTATTTTTTCATATCAAACCGTTTTCGGAACAGTAATGTTTATTGAGGAACGCAAAAACCGAAACGCTATAATATCGATTCTGCTCGGAGTGAACCGATTGATATTTTTTTCCGTTTTTAAGCCCTGATCAGGACTGACTGAACCAGTATTTTGAACATATCGGTTGAAAAGAATCACGTGTCGCCACCTACCGGTGTCAACAGACATTGCACCTCCCCTGGAAGTTCCTGGGAGTCTCCCGCATAATGATAGCGCCTCCCTGATCCCTGCAAATTATATACAATATCCCAGAAATCAAGCGAGCAAGAGAGAAAGCCTGTTTCCACCTAGCCTGGATGCCAGACGAACTTAGCCCCGCCCACAAAAAAATTTGCACGGGCAGTTCGGTCTGGACTTGATCCATAGAGAAGTAATTATGCCCGAACAGAAACAGTTTGGACCAATGAAATCTCCAGGAAAATTCTCCAGGAAAAATGGCATTTGGGGGGTAAAATATTGGGGGTGTTATTTTGGCTGGACTGCCTACTAAATTTCGCATTCCTGGGTCTGTATATCACATAATTGTGGTCGCTTCAACCCGCGGACTTGGCAACACAGTGCCGTTGAGTTCTGTTGACATTTGACAACTAACGTTATGCGTCGCTCCGTTGCTCTGATTGGTTGTAGGTCTATCCAATTGAGGTCTTTCCTGGTTCGGTTTAAACACTCTCCATAATCACAGCCCAACGGAGCAGTATCAGACTCAACTTCTGACTAGAATTGAGTATGACGACATCAGGCTAGTTTCCACCTGGTATTAAGATCACAAGTGAAATGACCGTTACACCTGGTAATGGTGTTATCACACATTTCCTGTGACCACCTGCATTTAGATTTCTCCTTGCCTCTTATTTCATCACTACTCAACTGCATCATTTTCATTTTTGACGCACAAATACTAATGAGTGAACGAATCTGTGTACTACTGAATGAACAAACACGTTACGTGGCTTACACAAAATAATATAATATAATGTATTATAAAGTAATACATATTTGGAGGGGGGGGGGGGGGGGGGGGTTAGATTCTGCCTAACATTAAATGGAGGACATTTTTTCCAGTGACCACATACTATTGGAAGAATAAAGGGGTCAAGGGATTGCTGGTTAGCATGGTTCATGAGCAAAGATGGCAGATTTCAAATTGTGTGCTTCCAAGTTTTCATGCGCCTGCCAAGCAAGTGCCATCAAGATAAATGGGAAAGCTAATGGATAGATATCTCCATATATTATAGATTTCTTTGGTTAGAATACTTGAACCTGCAAATGACGTCATTGGCACAAAACTTGAAAAAAAGCAAATAAGAGCAAAATGCTGGATTAAAATGCTGTTTGGGTAGAGAACAAATCATTCTACATAGCAGACTGTGAATATAAATACATAAAACAACATGAAATACACCACAAAACAGAGAAATAAATGTAATTTGGCCAAAAGAGCTTTATGTTCTATTATGAGGCAATTCAATGTCAGAAACTGAGGAAGAATTGATTTAGCAATACATGTTTTAAAGATCAGAAGACAAAAAAATGCTTGCAATCAGTTCACTGTGCATTACAGAACAAGTGCAGGATAAATGCAAAGAATAACACTGCTGGATGGTGGGATATACTTCTACATCTTTTCAGCATAGGATGAGAACAGGTTGTAAGGGGGAGAGAAAGAATGGAAAATGGCCAGGGCAGTGGCACAGCATAAAAGAACGATTTAACTTTGAAATGCTGTGCCTGAATCCTTTTGGATTCTACTTGGCTTTGTGAAGCAGATTAGTTGAGCAGCTTTTACAGGCTTTGGTAAATAGAGTTGTAACTCCATTCATCCCCCATTCACAGAGTAAATATCCCCTTTCACACACACCAGAGCACAGTGGCACACACACTGACCTGGAAACACTTCTCAATTACAGACAAGCTGGAGCTCATCAACTCTTCCTACAGGGAGCCCGAATAGAGAGTCTGGACATAAATATTAAGCCTTGAACAGCCTGCTGTAATTTGATTTTCATACTGGGTCAATATATGAAAGCTGTGAGAGCTAATGTTCCTGTATGGAGTTTCACCTCATATCGCTGGGCTGGGAATTTATGTGCCTTGTATGTTTGCTTTGCATGCGCTTGAGATTGCTGTCAGACTGACTGTTTGTTGTAGTTTGGGCATTTGTTGAAGGATTAGTGAAAGTGAAAACGAAAATCCTGTCATCCTTTACTCACCCTCATGTTGTTTCAAACCTAGATGACTTTATTTCTTCTGTGGAACACAAAAGAAAACTGTACTGCACTTTGCGATAGCGTTTTGTGAGAAAAGGGAAGAAATGTAAGTCTTTATTCAGTTAAAATCAGTCAGAATCAATCAGGGTCAACCAATTCAAAATAATTATTCATTCACAAATCAGACATCATTTCTCTAATGAACACAGCAGGAAAATACAGGGTTGATGTCAAGATTTTTAGTGAATAAAAGCTAAGAAAATAGTGTATGAGTGTCATAAACAGTTTTATGATATTTTGTATGGTGCTTTTGAGTCATTTTGAAGCTTGAAAGCTCTAATTCATTGTAACTGCATGAAAAAGAGCAATCGCACACTATTCAAAATGTTTCCTTTTGTGTTCCGCAGAAGAAAGAAAATCATACAGGATTGTATTGACATAAAGTTAAGGTTATAAGGCAAATTTCAGATGTTCTAAAGGTTCAATAAACCTTTTTCATTTCAAAACCTTTTTCTGACTATATTTCATAAGTCAGGCTTTACAGGGTTTAGTAAATAATGACAGCATTTTCATTTTCAACTATCCCTTTAAATCTTTTTTCCTTTGACCAACACTAGCCCCTTTAAATTACAGTTAAGATATAATGTGTGAACAGACATTTCAAAGTCCCTTTAAGACAAGTCATTTCACATGACCGCCATCTTTGAAACGCCTCTTGGGAATGCAAGTGCAGCTCCTATCTCTTTGAATGGGGAAACATTAAATTCTCCAAAACTGTTTGCCAAAGTTAAGATTAAATCTTACGATTATATTTTATATTTTAAATCACCAATGAATTCTAACAACTGTCTCATACATTTTGTTCCTAAACGCTCAAATCATGACAAAAAAAGGACATTTTTACGCATTAGCTTGGACAAAGCTAATGCGCGTCTCAGAACACTGTCTGTTTCTATAGCAACTGCTGCTAATGGCAGCTGCAGTGACGCGATGGCTTTACTAATCATCGATTGGCTCTTTCATTTTGAAGGCAGGGCTTATTCAACATATTGGGCATTGCACTTTCTCCCATTCATAAGTAATCCGTCTTCCTATATATAAAGTCTTTGGACATTTTCAAAAATACCAGTAAATCAGTATGAAAAGTTGCAACATTACCAATAAATTGATGGTATGATGCTATGTGTGAACAAAGAGTGAACATTACTGATGTTCATTACATGACAGATTACACTCCTAGATCCCAAGTATAGGTATGTTTAGGATTTGGTGTGGGGGTGGAGTTAAGATTAGGGGGTATAGGGTTAGGATTAAGCAATCAGGTGGTGACTTCGACAAGGGGCGTAATAACTTGTCAGAGAATCGGCGTTCGACACAACACCTGTACAAGCACGTACAAGGTCAGAATGCCCCCGATATAAGAAGTTTGCTTTGGGCCAATCATAAAATTCTGTCGAAACTGTTTACAGAAAGTTCTGCTTTGTATTGATTTGTTTTTATGTAAGCATGAGCTAGCTAGATGAACATATAACTGTTATGTCACGTCTTGCACTTGAAACCCTGCCTTCTTTTTCATTCATCAGAGGTGCGGCTCTGCAGCTACTATTGCATACTATTTACCGTAAAATTCGTACCAGAAAGGTCTGGTAATTTTACATTAATTTACCGGAATCACTGTATGAAATGGGTTAGTGAAATTAAAATATGAGCGTCTATCCCTGATGTTCTTCATCTCATTCAGCTGTAGGTGCGCAGTAAATACCAGCTTTATTCTTGCAGAGCGGCTGAGATATTTAAGCGCACGGAGCGGACTGCACTCTCACCAGCAGTCCTACTGAACCACATGTTGCAAATGTTAATGAGGATTCCCAAATGCCAGGCCACTCCGACGACTCTGCCTTTAGCCAAGCCAGCAGATAAATAATACAATGCACTGCTAAAACTACACCGGACACATGCAGCGAATGACAAAGAGGGCTCGGAAGAAAAGAAATGGGCGGTATGAAACACGTAGACATAACTGACTAGCCGATGAGATTGAAATCTTCTTCATTCCGGCAAGCCAAAATATTCAAATTGACCGTCCTAAAATGAACATGAAACAGGATTTGCTACGGTGTGTCACCACCCTCCTTCATAACCGTGGCGTCGCTGTGGGTTTGCTCGATTTTGATATTGCATTTGTTGGGTAAAAAGATTGAATATACAGCTAATCGGCATCTCTATTAATACCCCAGTGTTGTCATTCCACTGCAACATGCACCCAATTTATGTTGGACAGAGAGGATTCTGGGAAATGGAATACTAGGACGTCTGATGCAAATTGAACATGAGGGGCATTGAATATTAAAACAGGCAAAGCACCCCATTGACTGAAAGTAGGGGGAGAGATGGAAATTTAAATGAAATACGACCAGCCGTAAAAGGGTGAAAATAAAGGACCAAAACAAAATCAACAACAAGTGAATAATTACCAACAACAGCTTGGTTTATTTCCAGTTTGAGTTGATTTACTAAAACATAAATATACAATAAAAAGTAACAAGGGTGTAAAGCATGTTGTTAAAATTTATCATTTTAAGCAAGGAGAGCGAGACGTCAGACGGGATGCGCCTCTGATCATGAAACGCTGTTGGTTTACCATCGACGGCTTTCTTCAGAATTAGGAAAACAACCTGTGCTAGCTTTATAGAGGCAGATGAAAACCGGGTTTTATGATAATTATTCCGAAGCTGTGTGGATTTAGTGAGTTGTTAAAGTGGAAATCGAGCCATCGTTTGAGGTAGTAAGACTGTCATCCTGTTTTCATTGGAATCCCACAGTATATCATATTACGGAACAGCCGTAATTATAGTGACGTTGCAAACGTTTGTTGTCTTCCTGAACTTGACTTGGTGACTTTAGTGTCATTAGTGGAAAAGTGTCATTCCTAAATATTGGTGCCACCAAAAGCTCTTCATTCCAGCTAGACTGATTTTAATGAGATGCTGTGTAAAGCTCTAAATTCATCGGTATTTCTATTCTTTGTGTGCTTTGCCTTAGAAAACCCCAAACACCAGGTCCTTTCCAGTTTCAATACTCAATACTCTTTCAAAATACATAAAAAATTCAGTTATTTTAGTTGTAGTTTTTATTAATATTTTGAATCAGCTTTCATTTTAATTTTAGTAGTCATTTTGTTGTTTTGCCATTTTTAGTTTCAGTTTTTTATATTTTATTTTATTTCAGTTAACATTTATTGTAAGCAAAAATGCATAAAAGCGTGTTTTCTATGGATTTAGTCGCAAGCCTTTTCCTTTTTTGAAAATACATGTTAAAAATTCATATCTTTTCTGATTCCGATGTCAGCACCTCATTGAATGATGTCCTTACGCAAACTATAATGTCATACAGTTCAGTCTGAATTGGTGCCTGCATGCTGAAACTTTAGATGTTTGTGCCATTGTGAGATAATTCATACTGGTGTTAAATGTGCAACAAATAACAAATAACTAGAACTGAAATGGCTTGGTTCATGTTTGTGTGCAATGAAGCTGAATGTTTGATGTGGTGAACTCACCAGCACAGTCTTTGCAACCTTTGTTGACCTGTCTGATTTGTACCAAGCCAAACGTGGGGACCACATAATGTAAAAGGTGATGTTATGGCAGCTATTACAGCCGTTTCTATATGAGAAAGGTGTGGTGTAATCATACAACACAATGTACTGTACATAGCACACCATTTGTACAGTAGATAATTCTTGCAAAGGAAGCCTGCGTGAGGGTAAATAAGAGATGAATGAAGTAAAACTAAATAACCAGAGATGCCTGCCACATATTTGTGCGCTTCTGACTAGACAAATGAAAGGGAAGTTCCCGTGAGGACTGAGTATGTAATTCAGCGCGTAATGTGTGTGTGTCGGATGAACGAGAAAGATGCAAGAGGCGCACATCCATCCTCAGAGGTGAACTCGATTTCACGGGTTAGTGAGAGACGGGTGGTGTAGTCTGGGAGGTGGGTGTTCTGCCTTGACTTTATTAAAGTGTTTCTGTTCTCCGTCTATTTAGAATCAGTGTTTGCTGTTGCAGATGACAGGCCTGAGCCCCACTCTAGGCTGCTGGAGGGTCCTCACCCCGGTATTACCCCTTAAGTATTCACTCAGACACAAAATAACACATTATCTGCACATTTTGTGTGTATTTTAAGTTGGGTAAATCGATTCACACAATAAAGTTCAGTGTTTTACAGGTGTGCAAAAATCAACAGTTTGCTAACAGTGCAGATGGAGCTGTGCTAAACATGATCCCCTCTCACATACACACAGTCATATATCAGACATTTATCACTACTCACATGTAGGATGACCACCCCCCAGGAGCTTTTAATATTTAATGTAAAGATTAATCAGCCCTCTCATTATTTTAATTGTTCTTCCTTTATCCAACCTGTCAGAGTTATAGATTACCCCCTGTAGACCCTACCAGCAGCTCCCTGGTCGGGGATTTATGGGTATTTTTGGATCAGTTAGCCTCTAGTCATATTTCACCATTTTCTGACGAGCCATTAAAATGTCCCAGGTAATTAAACAATGGGCATCAAGTTCAGGTCTTGCCTCTTTATCAGGCAAGAAGCACGCTGGGATAAAAACTCCCTTGCTAGCAATTAGCATGTTTAAAAAAAAAAAAAAAGCTTACAAGTGAAGATGTATAGAAACAGTTGTGGAGTAGCAGCTCTGAGAGGTGACACATGCTTGTTAGTGAGGTGATATAGCTAGTGATATTATGGGATATCACAGACGTTCTTTTGAGGAAGAGCAGAGAAACCCAAAGAAAAACTAATTATTCAAAATGTTTGTCTTTGGATTTATATACAGTGAGGAAAATAAGTATTTGAACACCCTGCTATTTTGCAAGTTCTCCCACATCATGGAGGGGTCTGAAATTGTCATCGTAGGTGCATGTCCACTGTGAGAGATATAATCTAAAAAAAAAAATATCCAGAAATAACAATATATGATTTTTTTAACTATTTATTTGTATGATACAGCTGCAAATAAGTATTTGAACACCTGTCTATCAGCTAGAATTCTGAATCTCAAAGACCTGTTAGTCTGCCTTTAAAATGTCCACCTCCACTCCATTTATTATCCTAAATTAGATGCACCTGTTTGAGGTCGTTAGCTGCATAAAGACACCTGTCCATCCCATACAATCAGTAATAATCCAACTATTAACATGGCCAAGACCAAAGAGCTGTCCAAAGACACTAGAGACAAAATTGTACACCTCCACAAGGCTGGAAAGGGCTACGGGGAAATTGCCAAGCAGATTGGTGAAAAAAGGTCCACTGTTGGAGCAATCATTAGAAAATGGAAGAAGCTAAGCATGACTGTCAATCTCCCTCGGACTGGGGCTCCATGCAAGATCTCACCTCATGGGGTCTCAATGATCCTAAGAAAGGTGATAAATCAGCCCAGAACTACACGGGAGGAGCTGGTCAATGACATGAAAAGAGCTGGGACACACTGTTTCCAAGGTTACTGTTGGTAATACACTAAGACGTCATGGTTTGAAATCATGCAAGGTTCCCCTGCTTAAGCCAGCACATGTCAAGGCCCGTCTTAAGTTTGCCAATAACCATTTGGATGATCCAGAGGAGTCATGGGAGAAAGTCATGTGGTCAGATGAGACCAAAATACAACTTTTTGGTCATAATTCCACTAAACGTGTTTGGAGGAAGAAGAATGATGAGTACCATCCCAAGAACACCATCCCTACTGTGAAGCATGGGGGTGGTAGCATCATGCTTTGGGGTTGTTTTTCTGCACATGGGACAGGGCGACTGCACTGTATTAAGGAGAGGATGACTGGGGCCATGTATTGCGAGATTTTGGGGAAAAACCTCCTTCCCTCAGTTAGAGCATTGAAGATGGGTCGAGGCAATGGGTCTTCAAACATGACACTGATCCGAAGCACACAGCCAGGATAACCAAGGAGTGGCTCTGTAAGAAGCATATCAAGGTTTTGGCGTGGCCTAGCCAGTCTCCAGACCTAAACCCAATAGAGAATCTTTGGAGGGAGCTCAAACTTTGTGTTTCTCAGCGACAGGCCAGAAACCTGACTGATCTAGAGAAGATCTGTGTGGAGGAGTGGGCCAAAATCCCTCCTGCAGTGTGTGCAAACCTGGTGAAAAACTACAGGAAATGTTTGACCTCTGTAATTGCAAACAAAGGCTACTGTACCAAATATTAACATTGATTTTCTCAGGTGTTCAAATACTTATTTGCAGTTGTATCATACAAATAAATAGTTAAAAAATCATATATTGTGATTTCTGGATTTTTTTGTTTTAGATTATGTCTCTCACAGTGGACATGCACCTATGATGACAATTTCAGACCCCTCCATAAGTGGGAGAACTTGCAAAATAGCAGGGTGTTCAAATACTTATTTTCCTCACTGTATATTCTTGAAGACTGATTCAAGCTGATAGAAGAGCAACTTTGACTGAAATAACCACTCGTTACAACCGAGGTATGCAGCAAAGCATTTGTGAAGCCACAACATGCACAACCTTGAGGCGGATGGGCTACAACAGCAGAAGACCCCACCGGGTACCACTCATCTCCACTACAAATAGGAAAAAGAGGCTACAATTTGCACAAGCTCACCAAAACTGGACAGTTGAAGACTGGAAAAATGTTGCCTGGTCTGATGAGTCTTGATTTCTGTTGAGACATTCAGATGGTAGAGTCAGAATTTGGCGTAAACAGAATGAGAACATGGATCCATCATGCCTTGTTACCACTGTGCAGGCTGCTGGTGGTGGTGTAATGGTGTGGGGGATGTTTTCTTGGCACACTTTAGGCCCCTTAGTGCCAATTGGGCATCATTTAAATGCCACGGCCTACCTGAGCATTGTTTCTGACCATGTCCATCCCTTTATGACCACCATGTACCCATCCTCTGATGGCTACTTCCAGCAGGATAATGCACCATGTCACAAAGCTTGAATCATTTCAAATTGGTTTCTTGAACATGACAATGAGTTCATTGTACTAAAATGGCCCCCACAGTCACCAGATCTCAACCCAATAGAGCATCTTTGGTATGTGGTGGAACGGGAGCTTCATGCCCTGGATGTGCATCCCACAAATCTCCATCAACTGCAAGATGCTATCCTATCAATATGGGCCAACATTTCTAAAGAATGCTTTCAGCACCTTGTTGAATCAATGCCACATAGAATTAAGGCAGTTCTGAAGGCGAAAGAGGGTCAAACACAGTATTAGTATGGTGTTCCTAATAATCCTTTAGGTGAGTATATATATATATATATATATATATATATATATATATATATATATATATATATATATATATATATATATATATATATATATATATATATATATATATATATACACTGATCAGGCATATCATTATGACCACTGATAGATGAAGTGAATAACATCACGGCACATGTAAGTGGGTGGGATATATTAGGTAGCAAGTGAACATTTTGTCCTCAAAGTTGATGTGTTAGAAGCAGGAAAAATGGGCAAGCGTAAGGATTTGAGCGAGTTTGACAGGGTCCAAATTGTGATGACTAGACGACTTGGTCAGAGCATCTCCAAAACTGCAGCTCTTGTGAGGTGTTCCCGGTCTGCAGTGGTCAGTATCTATCAAAAGTGGTCCAAGGAAGGAACAGTGGTGACCCGGCGACAGGGTCATGGGCGGCCAAGGCTCAATGATGCACATGGGGAGCGAAGGCTGACCAGTGTGGTCCGATCAAACAGACGAGCTACTGTAGCTCAAATTGCTTAAGAAGTTAATGCTGGTTCTGATAGAAAGGTGTCAGAATACACAGTGCATCGCAGTTTGTTGCGTATGGGGCTGCATAGCCGCAAACCAGTCAGGGTGCCCATGCTGACCCCTGTCCACTGCTGAACACACCAACTGTGGGCATGTGAGCATCGGAACTGGACCACGGAGCCATGGAAGAAGGTGGCCTGGTCTGATGAATCACGTTTTCTTTTACATCACGTGGATAGCCAGGTGCGTGTCGCTTACCTGGCGAACACATGGCACCAGGATGCACTATGGGAAGTAGACAAGCCGATGGAGGCAGTGTGATGCTTTGGTTGCTGGGAAACCTTGGGTCCTGCCATCCATGTGGATGTTACTTTGACTCGTACCACCTACCTAAGCATTGTTGCAGACCATGTACACCCTTTCAAGGGTCTAGTGGAGTCCATGCCTCGACTGGTCAGGGCTGTTTTGGCAGCATATAGACGCTGTATATATCTTATTACATTCTAAAAGGCTGAATTTTATTTGATCAAAAATGCAGTAAAACGGTAATGTGAAATATTATTACAATTTTAAAATATTTTAAATGTAATTTATTCCTGTGTTGGCAACGTGGAATTTTCAGCAGCCATTACTCCAGTCTTTAGTGTCACATAATCTTTCAGAAATCATATACATACATACAGTATATAACTGCCCCCCCCTAGAAAACTCAGTGGGCCCTTGCAGATCTACGGTTTCTGCGCGCCTGTCAGGGTTGCTGTAGGAGTCCGGCAGCTGCCCTGCGGTGATTGAGTGGGTACTGATGAAGAGAGAGTCGGAAGTGAAAAATGCCAGCCCTTCGGCCAAGAAAACACATACACATACAGAGAGGTCAGGCCTTTCGCAACCTCCGTTCATTTCATCGTTCTTGCCCGGCTGAAGCTTTTTGTGGGCAAGGTGGCTGGAGCAAGTTGCCGATTACATAATCCTGTTTTACAGGGGCTCCATCCATCACCCGGCTTTCATTTTCATTGGAGCTAAATTGCACGAGTGCTGGGAGTGGAAATGAATTTCAGCAGTCCAGCATATCTGTTTAGTTTGCAGAAAGCAAAAGCACTGTGGAGAATGGAAAGTGAGAGAGATGCGTAGAGCCGACGAAAGAGGGAGAGAGGGAGAGAGCAAGAGAGAGAGAGAGAGAGAGAGAGAGAGAGAGAGAGAGAGAGGAAGGATAAAAGACCCTTCCCGAGTTCGGTCCGGCGAGGGTCTGATGGTGATGCATGGTTATGGACCATCTGCACTCAGAGGCGATAAATTTATGATTATGGCGAGAGAGCTAAAAGGCTGTCCATTACTGTAACATAGTGGCCTCAGTAGAGAGTCTCTCATCAGGCCCAGCTGAGAATCAGCAGTAAAACCGGACAAGGCATCTAATATTAAGCAAATTTACATGCCAACAGCAGGTGTCAGTCAATAGCCTGCTGACAGTTGTTCAGCTACTCAAGCTGTAGCACCCGCTCGCTCACTTTCTCCACTTTTACCTTTGGGTCCAAATGCGGCAGCAAACACGTGGCGGTAGAACAGCAAGCATGTCATGGCTGCAAGATGATTGGTGTGCATGAAAAAGGCTCATTTTGCTGACAATGGCGGAAAGACAATGAACAGAAAATGCATTCACACTTCGGATCACAGTCGCGCTATTGACTCTTAAATAGCAGCGCCGTCCAAACGGCTCATGAGGCTTTTGTGCTCTGACATCTCTGCGGTTCGCAGTTCAATTAGTTTTAGTGTCCCAGCTGCCGACCACCGTTCAAACACATCCGGCAAAAAAAACGATCGCCTCCATAATGCCGACAAGCACATACAACCGAAAACATTCAACCCAAGGTCGTCTGGGTGACCAAATGACATGGCATTTTAGAGGTGATTGAGAGTTTAAACTTACAGCAAAGTTCACTGGATTTTTATCGGAGGTCTTTGTTGATCTGCTCGATGGGGTAAAAATTAGGACACCGGCTTCTTGGGAACCGAGATTTAAGTGGGGGGAGTACTCAGATGAACTTGAAAAAGACATGCTCTCACTAATGATGTCTGCAAGCCTACAGATCTGCTTCTGAAAGAGTCTGCGATAAAACCAACACAAGCAAAACTAGTCAAGTCGTCGGTTTCCCTTGAGATGCAAACATCCGGTGTCGAACGAGCAAAAATCGTCAGAGTGATCGCTTGCTGCTGATCTTCTCAAAAGCATCAAAAGAAATATTTCAGTTCAGTTCTGCCCCAAACAGAGTTAACCTTGAAAGAAATCTAAGGCTGTCTTAAAAGGGTTTGTATAATAGGAGCTTTTGTTGAATTTGAAGCTCTAACTTCCTGTCATTTGGAAATGTTGTTGGCACACTTACAATATTTTAGGGGTAATTTGTTTACAGAACTGAATGTGAGGTTTAAGCTAAATAATTAATGATTCTTTTCCTCTAGTAATTGGTTTTGCTCAACCGCCAAATAACAATCTAATGTGAGCTGCTTCTCAAAGCACAAGTCTAATTTCAGCCATTTGGTGCAAATCTGTCACAGTTATAAGCTTAACACATGCATTACAAACTCACTCTGGGACCGGCTACAATGCCGAGTAATTAATTTCACAATTAAAAGACGTAAAAATCTATACGTTTCCACAATAGTCAAAATTTGAATCCATACACTTTTGACCCATTAAAAACCGTGATTGTTTCCTCACTTTAGTGGGTGACGCTTATTCCTCACTTTAGTGGGTGACGCTTACTTACTTTTTTAAATGCTTTGCTAAGGGAAATCTAAACAATTTTAGCTGAATTCTTCGTTTGATGCCAGTGCTTTTTCGACCAAGCAAACACAGGAATAGCGTGAAATGTGTGGAAGCTGTTCTGGAAACTGTAGCGTGTCAAGGTAGATATATAATTTAAACAACACATAAAGGGTCAGTTCACCCAAAAATGACAATTCTGTCATTCCTCAAACTCATGTTGTTCCAAAACCGTAAGACCTTCGTTCATCTTCAGAACACAAATGAAGATATTTTTGATGAAATCCGAGAGCTCTCTGACCCCTCCATAGACAGCTATTTAATTGAAAGTGGTTCAACCTTAATTTTATTAAAAATAACGACTTTATTCAACAATTTATTTTAGCCTGTGTCAGACTCTTACGCTGTTGACGCAGTGTAAAAAGTGCAGCGTATACAGAAGGCCGGCTTACCATTGGCCGACGCTGTTCACGTGAGCACCACGACACATGCGCTCAAGTTGTTTTGCTGTAGAACTAGGAAGCTCTGCAATGTGGACAGCGTACAAGTCTGACACAGGCTAGAAGAAATTGTTGAATAAAGTCGTTATTTTAGTTTTTTGCTCACAAAAAGTATACTTGGCGCTTCATAAAATTAAGGTTGAACCACTGTATTCACATGGATGATTTTAATGATGTCTTTACTACCTTTCTGGGCCTTGAAAGTGTTAATTAAATAGCCTTCTATGGAGGGGTCAGAGAGCTCTCGGATTTCATCAAAAATATTTTCATTCATTTATATCTTAAAGGTCTTACGGGTTTGGAACGACATGAGGGTGAGGAATTAATGACAGAATTTAAATTTTTGGGGGAACTAACCCTTTAAATGTTGAAACAGTAAAACAAAAATAGGGTTTTGGAATTAACAATCCCAATTAAAATGACAACATCAAATAAATAAATACATTTACACTAATTACAAAAAACCTATACCTTTTTTATTCAACAAAGACGGCGATGAAGTAAAATATTCCACTAAAGACTTGCCGTGACAAATGCTATGTAGGGTCTTGAATCAATGAATCTTTTTTTAATCTGTTCATTTACAAGAACCATCCGATAATGAACCGGTTAATTAGCATGCCCAAAACACATACATTACCTCTAGGCAAAGACATAGATGAACAACATTTTCTACTATACAAATGCCTGAAATGCCACGTCAGTGAATCATTTTTAATCTGTTCATTTACAAGAACCTTCCGAATGAACTGATTCACTGGATTCAATTCCAATGTAATGTGATATATGATGAAACAATTCACTGGAAAAGTTTCGAAAGCAATTGAGCTATCGTAACTGGGTTAACAAGCACAATTCACTGATCAATTATTTCAGGTCGTTCCAAACCATGTGTGACTTTCTTCTGTGAAACACAAATGATGTTTTCAAGAATGTGGATGTCCAAACAACGTACGACTCCTTTGACTTTCATTGTCTTAAAAATATTTCCTTTTTTTTTTTTTTTCGTTCCAAAGAGCAGAATGTTTAGAACAACATGAGGGTGAATGATTCCAAATTCTCAGTTTTTGGTGACCAAAATAGTAAAATATATTAAATAAATAAAACAAATGTGGAAAATCTATGAATCCCAATGGAAGTGATGTTCTTTAAGGAAACGTAAAAGCACAGAAATGTATGAAACATCTAGGGTTGTAATCAACCAAAGAAAATCTTGGTCGACTGAAGTCCTGAAATTTTAGACAAAAAATCGACTAAAATGACGTTAGGGAAAAAAAAAACGTAAAATTAATTAGCTGCGCACTGTGCGCAGTAGTTGGTAGCCTTGTTGTCTGCCTAAATGGATTATAAATAAACATAAAAAACTAGTAGGCTATTTGCAGTATATTAAATCGTTTTTGACCTGATTATTTTGCACTGAAATGAGTCTGACACACGAATCTGTCGGCTCTGACAGCGTTGCTTCACGTGCACCTGCGCAATATCATAGCCTATGATTTCCGAAAATATATGTTGTCAACTAGTGATATCATCACAAGAACTTTTGAGGAATATGCAACATAATTTAGACAATTGTTTTTGTCATATGTATTATAATAACTGACAGACACTATCATTTCAGCCGCTCTGTGCAGCTCGAACAGGATCAGCTCAGCTTCGAGGCTGAGACATGAATAGACTATCAACTTAAAGCTTTTACTCTTAAACACAAAAAGCACGTCCACTTTAATAAAAAATGAATATTTATTAAACAAGCCAGACCAAGAGCAGAAAAAACGCTCTCACAATTAAATAAATAATATACAGCAAACTAGTCTTCTTCAATCTGTCTCTCTTCTCCAGTGGGTTGGGCTAATCCAAAAGAAGTGGAAACAAGGGGGGTGTTCTGAAGACACCCACATTAGCAATTAGTGCAACTCTTGCAAAATCCAGTCGCCCATATGCATTTATCGTCAGACCTGACACAACTTAGACAAACAAAATATTTAACTAAAATAAACCAGTATTGGATTTAAAAGGGGATTTGTTTATTTCTTAAAATCCCTTAAATTAACTGTGATAATGGAAAGTATATGCAAAACATTTTTATTTTGTAGATTAACATTTTAGTGCAAGTAAAATATAGGCCACAAAATATGATTTGAATGAATTGTAGGCCAATGTTACAAATAACTTTCCTGTTACACTTATCAGTATCACTGTCATCAAATCGCGAGTTTGTTTTCAGCAGTAATTTAAACATCAAAACACGATACCCTTCAATAATATAATTGAACATAGGCTACAATTTATTATGTATTCCACATGAATGAAGAAAATAAGGTTGAATTTCAGGAGCTCTAAAAGAATGAATCGACTTCAACTGATGCAGCCAAAGAAAACATGAAGAATGAAAAACCGCATTGCTGGAAAGAAAGTGGAAATAACAGGTAAGAAAAATAACTTTTTTTTTCAAATGCACCTCACCGAGTGACGTCATTCTTTAAAAGTACGTGCAGCATGTATCCATGGCAACGCTTAGCTGCGTAGAGACAGTTAATGGTCATGCCGGAATTCCTCAGAGGCGGCTTTGAGTTTTCTCTTTCGTCGGTAGAAAAGGTATTTATAATTTTTGATTAGTAGACATTAGCTACCATAACCATTGTTAATCTTGTAATGTTTAAAATATGAAAATTTTACCTTTTAAAACGTTTGCTGAAGTTTTCCATCATGTAGTACAGCTGCTAACCGTTATGCTAGCACTTCGAAGCTATATGTTAAGCTGAAATAAGATGACATTATCTGATATTGACAAATATAGGGCTTTCTACAGTATGTAGTAAAGAGACAAAGCCCAAAATGCGCTAAATATAAGTTAGGCTAATTTGGACCATGGTCTAACGAAATCAAAATAGTCAACAGTCTTTTTTTTCAATGGACAAACTTGCTAGACATAAAATCATAACACTACTGAGTGTGTTCATTTTGTTGTTTTAGGTTAGAAGCCAAGTGGAAGAATTGCCATCGGACTAACACAGCTGCCTGCGCGTTTGCAAACACACACAAACACACAAAGAAAGAGCACATCACCTTTACAACTGTTCAATTAAAATAAATGTACTTTGTTCCTTATAATTCATACGTGTCTATTTTCTTTGGTTTGCCGAAATGTAAAATAAAATGCTGCTAAAGTGAAAGTCTCTTAAACGTCCCGATTGGCCGCTGGACGTCCTGTGAACGTCCTTGTGAACGTCTGGAGGACGTCTCTGAGGACGTTTGCGGGACATCAAGAGGACCCTACACATGGACGTCCGGGGGACGTTCGCTGAGGCCATTTAGGGGACATTCTGGGGACCTTTTTTTGTTAGCTGGGCAGTGGGTTGGGCTAATCCAAAATAAGTGAAAATAAGAGGGGTATTCTGAAGACAGACTGTTACCTGTAATACAGGGGTGCTCTAAAAACACCCCCATTAGCAATTAGTGCTCTCCACCTGATGAAATGAACGCTCGCGGCAAAACTGATGAAATGAACGCGGCAAAACTAATGAAATGAACGCGGCAAAAAATCAACCAATCAGAATTTTGGTCGAGCCAGAACGTATCGACTAATAAATCGACTGGGAGATTACAGCCCTAGAAACATTAATAAACATACCTACTTAATATTTCAGAATGCATTTTCAAATTTAAGGCACTGGGAAAACATCAGACTAGCATCCTGTCTAGCCTTTTTGAAAACCTTTAGAGAGCCATCACTGGACGGAATGAACTCAAAGTGGTCGGAAGGAGGCGCCATTTGGGTTGGTTTCAGGTAATGTTAACTCTTTTCTCTTTGGTCTCAACAGCAGGAAGTGCTGAAGTCAGCAGAGGTCTTCTTGTTTGAGTGAGCCTTTCAGATAAATCAATAAAGCCGCTTTCATCCTCTTTCTGATCTATTTGTCCCCTCCGTTCTCCACGCTCTGTTGATATGGAGCTATAGGAGGGGGAGACAGAGAGACGTTTTTTGCTAAGCTGAAAGGCAAAGGGTGGCCTGATAGCTGCAGTTCAGGATAACCAGTGTCCAATCGGCTCTCCGCAGGTGACAGCGTCCATCATGGCTGCAGGCATGAGTGGCCATAGTATTGATGTAGGACAGGTGAGGTACGCGCCGGTGATTTGAAGAGCGGGTGGGTTCGCCGGCAATGGCAGGCGTGCTAAATGAAATACATCACATCAGTGCCTGTGCCTTAATTACACCTGTCAATCAAAAGTGCTACAGCTTATCTGGAAACTGTCTCCTCATACCCAAAAATAGTCTGTCTAGTCTGAAGGAGACAAGCCTTGTCCCAGCTCGCCTTTCATGCCCCTCGTCAGATTAATTTTTGGTTGGTGATGGTCACTTTATGAGACCTCAAACATCCCAGGTGTCGAAACAGATCGGCCGATGCTACATTATTCAAAAGGTAATTGTCTTTTTATTTGGTTTCAATTTTGAGGGAAGCCACATTTTACAGATTTGGTCACGCTAATAATATTTCAGGTGACTAATGAAATTATTAGTCAGAATTCAGCTCGAGACCATGTCGTGTATAGTAAGTCACTCACTTTTACTTTATGTTGGTCCCGGATGGGTAAAATGCAATAATTGTAATACAGTGAAATACACAGTAACAAAAACAGTAATTTCCACAACTGATCACCTTAAAACTGTTAACAGAAACATCTGTTACGCTTTCAACTAACCACGATCCAATTTATGTTCTATCAGTTTTAATTGAATTTATGCAAATTGTATTACACTTTAATTTAGTTTAAAATGTGCATACTTTAATCTCATTTAGACAAATGAGTGCACATACAGAGTCCCCTTTAAATCCAGCTTATATTTCAATGAATGCAAAAATATCAATAACACATTGATCCAAAAGTGATGCATGCAATGATATTTTCTTTTTTTACTTTAAGTGGCAACACTTTACAATAAGGTTTCATTAATCTTTGTTAATGTTAATTTCAACATTTACTAATATTTTATTAAAAAACATTAGTTAATGCACTGTGAACTAACATGAACAAATACAGTAACAAATGTACTGCTCATGGTTAGTTCATGTTTGTTAATACATTAAATAATGTTAACTAATGAAACCTTATTGTAAAGTGTTACCCTTTAAGTAATGTATGGGAGAGCAAGACAAAAGGCAAGTAAAATCTCCAATCTTCACCACAACAAGTTTTCCCATTTTTCTAATAAAATGTAATATATAGCACAATATAACAATTAATTTGAGCATTTACTCCCCCAATCCAGTTCCATGCAAAAGCATGCTGGGAATTAGAAATCCACCGAGCAGTTAATGCGACAAAAATGATTCATGTAGTCCCGACATAAATATAAAAGTAAACTTCGATTTATTCAAGTGTATTGAACACAATTCAATTTTGTGACAAAATCATCAAAAAGTATGTTCCAATGTTTATTTTGCAATGCCACACAAATGTAACCTGGGAAAACCCAGAAAACTTCCGGCAAATTTAGATTTGCCCTGCAAGTAGTCTGGCAAAGAGCCCATTCAGACCCATTTCTAATCCCTCGAAATCGCGGCACCAATCAGAAACGTTGGGGCGGGCTTTACACGATGACGACAGCGCAGCGACGTTGAAGCAGATTTTTCCTTTTCGTTAAAACCCGAGCAAAGAACAACACTCGAAGCCTTCATATCTAAAAAAAAGATGTTATCGCTGTCTTACCGACTGGATTCGGCAAAAGTCTGATACCAGCTTGGCCCTTTGGTGGCTAAACGAATGGGTCTTAGCAAGAGCCCTCTGGTAGTGTTAATGTTTCACAAAATATAGTTTTAAGTCCTTTTCAGGCGAGAATGTAGTTGTTTAAAGCTCAAATCTGTGGTTTATTTATAAAGAGAGCGCCTTTTTGAAAATTTGATCTGCCGTTTTCGGAGTCGTGAGCTCCAGTGGATCAGCGGCGCTCAATCGCTCATTAACCCCACCGAGAACACCCTTTCCTCATCCAGTCCTTCTGCCGTCTGCCGCTGGCTCTGATGTCTCTGTAGTGATTAAACATAAGATATGATTCGTCTTGTCTTGTGTAGATCTAACGGCTGAACTTTGCTCTCATTAATCTATAATTTGTTCCCTGACAGATCGTTTTGTCTGAGGGCAAAGTGAAGTTTCATAACTTTATATTTGTAAGCTATTAAACATTACCGTTGTAGTCTCCTAGCGCTGACTTTGTTTGACTGAATTGCTTTATTTATTGTATAGCTTCTTATACCTTTTACTTATACTTTTATAATTGCTATTGATCACACATAAACTGAAATTTAACAAAAAGAGACTTGGTTTTGTTTTATGTCATATTTCATTTATTACAGTGATAATCATAACCTATATTATGCACACATTAATGTGTGTGTGTTTATTTTTAATGTAAACGAAAAGAGACTGGGTTTTTTATATTTCGTTTTGTTATAAACATGCAAGATAATATGCATTGCCTGCAGTACATTTGTGTGGCTATAATATGCTTAATATTTTTTTTAATGAAAATTAAAAGAGGTAGAGTGGTGTTTTATCATATATTTCGTTTTATTGTAGCCTAAAATATACAAATATATACTGAGTGATACTGTCAAGAACGCTGCTTGTCCATTAGCAGAGTAGGCGGACTAGTTTCCTCTCGTCCTCGGGAGTTCGTTCTCCAGAATCAAACTTGGCAAGTCACGGACACAACTCAGAAGTTCGCGTACGAAATATGTCATAAAACAACACTGCCTCATTTCATAAAAAAATAAATTAATTCTTAAACATAATGTGGTTCAGGCAACGCGTAGCTAGGCCTACATTGATTATCTTATATATTTATAATAGAACGAAGTATAAAACACCCTGCCTCTTTTAGTTTACATTAAAAAAAAAAAAAAAAAAAAAAAATATATATATATATATATATATATATATATATATATATATATATATATATATATATATATATATATATATATATATATATATATATATACAGTATATTAAACATTAATATGTGGTTTAGGTAAGGTGACCAGATTTCTGAAATGGATTTCTTATTTGAGAACACAAGCACAGACAAGAACGCATATTGAGAGACGGCCAGAGTCTCAGATGTTTCTCTGCGCTCTGCATACGTCATCTCCCTCATCGCTCTGATTGGTTTTAGGTCTATCCAATTGCGCCGAGAGGCATTTGAGCGACGCCCGTTGGTGACGCCCCTTTGGAAATGATTTGTCTATGAAGCTTTGCCAGACCATAACTCAGTCACTACTGAGAACGGTCTGGTTTTAACCAGGCTAGCACAAATGGTTTGTTTTGAGTGAACTTTTATTGTGTACATTACTAATGCCCTTGTACTGTGCACCCATGGGTCGCTATGAAGAAACGGTGATCATTCACACCAGCAAGGCTGTATCCGAAACCGCCCATACCCTTAAATAGAACAATATTTGAGGGCAGTCATTTGTAGTGGTTTCTGAAACCATAGTGGACGTTATCGAGTGCACTTATTCAATCCCACAATGCACCACAATAACAAGTTATTAACAGCTAGAGAATACCCGCAATGTACTGTGAGAGTCGCACGCCGAATGAATTTTTGCGTTTGACCAAGATGGCGCCCACAGCTGAATCATCCATCAATCCATTTTTCAAATTGCTGGTCCAACGTGGCTACAGCGTACTATGAACTATATTAGTGGACTAATGTATGGAATAGTGAATGAGGATATAGGGGCCGATTTCGGACACAGCCCAAGACTTTGAGGCACAGAACTGGCAGCAAACCAAGAAATATTCCCACAAGTTTCAAAAAGTATCACACCAGTGTGGAATAACTTTGGAAGAGAGTGCCAAATCAACACAAATGCAAGAGGTAAAATGAGAAAACGCACTCGCAAACAATAAATGCATGCTAGAAAAGGCCGTTTTCTCTCCCCATTAGAGATGTAGAATATTTCACTTTCCTCAGAGAGAAATAGATGAAAATATGGCATTGGGACATAAACAAAAGCAGCATTGAGTACAAGTCTTTACATGACTCCCCAGCTCTCTATCTCTTTAATAAATGAGTCCCCGTGATCGAAGGAAAAGGCAGAAAGCAGCATTATATGAAAATGCAACACAAGGATAACCTTAAATGGAAGTAAATCAACCGCGTTGCTCTTTTCAACCTTTTTGTGGGGATATTGGCTGCTTGCTGATTCTCCCAACTTGATGCCAGAGGGGAGGAGAAATGTATGTTCAATTCTGTAGTCCGCGCATCGCTTGGCCGGGGGTGTTAACACTGTCAGGGCACATGAGGCTTCAGACTATCTGTTTCCCCATTCTGCTTCATTCTCATCAGATTGCTTGTTTTATTTATATCAAATGATACCTCGCTCCCTGCGCTCCCTCGCTCGGCTGATAACGCACCCTTCTCCGTCCCCGCGTTCGCCCCCATCCCCCGATACATCCTATGAAATGTATTGCTTGCTCATTGTAAATAAAACATAAAGTTTCCTCTGAGCTCCTCCCTTGAGCCACATATATTTCTATTTTTGCAAAGAGCAGCAAACCTTATACAGCCCAGCTGCCACATCACTGTGAACAAAGACTAACTTTATATGTCTGAGATATTGAAAAGGCAACTTTAAAAGCACTATTGTCCCTGATGTAGATATCACAAAATGCAGAATTGATACAACTCTCTCTGATACAACAGGCTCCTTTTATAAGTGTATATCAATTATGGATTTCCTTGCTGTCTGTCTCACTCCTCTGTCACTCTTTCTTTCCACACATAGCGCTTCCCTTTTGCGCTTTCGGGTGAATATTAAAGGGGTCCAAAAGTCTGAGATCAATAACAATATGAATTTGTCTTAGAATATGTCCTTTTGCTTTAATGACAACAGCACTTGAGTTGTATGAAGTGTGAAACCTGATGATCATGTTCTCCAGCATGATTTGTGAACGATGAAGAGCATTTTAGGAGACCAAAAAAAACTTTTTGTAAAAAGGAATAAAGATGTCAGAAATCAATGTCCAAAAAGGAGTTACAAATAAATAAAACAAATAAATAAAATTGTTTTATCATAATTTTATTCACACATTAATTAAAACAACGCTTTTGAATATAATTAATATATAATATAATAAAAGATACGTACAAATACACACACACACACACACACGAGCACACGTTTGCCTGTTTCTGTGACAACTTTCAGAACATGAAATCTATTAGAGAATCAAAGTCGAACTACAGCATTACGATCTCGGCGCACATATGTTATATCGCCATAACAATTCCGAGCGCAACATGGATAAATGCTCTTTTTGGCTGGCAGCTGGGGAATTTGAATAGTGTATCTTTCCAATGCGTTTCATGAAGTGCTTAAACCCACCTCAGGGTTCTGAGACGCCTCTCATCTCCAGCTGTCGGCAGCGGAGGGGTAATGTTGATTGATGGAGGGAGGGCTAGACCGATGCGCGGTGCAGTCGGAAGGCAGAGGAACGAATGGCTAACGCTAAACTTGACTCACTCCGTCATAAAGCCCATATAATTGTATCATGGACATGACACTGTCGTAATCATCCATGGCAGTTCATGTCAGCTGGTGACAAATGACAACGATTTACCAATGGGGTTAAGCCACACAGAGAACAGACACGGTCAGGGGATTATGATTTAGCATGGGGGTTCAGCAATGCAATGAGGACCCATGATTCACCAGGGTAGGACAAAGCCAGAAAGAGGACATCTTTGATTCAGTACAGTTACAAGCCAATGAGTGAACATTACTCACCAATGGGCCCAGGTTGACATCAATGAGCTTGATAAAGCGATAAAATGATTTAGAACAACAATGAACTGGGTAATTATGTGCTCTAGCCTCCAGTACCGACGTACTCTAGCATAACCTGACACAAATTTCTCTTTCCCCGTGCAACAGTCTGGATCTGCTGGATCTCAAAGCACAAAATATGTCACTAAATGTCAGTCTCACTGGAACTGTTTTCTAATTCAATGATTCTAATTCATCATTGCAAATATCAATCAATGCTGTATGTATGGTTTTGGGGATGTGAGTATTTACACCCTAACCTTTGACTCCTGACGGCTCGGTTGTGAGTAGCCAGGAGGGAGTACTTCACTCCTCAAACTAATGAGCTATTGATTTGTGTGAGATAGCCTGGAGAAACTGGGCTGTGGAAGAGAGCCGAAGATCTGGTTTATGTGTGACTGAGCGATGTATGAAATCATTCACACACCGCAAGAAAGACGGAAAAGGAGAGTTCAAAGCCGAGGGATTACATGACAGCATTCTCAAACCTTTTACATCCCAGTCAGGAAAAAACAAATCAGAAGGCAAGTTATATCAAATTCTGATGTGTTTTCAGATTTATTTAAAGAGCCCATATTATGGAATTTTGAAAATTACCTTTCATGTAGTGTGTAGTTCTAAGTGAATGAAAACATCCTGCAATGTTTTAAATCTGAAAGTGCAGCGTGTATAAAGTTAGTGTCTCTCAAATGTAAAATTAGACTCTGAGTCAATTAAACGAATCGTTTTTCATACGAGTCGCAAGCCGTTTCGTTGTGACGTCACAATGAAACATTAACAGAGACCAGGGAAACCTTGAACACTGCAGCAGATACTCGATAGCATCATGTTGAGAAGACGCTGTGCTCTACAATGTGTTTATTGTGTTTCATATTGTTTAAGTATCTGGCAAACGGCTAACTCAGATTATTACTGTCTTACTGAAACACTACTGTAAATCAGCTGTGAGCTGCAGTATTACCTAAAACTATGTCTATTAATGCAGATCTGTCATTATTACTACGTTGAGTAAAAATAAAGGATGGAGCAAGATTTGTTTTACAAATGTTAATGTTTACATCAGCTGGGCTAATGTATGCTCTGTTATTGATACAGTTCCCACATGTGCACCACAATACATTAGAAACACACACAGAGACACACACAGACACACACACACACACACGTTTGTTGATGGAAGCACACTGCTAATGCTGATGGTGAGGAATTACAGTTGAAACATCTCATAATGTACCTCAAACTGAGTAGCATCACTGGGAAATGTCCTGCTCAAGGTTTGGGTTGAAAAATTAGTTCTTCCATTGTTTCATCATCGATTCGGACTCGTGCTGGGATTTATGTAAAATCAACGTCATCATGACTGTCTTTACAGTGTGTACAATCACTGAGCTTTAGGAACAGGAAGCCTCCTGACGGAGCTGACGATCAGTTATGGTAATGGGTGTTTGTTTACAAAATATGCTCTGTACGCAGTAGACCAAACACAACAGACTGGGCCATCTGACCAATCAAAGCAGAGTATAGGCTCGTGGAAAGGAGGGAATTCATCCATCGAGTCGTTTTAGAATCATTGAACATTGTGATGTGCAATTTATATTATGAGAAAATTATTTTTTTGACCATTGATTCATGTAAACCTGTTGTTGGAGACCTCCAAAACTAAATTAGGAAACTTTAAAATAGCATAATAGGGACTGTGGCGGAGGGGGCGTGGTTTTGCGAGGTCTGTAGTGGGAGAGAGAGACCGGGACTGGGACTGCCAATGCCTGCACACAGTGACCAGAGTTTGAGAAAGATATTGAGCCTGAGAGCAACGCTGTTTGTTGTTTTTGATAGTCTTGAGTTTGAACGCCCTCGTGCGTGACAGTTTTGAGGATCGTGAGATCAAATAAAGTGTGCAGTCCCAGTTACGCCGACCCCGTCTTCTTCCTTCCCACACACATGAACCAAAAACACTACACTGGTGCCAAAACCCGGGAAGGGAGAAGAACGCCGCGCCATGCAATCCCCACCAGGTACGCCATTTGCGCAGATCATCAACTCGCTGGCCGGTCTTCGCCAAAAACAACATCAGCAGCTACTGGCCATGAGGGAGGAGCAGGACAAGAAGTTTGAGGTGTTCCTCCAGGCTCAGTATGAAGACCGCCAGCTGTTCTGGAGCTGGATAGACCGGGAGGCTAAGGCCTCCGGGACTCCTGCCACAAATGGCTGATGGCCGATGGGTGTGACGTTGAGGGAATGATCGATCGCGTGGTACTGGAACAGTTCGTCGCCCGGACCCACTGCCAGCCACTAGAGAGGCGGGGAAGCCTGGGCCGGCTTGCTGGCGCTGTGGGGATACCTGTGGGTATCGAGGGGGGTACTTATCAGGCTTTGGTGGATTTGGGTTGTAACCAGACCTCCATCCATCAAAGCCTGATTCGGTCTAAGGTGTTGGATAACCGCTGCATGGTTAAAGTGAGGTGTGTGCACGGGGAAGTGGTGAACTTTCCGTTGTTGCCCGTGGATATTCAATTTCGGGGACAAACGCATAGTGTTGAGGTGGCAGTTAACCTGCACCTCTGGCATCCGCTAATTTTGGGGACCAATTGGCCAGCATTTAATAAATTGTTGGGGCATTTGTGTGCGGATGCTTCTTTGGGAAAACGTGTAAAGGGGAAAGAGACGGTTGCTCAGTCGGGAGAGGTGGATTCGGGACCTCCGGGGGCCGTTCCGGGGGAACAGAGCGGTCTGGAGATGCCCGTTCTCACAGACCACGATGACTTTCCCCTGGAAAAGTCCCGGGATGAGTCGCTGAAAAACGCGTTTTTGTCAGGTCCATTCCATCGACGGCCACCTTCTCCACTCTGACCAGCCGCTCTCTTATCCCTATTTTTCGATTATAAAAGATAGGTCGTATCGGGTGACCCAAGACACCCAGACAAAACAGGATACAACCCAGTTGTTGGTACCTAAAAGCCGCCGGGAAATGCTTTTCCAGGCGGCTCATTCGAATCCTATGGCCGGGCACCTCGGACAGGCGGCGACACTTAACCGTCTAATGGCCCGCTTCTTCTGGCCGGGCATTCACGAGAATGTGCACAGGTGGTGTGCGTCTTGTCGTGAATGTCAGTTGGCGAATCCACCGGCCACCCCAAAAGCACCATTGTGCCCACTCCCTCTGATGCAGGTCCCCTTCGAGTGAATTGGTATGGACCTCATTGGGCCATTAGAACGGTCAGCACGGGGGCATCACTTTGCATTAGTGTTGGTGGACTATGCAACGCGATACCCGGAAGCAGTTCCGCTCCGCACGATTTCGGCGAAAAGTGTTGCGAGCACGCTGTTTTCTTTAATCTCCCGGGTGGGGATGCCGAAAGAGATTCTCACCGATCAAGGCACAGCGTTTATGTCACGGACGATCCGCGAACTGTACGAATTGTTGGGCGTTAAATCGATTCGCACCAGCATCTATTTCCCACAAACAGACGGGCTGGTGGAACGTTTTAATCGCACTTTGAAATCCATGATTCGTAAGTTCGTTCACGAGGACACCAAAAATTGGGATAAATGGCTAGAGCCTCTGTTGTTCGCTGTCTGCGAGGTCCCCCAAGCCTCCACGGGGTTTTCCCCCTTCGAGCTTCTCTATGGATGCCAGCCTCGGGGGGTGCTGGATGTCCTTAGAGAGGTTTGGGAGGACGGACCTTCCGCGAGTAAGAATGAAATTCAGTATGTCCTGGACCTGAGAACAAAACTCCACACTTTGGGGCGCTGTCAATGGAGAATTTGTTACAGGCTCAGGACAAACAGAGACAGCTATACAACAGAGGCGCTAGGCTTCGTCAATTCACTCCGGGAGATAAGGTGCTTGTGTTACTCCCTACGTCGAGCTCGAAATTACTCGCAAAGTGGCAAGGACCCTTTGAGGTCACACGGCGAGTTAACGATCTCAACTATGAGGTGATTCGATCAGATAGAGACGGGGCACGTCAAATTTACCACCTCAACCTGCTAAAGAAATGGTCTGAGGCGGAGTCAGTGATGCTCGCGACGGTTCTCGGATCTCGGGCCAGAGGTGATTCAAAAACCTCAATCTCTCGCTCTGGCCCCGGGGGTAGACCACCTCTCGCCCTCGCAGCTCACTGACGTAAAACATTTACAAGCGGAGTTCACTGACGTGTGCCCCTACCTGGTCACACCAATCTCATGACGGCTCGGTCCGTTTCTGTGTGGATTATCGTAAGGTGAACGCGGTGTCTTCCACTTGGGTCATGGTAAGGTGCGTCCCCAAATTGACCGCAGCTGTTGCGGCCTGTCCGAGACCCAAGACCAAAAAGGAGGTTAGACAGTTCCTGGGGCTAGCGGGATATTACAGGAGGTTTGTACCTAATTATTCGGCCCTCGCTAGCCCGCTGACTGATCTAACTAAAAAAGAGGTACCAGATACGGTTCAGTGGACGGAGCGGTGCCAGCAGGCTTTTTTCTCAGATAAAGGACCGCTCTTGATGGCTCCTAAATTTTCTCTCCCTTTTCTTCTACAGACTGATGCCCCGGACAGAGGGTTGGGCGCGGTCCTGTCCCAGGAGGTGGAGGGTGAGGAGCGGCCGGTGCTGTACATCAGTCGCAAGCTCTCTAAGAGAGAGACGATGTACAGCACCATTGAGAAGGAGTGTTTGGCCATCAGGTGGGCCGTTTTCACCCTTCGCTATTACCTCCTGGGGCGGGAGTTCACCCTCTGTTCGGACCACGCCCCCTTGCAGTGGCTCCACCGCATGAAGGATACCAACGCGCGGATCACCCGTTGGTATCTAGCTTTACAGCCATTTAAGTTCAAGGTGGTCCACAGGCCGGGTGCTCAGATGGCTGTGGCTGACTTCCTCTCCAGGAGGGGGGGTGGGGGAGGCTGCAGGCCGGATGGCTCCCCGGCCTGAGTCGGGCGGTGGGGGTATGTGGCGGAGGGGGCGTGGTTTTGCGAGGTCTGTAGCGGGAGAGAGAGACCGGGACTGGGACTGCCAATGCCTGCACGCAGTGACCAGAGTTTGAGAAAGATATTGAGCCTGAGAGCAACACTGTTTGTTGTTTTTGAAAGTCTTGAGTTTGAACGCCCTCGTGCATGACAGTTTTGAGGATCGTGAGATCAAATAAAGTGTGCAGTCCCAGTTACGCCGACCCCGTCTTCTTCCTTCCCACACACACACGAATCAAAAACACTACAGGGACACTTTAATTTTTAACTTTTATTCACATCATTTATACAATGCAGCTTTACATTAACTTTTTACCCGCCAGTTTCTTTTTTTTTTTTGTCAGTCAACGCCAATATTTTTGATAATTTGTATAATTTTGTTTTATGAATATCCTAACATGCAATATATGAAAATATATGAAAGAACAGAGCCTCTTTTATTCTAGATTATTTTTTTATTGTTTCTGCTCCTTTTTCCTGTGTTTTGATCCAGAGATTCTGTACTCTTTCAAAAGATGTGTTATAGTGCTCGCTACCGTACAACAGTGAAAACACAAAAAGCCAGACAATTCCATCAATGGCGAGGAAGAGTCTCATAAATGGCGGAATATTCCGACCATGCAGGGAAAGAGTTAATAAACAGGAAAATAATGATTCAATGACACAAACACAAAGCAGCTCTAAAAAGACAATAGCAGTCATTATTCAGTAGAAATCAATTCAGTGTTGATTTGGTTTGGTTCAATAACTGTGTAAAATTAATCAATTATGGAATGTGTTCAATTCAGCTATAACTCAGCAATGTCATCATCCAACTCAGTTCTCATCCAATAGTGTTCAGTGCAGTCAAGTCAATACCATTGCTAAATATTAAGTGTCCCCAACTAAGCAAGCCAAAAGTTGACATTGGCAAGGAATCCTAACTCCATTGTTGACAAAAATGGATTAAAAACATTCCCAAAGAAATTTTGATTGGGATTTGAAGTGCAAAAATTGCAAATTCAAAATCAATTGACAATCCAGAATTTATTTGACATTTTCAGGACAATGTAAATTAAATTCTCAATGCCCTTTTATTGTCAGGCATTCTACAAACATCATGCTTTAGGCAGGTTTGAGAAATCTGCATTGTGTTCGAAAGGCTCCCTCACTCAGCAAATATTGTGTCTCTTTAATTCCTCTATGCTCCTCCATACATTATTCGGCATATTGCATGTCAGCAGCAGTGCACATAAAAGTTGATTTTTTTTTAGAGTTCGATGTCCAGAAATGCAACAGAAGCAAAGTTCTTTGGAAAGGCAGGCACTTTTGTTGTTTTATGGTCCAATTTTACTATCTAATGTAATAAATGAGCACATTAACTCCACTCACTATATAAATAGTGCATGTGTACGTGTTAATGTGTGAGGATGCGTATGGCTTTTAGTGGCTGCTATACAGTGAGCCAAAGAATTTGCTTGTTTGTGACCAAGTTTGCTCACAACCCAACCCCCTCCCCAAACGCACACATTTTCCTGTCTCTAACACAGTGTGTTGTGGTGCATCGTGTTTTTTCCTCCCCATGAGAATGACTCAATGAATGTGCCAATGTCTGGAAGTTAATACCTGATGAATTAATATTGTATAGCTTCATAACCACCATCCTGCCTGTGGGTCAAAACAAAGAACAGGAGAACACTCCATGATTTATTTGCTCGCAATGTAATTTTGTGCAAACAGATATTATTGGGCTGAAAAACAAATGATTGTATGGTCCAAAAAAAAAAAAGTGGTATAAAGTGGCATTGTTACCAGAGCCACACTGCTCATTATAGGTACTGGCATTATAGGGTGTCTTTGTAGCCGCCTGTAAATTGGCATTGCAGTGACTTACCACACAGAAAATACTGTGCATTTTTAAGCATTTCTTTTAATGTTTTCTTAGTTGCATTTGTTGCATGTTATGCAGTCTTCCACTGCTGCCAGCAGTTAGTTTGGCAATGGTTTTAGAGCCTAAAATAACTTTTCTCTATCCTTGACAGATATTGGAGCCACTGCATTAAATATCTGAGGATGGATGTCATTTCAATTCAGTCATCTCAATGTGAATCAAAGGTTTAAGTGAATCCTCTCTCCTCTTGTAAAGGAGATGGCTTATCTTAGTATCTGAGTAACATAAGCTACCTTTCATCACTCTTATATCCTGTTCCTGTACGCAGTTCTTTACACACAAATGCATGAATAAATACAAGCAGAGACCATATCTTAGTGCACACCTACTTTAAAAAAAGTGTGTTTGGGCCTGTTTACACCTGGTCACTTCTTGCATTTTTACTGATCAGACAGCTATTTGATTTATCAAAACGATTCCATTTACACTTGGTCACATAAATGTGTCTCCGCAAAACGGATATAAATCCGATCTTCAATTCCTGCGCTATATGCAGATTTAATGGAGTTCACGCTTCCGAAATCAACCGATATGAGCTGCATTTTATTGATCAACAGCTAATTTAAAATTCAAAGACCGCAATAGGAGAAAGCTCGGCAACAACACTGGTAAGATAATTTGGTTTTGTTACTTTTAATGAAGATGATTGTGTGTTGAGCGTCTGCGACTTTCAGTTTTATTTGCGTTAGTTTGCAGCGATGCATGCTGCAGTAGTTCTGTCATATCTGGTTTTAACATGTCATATAGCCTATAACACTCGCTCACGCATTTATTTTTTAGCATTGTTGGGAGGAGTACAATTTACATATGTGGTTTTAACAACCAGATGCATTTAGACTAGTTTAATTTTGACTGGAATGTGGCCCAGACCACCTCCTAAAGTGGTTAGAGCGATTGCATTTAAATCCATCATGAATACGTTTCAGAGGGTATTTACACCTGCTCTTTTCACGGTCGGATAGCTATCTGATCAGAGAAAACACATGAAGTGCAACAGGCCATTTGTGTGTATGTATGTATGTGTACAGCAATATATATACAGTGTAAACACTGATCTGGTCCCTGATCAGGGTTTGTGTACCATATCGCATTACAAATAAAGACTAGCTAAAAGTGAGAAATCAAGTATGACAACTGGGGTAAAAGACTAGAATTATAATGAACTATTATAATGAAACCAAATGCAATAAGCACTAGAATGCAGATCACCAGTTAAACCTTAAACATTTGCTTTCTATCATTGATTATATTATTAAATTACGAGGAATAAAAGCTGTGCATTTGAAAGCATGCATGTCTGAGCAAACAATAAAAGCAATAAAATGATTTGTTTGTTTTAGTTTAAGAGATAATTGCTCTGTGGTTTGACTTCCTCCTCTCCATTACATTTTAATAAAATGCAATAAGAACACCTCCTTTCCGTGAGAAATCACCCTCTATTGATCATCATCAAGAGTACAAACAATAAATTGAATAATAAATTTTAAAAAGTGCTCCAATTGAGAAGGCCTAATGATTTGGATGAAAGAAACAGCCCACTGGTTTCCTGTGCACCATAAACAATGTCAGAATCCATCAGATATGTGCACACGCAAATAACCGGAAATTAAAACTCTCCACCTAAGGTCTCCTTAATCTTTTCCTCTCTTCCAGTTTCCTCTAATGTTTAGCTCCTACTAACGTTATTCACACAGTCTCATCTGACCCTGAGTGACCAAAGAGAGTTGGAACACGAGGCCTGGCTAGTTATCATTTCAAAGCCACGTATATCCATATCCTCATTTCTGTATATATTAACAGTGTAGGCATCCGATCCCTGAGCTGTAGAGCTAGACCTGACTCTTTGAAGTTCCGCCAACAGAGGCCGAAGCCATGACAGCATTCATCGCTGTCATTATTCAACCAACAGAGAGAAATTGCTTCCCTGGTTTTTTTTTTTTTATTCCCCAAAATGCTTTAATGCATTTAGGCCACACAAAAGAGAAAAGTTAGCACTTAGATTAAGAAAGTGGCATACATGCTATTTCAACATAAATTTCATAGTTCATGTAGCCCCAAATTAATAATAATAATAATAATATATTTTAAAGGGTGGTTGATTGCCCCTTTTTTTAGGTGTTAGTGTTCGGGTTAGTAGAATAAGTTGACATGCAGCTGCAAAGTTACTTATAATTAGTAGAATGTCTGAGGAACCATACAAATAAAGTGTTAGCAGACATTAAGCTGATATTCTACTAATATTCTGATATACTAATATAATGGAGGTTGCAATGTTCTAGTAGAATGTCTAAAGTGGACTATCTGAATAAAGTGTTATCAATTTTAATTAAGTATTTTTTTTAAGTATGAATTTGGGGCCACAGCAAGCTATTCATATTTTTTTTCTTTTTTTTGGAAGTTATTTTCAATAAAAAGTTAAGTCAAAAATTTATTGAAAAATTTGTATTATTATTATTACTATTATTAATAAACTTTTTTCCAATTATTTCTAATGAAGACAAAAATAAATTGGTAGAAGAACAAGAAGATGAGAGGCCTTTGCTTAAAAAACTTTTATGATGGTCAGCAGTTAAACCAAAGTAGGGGTCTGGGAATTGGACCCTTGGCTGGCCCTGAACGATTCTTTAGGGGGTGTACAAAATTCCTCTGACTTAACTTTACTTGGAGCTCTGCACTGCTGACTTCGCAAGCACTCCCAGATCTATGCTTTGTTATTTAAATGCTCTTCTTTATCTCACCTTTGGAAGTGGAAATCGAGTGTGTGTGTGTGCCGTGGAGGCGAAGACCGGAGGAGAGGAGTTGGAAGGGTGCGCCATGGCAGGCTCGTTCTGGAATGACCTTGGAAGTCACTCAGCAGAGAGTTACCCCCGGTGATAGGGCCTTCACTGAAAAGTTGGCATGGCCGCTGCCCCTGGCACAGGCAACGATCCGAGAGAGCCCAAGACTGGGCTCCTGTCCCACTGGAGCCCGATAACGATCAAATGGCAAGCTCCAGGCTGGCATTTATTTGGGATACAGTTAAGGAAAATGATGGCCGCACAATCATTGACTGTGTCACTTGATAATAGCCCGAAGCAAACAGGGTTTGGTAGACTCGCATTCCTCACAAGAGTGATTCATTTGTTCTGTTTCCATGCGGTTTACTATCTGCTGTGTATCTCGCAGTCTCTCTCCCTTGGACATCCAATACCCGCCAAAAGATTTCCAATTTCACTTGGACAATGGCCTCAGAGGGCTGTAAAAGACCATTGATTTGGACCCTCCTGCAAATATTCTCCCTAAACAGTGAGAAGCATCTTTCAGGCCATTTTACATCTTAATGGATAAACCATTGAGCCCCGTTTGATTGTTTAACTAAGAAAGTATATCATCGAACCACAAGGACCATTTGCACAGGGGCCTTCTGGGATGCTGGGCACAAACAGTTGGACATTACAAAAGCAGAGATAAATGCTCCAACATGTCCATTGCAACAGGATCTAGCCAGCGGTAGTGGTGAGGTAGTTAGAGAAGAGCATCATTAGGGGTGGGATAGCCAGAATATATATATATATATATATATATATATATATATATATATATATATATATATATATATATATATATATTTTTTTTTTTTTTTTAAGCACATGGGAATATACGAGCCTTCGACATAAAGGTCAGGATGGTACCCTTCATTTGGAAATCTGTGTTCACGGTAATTAGCTTTGGCCGGGCCAATAAAGAAGCTATTCAACGGAACAGATAATAATGTCACCATCTGAAAACAAACAGCAACACTCCCCCCAAAGAGCAAGAAGCATTGTGGAAGAAAGTGCAAGACTACTTTAAATTGTCACAAACCCTGTACATCTCAGCCATACCATTAAGGCAACCTTTTGGGAAATTATCTCTGACTGCCCAGGAGCAGCAGGACAAGTGGAATATCAGTTAAGGATGGGACACCTCGATTCTAGCTGTCTTAGTTAATATTGTTCTGTAGATGGACTTTTAATTGCCTTCTCCAAAAGTCTTCCTCCTCAAGTCTTCACGTGGTACGACTGAATCCTCTCAGCTTCCTTGCAGGGCTCAAGCTCGAGGGATTCACATTGTTCCTGTGAACAGGATTGGACAGGGTTATTAGAAGGTAGAAGATTCGCGATTGGCCCTTGGCTTGTGTGGTAGCTATTTCAAGAGCGCTTTCCTCCACTGAGCAGTACGCCATAAGGGACTATATGGAATCACAAGCTGTTTTTTTTTTTGCACTCTCCACAACAGAAATATTCAAAGCAGGGTCTGTGAGGAGTTGCTTTGTGTGCCAGTGTTGTGGGGGCTGAATCTGGCCATATGTCAGAGCTCACTGTGAGAACAGCCTGGATCTGCTGGGGCTGGGACTCTCCGCTAGGCAATCTCTTCTCTTCCAGCTCTCTGCTCAACCCTGTGAGACCTGATGTCACCCTGTGTTGCCTGCTACACAGCAGTTGGCTGTGCCCAAACACACACAGGGGAACAAACACACAGTTCCACCCACACACACACGGAGTGACAACAAACACACTCTATGCAAACACTCCACACGGCTGAGGTCAAACCAGCTATTTCATCATCCAGATATTGTCTGATGTAATTACAAGCATCTGTTTGAGGTGATGAAGTCTCCACAGTCCTCGGCTGTGGTCCTGACACCCAGTTTCTATATTGCTAATAGAGGTGAAAGGAAAACCAGTACATTTACATATACAGAGCCCACCACAATATTATATTAGTATGGTGACCTACAAATATATATACATATACACAAATTATCTATTTAAATTTAATTGAATAATCCTTACACATTTTAATTGAATAATTGATTAAGGATTGTTTGATTATACAATTAAAATGTGTAAGGATTATTCAATTCAATTTGATGGAATTTATTAATAATTGAAATGCGTACATTTTTAAAAAGGCTTAAAATGATATACATACATTGGGATAAAAAAAAAATATATATATATATATATATATATATAACCCCCTGAACTACTTAATATTTAGTGCATTAATTACTGCAAGCAAGTTAAAAATGGTTGCAATAAAAAACCCAAAACAAATCAATATTGCAAAACTCCATGTATCTTGCAAATGTATTTATTGGCCTGCCTTCAGGTTTTAAAAATAGCTGAGGAAGGTCTTTGATTGAGCCTCCCTGAGACCATATGAGGATTGTTCGTTTGTTTGAACATTTCATGTATTGAAAAACCTAACATAACTGCCATAAATTGATGATATTGTCTGCCAAGTCAATCCTCTGGTTAGTTTTGAGGCCTGTGGGTAAATGCACACCATACGAGTAAGCATTAAGGTGAGAGGTGCACTTGCATAGATCAACCTGAGACTGAACCATCACCCAAAGTTCAACATTTTACGATACACAACTTTATTTGCCCCTGTAGCGATACCCAACTTTATTTGCCCCTAAGCACAAAAATAGCTTAGACTCCCTCTGTGCCTGTCTTTCCGATATCAAAGCCTGGATGTCGTTAAATGTTTTAAATCTAAATGAGAGTAAAACAGAGATCATCGTGTTTGGCTCTTCTGAAGTCTCAAATATTTCTCATTTAAATTCTGGTGTTTTATTTTCCTCGTTTAAATCATGTAAAAAAAATAAAAAAAAAACTTGGCCGTCTTATGTGATGTGATTTGAAGCTAAATTAATGTAGTTTTTACCAACTAAGAGCACTGGTTAAAGTGAAGACTTGTCTTTCTTTTAAGCACTTTGAAACTGCGAATCATGCTTTCATTTATTCTCGAATTGACTATTGTAACTCCCTGTATCTGGGAATAAACAATTCTTCATTATCTAGATTACAAATGGTCCAAAATGCGGCTGCAAGACTCTTAACCAGAATTGAACATATTAACGGCAAACGTGAACATACTACTCCTGCTTTAATGTCTTTACATACCCAGTCCACTCTAGAATTGATTTTAAAGTGTTTCTGCTTGTTTTAAAATGTTTAAATGGCCTTCTTAATAAAATTAAATATTAGTAGCTAATATAAAACCTGTGGAGTTGAATTTCTTCCAATGTAGCATTAATCTATAGACTCAGTGATGAGTGACTCTGATAAACCCGCCAGCGTTTTTGCACGTTCAAACAAGAAAAGATGCAATAGAGTGTACCGCATAGCACGGATGAGATGCATGAGCGATCATCCTCACTGGACTGTTTCCGCGCTCATTCTGGAATTCTCAGTCACTACCCTCTTCGTCTGTTTTTCTATTAAACAAAGAGCGGTGTTTCCTTCTCTGGTAACAAATTCTCCTGCATCCACCTCCTCCCCTTCTGTCAGAAGGCAGGGCTTAATGCTAGAGCTCCTTCCCACTGCGTTTCTGCACAATTAGCTCCACAGAAACTGGGGAACAGCAGCTGAGTTGGAGAACCAAGATGGATGATTGAAGTTGTGAAGGTGACGGGATGGCAAAAAAAGAGAAAAACAACATCAGCCATCAGCTCGCAAAGCCTGGGAGGAAGTAATAGTCCCTGTCAGCCATAAAGCCCTTCCATAGAGGTGCCGGCCACAACTCCATAAGGCTCCTCAATTTCTGCAGTTCCCTTCATAGATAGTCAGCTTAATTACCCAGCAGGACATGCATGTGGGGGCAGAGCCATTGTTAGAGACAGAATGACATATGCACTCAGCAGCAGAAATTCAGTTGGACAGATCAGAATCATGAAGCAGGCTTTAAAATGTGCTGACTCTTCAAGACAACCCAGAGTTTTCATGCCCTTTGTAGAAGTGATAAAGGTCTGGACGGGTGAAAATGAATGGCTTTTGTCCAAACGCTAGTTCAACAGGCCAATTAGTTAAATTAAGCTACACATGTACAATATTAAGAGTAGCAGAGCAATGTGGTTCTATCCGTTCTCTTAAAATATGAACTTATGGCGCTGTCATCAAAAACTGAAAATTTAAATAGAGCTGATATTTAATTTCCTCTGTGTGGCACTTCATTTTCACCCTTTTGTTTAATTCAAGAGATGGATTAGCATATGCAACTTTGCATTGTGATGTATCTTTTATACAGGTAGTCTGAGAAGTTAACTCAATTCAGCCCTTCACAATTGATATTTCATTCATTACAGGTTACATTTTTTCATTTAATCTCAATTTGCATTTTACAAGTAGAACATTGGCCGATAAACTCACTTTTTTCCTATATCGTGCCATTTGTATTCATTTTGTTTATTGATACTGCTGGTGAGAAACCTGTGGTAAATAAACAGCATCTCAGCATTGCTAACTACATAATATTTCAAATGATTATGAGGACAGCAGGGAGCATTTTGGTAAAAGTGATTTGGGACTACTGTATGTATATGCTATCACAGCAAAAAGTATGAAAGAGTTTCCTTCCTTCCATCTATACCTCTTTCTAAATATGACAAGTATTACTTCAAATGCTTTCTGTGTAAACAAAACACAAAAAAACATGAAATTATGTGTTGTTTATCCAACATATGACATCTCAGGCCAAGTTATTCTATTAAAACCTTCCTGCTTGAGTTTTATAATGATGATTTCAGCATAACACTGATCGTCCTTCCTGCCCTCTCTGACAAGTTCACTCCTTTTATCCCTCTTTTCTCTCTTCCTCCTCTTCTCTCAGCCCACCATTCTGCCCATGTGCCAGCAGTGTTTAATTGCCGTGTCATAATGAAATCTAGTTTGATGAAGAACAATTCAGGCTCGGGCACCGCCTAATCAAATTAACCAAGTCCTTTTTGATTTTCAATTATCTCGTTCAGTGGAACGTTTCCTCCCTGGCATGGATCGACTATGACTGGAACTTTACAAAGCTAGAACAATGCTGCCTAACTATCATGTCGGACAGTTGACATGTATCTCCCAAGACATCATCTAGTGACCATGTGGGGTCGCTGTGTCTTTTTACATTATTCCTGTTTTTTTTTCTTAAGAGTCACTCTTCCACCAGCAGCAATGCATGTAAGAAAGCCAAAACAAAATGCTGCATTCTTAATCACTATACAGAGGTATAAAGGTAAATCAAATGGTCATGTGCCATCCTGTCTACTACTAAGATGCCTCAATATTAGTGGTTGGATTTTCCAATGGCCAATATAATTCTGATAGAAATTACAAAACATTTACTCAAAATTCACAACAACCAAGTGGAAATGGCTGTCCATTACCAATAGGAGTTATGTGCAACTTAACTTCCGTATTCTGTAAAACAGATCACATTGTTCAAGTCTTTTGTACAGTGAGGAAAATAAGTATTTGAACACCCTGCTATTTTGCAAGTTCTCCCACTTGCAAATCATGGAGGGGTCTGAAATTGTCATCGTAGGTGCATGTCCACTGTGAGAGATATAATCTAAAAAAAAAAAATCCAGAAATCACAATGTATGATTTTTTTACTATTTATTTGTATGATACAGCTACAAATAAGTATTTGAACACCTGAAAAAAAAATCTATGTTAATATTTGGTTCAGTAGCCTTTGTTTGCAATTACAACTACTATGTACAGTTAAACTACGTTTCCTGTAGTTTTTCACCAGGTTTGCCTCCACACAGATCTTCTCTAGATCAGTCAGGTTTCTGGCCTGTCGCTGAGAAACACAGAGTTTGAGCTCCCTCCAAAGATTCTCTATTGGGTTTAGGTCTGGAGACTGGCTAGGCCACGGCAGAACCTTGATATGCTTCTTACAGAGCCACTCCTTGGTTATCCTGGCTGTGTGCTTCGGGTCATTGTCATGTTGGAAGACCCAACCTCGACCCATCTTCAATGCTCTAACTGAGGGAAGGTTGTTCCCCAAAATCTCGCAATACATGGCCCCGGTCATCCTCTCCTTAATAGAGTGCAGTCGCCCTGTCCCATGTGCAGAAAAACACCCCCAAAGCATGATGCTACCACCCCCATGCTTCACAGTAGGGATGGTGTTCTTGGGATGGTACTCATCATTCTTCTTCCTCCAAACACGTTTAGTGGAATTATGACCAAAAAGTTGTATTTTGGTCTCATCTGACCACATGACTTTCTCCCTTGACTCCTCTGGATCATCCAAATGGTCATTGGCAAACTTAAGACGGGCCTTGACATGTGCTAGTTTAAGCAGGGGAACCTTCCGTGCCATGCATGATTTCAAACCATGATGTCTTAGTGTATTACCAACAGTAACCTTGGAAACGGTGGTCCCAGCTCTTTTCAGGTCATTGACCAGCTCCTCCTGTGTAGTTCTGGGCTGATTTCTCACCTTTCTTAGGATCATTGAGATCCCACGAGGTGAGATCTTGCATGGAGCCCCAGTCCGAGGGAGATTGACAGTCATGCTTAGCTTCTTCCATTTTCTAATGATTGCTCCAACAGTGGAACTTTTTTCACCAAGCTGCTTGGCAATTTCCCCGTAACCCTTTCCAGCCTTGTGGAGGTGTACAATTTTGTCTCTAGTGTCTTTGGACAGCTCTTTGGTCTTGGCCATGTTAGTAGTTGGATTCTTACTGATTGTATGGGGTGGACAGGTGTCTTTATGCAGCTAACGACCTCAAACAGGTGCATCTAATTTAGGATAATAAATGGAGTGGAGGTGGACATTTTAAAGGCAGCTAACAGGTCTTTGAGGGTCAGAATTCTAATAGACAGGTGTTCAAATACTTATTTGCAGCTGTATCATACAAATAAATAGTTAAAAAATCATACATTGTTTTTTAGATTATGTCTCTCACAGTGGACATGCACCTACGATGACAATTGCAGACCCCTCCATGATTTCCAAGTGGGAGAACTTGCAAAATAGCAGGGTGTTCAAATACTTATTTTCCTCACTGTATGTGCTTCATGAAAAAATTAGCTATTTTACTAAATTGATATCTAAAAGTAACATTTTTCTTCTTCACACTAACGTTTAGATATTACAATAGTATTTAATATTCATCAAAGTGAACTAGGTAGGTTAGCTGATTACCTTAGATATCGGCGTCAGTGCGTGCTGCTGTTAACACAGCGGATGCGATGAGACCAGGGTTCGGGTTTGGTCATGCAACGTTCAACATAAACCGTATACTAATAATCTCAAATTCCTCAGATATCTAAATACCTTCCAATTATCTAATCAGCCAATCACATGGCAGTTGCTTCAATGCATTCAGGGGTGTGGCCCTGGTCAAGACAATCTCCTGAACTCCAAATTGAATGTCAGAATGGGAAAGAAAGGTGATTTAAGCAATTTTGAGCGTGGCATGGTTGTTAGTGCCAGACGGGCCGGTCTGAGTATTTCACAATCTGCTCATTTACTGGGATTTTCACGCACAACCATTTCTAGGGTTTACAAAGAATGGTGTCAAAAGGGAAAAACATCCAGTATGCGGCAGTCCTGTGGGCGAAAATGCCTTGTTGATGCTAGAGGTCAGAGGAGAATCGGTGATTCAAGCTGATAGAAGAGCAACTTTGACTGAAATAACCACTCATTACAACCGAGGTATGCAGAAAAGCATTTGTGAAGCCACAACACGCACAACCTTGAGGCGGATGGGCTACAACAGCAGAAGACCCCACCGGGTCCCACTCATCTCCACTACAAATAGGAAAAAGAGGCTACAATTTGCACAAGCTCACCAAAATTGGACAGTTGAAGACTGGAAAAATGTTGCCTGGTCTGATGAGTCTCGATTTCTGATGAGACATTCAGATGGTAGAGTCAGAATTTTGCGTAAACAGAATGAGAACATGGATCCATCATACCTTGTTACCACTATGCAGGCTGGTGGTGGTGTAATGGTGTGGGGGATGATTTCTTGGCACACTTTAGGCCCCTTAGTGCCAATTGGGCATCGTTTAAATGCCACAGCCTACCTGAGCATTGTTTCTGACCATGTCCATCCCTTTATGACCACCATGTACCAATCCTCTGATGGCTACTTCCAGCAGGATAATGCACCATGTCACAAAGTTCGAATCATTTCAAATTGGTTTCTTGAACATGAAAATGAGGTCACTGTACTAAAATGGCCCCCACAGTCACCAGATCTCAACCCAATAGAGCATCTTTGGTATGTGGTGGAACCAGAGCTTCGTGCTCTGGATGTGCATCCCACAAATCTCCATCAACTGCAAGATGCTATCTTATCAATATGGGCCAACATTTCTAAAGAATGCTTTCAGCACCTTGTTGAATCAATGCCACATAGAATTAAGGCAGTTCTGAAGGCGAAAGGGGGTCAAAAACAGTATTAGTTTGGTGTTCCTAATAATCCTTTAGGTGAGTATATATATATATATATATATATATATATATATATATATATATATATATATATATATATAGAGAGAGAGAGAGAGAGAGAGAGAGAGAGAGAGAGAGAGAGAGAGAGAGAGAGAGCGACACAAGGTGTGATCCGAGATCACCAACCACTCACTGGTCTCGGATCTCTCATGGAGGAGCTCGGATGCATAAAAGGAGGAGCGACGATAGTGAAGGATGAGAGAGGACCAGGCCTGGACTTAATGTTGTGTTTTATTTATGTTTTGTTGTTATGCCACTTTTACTTTCAGTTTGTTTGTTTCATGAATTAAAAGTTTGTGAACATTTGCCAGTTCCCACCTCCTTCTTCCCATAACGAGTGGCTGCCCGAGGCGGTGGTGCTTGAGCGAGTGAAGATCCGGTGGGATGGAGAGCTCGCTGCCTTGCCCCTGGGTCAAGGTGGGTTGGCTTTCCGTCCTAGAGGGAGTGGAGGAGTCGACGGCGCTTCTGCTACCATCCACCATTACAGGGAGGAGCAGGGAGAGAGAGAGAGAGAGAGAGAGAGAGAGAGAGAGAGAGAGAGAGAGAGAGAGAGAGAGAGAGAGAGCGACACAAGGTGTGATCCGAGATCACCAACCACTCACTGGTCTCGGATCTCTCATGGAGGAGCTCGGATGCATAAAAGGAGGAGCGACGATAGTGAAGGATGAGAGAGGACCAGGCCTGGACTTAATGTTGTGTTTTATTTATGTTTTGTTGTTATGCCACTTTTACTTTCAGTTTGTTTGTTTCATGAATTAAAAGTTTGTGAACATTTGCCAGTTCCCACCTCCTTCTTCCCATAACGAGTGGCTGCCCGAGGCGGTGGTGCTTGAGCGAGTGAAGATCCGGTGGGATGGAGAGCTCGCTGCCTTGCCCCTGGGTCAAGGTGGGTTGGCTTTCCGTCCTAGAGGGAGTGGAGGAGTCGACGGCGCTTCTGCTACCATCCACCATTACAGGGAGGAGCAGGGAGCACGGGACTCGCTGCCGGCTGCCCTCAACAGGAGGAGCCACCGTCGGCCGCCATGGGATGGAGGAGGATCCAGCCGTCCACTGAGCGTCCATTGCCATCGCATAGCACCGCGAGGAAGAGCCTCTCAGCTGGCTGAGGACCAAGATATTTTTTCCTCTCTCCGCTCTCTCGTCTCGGTCGCTCCTCATGCTTCCGGCTCCATTTCTCTAATCTCGTCTGTCCTTACCCCCAGGTGCTGCGGAGTAGAGCGCAGTTTCGTGGGGTACCATAAAACATCACATCATTAATTTTCATTAAGAGGTGTATACATTTTTGGTCCAGATCTTTTATTGGCAATGCAAGAGTCCAGGAAGAGTGTCAGGTCTCCTCCAGCACATCCCAAAGACTTTCAATGAATTTAAGGTCTGGACTCAGAGGTGCCAATTCATGCATGAAAATGATTCTTCATGCTCCCTTCCAACCATTCTTTCACAGATTGAGCCTGATGCATCTTGACATTGTCATCCTGGAATATGGTCATTATGTATCTTTTTACATGGTTGCTACACACTCCATCAATAAGGGTTGGAATAACTGTTGCCGAACCATTACTAACATAGCATGCAACACAGCTTCTCATCCAGGCCCTGGTCATTTCTAGGCTTGACTACTGCAATGTACTTCTTGCTGGACTTCCATCATGTTTCAAAACGCTTCAAATGATTCAGAATGCAGCGGCATGACTTGTCTTCAACAAGCCCAAAAGGGCCCATGTCACTCCTCTCTTCATCTCTCTGCACTGGCTACCACTCACTGCTCACATCAAGTTCAAGGCATTGATGCTTACTTACAGATCCATCACAGGCTTAGCACCAGCATACTTCCACTCGCTCCTACGAGTCTACATCCCCACCAGAAGCCTTTGCTCAGAAAAGGAGCGATGGCTCGTGGTGCCACCACAGAGAGGGACAAAATCACTCTCCAGAATGTTTTCATTCACTGTTCCTTGCTGGTGGAACGATCTCACCACCTCCATCCGGAATGCAGAATCACTGACAAAATTCAAAAGACGTTGAAACCTCATCTTCAAAAAAAATATTCCCTATTCCCTCCCTGTTCTAGCTTACGCTACTCTAAGCAGTGTCCAAAACGTAGTATTTCGAGCACTTTTCGTGATTATTCACCTCTTTATGACGAATCACTTTCTGTATTCCTCAGTTGTAAGTCTCTTTGGATAAAAGCGTCAGCTAAATGAATAAATGAAAATGTAAAATGCTGTCCAATTTGCTGTGACGTGTCAAACTGTTGCGACTGTGTGGCTGCAGTTTTCAAAGCTTTCTTCTTCGTAGGTTGATGCTACCTTAAATGGTTTATACATGGATGGCTTTACTGAGTCCATCAAAGCAGATGTACCCTGCAGAGATGATACACACTGCTTGAGGGATTACATCAACTAGGCCCTACTTAAGGGCAGCCAATAGTTGGCCACAGTGAACTCCTGCCGAGTGCATGTCAGTGGCTGTAGAAAGCAAGACTTGTTGCCCCTGGCACATAGACTTTACTGACAGAGCAGGAAAGAGGAGATGGAAGAATGGTATGCACTTGTGATGTCCTCACCTGAACCTGACCCAGTCCCAACAGTACCTATCTCTGCTGCTCCAGTGTCAGTCTTCTCTGGTCTTGTGACATTCACCTTTGGTCAAGAAGAACTCAAATTCTTCCCTTTGTGCCGGTACTACAAACCTCAGCGAGGCTCCCTGGGTTTCTATACACCATCTATGGAAGCTTGTTTCCAGCACAGAATACAAAATAAAAAAGGTAACTCTTTTGTTTAGGGTCCAATTCTCACTATTAACTAGTTGCTTATTAGCATGCAAATTACTATGATATTGGCTGTTTGTTAGTACTTATAAAGCACATATTAATGCCTTATTCTGCATGACTATAATGACTACTTTTGCCTTAATAGTTTATTGAGGCAAAAGTGAAGGTTAATAGTTAGTTAATAGTGAGAACTGGACCCTAATCTAAAGTGTGACCATAAAAAAAGGTAATTGTAACTCACAATTCAGACTAAAAAAAATAATAAAAAAAAATCTGAAAAAAACCCAGTTCTTTTTTGAGCTCATACAGCAAACTTTAAACTTTGAAGATCATTACAATGAACAGGCCTGTTATCTTTCCTCAGTAGCTGGTATAGAAAACAAAGGCATTGACATAGAGCAGTGATATAGGGCAGCAAATATCAGTTAAGCAACTTTTGAACATGCAACCTATCACATTTAAATACAGAACCGTACCTCAAGACCAAAACATCCCTCGTAAAGCTGAAATTGCCTCTGGTGAACTGCCTGTGTGAATTGATGCTGCTTTAATTACCTCCATACTGATGAGACTTTCAGTCATGTATTGTACATCCAATTGTTCAACTATATCTCAGTACACATCATATTTCACCCTCAGCACTCCTACATCCTACGGCCTTTTACTCTGGGGACTCCAATTATTACAGCAGGGAAATTAGTTGAGAAAAATGATCCACATTTACAGAGAGTACACAAAATATCAAGAGGAAATAGATTATTATTCGCTATTTTTGCCTTTTGACAAAAACATCTTTTAAAGGCACTATGTACAAATCTTTCAGTAAAATATAAAAACCACTAGGCTAGTGTTATATATTTTGTTCAGTTGAGTATTTACAATATCCCAAATGTTTCCAACTATTTGTAAATCGTGAGAAATTTCTATTTTAACCAAGGAACTGGGACGTGTGAGGGAGTCGCCTGTCGATTGCATCATATCTGCGGAACCCTCGATTTCTGGTTTTATTTTTGCAGAAACGCTTTACTCTCGCTGGAGTGTGTAACAAGTGTCATAGCAGCCGCCGAGCGAACACACAGAGTAACGTCATAACTTAATTTTCAACACACTCAAATGAATCTAATATGATAAACAGAGCTGCGTTACCTCATACTCATGACTGGAAAAGCGGAAGTGGCGCCGGCGACTGTGTCATAATAAATGTTCTACTACTAGCAAGGCGTCTGTTGCCTTCATCTTATTAACAATCGCTACAGTGGCCTTGCTCAGCTCCACAACACTCGGTCCTTCTCTGCTTCATACTACAGTAACGTTAACAATCGAATCCATGAACATGATTTCTGCCCGAGTCCTATCCCGATTGTTTCCCACCGGCTGTGAGGTGAAGACCACATGTCCCAAGATTCTTCGCTAAAATGTGGCGTCATCAAGCTACGCCTTTGTTTTGAACAGATGACCTCTAGTGGACGGAAAAGTTACATAGTGCACCTTTAAAGTTAAGCAATATTCAGTCATTTTACTTATTTGACTGAAACTGAAAATAATTTTACTCAACTACCAGTGTCCTACAGTGTTTTAGTTGACAATGGTGTGCAAAAAACCCCCCCAAAAAACACGTCAAACTGCAGATATACTTAAAGATTTTTAATATCAACAAAGTGATATAAAGCATAAAATAATCAGTTTACTGACATATTAGCTACTAGGGCTGGCTAAAAAAATATTGATTTCTCGATTTTAATCGATTTTCATTTTTACGAACCGATATCGATTCTTAAATCACAAGAATCGATTAGTCATCCTGTTTTCAGTTGATGAACGAATGGAACATTGTAGCACGCCTCCCATCCAATAAATCACAATAATCTTTGTGCTTTGTTACTATTGATATGAAACAAAGTCTCAGATTTTAAATTAAGTCCATTTTATTACGAAATTCAAAAACATAAATACCGTTTTGACGCTGTGGCGTAAGATCGCTCTGGTGCAGTTCAGCTCAAGAGAAGGGACACATGAACTGATCTTCTCTTCCACCTTAATACCAGTTACAGCGCAAAATTAACATGAATGAGCATCTGAAAGTGTGTTAAAAGATACAGAACAATTTACTGATATCTGTATCATATCACATGGAATCGTGCAATCAGTATTTCAACCGTGGAAAGACGTCGGTAAAACAGCTTGTAAACAATGTCATGTAACATTTAACTCAGAAAAACCATATCCAGTGTCCATAAACTTGTTAGTGAGCTAGAAAAATGTCCTCTAGAGAGGAGCATTTTGCCAAATATATGCACCATATTACATATTCATAATGTTCATGTTTTCAATATTTACTGCATGTTTGAATAAATCTGGCAAGTTTTTATGACAGCCACCATTTAAATGTTTATATATATATATATATATATATATATATATATATATATATATAAAATGATGTTTATGATTATGATTATGTAATTGTAAAGTTAATTTTATAACTATTATAATAAAAAAAACAATTGAGTGTAATTTAAGTTTTTGTCTACAAATCAGTACATTTTTACCTTCAACATTATACTAGGCTAATGTACTACCAACTGACTCCCATAGTTTACAGCATTAGTTCAGAGATTTGTATTCCTTGAGAAAAAACGATACTGATACTGATATATATCCAAAATATTCGATATTGAATCGAATCGAAATCGAATAGAATTGCAAGCTTTGTGAATATAATTCAAACCAAATTGTGAAATTTGTGTCAATACCCAGCCCTAGCTAAATTTTAGAAGTGAAAAATGCTTATTTAAATAACAATTATACCATTTTCATCATTGTTTCATTCACCTTATATTTGCTGTTTTTGTTATCAGCTGAAATATATATAAAAAAACCTGTCAACAAAAATTTTCAAGAATTATTTTGTTGCAGAGATTAAAACTGCTCAAGCAAAACGCTGTTTTCACACGAATACTGTGCTCCAAAATGTACGTGAACAGTATTTCACATGATCACACTTGTCAAGAGAGTAGCTTTATTAACTCTTCAAGACTCTCATGTGGCTCAACACTATATTTTACCCCTGCACGAGAATGTTGGCACACGGCTTCGCCATTTCATCAAACAGCTCAAACAAGAGGACTGTAAGGCGATGGAATCTCATGAAATAAGATGGCGAGATGGTTTACAGTCTCTCTATAACTGTACATGAATAAATCCACAAGTGTCTGCAGGGCAGGTCAGCAGTATGAGATGGAAATTCAGCCTCTGCCAGTGTGAGTGTGCATGTGTGTGTGTGAGTGTCAGGCAAGGCCATGACAGACGTGCACTGGTGCATTTAGCCTGGCCCTGAGTTACACTATGTCATTGAGAGCTGTCATTAGCTCATGCAGAGCACAGCTGAAAGAGAGCGAGAGCCTGGGGGTAAAGATTGTAAGTGTGTGTCCCAGACTACACGTGTGTATGTGCAAAATCCCGCGAAAAGTACAGCATATTAACACTCTTAATCTTCTTCTGCATGTCGGTGAGGGACTGTTTCACGGTTATTACTTCTGTTCTTTAGGGGGAGATCTGCGCGGTGATGAGATGTAACAGCTAAGGTAAAACATTAACCTGTGATGCATGCTGGAAAATGGGGGAGAAAAAACCTGCCATGACCTCCTGAATTTTTCAGCCAGGGTGGAAATGCATGTTACGTCAAACGTTATAAAAATCATGGTGCATTGGATAAAGTATTCATATGCCCCATTTTGTCACATACATCATCTCCCTGCAGACAGGATGCATTGTAAAGATACATTGATTATATTACACCGCAGCACCGGAACGTTCCGTACCAATTATTATTCAAGGCTGAAAGGTGGACATCAAACATCTTTTTATTACTTTTGGGTTGTTTTTGTGGAAGCAGTGATACTGACTTGTCTATCCTGTCTGGATTGACAATGTTCGGTTCGCCCTTTTAAGCACCTGGCAGCTGAGACGTCTTTGAAGATGTTGTTTTGCCGTTTGGTTGTACTTCACCTACCAAGTGAACACACTATGACATACAACCAGCTGGCAAACCATCTTAATCCGTGCTTTTGATGTTCCTCGTCAAATTTGCTCTTGTCTCTTGAAAGAGCAATTTAATTGGAATAATGTTGTGGAGTTTTACTTTTATCAGCCCATTCAAGTCACACACACGTCTTTTGCAGGGTGGTGCGCCATTCAGGATTGAATTGGGAATGCCTTTTGAATTTTAATTGAACTACTGAATTTAAACTGAGGTACACAAATAGGCTCTGTGTACTTTTGCATCCATTTTTTTTTCCTTTTTTAAACCAGAAATGAAATATGGAAGATTTGGTTTCTTCTCTTTTTGTATTTTAACATGGATTAATAGAATTAGCAGATACAAGCTAATTTACAATATTATTATTTTATTAAAAAAATATTAATTACATACAACTTGTTTTTTAATATGTAAATAAGCTCAATTTAATTTCTAGGGTTTTTGCGCATTAAACTCGCATCAAAACGGCTAAAAAAGATGACTTTCAAGATTGTACAATTTACATAGCAATTTGTTGAATTATTTTTTGGACATTATTTCAACCTAAACATGACCATTTCTAAGCCTCTTGTTTATCGCTCCACCACATTATCGAGCTTGTGGTCTCGATCCCGTCCCTTTGCTTTTCACTCTGTTTTATATGAATAAAGGCCAAAACGACTTCTAAATTACTCTGACTTTTTTGTCTGGCTGTTAGGTGTTTTATATCGAGAAATTGTAAAGGTTTAGGAGTTACTTTATAGGCTACACTAGATGTAACTGGCTGTTCAAATTTAAAAAATACCCCAACATATGTTATGATGACAAAATTATACCGCAATATATAATTTTCATAAAGACAAAATTCCCATGCTCTTTGCCTCAGCGGAGGTTTGACATGAAACGTGTCTCAAATCTCATTGAAAGCAATGCGTTAGGGCCGCGTCTCTGGGACATTCTAAAATGCTTTACGAGGCTTAATGTACTAAAACAACAACCAAGGAAAACTATTTTCTCAGACATTTTATTTTCATCAACACCATCTACTGCCAAGACAACAGCACCGTAAGTGGAAAACAATACTTTTATGTTAAGGAAAGTCGTTATAAAGAAAAAGCTTAACGTGTCTGCATCTGCATGTCTGTATACAGTATGCTTTATTAAGGTGTATACTAAATCTATCACAATATTTTATTTTAGGAATAATCTAAATTAAAATGAATTGCGTTCATATTGTGGGCTCATCTGCTTATGAAGCTATCTACATATGCTTTATTACAGTAATAAGGTGTGCACTGAATTTGGTCCTCCAATATCACTGTCTTGGCACATTAAGCGTTTTTCACGTTAAGCACTTTAAGGGGCTGTTCATGTGTCGTGTCTAAAAAGTGTGGAAAACGCCAGCTGTGCCACTTTTTCCTTAAAAAAACGAACATGAATGCACAAAAGATGAGACTTGTGAACAGCCCCTAAGAATGTCCCACGTCGCTGCTGGTATGCTTGTCATCAGTATAGTGACAGCATTTCTCTCGGACATGTAGGCTATCGGACCCCTCGTGAGTGAGAATGGGACATTTTAATGGGAACAAGAGGCCTGTCGTCATGTTGGTACAGGTTTTCTGCAATGCCCGTTTTGGTTTTAAAATCAATGTCATGTATTATCATGGTTTCAGATATGGTTCTCGAAAGTGTGGGAGAAACAATAATTTTACAAAAGAAAACTTCATGTACATTTTTTCAACATTAGCTAATATGTTCATTTTTAATTTCAAAAAAGACATTTGTGTATATGGTTTTTATTTAACCGATATATCGGTTTCCCGAATGTTCCCCGATATTTAAGCATTTTCCCATAATCGGGTATCGGTTTTGTAATATCAGATTCACCGATAAATTGTGGACGTTTTGAGAATTGCGTACAAGCCCACCATTAAAGCACTGATTCTGAGGAGAGATGAGTCAACAACAGTGTTCAAAGGTAAAATAACTTGCATCCCTTAAATAATAAACTTTATTTAACATAGCCAGTAATGCACAAATGAGATATACACAAATAAGATGTTATGTTCCAAGGCTATGTTATGTAGTTTAAACTTGGCGCTAAAAATAGAGACAAACTCACTGAGTCACGTAATCCGTCATGTCTCAATAAAGACATAACTTTACATGAATGAAATAAAAAAACATGAAACAACTACGTGATATAATAAACATCTAAATAATTCCGCTCAGTGAAACTGTACTATCTCCGCAATAGAGACGTTCTGTGTAAACGCATATGAAAACAGCGCTCTGTCATCAGCAGGTATTTCATAATCTAGACTGACAAAAACATTAATAATTCTGATAACGTGCCAGATGAGATGGACTCTGTAATAGCGATGATGTATTCGCTGTTTTGTTTATTTTTCTGACAATGTTTGCATTCCAGCGCGTTCCGTTCTCTTCGTGCTTTAGTCTATTATACAACACATAAGCCTTTTAAAACATGTAGTTTAAAACGAATGCTTATATTTATGCTTATATTTATGGGGAATTGATTCACCTGTTCTCCATTTGAAAACATTAGACTTTGTAAATTGATTTTGCCTGGTGTTAGTATGCTGTTGTTATAAATAAAAAGATGCAACAGCATTAATGTTAAAAAGACTTTACTTAAACTGATAATTCTTCCTGTTATTCCAATTCTAATGGCAAATTCCAAATCCCCAACACCCCCACAAAACTGTTCCCACATTTTCAAATGCCAGTGCTGTTTCACCACAAAGACATGTGTGTAATTTTCTCAGGTGACCTCTAGCCCAAACCCATCCAGGATTTAGGAGAAGCGCTCCGTCTCTCCCTTTACATTGATCGCCGTTGACGGCCCCTTTGCGTACCATTATCTAGCCACAATAGAAACAGAGAGAACACAATCACACCTGCCAATCAATCCAGGGTAAATATTTGTGCTTCTTTCTCCCTCTCGACAGTTCTCCATGTGCAAGGTCTATGATCTTATTATGCTTGCAACCTTTCGATGATAATGGCAGCGTCTGTGGACGCACCACAGCTTGTACCACTATCCGCCACGGTCTCTCGTGCACGCCTGTCAGAAAGACGCGAGTTATGGGAGACGACACAGGCTGCTTTGTTTGGTGCTCTGCATCCACGCCAGCACATGCAAATAAGATGGACCAAAGGAAGATCACAACAACGAGAAAAAGAACAAGAGAGAGTAATATGATATACAATATATGTAACTGTCGTAGGCCAGTAAGAGCTGTGCATGTAAACATCAATCCCCTGATCTCAAGAGGTGTGACTGACACTAGGGGCTGCAGTCTTTAGCCTCCTTGTTAGAGTGTCCGCCTCCCACACCGGAGACCAAGTTTCGAATCCCACTCTGAGCAGGTCGAGTATGACCAATTACATATACAGTACAGCAGGGGTCTTCAACGTTTTTCAGAGCAATGACCCCTCAGACAAAAGAGACATGGAGCACAGGAGCAGGGACCCCCGATACAAAATTTTTCAAATACAGCTGCATATTAAGCATGTACACTTCGATATCAATAGAAATGTACCATATTATGATTACAAATAAGTTATATTATGTTAGAACAGTAGATCCAAACTATGAACATTATTGTTGTTGCACATGTATCACTGTCTGTATATTCCTTGCCATTGCTAACGTTGAGATTTAAGCATCATATCAAACATGTTGCGACAAAAATACAAATGTATTAGTTGTTTGCAGTTGTTAATTATTTTAATTGATTTCCAGAGTCAAACATTTTAATTTTACTAATCAGGGGCCGTATTCACAAAACATTGTATCTTACCACTAAGAGTTCTCCTAAATGACAGTAAAAGTTCTGAGTTAAGAGTTTTCTCTTAAAACCTTTTCACAACGCTGCTGAGAGCAACTTTTATTAAAGAATAGAGCAAAGTGTATGGGCGGGGTTGACCCTGTTGCTATGGATGATGTCATCACGCTTACTAACTATGCCCACAGTGATTGGCTGATGGGGGAGGTGTCTCTGTCAGTGATTTAATCATAGAAGTATTGTAGAATGAGGTATCATGTTGCTATATTCAAATAAAGTTTTTAAAATAAGAAATGTTGCCATATTCAAATAAAGATTTTACAATAAAAATATTCCCATATTCAAATAAAGATTTTAAAAAGTAGGCCAAGTGTCACTAATTAAACTAGTATGTATGTTCAGCTAATTGGCAGACTCTTATATGTCTGTATCTCGAGATGCAGAATTCAAGCGAAATTTGTGTTTTATAAAAAAAAAAGCTCATGAGGAGCACTCCAATCAGCTCGAGAGGAGGTATATATACACAGCCGAGAGCCTAGTTACCTCAACCGTTTTCTGCATCCCTCCCGATGCATGCCACCCCGTTTCTCACTCTCGGCCTGCGATACAGGGGCAGAACTCTGGGTTTGGGCTAAATTCTAAGCTCGGAGGCCTCGATCGCATCAGACAGCACGTTAAATATGCTTATATTTTTTTTACTCTATTCAATAATATTTACTGCCACAGGTACACAGGTAATCGGACATTATTTATTTATTAAAGATTTATTTTGGCCATTTTGTCGTGGATTAAAATCTATAAATCAAAATGTATATTGCAGTTATGAAGAAAAGGTTCAGCATCCAAGGCTCTATCACCGATCTCCTCAACAGTGTCTTTGGATGGATTGCTGAGGTGGATTGCGGCAACATCCATTAGGATTATTTGTGATTTGGTCTTAGTGACTTATGAGTCCTCTTGACTACTCATAAAGTTTCACAGATTTAGGAGCTAGTTTTAGTGTTAAAATGCTTTAGCAACGTTTAGCCTTAAGATGTTTTGTGAATACGGCTCCAGATGGATAATTAAACATTGACCAGGGCCCATATTCTTAAAGCTTCTAAGAATCCTCTCAGAAAGCTCCTAATTTACCTTAAAAACTTCTACGTAGGACTCTTAGCATAAGAGTGATTCAGGACTGATCTGAGATCTTGGGCCGTATTCACAAAACATTTTATTTTAGCACTAAAAGAAGAGTTCTCCTAAATAGCAGTAAAAGTTCTTAGCTAAGAGTTTTCTCTTAAAACCTATTCACAAAGCTGCTGAGAGCAACTTTTACTAAGGAACAGAAAGAAGTCTTAAGCTAAGAGTAAGGGCGGGGTTGACCTCATTGCTATGGATGATGTCATCACACTTTCTAACTATGCCCACAGTGATTGGCTGATGGGGGAGGAGTCTCAGTCAGTGATATAAGTTATTGTAGAATGAGGTATCATGTTGCCATTTTCGAATAAAGATTTTAAAATAAAAATGTTGCCATATTAAAATAAAGATTTGTAAAAAATAGGCTAAGTGTCACTAATTAAAAAAGTATATGTTCAGCTAATTATCAGCCTCTCGAGAGAGATTGCAGAATTCAAGCGACAAATGATGTTTTATAAACAAAGTTCGGGAGGAGCGCTATCTAATCAGCTTGAGAGGAGACATACAGTATACACAGCCGAATCACAGTTACCTCCACAGTTTTCCCTCCGCCAAACCGACTCCTCACTCTCGGCCCAGCCGGGGATTCAGGGGACTAGGCCAACTCTGGGTTTGGGCTCGGAGACCTCGATCCTCTCAAACAACATGGCAAATAGGCTTATCTTACTCTTTTACTTAGAGTACTTTTACTCTATACCAACATTATAATTATTTTATTTTGATTTGCCTTTTTGTTATGATAGGACAGTGAGTAGACAAGAAGTGAAGTGGAAGAGAGAAAGGGGAGAATGTACAACATCCATTAGTATTGTTTGTGATTTGGTCTTAGTGACTTAGGAGTCCTCTTTACTACTCCTAAAGTTTCACAGATTTAAGAGCTGGTTTTAGTGCTAAAATGCTTTGTGAAATACACTTAGAGCAAAAATGTAGGAGTCCTAAAATCAGGACTGACACACCCATAATTTTATGAGTTTCTGAAATCGACAAGTTAGGAGTTACTTTTAGCCTTAAAATGTTTTGTGAATACGGCCCCTTATCTTTATCTTAGTGAGGAGGCAGGGTTGACCTCGTTGCTACGTATGACAAAGTCTTTTGAAGACTGAGATTGGTTGGTTGTCCAAGAAGGAAAAAAAGTGTGCTTTTATAAGTATAGAGTCTATATAAACCTTCACCTTTAACCGTTTCTCTCAATAAGGTTCTGAAATTGCTGTAATTGTGTGATCACTTTGCTTATAAACAGTTGTGACAGACCCAAATCATCATCGTTGCATAGTTGCATTTATCCAGTTGTGATTACATGAAAAGTGACAATAAAACATTTATAATGTTACAAAAGATTTCTATTTCAAGTAAATGCTGTTCTTTTAAACTTTCTATTTATCAAAGAACCCTGAAGCAAATGCATAATGGTTTCCAGAAAAATATGAAGAAGCACAACTATTTTCAACATTGATAATACGAGATGTTTCTTTAGCAGCACATTTCTGAGGGATCATGTGACACTGAATACTGGAGTAATGATGCGACATTCATTTAATAAACAAGGATCGAAACTTTCGAAAAAGCATGACTATACACTACTTAAACATTTTATTAATGTGTCAAACCGAACAAACTTTAAGTATGGAATATCATGCGAGTAAAATAACAAAATTGTTATTTTTTTAGTGAACTAGCCCTTTAAAACTGGGAATATGGCCCAATCAATAAAAAGCTAACAGAGTTTTTAGAAACTTAACAAGCTTCTGGATCCGACTGATAATCAAAGAATTATAGGAGTTCTTAAAGACAAGACAGGTGAGACTGGCCGTACGCCACCTGATTGAGCCAGATAACGCTAGGTGAGCATTTGGCAGGAGCAATGTTCCTCCATCCGGATATTTCCATTCTTATTTGCGTGTCTATCTTTATAGGCTTTTCGCCGCTATGAGTCAGCTGTGCTTTGAAACCGAAAACAACGGTAAAATGGAGAAAAAAGCAAGAGTGGGAGGAGAGCGGCCTCCTTAAAGTGCAGTGTTTTATGTGAACATAAACTTACATCTTGAAGTTGCCCAACAGCACACACAAGAACATCATCAATCAAAGCGCAAGACCCCCGCAGACCAACACCAATACGAAAGCAATCAAATCTGATCATGGTAGCAGAAGAGATGAGAAAACGAACAGCATAATGTGTAATGTCACTGTAATGCCTTGCAAAGAACGCAACTAATATGGCATCTGTAAGCACCGGTTAACATTAGCGAATTCTGGTTCAATCCTACCCCCTGGAGGCATCATGCAAGTCTCACTCCGACTAGATGAGAAAAAGAGGCGCTCTCACCCATCTAAAAAGCCTTTTAATTTCCACTCTCACCCTGCTCCTCATTAGGGACAACATGATTTGGAGTATATTGTATAATTAAGGTGTAACCCTGAAATGAACTGATCTGCTTTTCCTGTGGCGCTGATGAAAGTTTTAATTAAGTGTCAAACAGTTATTGAGGAACATTTGGGCACTCATACTGAGTGTGTTTATCTGATTCATTTGGCTGCACCGCTGCCGTTTGGAGACGGTTATGAAAGCACACGCACATGCGGCTCGTTTTCCCCCCTACTTCTATTAAATCTCCTACAAAGATGAGTTTTTGTACTTTGAAGGTAATTCTACAAGAATACATCCATTATGTTTACCGGGTTCAAAGTGCTGCACAAGCAAGACAGCAAACTGATAATATTACAGCACAGCTTTTTGAACTATTTTAATCCTAAATATATCAGTGAAAGCACAACATCAGATTGTATTACGAGAATAGCTGTAGCTGAGACACGGGAGAGAAACAAATAGGACTCCCATCTATTTTAAAACCGAGAGAGCCAGAAATTTCACAACACAAAGGGGATTAGCCAACAAAAGGCCTCGTCGTGTTCGTTCTCTCTGTCATTCTCTCTGTTGTCTCCATCTCTCTTTCTCTTTCCATCCACAGCAGGAACCCGGAGCATCGCCTCATCAGAGAGACGCTAATGAGTTTAATTAATAATGGAAATAAATGCAGCCGCCATGGTAACTCCGGAGAGCTAAGCTGCCGTTCTCTCGGCTCGGCAGCTGCGGCACCGTTCACGCCGAGATAAGCGACGCGACCCTGATACGCTGCTCCTGAAGGAAACTTAGGCCTGGACAAGGCAGAGGCCTAGATTTACTTGTTGATCACTCAAATGTTTTGTCTCGCAAATGAGTTTTTTTGGCATGAGGTCGCTACGTTTCTCTCTTTGGGGTAAATCCCTGACTTTTCAAGTGTGTTTTTCTCAAAAAAGGAGGCAAACATTCTGTGCAAGCAATGGCATTTTGATAATCACAGGCTCCTTTTGACAGCAGCAGGTGCATTAATGACACTTAATGATAGTCTGTCTTTACTCAACCAGGATGTCTTTTTTATCCACAGAATTTCTAAAGGTTTCATTTTCTGCTTGTGTTTATAGCATGTTCCTGAGATATATTAGGATTTTTTTTTTCTAAATAAAGAAATGTTATCAAAGCAATCCACTTTATGTGACGTTAATTTCTGGATGAACTAAGTTAGCTAGCTACTGCATATAGCCTACATGTCTATTTATTTATCTATCTGTAGAGATATTTGAATGCATGATTGTAAAACAGACAGACAGACAGATTGATAAAGCAATAGAATGCTAGAATGATAGACAGATAGAGAGAAACAGAGAGAGAGAGAGAGAGAGAGAGAGAGAGAGAGAGAGAGAGAGAGAGAGAGAGAGAGAGATGAACCCTAAAATAAAAAAAATCACCTTTGAAATAAGAAGGTGCACTCTGTTACATTATTGTAAAGATTTATAGATATGTAAACATATATAGATATGTAAACATATATATATATATATATATATATATATATATATATATATATATATATATATATATATATATATAGAGAGAGAGAGAGAGAGAGAGAGAGAGAGAGAGAGATGAACCCTAAAATAAAAAAAATCACCTTTGAAATAAGAAGGTGCACTCTGTTACATTATTGTAAAGATTTATAGATATGTAAACATATATCTATATCTATCTATCTATCTATCTATCTATCTATCTATCTATCTATCTATCTATCTATCTATCTATATATATATATATATATATATATATATATATATATAGAGAGAGAGAGAGAGAGAGAGAGAGAGAGAGAGAGAGAGAGAGAGAGAGAGAGAGAGAGAGAGAGAGAGAGAGAGAGAGAGAGAGAATATGCATGGCACAGACTGCCAATGAAATATTGATTTTGCTAAAGAACAATAGACTGCTGGTGCCATCTGGTGGCTGAAGAGGGAAAACAAAGTGATGGAATTTTGCCCTTAAGTGGCAGTTTAAAACCAAATTCACCATGAGCGACTCAAAACATGTACCGAAATCCATATCAAATGAGAATGATGTACTCATTTAAGAGTTTTACATTTAAATAAGTAAATTAAATGTGAATCATTAAAGTACATTTTGCCAGTATACTATATAAGAATCTGTTTGTTCACTGTTCTTACTCTCTTAGACATTTCAAGGCAATTTTCCACCAAACCTGAACACCTAAATTAACCTCCCAGCATTAGGAAAAATATCAAAGCATTACATCAACGCTTTATCTGTCATTAGCAGTTACTTATCAGTGGTCTATTTTTGTTGTCTATTTGACGTCATCTGTTACCAACTCTGGTATATGAACTACGGTATTAACAAGCACCAAGCCACAGCCCCTTTATCTGAATGATTCTTTCAGCAAAGAAAATAATAATAAATAATGATTCAAGTAGGTCTATAAAATGATTCAAGTAAATAAAAAAAGAAAGACATTCTGAAATCAAATTTATCGTTATTCTGATAAAATATTAAAATATTTTTTAAATGTATACAATTAGAAAATAATGCAAAAACCACTTGGTATTTAATGAAAGTGCCAATGTTTTTGTGTTAAACTGTAACACACCTCAGTGTCCACCGGATGTCTCTATCACAAAGGAAGTAAGCGCACGCTCCCTGATGTCACTTATCGCAGTTTACAACATTTGTAAGCATGTGTCCATGCCGCTGTTTGTTTCCCTGTGTCTCTGTGCTCAAATAGTCAGACAGACCCAGAGTGAAGCGAATTCTAATTGAGTGTAACTCTAATTAAAATAAGAGCTCGACTAATGCTATCAACTAATATTTGTATTCTATCAGACAGCACACTGTGGATGATTTACTCAGCTTTGTATAAACACAGCCAGCAAATTAGCTCCCAGTCTAGATATCTTCATCTGCAGATTTGGTAGATATTTGTATCCTGTTCTTTGTGGCTAATATGAGAAGAAAAAAGGATGAAGGACGACCAGACTTCTGAAAGAATTTTTTTTTAGTTCAGTGATTAATACATCACTGACATTTTCAATGTAATTTTTCTATGAACAATTCAACAAGTCTGTCATACTCCTTTTAGTTAATTTTAGCCCTCAATACACACTTATGAAATGTGAAGAATGTGTAAAGTAACTGACAGCACCCTTGTTCTCCTTAAACTAATGTTTATGACATCAGCGCATGTCTAAACTCTCTACTGAATGAAAAAAACAGTAATATAAACAACATATATTTGCACATCTAAATAATGCATGGATCTAAATAGAAATAAAATAATAATTAACATAAAATATAAAATTCAGTCATCATTTACGCACCCTCATGCATGCCATACTAAACTTATTCTTATTAAATGTGAATTTTGGAATAAAGTTCCAGTGAATAGAGACTGAAGTCCAAACAACATGTGTGCTATATTCCAAATGTTCAATAAAAGCTTCAGATAGTTATTTATTGATAATCTTCTTCTTCAATCAATTGATAAAGGGTTAGTTCACCCAGAAAATTCTGTCATTAATTACTCATTTTCATGTCATTCCATACCCGTAAGACCTTCGTTCATCTTCAGAACACAAATTAAGATATTTTTGATGAAATCCGAAAGCTTTCTGACCCTTTCAAGGCCCAGAAAGACAGTATAAACATTGTTTAAAATAGTCCATGTGACTACAGTGGTTCAACCTTAATGTTATGAAGTGACGAGAATACATTTTGTGCGCAAAAACAAACAAAAATAATGACTTTATCCATCTATATCTTCATATATCTTTTCCCTCCCGTGCCAGTGTCCTACGCGATTGACGTAAGCACCACAACGCATGCATGTGATCATGGGGACTATTTTACATGGACTATTTTAACAATGTTTTTACTACTTTTCTGGGCCTTGAAAGTTGCAATTACGTTGCTGTCTATGGAGCGGTCAGAAACCTCTCAGATTTCATCAAAAATATCTTCATTTGTGTTCCAAAGACAAACAAAGGTCTTGCGTATTGGAAGGACATGAGGGTGAGGAATTAATGACAGAATTTTCATTTTTGTGTGAAATAACCCTTTAACTGCTGCAGCTGAATCATTGAGGCAATGAGTTAAAAAAAAAAAAAAAGTAATTGGATTGGTTCGGATTCAACTAGCTCAACTGATTTATTGAAAAGATTCATTGAAAAAAGTATAGGGTGAATATCAAGATTGTGTGACTAATGACTTAAATATTGGTCCGTTCCTCACATAAAGCTTTAATATGACTTTAAAAGTAATATATTGGTAGCATTATAAAGACCAGAGTGGTCAGAATGTTTTTTTGTTTTTATATCTCCTTTTCAGTTCCACACAAGAAAGAAAGTCAGGTGGGTTTTGGAACAGCATGATGTTGAGTAAATGATGACAGATCCCTTGGGAAAATGATAAAGATGTTCTTTCTCAATTACCACAGCACACAAATTAATTAAATCTTTGTGCTCTGAGACTTAATGTTGTTGTCTTTGTCACTTGTTCCTCCTTTCCAGTTCTCATTTAGCATTTCAGTACACTCCTTTACCCCACCTCTGCTCACTGTCACCATTCGCTAAAAATGTTCTCCTCGCTTCTTCCTGCTTGCTCCTGTTGCTCTCTCTCTCACACTCTCTGACTACTCAGTTGCACCGTCTAAAAGTAATTATATGTGTTTAATAACTTCGAGGGCTATAAAACCTCTTGTTAGAGGAGCAAGGAGGTCTAGTTTAATGATGACCATAAAAAAGGGAGAGAGAGAAAGACAGAGACAGAGAGAAAAAGAGAGAGGGCAGGAAGGAGGGGAGGCAGGGTACAGGTGAGAAATGAAAGGAGCGTTCCGCTGGCCTTTCTATTACCTCCTTTCAGTTGCCCCCGTTGTTAAAAATCCATCCGGGGAATTAGTCGTTGCTGTCTTGTCCCAGATTTATGGGTCGGAGGGTAAAACGGGGGAAAGGGAGAAACGGATCGGGGTTGAACTTTCTCATTCGTCTCCCTGTAATTGCTGCCTTCATTTAGGGGGCTACAGAACACGCCATAGGCCCCCACTTCAGCACCCCATCCAACTGCTCCTGGCTCTCTTATCCCAAAGAGCTTTCGAAAAGAAGCCCTCTCTTGGGTTATTATTGCTTATTTTGTAGAGGACTACCGAAATGGGGGGGAATCAGCCGCAGACAACAAGGGGGCTTTTGTCAGAGTTATTTAAGTGTGGGAAATCTCAGGCGGATGGGCTGGCAGCGGTGAAATAAGCCCGGCAGCTGCGGGAGATGAAATAACAGAATGGATGTTGAGAGGGATGAGAGCTTGCTCAAAGCCAGCCGAGTCAGGCGCAGAACCTCGGGGCCGCCACGCACTGGCGACCAGATTCTGTTTGGAACTCACGGTGATCCAGGGATGTTCTATTCCTGCACCGTAAAACCGTACGGTCGCCAATCGCTCTATCGCACGCGAGTGAGCTCTGGCACAGATTTGCCTGCAACAGGATTCTGCGCTAACTGAGAATGACTTTTATAGCCCAGCTCAAATCCTGAATTTGAATTTCATTTGAATTAAGGTAGCAAACAGATTGCAGAAATCAGCAAAATCAGATTTCTTTTTTTTTAATGACTGCAATTTTTAATCAGAAAATCAAAGTTAGGACGAACTGTGACTATTGCCTTGACAAGTCTTTAAATGAAAAATGTGAAGGGAAAAAAAAGGATTAAAAAAGCTTCATGTTTTAACCATAGACTGTAAAAAAATATGGACGTAGTGTCCATGACGTCACCCATAGGACTCTAAAGAGCACTTTTGAAGCGTAAAGGGTCGAGCTGGCCGTTGCCATCTTGGCAGCGCGTCACTCCCGGATAAAAGAAAATGGGCAAAGAGGCAGGACGTGGGCGGAGCTGAGGTGACGTAATGACTAACAGACAGCAGACAAACGGCAATCCACCTGTCACTCAAAGTGGCCACGCCCTTAATTATGCAGCTCTTTAAGGTTTTATATAATGTAAATGAATGAGTTGGTAAAATAAATCACCCCCCTCACAGTTGTCATGAAGGGCAAAATTAGATGTATAGACTAAAACCACAAGTTGTACCAGGCTGTAAACATGTTTTTTTTCTGCTGTAAAGTTGGGCATTTTAACATGGAGCTCAATGAGATTCTGCTCCCTTTTGGAGCCTGTCTCTAGCGGCCAGTCGATGAATTGCTGTTTAAGTCACTTCTGTATTGGCTTCAAGATAAACTGGGGGAGGCTGCCACTTGGTTTTAACCTTAGACAGACAGAGAGACATACATACATACATACGAGATAGAACAATAGAATAACAGACAGACAGACAGACAGACAGACAGACAGATAGATAGATAGATAGATAGACAGACAGACAGACAGACAGACAGATAGACAGACAGATAGACAGACAGACAGACAGACAGACAGACAGACAGATAGATAGACAGACAGACAGACAGACAGACAGACAGACAGACAGACAGACAGACAGAACGACAGATAGAAAGCAACAAATGAAGCCACAGGTTTGTTTCCTGAAGTGTCCCTGGTACAAAGGCTATTCTTGTGTCATGAACCCTGTCTAGGTTGTGCCCTGCAGGCAGAAAGGAAGACATTCCTAGACCATTGGGATGAAAATGATAACCGGGGCTGAGGTAAAGCTCTGGCCCGGCCATATCCACTGGCGCAGACCAAGCTTTAAGCCCTTCCGGCTCCAAGTCCATTGGCTGCTTGCCAGGCCCATGGAAAGGAAGTCTGACCAGGCCGCCCTTCCCGCATCAGCTTTGTAAACCAGCCTCCTTGTGCTGGCATGGACTGTGGTACAGGGCCATATGTCCGCTAGCGCGAGAGTGTCTCCTTACATCTGCTCCTACCACAACCCCCTGCCAAGGGCCGGCCGACCTGGACTGCTCTCACTTCTTCCTCACCAGTCTGCTTTCCGTTCCTTGTTTCCATAAATATGTGTTTTATCTGCTCGCTGCTTTTATAATCTAATCACCAATCTAACAGAGAAAACACAAATATCATTTTTAACACATAAGCAAACATGTAGATTCAAAGTAACATGTAAACACATGTAAATCGCAAATGTTTTAGCATTAGCATGCACACACACACGCTGTAGCTCAGAGCAAGGTAAATACACAGAAACTGCACATAAATCCATCCGCTAATACAATATAAGGCTCAAAGAGAACAACAAAGAGACATTTGAAAGGACCAAACAGGTATCTCTCATTGGTTAAAATGATTGTGGTCAGCCCTGACAAGCCGTATCACTTTCACAGCCTAGTCAGAGATTTGCTCTCCTGTGGGAAGCAAATGTGCTTTGATTATCTGTCTCAGCTTCCATGTTTCTTCTTATCAGCCGGATTACACACAAACCCAAATGCCTTAATCCTTCATATCAAGATGGTGCCACAAAGGTAATGTGGCAAACCTAATCAAGACTTTATTAGGATAATATCATTAACACAAAAGGATAATTACATAGTCTTCTGTGTATAGATTGCAAAGGCCTTTGATATTCAGTCTATTTAATTGAGAGTGTCTTAAGGAGAGCACGATAGCTGGCTGCTTGATCCTTATTGGTGTTAATGCCCAGTCAGACTTCATTTGTTTCTTCATTATATGATGTTTCCAGTAAAGTCTGTTGAGCACAAAGAAGGGTAAAAAGCCATTCTCAAGTCTCTGCGGAGAGGAGGGCTGGATTATCAAGTACTAAAGTAAAACAAGACGAAGTTCGGGATGTTGCAAGCAGTTGCAGAGCAAAACTGCTTGTGATAAAACGATTGACTTTTTGTTCTCAGACCTGCCTGGCTCGTACATTGATATTCTCAATGTACTAGTGCAATCAAAAGTGGCTGCTGTGGTTGCTGTGGTATTTGTGCTAAAAGTATCAAGGGACTTGTCGTGGTAGAGAGTCAAATATCAAGTAATCCATACACAGATTCTAATGGCATCACATTTTCTGTTTATTATTGGTGTTTGACGGCGAGGGAAAGGAAACATTACCTCAGCATCGATTTCAGCCGATTTACAATAAACCGAGGGTGAAAACAAAAATAAAATGTCAATTAAAATACAAACCCCTCATATATTTGAACCAAGTGAGTTGACAACTTCTTGAAAAAAATCACCTTTGACAAAAAAGTTTTTAAGATTACAATAGGCACAAAAAAAAAAATGGAAATAACTCGGTAATTAAAAAAAACAAACATCTAATTTATTTAAAAAAATATAACCAATTATTATTATTAATTGTTCATTATTTTTTATTTGTTTTTGTTTATTAAACACACACGTTGGGTTCCCATGTTTTATGGGGACGTTCCATAATGCTTTTTATACTGTACAATATGTATCTTCTATCCCCATACACTAAGCCTACAGTGTAGGGTAAGATCACCTACTCATCACAGACAACGTACTGATATTTTAGATTTCCAAAAAAGACGTTCTGTATGATTTATAAGCTTTTTTCCTCATGGGCACCCCAAAAAAGTCCCCACAAGGTCAAAACTGACGTATTACTATACTTGTAGGAACATTTGGTCCCCATAATGTAGGGAATACACCCCCACACACACACACAAGCTGTGAGTGCCTGCTCTCTAGATCAAAGACATTTAACTCTGCGCTCCCAGTCAGCCAAGGGTCAGCATTGTATCATCTTCCCTGGCTCAGCCACACAAAGGTTGTGCGGTGACTTCTATTTGATTTCTATTTGAAGAAAATATTAGATTTTCCAATCTGAGCTAAATCCCTCCCTTGGGCTCAGAGATAGGACAGGAACACCTTAAAGTTAGCCAGATAATCAGTCGCATAGCTAAAAGTTCTTAAGCACCTTTTCCTGACATCAACGAGCACATTGTGAGAAAAACTCAACTGGGCGGAAAAGTAGATTTCTGCCAAAGTCGTCACAGGAAATAAGCGATTCAGACCTCAGTGGGTTTTTTTCTTTCTTTTTTTCCGTTGCTCTCTAATTTAAGACAATTCAAGATGATTAGACAATTTTCCCAGAAGGAACGAAGGAGGATGAAAAAACTCCAGTGGTTCATTATAAAATCTGCCAGCATCTTTAATATAATCTGTCTACATTGTCTTTAGTGCATAAAAGGTTGATCTCATTCGTAGTTGTAGGCTGTTAAAGTGTTTTTTGTTTCATCTGTCATGTCTTATCTCATCTTGGTGAGCAAGAACTACCACTCGTGCACAATGTCAGAATAATGACAGCATGGAAAACATAAAGGTTTTTAGGTACGTGACCATAGTGATGTACAAAGATTAATAGCACATTTATTTACAAATGAAATCCAGAAGATAGCATTAAACGTGAAGCCAATGTATACGTGTACAATAAAGTGCTTACATGCTGTCATCAATATGCTGATATTTTACAATGAACAAAAACCTTTACTAATGAATGCTAATAAGATTACAATGTGCACAGTCCATGAAGTCGGCTGTAATTGGACGTTTACACCTGCTGTTCACTTCAGAAGAGAATGTGTGGTTGTGTGTTTCTGCCAATTACCTATGGTAATTGTCACAGCCGTGTCGGATTCTTCTCAACACCACACAAGCGAGTCAGCAATTTCTCTCCCAAATATTTGCGCAATTTTCATCTGATCTGGAATCATGTGGGAATAAGGATTACTCTAGACCACTGTCTCCCACGCTTTTCTCCACCTCCACTCTTTGTTCTCCCCTCCGCTGCGTTTGCTCATACACCTCTGTCTTCCTAATGAGGCAGATTAGCCTGTTTTAGATCCCAGTCAGAAACGCACTAATGGCTCCCTTCATTTCAACACAGAAGGACAGAAAAAAACAACCGAGAGCGCAAACATATGCCGACATGACCCGGGGTTTACCTCATTGTCAGGCTGTTTTAACAAATACTTTTATGAAGGTATTCGCTCATAATGCATTCACGCAACATTTGGAGCTGTCAAAGAGCGCGGGATCTATAGTTGATAAGTTTACTGCGGGATCATGGTGCCAGCTGATGTCACGCCTTCGTGCTTCCATGCCGCAATGTGTCCATGAGAGGTAGGACAGAAATGAAGGGAAACCATTCTTAGGATTGAATAAAAAAAGGCCTTCTGAGAGATGATAGGAAGAGTATCTAACGTGCAGAGGTGGAAGGATCAGATCTTTTTCTAATTGCCAGCTAGGGACTAAAAGAAAAAAATCAAAAATAAGAAGGAAGAGAGCAAGTGAGAATGTGAAAAATAGCCTGTCATTATTCATCATATGTAATGATGGCTTAATTATCATCTAAACTCCCCTCTCCCCCCACCCCCCAAAAATCTATTTGACAACAGGTGTAAATGAATTCTTCATTGTTTTAGAGAATAATTGGTGCAAGCTTGCTGGAGGAAGGCTGGAGACGTAATTAAATCCAAAAGCGAGCTGAATAAATGAAGTGGGGAGTTGGGGTGTGCACGCATGACAGATATTAATGTCCTCCAATGAAATGTGGTGATGCTAGTAATAACCCATTCACAGCCATGAAGAGATGCTAGCGATGTTAAGGGAAAGAGATGCATGTTGGGTGGTGGTCACATATGGACCTAGATAAGTGACAAAAATATTTGAAATTGTGTGACTGCCACGTTTGGTTTTGGGTTCACGTTTATGTTTCTATGTCTTTTATTTTGTAATTTTGCCTCAGTCATGTTTCCTGTAAACCGCTGTTGGGGGGTTCCTTGTTTTGTCAAATCAGGTCAAGTCAAGTCGAGTTCAAGTCAAGTCATTGTTTTTGTCACTGTTTGCTCACTTTGGATTATTGCCAATAAAACTGCACGTGGGTTCTTCAACACTTGGTTCCAGTGGATCTCTACGTTACAGAATACTCGTCAAACTGACAAGGCAAACATGAGGACTGTGGCCCTGTCCCAAATGGCACCCTAAACCATCACGGTCTTCCTCTGAGTCCGCACTTTCATGACATGATGCCGCTTTGACTGCCGGGAAGAAGTCCGCTACGTAACGTACCAGTGCGGGCTCAGCAGAAGTGTGCATCGAGGGCGCATATCTATCTCAAAGGGGGCATTGCGAGTACACTTCTGAGACCAAAAATGACAAATGGGACACCCTGCGGCCTCGTGGACTCACGTGGACACGCGCACTCAGCGGCCAATGTAAGTCCACAAGACCGAAAGTGCACATGAAGTGTGCCATTTTGGACAGGGCCTATATATACAGAGACTAGGGGAACAATGAACCAATGAGAACTATGGACACATGACTAGACCAACCAATGAAAACATGACACAGAAGGGAACCAATCAGAACAAGACACATGAAACTAGAGAAGCACATGACCACATAAGGGCAAGGAGGTCACATAACAAGAACCAGGAAACACGACTATGACAAAACATTTCAAAATAAAAGACATGAAACAAACAAAACCAAAGCCAACTGTGACAGTGACAATATAATTTGTGTAGCGTATTTCATAGTTTTGATATTAAAAACAGCAGATTTTTAGTTCTAAACTTTTTAGATTAAATTAGCCTTATTTTATTCAGATTATAACAGATGAGGAAATTCCAAACTTCAAAATTGAGATTGTAAAGCTTCCGTGTTCCACAGAACAAATATTACAAATAATTGTCTGTTTAAAAATACAGATAATATAAGCATCATAATATTTCAAATATTTTTGTCATTTTTCTAGGTCCATATTTGACCACCGTTTAAAGTCACATCTAAAATTCACAAAGTTCAATTGAAATTTCACAAAAATCAATTGTCTATTTTTTTTTTTTTTTTTTTTTTTAATTCAAATTTACAAAATTCAAAACAACACAAAAGCATTTTATTAAATGCCACATTTTATTAAATGCCACATCAAAAACTAAAATGTACAAAATTCTCATTTAAAACTATGAATACACCACAAAAGTTCCATGTTGTTAAATGTCACATCTAAAAATGTACACAATTCTCAATTAAAACTATGAATACATCATAAAAATTCCATGTTGTTAAATGTCACATCTAAAAATGTACACAATTCTCAATTAAAACTATGAATACATCATAAAAATTCCATGTTGTTAAATGTCACATCTAAAAATGTACACAATTCTCAATTAAAACTATGAATACATCATGAAAATTCCATGTTGTTAAATGTTACATCTAAAATTTAAAGAAAATTTAAGTCAAATTGTTCAAAATTCAACTCAGGCTACTCCTTACATTTACTCTAAGTGCTGATGAGCACATTGCATTTTGCGACATATATTCTACATAGGTGTTTTAAGTTCAGCATCAGTGGTTCGCCTGGGTTTTGGAGTGATTTGACTAGGCAATGCCGCAGGACCACAGGGCAAAATACAGGCCAAGCAATTTGCACAGTAGTAACACACTTGGCATTGCCCTAAAATGCTACTATGTGCCTAAAATACTCATATTTTCCAATGCAGCCTGGCAAGACTGCTGGAATCATTGCACCATGTATCATCAGCTTCAGTGTCTCGACATTTGGCCGACAAGCGATAACAGTGTGTGCCACCAGACAAGCATGTTTGTGCTGTGTCTAATGCTGGCTGTTTGTGTTTGGATAAGGCCTGATTCAGAGAGATGGAGTTTACATGTCAAACACAATCACATTCTTGAGGGACCGAGACGGGCGTGGGGTATGAGGGGCTGACACATGAACCCTGGCGTTTTTCGTGTGCTACAATATAACATAAAGAATCTAATGGTGTAATCAACAGAGAGGAAACAACTTTGTTAGATATCTGAGGCCTTGATAATGAAATACATAAATGCAACATCTATTCTCTACAATGCCTTGTTCTTTTCCATTTCCTTCCTTCATTTTCCCTTTGATGTCAGTGCCTGTTTTTGGGGTTGAAAACAAAATGCAGGGTACCAAATGAATAATGGAAATGCAAAGGCCACCTTTTAATCTCAGCAGGCCTTCGGTGCTATTCTTCAAAGTCGTCGTCCCCCCATCACACACACACACACACAGAAACACACGTCGTTGCTGCCGTCAGGGGATCATCCTTATATGAAGTGCAAAGCCGTGCTGTAGATGGCCGAAGGTGTCATGTCATGGTGGTAAGTCAGATAATGACCTTGTAAACACACAGACACACATGCCTGATACAGTACTCATTATCACGGACAAAGAAAAGATCAAACACTGCATTCAGACAATGTACTGTGATATAAATATTTTAAATGCAGTTTGTATGAGTTTAAATACAATTTGAGTTAATAATTTAGAATAGGGGAGACTGGGCTAGTTGTCACTGAACATTTCCGTATTTTGAAGTTTTTCTACAGACATATCCCTTAATGTCTTGGCTACAAAATTGAACATTTCCATCATTATTGCCTGGAACATTTCCATCATCATTAAAACACAGCACACTGCACACGTTTATAGTTTGTGACAACATGCCCCAATAGAAAGGCACTGTTGTGGAATGTTGATGTCATCACAATGTAATCATGATGTAATATCATTGCGCCTGCTGCACCCATGGTACGGTAGCAAAGTTCCTTGATTATTACACAGGAATGAGAGTATAGTTAGTACACAATGTAACTACAGAAGAGTCAAGTTTTAATAGGAAAAAATATCGAAACTCTTTGGTCATTTTTTGAGCGAGATGCTAACAGTCTAATCAGATTCAATGATCTATGCTAAGCTATGCTAAAAGTGCTACCGCCAGACCTGGAGATCGGCTGAATGGATTCGAAAATTGTCAAATTCAACTGTTTAACTCTAGGGTAGTTGGAAATTGAGCCTATTTTCAAAAATAGTGGCATGTTCCTTTAATCTGGGTGTTTTAAAATCACATACGGGGGAAGTTTGGTCCTGTCGTACATGACAATCAATCGGCTCATAGACGTTAAAGCTTTTATTTGACTGCTGGCATTTTTAAGACTGTCTTTTTGCACTCGCAATCTTCTAACATTACCCTCTGACACACAGTATTTTTTGGCACACTCGTTTTACGCGTATTTGGCGCCACCTATTGTTGCGGATGAATTATTGACAAATGTCTAGACCCTGAATATAAGATGACCCCGTTTTTTCAGATGTATTTCAAATATTTTTTTTTTCTTCTTATATTCGGAACAATACGGTAATTATTTACAAAGATTTTTTTAATTAATCGTGATGGCTTGGACCTAACATTAAAACTTGTAATCATATTTATTATAGCATAGCTAGTTCAGCAATTGAAATGGATACTGCATCAGTTGTTTTAATTATATTTAACATGTTAAACAGGACTTATTAATCGCATACATTTGCATGTTATTTTTACCAGCCCATACGGTTATGCATTTGAAATTCACCATGAAATCACAATTGACATTTTATTTGTAAAATAGTTTTATAATTGATATATATATATTGTAAAATTGCAGTATTTAGGGTTTTTTTTTTATCACTTGTATATACATCACAATAGGGGGAACAAAAGATGATCACAACATCCGTTTTGTGCTTACTTTAAATTTATATCCCTTTTGATATAATATAAATATATCATTGATATAAAGATATATCCCTTATGACAATATCCCCATATGACAGCTAGCCTCAGTCTTTTCTAACTGCAAAATTAAAGTAAATACCTGACCAGATTTTGTGTGTGTGTGTGTGTGTGTGTGTGTGTGTGTGTGTGTGTGTGTGTGTGTGTGTGTGTGTGTGTGTGTGTGTGTGTGTGTGTGTGTGTGTGTGTGTGTGTGTGTGTGTGTATGTGATTGCGAGAGAGAGAACGAGAGAGAGAATGAAGCACAATATGTTAAAATCACACTTATCAACAAATCAAGGATAATCTGTTCAAACTGAGAGAGCCAAATTACTGCATTCTGGCAATCATTCAGTTTACTAATTACAAGCGAGACAATCTCCTCTTCTCTCTCACCTGCTCTGTTTGCAAAAAACATTATGCTGGATGACAGAGGAAGATGACAGTCAATTCAGCTGATAAGAGAGCTAATTTGAGCCTGTGTTTGTTTAAAGTAATATTCAAACGTTTCTTAATCGCGTCTCCGCTGTCTTTAGCCTGACTTTGATGCAGATCCATGGATTCAGATTCCGCAGGGCTTAGACAGGGCCAACAATTCTCTGGCGAGATATGTGATCTGTGTGATAAATCTGGGTGGCATCTACTGAGGAGGGGACTCTTTGTTATTCAAGGCAATTTGCAACCACTGAGATTCAGCTGTTGATTCAATTCAACTCTGACTCGCGTTTATGTACTTGTGTAAGGTTTCGGATAATATTTTCTTTTTACATTTATTTTGAACAAACTTTTCAGTGTTCATTTGTTTTTGTTTTGCTTTTGAAACAGTAGAAAAATGTTTTTTACTTGAAGCTTTTCTATATAATAATTTCTTATTACACAATTTAAAATCAGATGTATGTTTGCTGAATACATGTAATCTGTTCAAATGCTTTACAATATGCTTATATTCATATACTACTTTTAAGTGGTAATACTTTTTTTCTATCTATATATTAAATACAAATTACAAATCAATTTGCCCTGCACAAGAAAATAAAATACAATTAAAAATAAATTAAATAACAATAGTTTTAACAATCAGCCCTTATGTTTCATCATATGTTTTTATATATATTGTCAGAAAAATCTACTTTGTCATGGATCTTAAAACGTTAAAAAAAAATAATATCATACATTATATGAATCTGTAATTATGAATAAGTATTGTAAAACATGTTTTTTTTTTTTATTATTCAAATATATGCACAACAAAATCTATTATAAGGAATTCCAAATACGTTTATGAAACATTTAGCTTGCATCTGCCTTGCATTTATTTGTAGCTAAATGTCTTAATATAAGCTCAGATGGTCCGGTCATGTAATAAGCAGCTCAAATTCGTTGCAAAAGGCTGAATAGAGCTGCACAATCCAGGCCATGGAACTTTTACAATATATGAGAACATAAAAGCCCCCCTCTTTCTCAATTGCCTGGGCAGTGGCGCTGGAATAATATACGACTTTCATAATACAACCGTGGAGGCCCATGCAAATAAGTGTGAAACGGCAATATAATAATTTATGTAAATGACACAGAGCTCAGCTTTAGCTTCATTATTCCCCACACCCTCTGATGAAAGGGTAAACGGGGGAAGAGAGAAATGGAAAAGAGCAAGAAAAGTTCCTGTTTTCAAGACAGGGGAGGGAAATCAATAGCATGAAGCCGTGCTAAAAAGAGAAAGCCTTTGATATTCTGTTAAAAATGAATTTCCTTTGTCCTGCCTCGAAACTCAGGTCTACAGTAGCTTAAATGATTTATACAGGAGGATTAAAGTGGAGAACACAACCTGGCTCTACGTGGAAGGTTAGAGAGAAGATAAGCTTCAGATATAAATTAACAAATTTAGAAAAAACAGTATCTGAGAGCTCAGAGTTCTCTTTAGATGGCTTGATGCAGATTTTGTTCTCTAGTAGAAGTGGCATTACTTCAATGAGGGTCAAACACAAAGTTCTGACCCGCACAGTTTGTGGCTATTTCTATTTGTTCATTTTAAGTGGCACAAAACTTTGATCAAAACCTCCGTTTGCATTCAAGCTGTTCATACACGGATTGGACCAGAACAAGCTTATATCGTTTGGATTTAATGCACTCACTTTGTCCCAAATGAGGAGATATCCAAATGTCTTACAAATGAACTTTAAATGTGTTCTGTGTAGAATTGTTGAACTTTGCCAACAAGGACAAAATGATATATGAGTAAAAAAAGTAAATGCAATGGTATATAACTTTACAGAGAAACTAATAAACGCCAAATGGTTTCTTTCTCTACTCTCAATCAATTAAACTGCCCTGCTTCTTTTCCTGACTATAAATAATTATGCAATTACCAACTGCCTTCTGTCACTGAATGCTGTTCCTATTGCTAAAATGCAGAAGGTATAGTTACACTGGATACAAGCCTAATCTACATCAAAAGAGCCATAACCGTGAATGAATTACCTGGATTTACTATGCATATGTTTCTCCATATATGCTGATTTGGTGCTCAAGAAACATTTCTAATTATAATCAATGTTGAAAACAGTTATGCTGCTTAATATTATTATTAATATAAAAATGGTGATGCATATTTTTTTTCTTTAGGAATCTTTGATTAATAGAAAATGGAAAATAATTAGAAATAAAAATCAATGTCTTTACTGTCAATTTTGATCAATGTAATGTATTCTGAATAAAATTTATTTAAAAAGTCTTTGAACAGTAGTTTACACATGCACACTCTGATATTTAAAGGGTTACTTCAGCGATTTAGCATTAAGCTTTGTATCAGTAGAAACCCGGTAGTATATTCAAATGATGGTACTTTCCCCCCCTCATATCGTAATTTTGCGTCATCGGAGGATTTTTTGGACAGAGGCTAAAAACTACAACCAGTAGAAGGAGCTAGTTCCGCATGTTTTCAACCCGCCCACAGGGGAGCACGGCCGCTCAGATTGGGCATTAATAACGGAGCGGTGCGGAGCAAAGTGAGTGTTTCAACTTTTCAATGAATTCCTATGAAAGTTTAGCTTCCATATGCGATCGGAAAACGCGCCAGACTGGACACGTGCTGAGAATGAATGCCGCGCTTACCTCAGCTCTGCTCAGCTCTTACTTCGCTCTCGTGATGAATAAAATCTGACTCCTGCTGCGTTTGTCCCGTGACTTTCGTTCGGCTCACTCACACTTTATTTAAAAGACATGTTCAGTTTTGAATTGTAGTGTTTATTCTCTAACTGAACAAAATTATCGTATTATTATGAAGATCAAAACGACAGTGGGGGTGGTGTAGGGAGTGGCCTTGTAGGGCAGCAAAGCAAGTGCATTCTGGGAGTTGTTGTCTTTCATCCACATGAGGCAAAAATCAATTTTCTGTCTTTTCTCAGTCTAAAAGGCACCAAATAAAAAAATAATTTCACATTTCTACTACATAAATGACATCCCAGCGCTGAAGTATCCCTTTTAGTATAATATAATTAGGCCTACATATTGTGATTTCATTTTCGTTTTTATTTTTATATAAAGTGTGGTTCTATCACACAATTACTTAAGGTTGCATAGACACGAAACGTAAATGATTTACGAATCAGTAACTTTACAGTCATACAAATGTTTACAAATCCTTATTTAATCTAATACTGAATTAATATGTAATGAATTAGTAGTAATTCTATACATTATAGTAGGTTTTCAATTTCTACTTCATTTGAAATTATGGCATTTCATTCCGTTCAGTGTGACTTCTGCTGCAAACTTGCTTCAAAGAATTGCATAATGTTAAACAAGAATACGCTTAGAATAGATATCTGTAATAATTTAACCATTATTTATTATGTAATATTTATTTTGTTTGCTGTGGGACACAAAAAGCATTTTCTCAGTTAAGTCATATGTTGTGACTGACGATTGAACCATACACCAAAAACGAAACATTCATTAATTTTTTCAGATTTTATTTGTACGGAGTAATTAAAATCTTTAAAATCCATACGTTGTAAGGAACAGACCCAAATTCAATGCTTTTTTTTTCAGTGATCTTCATCTCCTTAGCCGCGAACACCAACTTCAAATCCAGAGCTCGTTGTGAATTTAAAAAATTGCTGGCTAAAGAAACTTTACCTGCTTCGCCACAGATTGCGACATGTTTCGTAAGATTGGGATAAAATTTTTTGTGATAAATAACTGTACTTCATACAAAACTATTATATACCACTAGAGAGTACTGCATCTGCAACACATCATCATTTGAACTAGTTTTGGTATCACTTTTGACATATTTGCTATAAATAAATTATTATTTTCACTTGTCCGTCTGTTATGTTTTTCTTCATTACTGTATCTATTTTTAGGAAATAGTTATGTAGGTTTAAAGGTAGGAGTGGGATTAGCAGCTCAAAATATTTTTTAATGCTTTATTGTTACCAAATGTTTATCAAACAATTCTGTCACAGGTCTTGCTGTGCGTATTAGTGCATTATCATGCTGATGCACGGCACCCATTTCAGGGTACAATGTTTGAACCATTATGAAGTCCCTTGCAGTGACGCGCCCATCAAGCACATGATATTTCAGCTCAAACCATCATTGATCCACCTCCGTGCTTTACACTGGGCACGCAACAGTCCAGGTGTTAAGCCTCTTGGGGCTTCTCCACACTGTAACTTCCATGGATGTGAGAAAGACAGTCGAAATATGTTTCTCATTGTCCACAGGCCAAGATTTGTACTGTTGGCACCAATGAAACCGACATTTGGCATTGGCATAAGTGACCAAAGGTTAGGCTATAGCAACCCGACCATGAATATTGACTCTGTGGAGCTCCCGACAAACAATTTTGGTGGAAACAGGAGAGTCAAGGTGCACATTTAATTCTGCAGTGAGTTGGGCAGCTGTGGTTTTATGTTTTTCAGATACAGTCCAGGTTAGTACCTGGACATCCCTTTCAGACAGCTTCCTCTTGCGTTGACAGTTACTCCTGTTCTGTTGGACGAGGTTCGTCCCTCTTGGAGGTATGCCGACATTACCCTGGATACCGTGGCTCTGGATACACCACAAAGACTTGCTCTCCTGGTCACAGATGAGATGCCCAGCAACAATTTGTCCTCTTTTGAACTCTAATATGTCTCCCATTATGTTGTGTGGATTGCAATATTTTATATACAGCTGTGCTATTGCTCTGCTAATTCAACCTTCACACTCTGCTCTTACTGATGGAATGTAAAATCAGATAAGATTGGCCACCAGGCCACGGATATATAGGCGTGAAACCTCCAACAACTATACTGACAAGTGTTTCAGTTTCATTGTCCAACCCCTGCTATATACTGTAGCTTATATACCACTGGATCTATCTATAAAAAAAATAGGTTCATCTCCAGTTTATTCATAAAAAAAATCCACCTAAACCATCATTTGTGAAACATAAAATCTATTAATTTCACAAAATAGCAGCAATAATTAGAGACACATTATAGATTCACATCTAGTGTCACTAATTACAGACAACCTTGATGAAACGGATTTTACAAAAACAACCAGCTGGGTTTGTTGCTTCATCAATAACCAAAACCCAAGCTTGCCACATCCACTCATATTCATAACTATGAGTCAGCTCCCTGTAAAACACTCCAGCTATTTATCCATCTATTCGTGCAGAAATATGTCCATGTTTAAATTGGCTGGAATAATTCAAGATGGCCCGTCTGTTATCTAAAGCCCTGATTTGATTCTTTGTTGCTGTTGGAATCTGAGACACAATGAGACCATGTTGTGGTTCTGTAGGGGCAGCTGGGAAGTCTTGACAAGCAAAGGGTACGCACCAGGAAAACAGCTGGCATGCCTCGCTGCCCCAGGCCCAGACTGCCTAGTCAACCAGCAGCAGAATGCCCAGAAAGCACCCACCTGTCCGGCCTCGGGCCAGCCCTGCTAGAGCGGCATGAGCCAGCCATCTGTGCATGAGACCCCCTCAGCACCTGGATGCCCAGACCACCGCTGGCTCTCAAAGGGACAGACTGGCTTCCTCGTTCTGGCTTCTGCTGTCTAGTGACTGGATCAGAGACTCCAGAGCTGAGGAAAGAGGAATCCGGCTAACTGGACAGAGCGAGGAAACGCTCAGTACATGAAACCATCAGATAACGCTTAGTGCTTATGGTGTCTCCAGACAAGCATCCACTGGGATAACCTCTTGTGAATCTTAAACACAGGAGGGGAATTCACCAAGTATAACCCTACAACTGTAAATTCACACACACTTCATTTTAATTCGATTCTGATTAGATTTGATTCCAAAAATGCATAACACATTTTTTTTATTGCTTTTGAAATAATTATCTTATGCTCCCCAAGGCTGCATTTATTTGATGAAAAATACAGTAAAAACAGTAATATTGTGAAATATTATTCAAATAAAAAAATAACCGTTTTCTATATATATTTCTATATATTTTAAAATATAATTTATTCCTGTGATGGCAAAGTGGAATTTTCAGCATCATTACTAATTTATTACTCATTTCATCATGATTATTCTAATATTCTGATTCCGTGCTTAAAGCTACACTGTGTGATATTTTCCCCCATCTAGCGGTGAAAGGGTATATGACCATCCAGTAAATATTAGTTTCTTTTCCTCCCAATTCCGATTTCGTTTTAACTCCTACGGTGGCCGATTTAGTCCAAGATTAACATGGCTTCCAGTTCGATCCTGCAATCCCCCTCTTAACATTCGCCATCGAGTTGTAACGCGTGTGTCCGGGTGAAAAATACGGATAGCTCACTCAACGCAACTGGAGTCGATGCAAACACGGAGGCGATTGACATCAAACAGCCCCGCACTTTATTCCCCGCGGAACCCCCCACAAGAGTCCGGCACAAACTCCACTTCCGTCCACAGCATTACCCAACAAAACAAAAATAAATGAATGTTAGCAACAGAAGACAGAAAATAATCTGCACACATGGGAGCTCGAGGCGCAGTGCACACACACACACAGAACGCAGGCGCTCCAACCGGGGCGAACGCTCTTAAAGGGGCCACACTATTTTCCTACTCGTTACAGAGTGTTAAAACGTGAAAGGCGAAGCTTGAATTTACGGGTATGTCCCTCTTTGGCTAATGTACTTTCAAGATGGAGGGGCAACATGGCGACCCCCATTCGAACCCCTTACCCGTATGTATTTTCAATGGCATATTATAAACTTACGAGAATTCTTTATTACTTGAAAGAAGTAAATATACATTAATGAGCACATATATTTTTGAAAAAACTAAGTCTTTTTAGCTAAGAATAAACAAAAAAAGTTACACAGTGTAGCTTTAAGAAACATTTCTTATTATTATCAATGTTGAAAATGCTGCTTAATATTTTGGTGGAAACCATAATATACTACCTTTCAAGACGTAAGATTAAAAAAAAAAAAAAAAAAGGACAAGGACAACAAGGACACATTAAATATATCAAAAGTGACAGTAAAGACATTTATAATGTTACAAAAGATTCCTATTTAAACTTTATATTATTTTTTTTACTTTATATTCATCAAGGAACCTTTTCATAATGATAGTATTTAAGTGCCAAATCAGCTTATTAGAACGATTTCTGAAGGATAATGTGAATAATAATGCAGCCTTGGTGAGATTAAGTTACTTCTTTCAGAAACACTACAAAAATCTTAATTATTCCTTTTGAATAATACACTTTTGACTGGTAGATTAAGTATAAATTGTTGTAATGTCCATTATGCTTACATATGCAAAAAATATATCTCTATACTGTTGAAAATAATACAGAGAACCTTTTAACTTGGTACGCGATACGCAGTTCAATTGCTGTTATTGAACAGATGAGTTAGTGGGTATTCTTGAGTGATTCATTCAACAACAAAAAAAGGTAATTTGTTTGTGAATCGGACTACATTTGTTGTGCTGTATGTTTTTGATCCACTAAAAAAGATTTGGTTCATAAAGACAGATTCACACCGCACAGACAGACGGCAACAGATTACCCCTGTCACAGTCTGTTGGCGTCCGTCAGAGCTTGTTTTCACCGCTTGAACATGCTGAATCGGTGTTAGAATGTCTGAGAAGTGACGTGCTGTAATCTGGTGACTGTTGCAGTGGTCTGCATCTGTTGGTGCAGTGTGAATTGGAATACATATCTCAATATATGGCTATTCACCATCATTTGACCATCAATAAATGAATGAATTATGCCACAATCTATTGAAAATGTACACAAATGTTTCTTTTAAATGAAATTATGTTTACAGGCCTGCTTTCCACAGGCTAAAAACCTGCAACATTTAAGTTTGGAATATAAGCCGCACACTATAATAAGTCTAAAATGAGGACTGTTTGTGCTGAAAAGACAATATTCTCATGATGCTATGTCATGGTTAAGCTGAATTGCTAGTAAATAAGAAGCAGATTTTCCTGCTGAAATAACCATCTGTGCTAAAGCACTGAAATGAATCAAAGTCAAATTGAGAAAAATTGAGAAGAAGCGCTGCTAACAGAAACATATCAGGCAAAGGTCAAAGAGCGAGAGGAAGAGAAAAGAGCAATATGAGAGATCTTAAGAGTTTGTGAGCATGGCAATGCAGCGAGGCTAAATCCGGTAATGATGGTGTGAAGCTGTAACTTCGCAGGCCAGAGGAGCCAGTCTCAGCATGGAAAAGCAAACTAGCGCATTAACATGCACAATGCCCAAGGCTATGTCTTCTACTCTTTCATGCTTGTGAGGAGTAACCCTAGACGGCTTTGTCTTCATCCCTCCTTCTGTGTGGAAGGGAGGGTTCGCCTCTGGTCCTGTGGGCTGCGGAGAAGGGTCCCCTGCAGCCCCCTAAATCCAGCAACGGCCGGCAGATCACACCTCTGATCAACAGAGTGCATATGAAGTGGGGATATCCTGGGAAAGAAGCGTGAACCGAGAGAGGTCGGAATGTTCTCTCATAGCGAGCTCTTAAGCAAATTGTCATGTGTATAGCCCTGCCCTGAATGCCAATGTAGAACTGCTACACCGATGTTTCAGAGGTAAAAAAAAAAAAAGGCCTATATTTTAGGGATGCACATTATATCAGTATATTATTGGTTATCAGTCAATATTAAAATATCAATAAGATATTTAATTGTGCAAACATTTCATATATATATATATATATATATATATATATATTTTTTTTTTTATTGAGACAAAGCTCAGAAAATGTTTTGTTTCGGATTTTGTCACATTATTGTGTCATAGTGTGGTGAAAGACCGCCTCTGCAGAAGAAGATCAACGCCTCCTTCTTTGCCTCTTTAGCCCCACCCACTGATTCACACATGTCATGTAGTAGTAAATACGAGAGAGATGAAACCACAGGATTACTCCAGCAACAAAACGATAGAGATGCCTGAGATGATTTGAGGATTACAAGATGTTTCGCAGTGCCAAGTTGTGGAAAAACACAGTGCTTGCATTGCCTTCCTTGTGATCCTAACATTAAGAAAGCGTGGATGATGCATGGATATTATATAACAAAGTTCAAGTTAGATTGGACTCCGGATACATTTTATAAACAAGACTTTTCAGAGAGTCTGAAATTAAAAGATGATGCAGTGCTGGCTACATTAGATAATGTATAATAGTTGATAAAGTTGCAACACACAAGTGTGAGTAACAATGTTTTTACCATAGCACCGTTTCCACCAAAATTACCCCGATCAATTTGTGCCAGGCACTTTTTTTCCCCCAGACCTGCTGCTGTCTGCGTTTCCATCGCGGTCTAAAGTACCATGAAGATTAGTCTGGTGAAATAGGACTGCGCCACGGCTTTAGAGAACCCACTGGATTTCGTCCTCCGCAAATAAACTTAATCCTTGTCGCCGGTCCATCAGCCGTATTTTTTAAACTCTGTTGTTGATTTGAATAGCAAACAACTCTTACTGCACGCACCGAAACAGATGTGTACAGTACAGCAAAAAACAGTAAAGCTACAGGCATTGTTCATGGTTAGTTCACGTTAACTAATGCATTAATTAATGTTAACTAATACAACCTTACTGTAAAGTGTTACAATTAAAGTATACTGTATAATTATATATTGTCAAAATTTACTTGTAGCATTTTAAATGATTACTTAAAAGTGATTACATTTTAATAATAATTCTAATAATAATAATAATAATAATAATAATAACAACAATTATTTCATTTTAAATTAAATAATGGTGCATTCCCATTATATAAGCCTAAAATGCAGTATATTATTACGCAAAACAAAAATCTGAAATACATAACATGCAATGAGAAACATTGTTTTGATCATCATATCATATTATTCTTGAATCATTAGTTGTCAATATGTCAGACACAAGACGGGTCTCTAAATTGAGGTCCGAAACAAACATAAAACACAACTCAGTGGTTGGAGCGGAATGCAAAAGTACATTTATACTTTCTTTTCTCTTGTTTTTTGCTGTTGTTTTCTGTTATTCACTTCTTTATCCTTTGTGGAAACAAAGGAGTACCAGCCATCATCTATCAGTTGTGTCTGGGTCTGTGAAGTGGGGAGATTTGAATCCCATCACACCTTCACACTCTCCTCGTCTCCAACCTCATCCCTTCTGGAGTCAGGGACACGGGGAGCAGAGCAGGAAGGAGAGTTCTGAGGAGCGTCTGAACATCAATGCAGAGCCACAGTAAAAGAGGGAGAGCGAGCGGTTGTAGGTGTCTGGTAGAGTAGGTGTCTCTGTGTGAGGATGTGGGAGTGTGTGTAGGCTGGCTGCTGAGAATCATGGGAAGATGTGACGGAAAATAGAAGAGCACAAGGAAAGGTGGTTATCAGAGGAGCTGCAATGTCCTCCACACAGGACGAACACTCCCACTCATTTCAATGAGTCGTCTTCAGAGAGGTGTGTGCCTGAGAAAGTCTACAGGAAAGAGTCAGGGACAAATTCACACATTCAGTTTTTCCATCCGCTGATATTGCTGTATGTATTTAAATTATCATTCTTTCAGAGCAAAACAAATGACTCCAAACATGTAAGGCAGTTTACACTATTTGCCAGGGGAGAAGATGTGTATTTTTCCTAGTAATTCAACAAATTACATAATTTCCAAATTATTTTTATTTATTTATTATTATTTTGGTCCTCAGCTGTCCTGAAGTGCATGTGGCAGAAAAAAAAACATAATTAAAACTACACAAAAACATTATAAAAGATCACAAATGGTTAAAATAATAGTAATAATAATAATAATAATAATAATTATTATTATTATTATTATTATTATTAGTAGTAGTAGTAGTATTTTGTCACTTATTGAGCTGTAGGCTAGCTGGAGCTGTTTACCTCCAGTCTTTGTGCTAAGCTAGGCTAACGGTGGGTGCGTCAGACTGAGTTATGGCCCGCACGGAGATGAGAATGGTATGTCTGGACTTATCTAACTCTGGGGATACGGTGAATAAGCTAAAGTCCCAAAAAGTTGGCGTGTTCCTTTAAATGTTTTACATAACATCCAAAAGTTGTCATTTGCATCTAGCTGGATAATTTTGCTTCACAAGAAATGAAAACTGTGCCAACCAACTTTATTCTTCCTGTCAATATGGGTACTGCCCCATTTAAAGAGTTTTATTTAAATTTTACTTACAATTACAGTTCCCTTTCAGTCGGTCACGTTCGACGTACGTCGGAACTGGCCGACGAATTAGGATCTGTTTTCAGAGACCAATCTACTTCGAGTGTATAGAAACGAGCCAATGAATATTGGTATGCGGTCCTTTGAAGGGACCAGAGTGTGTTACTACGAGTCAGAGAAAGAGAGAGGAAAACTGCCTACCTGCTTCCAGTGTCGGTGTTAAGGTGCCTTACAGCGGTGGTCGCGAGTGAGGAAGAAAACAAACAGCTGTTCTCACAGCTCGCTGGGCGTTTTCCTTTGAGTGTTCACAGCAGGCTTGCACCTTTGAACTGCTGTGAGCCGCGGCCATTTCCCCTGTGTGCCTCGGCACTTTCGGAGCGTTTTTTCCTCTACTAAAAGAGCAACACGGTTTGACCCTGCGTCTTTTTCAAGATGTCATTCAAACCGTGTGTTTCTGGATGCCGTCGGTATCTATCTCCAGTTGACGGGCACGATCGCTGTCTCACATGTTTGGGCGTTCAGCACGCTGAGGCGGCACGGTACCAGCTACCCTACTCGGCTAGCCCTGTGTCTTTCCCTGGACAGAGCCCACTCTGTCGTCTCTGGGTGTGTTCTTCCCCCCCCTGGGACCAGGCTGGGTCAACCCCAGAGACTTCCATATGTTGCACTACCCTGATAGGTTAGTCCTTATGCATATTTCCACCTCTCCTTCCATTGAAGGATGTGGCTCCGCAGCGTACCATCTCCCGAGACGGCACGCTTTCCCAGCGTTATCCAATAGTCACGCTGAGTGGGTCTTGCAGGAACAGCAAGTGACTGTCCTTCCCTGCCGGGAGCCCTGACTCCCACTCCAACAGAGGAGTGGTCCAGCGAGCTCAGGCAGGGCACTGGAAGGGCAAGCATCCCTGGCGTGTTGATAGGGATCCCAATTCGTCAGTCAGTTCCGACGTACGTCGAACGTGACCGACTGAAAGGGAACGTCTCGGTTACGTATGTAACCCTCGTTCCCTGAAGGAGGGAACGGAGACGTGCATCCCGTCGCCAGGTGCTGTGCTTCAGCTGAAGGCCCAAGCCACTTATCTCGGCTCCTCAGTTGAAAACGATATGCGGTACTTCCACTTCCGTATTTATACCCGCAACGCGGGGCGGTGCGTGGAATGCGTGAACCACATGACAATGTTCATTGGCTCGTTTCTATACACTCAAAGTAGATTGGTCTCTGAAAACAGATCCCAATTCGTCGGTCAGTTCCGACGTATGTCTCCGTTCCCTCCTTTAGGGAACGAGGGTTACATACGTAACGAGACATTTTCTCTTATGATCAAAACCAAGTATCTTGAGGAGGAGTACTATATATGAGCAACAGTTCTATACTATTGAGGTAATGAGAGCCACGGGCACTCCGACCCAGCTAAATCCTAAGTTCATATAAGATGAAAAAGACAAGTCTCTCAAGTTACTACATGAGCAAAATATTTTGCTAATTTTGTAAGCTCGACTGAAAGGACACAACAAGAAAGAATGGTTCCAAACATTCCCTGGCTACCTCATTAAGTCTTCCTCTGCCTTACTTCCTGGGCAGTTTCACCATCGCCTCCAATCAACACACAACCAAAAGGGGACAAGGCCTCCCTTTGAAGGGACCAGAAAGTGTTTCAAATACAAGTCAAGATAATAAGGGCAAATGATTCTTGTCCAACTTTCATTTTGGCCCAAAACAGCCTGTTTTGTCTCCCAATGTCATGTCCTTTTTGCTTACAGCTCTGTTAGCTGGATGGACACAGAAGGCCAGACATTACCAGTTGGTGCTAATGACAAGGCCTGTTGTAGCACTATTAATCAAGTGTTTTATAGGCATTCAAAGTCAATTGCATCCAATTAGATTCAGCTCCAGCCATGCCCTGAACATGAGCCATATTCACACATCACGGCTGAATTCATGACTCATGTGTGGAATCGAGATTGGGTTTCCCCCCTTTGCATCTACCAAGAAAGGGCAAATACAATTCACTGCACAGTGCTGGCAGAAGCACCACCCTCTCTAGGCAACGCTTCACTATGCTAATGAGACTAAGCCAGGGATGCTCTGTGTTGACGCTGCAGGATATGTTAGCAAACACTTAAACCTTCAAGTTAAAACACCACACTCAATCAAAAAGTCCATTTTAAATGTCAGTTGGGAAACAGAAGTGAGAAACAACAAAGTATTTTGAATTTCCTTTAACAGCATAACATGCTCGGCCCAATCTCACAGGAGTTTCCGTAAGGTCAGAACTTCAATGAATAATAGTTGAGCTCTTATATTGTTTGAAGGGAGATGGATATTACACATGCAGTACAGCCCTAAAGCCATAATCATGCATGTGCATGCATGAAGGTGGAGTCGATGCAATATAAAGAGTGCATGAAAAGAGACAAAAACATGACTTGCTAAAAGATAGTTCTAAATTGAGCTAGCCAACTTCTGTAATGTTTTGGAAGGATTTAATAATTTAATACGTTTCTGTTTCAGCAAAGGGCTATGAAGTGATTACAAATGAGTCAAACTACGTGTCTGGCTATCACCAGACCAAGCTCAATTTAAGATTGAACATTGGTCTGGGGAGTCTGCTATGTATTTTCTACTGCACAAGAGGCGTGATAAACGAGCATAAATGAAATGACTCTGTATGCAATTGGATAGTCCTTCAACCACAAGAGGCATGATAAACGAGCATAAATTAAATGACTCTGTATGCAATTGGATAGTCCTTCAAACAATCAGACCACAAGAGGCCTGATCAATGGGCAACGACTCATCGCTTCTATATCCGTCATCATGTTAAACCTGCCAATAGCGAGCCAGGCGGATAAGCCAGGCTGTGATCGGTTCCCGCAAAAGTGTAACAGAAGCAGTAGAAATTAATGTACAGGTTTCCAGACTGAGTTGCAGGGCGAAATCAAATCGCAGACAGATCAGGCTAGGTTTACCCAGTCTATCAAACTACATGATATGCTTATTAAATGATCAAATTAATTGTAATTAATCACAATATAATCAACACACGCTAAGCATAGCTCTTAAATGAAGAGAATTCAACATTATAAAAAGTCAATATACTTATTTTCATATCAATGAACAAAGAAAACCACTGTTCTACAGTCAACATCAATACAGTTTGTCGATTTGTGAGAATCAATGGTTCATAAACCTTTGAACGGGGTAATCTGAATAAATTCAGCTATTTGTTTGTCTTGTGGACTATATGTAAACATTTTTTTATGAAAAATATCTTATTCAGGACAGTACTACATAAAACAATAACATGCATTTTGTATGATCTCCCTTTTGTATGATCTGTATGATTCACATTTTCACAAGCGGTTCACATACTTTTTTCTTGCAACTGTATGTATATATGTATATGTGTATGTATATGTGTATGTATATACTCTGAGTTAAATGCCAAGATGTCATCTCTCACAGTTGCTGAAAACATTGTCTGCAGTAGCTCTCTGGTATTTTTTTTATTTCTGAATCCTCCCCTTTACCATCCTTAAAAAACAGTTAAAGTTTGTTACATTAAGTATCATCACTTCCTCTAGTCACAGGTTAAAGTGGTAATGCTCTCTAGTGCATAAAAGGGCACTGTTCCTGTCCCTGCACCAAATACATCTCTACTACACATTTACATGGCAACCAGATGCTGTTTTAATTGGGCCATTAAAAATTACTCAGACAAGATTTGAACTTGTGAACCGTCGCAATAAATATTCCTCTGAGCCACAACATATTCAGGTAAGGGGCTGAGCCCCTAAGGCTGAAATCCTAGAATCGCCCCCGTCCATAAGCCATCAGAAGCGAGCGAGGGACCGAGTTTTAGTCTCGCAGAAGGTTCAGTCGAGTACCCAGCAGGAGATCTGCACCCACAGCAGGACTCTGAGCAAAATGTGAAATTTCAGACAGAATTACAGCTGCCTCCAACTCTGTGTACAGAGCAATTCAGCACAGCTCATCTGGGAGAGGAGCAATTATCCTACGGGGAAGGGCTGAATCTTTTTCCCAGCCTCTATTCACACCATTCCCTGAGGAATTCCCATAGCCTGCCTTCACACCAACACCAGAGCCGCCGGTTCTCACTGGAAAGCAACTGGATCTTTTGTTGTGGTGGATTCAGATTTGATGCACGCATCTCTTTTTAAGACGCAGTGTCAAATGATTTACTGGAGTCAGCTCAAAAGGGAAAATGAGTGCTCGTGAGTCTCTGGTGTATAACCAGCTCCTGTTTAGACTCCAGCAAACTTCACAAACATGATAAAGCCCACTCTTTAAATGGTACCGTATCTAAGCACACTCTTAAAATAGAATACATGCTGTTGGCAAAAAGAGTCATATGGAGAAGGAAAGAGAAAGGAGAGGGACAAGAAAAAAGGAGGGGTGAATGGGAGGGGAGAGCAGAGGAAATGTCAGAGGTTACACTTTCATAGTTATTGAGAGATGTTCTCCTAAGAAGAAATAAAAGTAAACAAATTAGACAATTGTTGACATACAAGAAGAGTATGGAGCTGTAACTTAGAGCAGGTAGTAAGAGCTGTGCAAAACCTCACTCCCCTGATCTCAAGAGGTGCACTAGCGACTGATGCGTGAGAATGCGGTCTTTAGGGTCCTTGTTATTGCATCCGCATCCCATGTTGGAAATGCCGGTTTAAGTCTCGCTAGGAGCAGGGTGAGTAGGACCAGAGGGGTTACATTGGTGCTGTGTCCCTGATGGGAGTGAGATTTACGGGGGGGGGGTATTGTATCGGAGGCCAACTAGTACGAGCTGTGCTAGTAAACCTCACTCCACTGATCTCAAGAGGCGCACTAGCAACTGATGCTAGAGACTGCAGTCTTTAGCGTCCTTGTTAGCATGCCTGCCTCCCATGCCGGTTCAAGTCCCGCTCAGAGCAATTGAGTAGGACCATAGGGGTTACATTAGCTATACAATTAAAATGAATAATGTGGTCTGGTACTGCCCCAGACAAAAGTTTGAGGTCAAAATAAGTAAAAATACTCAGTATCTTGGTATATCTGAATAGAGTTTGAAACAATGTTGAGATCTTTTCTGAAACTCTAGAGACGACATGATTGATTACTGGCGTCTTTTCCTAAGAGAAAGATCTGAGAAGCAGAATAAGTAAAGTCTAAATTTGCTCTGTTTGCTATCTAGAAGAAAAAATTTGATGAAATATAATTAGATTTTTCATTCCTGTAGACCTTAGTCAGTTTAGCGCCATATTTCATTTTTGACAGGAATGAAAACAAGGCAGTGAGGGACAGCACACAGTGTATGTTCAATGGATTGTACTGTTGTTTAACAACATACAGATTGTTTAGCTGATCAAACATCTTACAGAGAAAAAAAACTCTCAGCAGACAAAAGAGGAGAGTTCGTGAAATGTCTGAGAATGAGAATGCAAGATACAAATGATAATTGTTGACATACAAAAACAAAAGCTGTAACAATAATTTCAAATAAATCGGCCTTGGTAGTATTCGATAAGAAAAGTTTGAGATCAAAATGAGATCTGACTTTTTGATGGAAGACTTGTATCTTGGCAAATCTGAGCATACATAGTTTTCTTTTGAAACTCTAGAAGAGACACATGTGAGACTACATGAAGGTTTCAGCTATGTTTTACAGAAGTATCAACTTTTCTCCTAAAATGCGTAAGCAGGAATACAAAAAGAGAGAAAATTGTTGACATACAGCACTCTGAAATCAATGTGGATTATTTATTCCTGGAAGAATTTAAACACATTTCAGGTCATTTTCTTCTAAAACTAGTGGAGATGTATAGCCTAGAAATCAAATTTGCAGCAAGGATAGTCTAGCAACACTCCGTTGGCTTGCAAGCTTGAAAAACGTAACTCTAGTCGGGCCAATCACATCGTGTATAGAGTCAGTCGGCGGGCTTAACATAATGACGGCAGAGTTGCGACGGACGAGTCGCAAGAGTCTTCAACAAAGAACGGCACTGAAGTCATTCTTAAAAAAGGAAGATGTGTTTCGAGTTTTGCAGACCGGATATGGCAAAAGTTGAATCTATCAACTAGCTCTGCTGGAGGGAAAAGGTATGGGACTCAGCCACAACACTCTTGTGATTGTTGTCTCACCACTGATAGCGCTCTGGTTGGTTGTAGCGCTATCCTATTGCGTGCAGAGGGAATCTGAAAGACAACCGTTTATCCCGCCCCTCGGATTGAGCCCTGCCAATGGTGTGTTCCCAGACCTCTTGATGTGGGTCTGGCTTGTCAGACTAGGAGATGTATGTGAGAATACCAGCATATTTTTTTTCTCAAGTGCAAACATTTAAGAAAAAGTGTCCATTTAATCTCATGACTACCTAAGAGAAACAATTAAGATCTCATCTGTGATTTTTCTTTACTGTAGGAGGAGAGGAGAGAAGGGAAACGTGAAGACAAGAATCGAGAGATTAAGAGAGAGGAGGTGATAATGTAGTCATGCCGAGATGTGTTCGGGTAAAGCCAGCATAAGTCAAACTCCGCCGAGCGACTCGGCAGCGAGTTCAATTACAAGTTGGTGCTGAAGGTCAGATATTGTACTTCAAGTGATACAATGTGCAAAGATGGATGGGCCTGCTGATAATATTTAACTAAGTAATCTCACAGTACAGTGAGAGCTTGTTTAAAGAGCTCATATCCTTGGAAACCCTTGGCTCAGCGAGGCCTCTTATTATAGACCATCGGCGCGGGTGTCCCTCAAACATTAACTCCCATTACTTATGCAGTCGGCAGAGCCTCCGACAAATATCCCACCAAAATGAAAGGATGTAGTCTTACTGTGATGAAACAAGCTGGTAAAGATGAGGAGGGGTTGGCCACTGCTGTAAGAGTTGTAGAAAACCCTTTGTTGTATAAGTGCCTCATTTAAAAGTTTCCCCTATTTTAAAGTGAAAAAGACCTTCCCTCCATACTAAGAAAAAAAAAGAGTACGAAATGAACTGCAAGGCGTGACAGACACGCGGCTGAGCTGCTTTACAAGTTACTCGCAGCTACGCTTGATGAAAAAACACGGCCTGTGAAATGACACAAAAGGTATGCCGCCGTCGAAACCCCCTTTCATGCAGCGAATAGAGAGAGAAAGAGAGCTGCCATAGAGTGATCAGTGCCTCACTGTGAATAGTCTACTGTCATCAGCCTGCCTGCGCTTAGGAAAAAGATCTGTCAGCTTTTATCAATGCACAATCACAAAGAGACATTAAAATACAGCATCTGAACTACTTCAGCTTTTTACACCACTCTGTGTTTCTCTACACAATCAAGCACATTTCCTACATCACACTTATATGGCCTTTATGCTATTGTGAAGAAACTGAACTGAATGAGCCGGGGCTTTTATTCACGTGGCACACGCAAATTTCCCTGACTGCTTGATATAATGGAATATGAAGTACAACTCATTACTCATACTCTAAGGAATCATTTCTGGGCAGAGAATAAGGATATCATTGAAATCTGACATCTCTCAATTTGATGATTTCTGTAATTTCATAAAAAGAAGTTTCTTTTTTCGTTTTTACCAAGCAATGTTGTTAGATTTCGGCTAGATACAATGCTCGAAGTACTCCCCTTGCAAACATACAAAAAATACAGCATACATTAAAATAACATGAAAAATATATAAAATTGTTACATGATATATTTGAATTAAATATGCATTGACACATTGACAGCTGTATTTGTGTATACACCGTGTGCATACAGTTCCCACATTTGCTTGCAGTCTGTCGGTTTCAAAAATATTTTAAGAAGCATTACATTAATGCATTTGGCAGATACTATTATCCAATATATTAAGATATACGTATACTGTACATTTTTTCCAGTTCATGGCTATTTTACCTATAATTTTTGATGCATGATCAATTGCCTGCCCTTTATCATTACAAGGTGGTAGGTGATGGGTTGTTTAAAATTTCAGTCACATCTGAACGGACAATATGTACCAAATGTAATGCGGAAAGTCACAATCTAGGCTTGTAAGACTAACATTATTTGTCTAGCAAGAGCAACAGGACCAAAATACTTGAACAGAATAGTGCAGAACTGCAGATTGGTGACTCCCGGCCCACTTTGAGCAAAGTTTAGCTTTTGCCAACCAATTTGTTTTTATTAGTTTGACTTTAGACTGAAGCCACATCACTTTAAACTCTTTAAAGTATAGCAACAGCGCAAGTAACTATGCCTAACAACTTGTCATACTGCACAGCATGCAACATACGAGACATATTGTAAACCCACTTGAATGCAATGAGGTCCATCCACCCTTCCTGAAGACATAAAACACATCAATCTCTCCACCGCTCAGCTGACTAATTTTCGTCCCACCACAAACTTCTAGAGCAGAACAGACTTTCGTCCCTGAAGCAACAACAAAAACTTTTCAGAAAAGATCACAACATCAAAAGCCCACACATTCTCTGACTAAGAAACGCCCAGGTATATTCTATCAAAGGGAATTGTTGTCAAAATCCTCTTCAGTTAAGAGACGGAGAGGACTTTTTCACATCAAAGGCTACTGTGGAGTTATGTTTCTGCAGTCTTTAATTCTGCATGGCAAGACGCAATTTTATTTGTATTTAAAGTTTAGGGGAACAAAAAAAGTTGATGCAATTGGCATCAGATATCTTACAAATTTTTGCTTATCTAGTGAAATCATCCTACAGAGCTTATTAGATGCAATTATACATGGCTTTTAATACTAACCGGTACAATTACACGGTTACCCATTTACAGTGGCAAACAGCTGCCAATAGAGTGGTGGAGGGATGATGTCAAAGCCCAGAAGACTAATTCGCCCCTGGTTCCCTCAAGATTTTCCTATGGGGTTTTTCAATTTGTGAATAAAATAAACTGCACATATTCACACGCCAAACATTCTTATCAAGTAACTTATTAGGAATATACACTCACCTAAAGGATTATTAGGAACACCTGTTCAATTTCTCATTAATGCAATTATCTAAACAACCAATCACATGGCAGTTGCTTCAATGCATTTAGGGGTGTGGTCCTAGTCAAGACAATCTCCTGAACTCCAAACTGAATGTCAGAATGGGAAAGAAAGGTGATTTAAGCAATTTTGAGCGTGGCATGGTTGTTGGTGCCAGACGGGCCAGTCTGAGTATTTCACAATCTGCTCAGTTACTGGGATTTTCATGCACAACCATTTCTAGGGTTTACAAAGAATGGTGTGAAAAGGGAAAAACATCCAGTATGCGGCAGTCCTGAGGGCGAAAATGCCTTGTTGATGCTAGAGGTCAGAGGAGAATGGGCCAACTGTTTCAAGCTGATAGAAGAGCAACTTTGACTGGAATAACTCGTTACAACCGAGGTATGCAGCAAAGCATTTGTGAAGCCACAACACGCACAACCTTGAGGCGGATGGGCTACAACAGCAGAATACATTTTACATTTACATTTACACATTTGGCAGACGCTTTTTATCCAAAGCGACTTACATTGCATTCAAGGTACACATTTTTGTCAGTTCTTGCTTTCCCCGGGAATCGAACCCATGACCTTGGCGTTGCTAGCGCCATGCTCTACTGTTTGCGCTACAGGAAAGCTGTACACCCCACCGGGTCCCCACCGTACAGGAAAGAAGACCCCACCGGGTACCACTCATCTCCACTACAAATAGGAAAAAGAGGCTACAATTTGCACAAGCTCACCAAAATTGGACAGTTGAAGACTGGATAAATGTTGCCTGGTCTGATGAGTCTCGATTTCTGTTGAGACATTCAGATGGTAGAGTCAGAATTTGGCAACAGAATGAGAACATGGATCCATCATGCCTTGTTACCACTGTGCAGGCTGGTGGTGGTGGTGTAATGGTGTGGGGGATGTTTTCTTGGCACACTTTAGGCCCCTTAGTGCCAATTGGGCATTGTTTAAATGCCACGGCCTATATGAGCATTGTTTCTGACCATGTCCATCCCTTTATGACCACCATGTACCCATCCTCTGATGGCTACTTCCAGCAGGATAATGCACCATGTCACAAAGCTCGAATCATTTCAAATTGGTTTCTTGAACATGACAATGAGTTCACTGTACTAAAATGGCCCCCACAGTCACCAGATCTCAACCCAATAGAGCATCTTTGGGATGTGGTGGAACGGGAGCTTCGTGCCCTGGATGTGCATCCCACAAATCTCCATCAACTGCAAGATGCTATCCTTTCAATATGGGCCAACATTTCTAAAGAATGCTTTCAGCACCTTGTTGAATCAATGCCACGTAGAATTAAGGCAGTTCTGAAGGCGAAAGGGGGTCAAACACAGTATTAGTATGGTGTTCCTAATAATCCTTTAGGTGAGTGTACGTTTTCAAAAATAAACGTAACTGCTTCAAAATTCCCGTTTTCTATATGGGTGTGTGTCATTTACGCTGTAGAACAAAAAATCGAATTGTAGTCAGAGGTGCTATATAGCACCTTAGTCAAAGAACCGGTGAAGAACCGGTGAAGAACCCCTGAAGAACCAAAATAGGTGCTATATAGCACTAAAAAAGGTTCCCCTATGATTACGAGCCAAGAACCTTTTTTGGTGCCATATAGAACCTTTTTTTTTTAGAGTGTAGTAAAATGACATTAGATAATTTTTTCCTTGTTTTCTGGGGGGAAAAATCAAAATGAAGTGAGTTTTAGCTTAAAACTAGCATAATTATCTGCCAAATGGGGTGAGAAAAATTATCTTATTTCTGTTTGGGACAGAAACAAGAAACAAGATTTCAATCAGAAACAAGATTATTTTTCTCACCCCATTGGCAGATAATTTAGCTTGTTTTAAGCATAAATTCACTTAAGAAGAAAAAATATAATTTGATTATCTAGTAAATGCATCGTGGTTTAAGAATTTTTAGATATTTAGACTAGAAACAAGACAAAAATACTAAATAAGAAGAGCATTTTTGCAGTGTTTATCTTATCTTGCCGGCTTCTGTTTTTTATGACACTACAATTCGGCTATCCGTCATAAATTATCAGGCAACTTTCACCGTGTCTACACCTGGAGCGAGCGGCCAAGCACCCTAAAAAATGTAAGCAATCCTGTCTATATTAGATGCGGCGAGATGTGACGCGACACAACAAATTCCCAACGTTAAACTGATCACGCGTTATATTTCGGACGCACTTCAAGCTCGGCGGGGGAGATTGATGAGGCAGACCGGGAAGATGCGGGGGACTTAGATACGTTTTTTTGTGCTTTATTTGGTAATATTTCAAATTAATATGAATAAAATAGTATCAGTAATACATTTTGGTGCCCCTATGGATGAGTGGCGCCCCTAGCATTTGCCTATTACGCCTATGCCACGGGCCGGCCCTGGATGTCATCATTAATAATCAAGCAACAGTAAAGCTGAGAAAGAGAAAAATCACTCGCAGCTCTTGAATGGAAACAATTCAGATACTCTTAAATATTGAAAGCACTCTTTGTTCATTGCTTGTAATATGTTTTTTGTCCCTTTTTATTATTTATTAGCTTTTATGTGTTAAAGCTATATTGCTTTATTCTATATATTAGAATAAAGAGCTTAAAAAAATATCACTCATTAAATCGCAATCGTAATATTGGTAAAAAAAAAAAAAAATGCAATTAGATTATTTTCCAAAATCGTTCAGCCCTACTTTGGATCAGAGTTTGTTGGACCAAATAGAGTGAAAAGACCCTTAAATAAGATGAGAATCTCACCGCTCTGATCCATTAAGATTGACCAGAGAAAGGTGCTCACTACAAAACAACTTTAATAGCTACTAAACCAGTCGAGTGAATATTTGCAACAGAAATCTTGAGTGCATTTTGACCACATGCTCCAGCTAGTGATCTATGCGGGCGTCGCCGTGTGTCCTTGCTGTATAGATTAAAGGTGCCCTAGAATGAAAAATTTAATTAACCTTGCCATAGTTAAATAACAGGAGTTCAGTACATGTAAATCACATACAGTGAGTCTCAAACACCATTGCCTCCTCCTTCATATGTAAATCTCGTTTGTGAAAAACACCACGGAAAAATAGGCAAATCTCAACGTAACACCGAGAGTGATGCAATACATGGGATCATTAATATGTACGCCCCCCAACATTTTCATAAGCAAGCACATGTTCACTATCTGGCGAAACTGCGCAGCCGTATCAACTGGAGTTCTGCAGCAGTAAGCCTGACGCGAGGATAGCGAACATGGCAGATCATGGAAACAAATGTTAAGTTCCAGGCTGTGCAGGGGATGTGAAGACGTTTCATACTCTTCCCACAAATAAAACATGTCAACAGGCATGGTTGATGTTTATTTATAATCGGATACCGCAACAATTTATTTCAAAGTTGTTCGTTTGCTCAGCCCATTTCACCACGGACAGTTTTTCAAACCCGGGACAATATAAAGCAGGCTTTGCTCAGCGTCTGATACTGAAGAAAGGGCCAATTCCAACCATATACCTGCAAGCAGTAAGTGATTTTATCCACTTCTTGACTGTCTAAACCATTTCTGATTAAATCTAAAGTTTCTTAGAGAGATAACATTAACGATAATATTCCTGTTGTTGTCTATATCCAACGCAAGATGCTATACGGTAAGAATAGGATAATCCAAGTGGCTTACATAACTAAATAGTATGTCTAATGACAAAGGTTAATATTATTTCATGCCAGTGTTGTCATAAATTAGTAAATGCAACCATAGATACGTAACATACTATGTTAGTTTAGTTGCTTACACATAGCTCACTCGATCCTTCTAGCTAACGTCAGCACCTCCACCATTTAAGTTGAAACGATAGTAATTTGATATTATTTATTTATATTTTTGACAACTGAAGTATGATTATATACTGATTGATATATATAAGGTTGAATGCCTAATCTCTCCATCGTCAAGACGGTCAGTAAAGTTGTGCCTGCTATCATTGAGCCGCAGTGAAACAGCCAATCAGAGCAGAACTCTGCATTAATATTCATGACCCTTCCAAATAAGGCAAAAACAGACCATTTCATCCTGGGGAAGATTTCTAGAGTTGTAAATGGACCTGTAAAACCGTAGCTGGACAATTATTGACCTTAAATAAGCCATATACCCTCTATGTAGATACCAGAGAACAATTTAAAATGTTGTGTCAAATCATTCTAGGGCACCTTTAATTCAGTGAAATAAGAGATAGAGTCACTCTCATTTTATGGTGGCTATTTTATAATAAAGTCATATGGTTGGACATTGTGATCCTTTCAAATTGGCCCATCTGGAATGTCTCAGTGCCAGCCAGAGGTCATACTATTACATTTAGCCACTGGTTTTACTATATCTGATATTGCACCTCATCTGTCTGTAAGGGGTGAAAGATGTGATTTCTTCCTGAGAAATCTTTTCATTATCATGACATTTTCCCCTCTGTTTAAATAAATGCATGAATATAACGGCAGAGCTCTGTGAATACTTTGTACTCCTTTTAGACCTAAAAAGACCTTAGTATTCAGACCTGTATAAAGAGAGTTCTACAGTATTAGTACATTATATTCTTCAAAGGAATGTGTCCTCAATGCCATTAAACACATTCCACAAAATACACATTATATCGTTTTTTTTTATCAAATATGACAATAAATGAATACTCAGCAAGGGTGCAATAAATTCATTAAAAGTAACAGTAAAGACTTTTACACCGTTACAAAAATTATGTTCTTTTGAACTGTCTATTCATCAAAGAATCCTGAAAAAAAGTTTCAAAGCAGTTACAGTTTCCAAAATATTAAGCTGTTTTCAACAAAAATGTTTCTTGAGCAGCAAATCAGCATATTAGAGTGATTTCTGAAGGATCGTGTGACACTGAAGACTGGAGTAATGTTGCAGAAAATTCAGCTTTGCCATCACAGGGGAAAAAAAAACGTTTTAAAATATTTGAACAGAAAATAGTTATTTTAAATAGTATATTTTTTAAAGCAGCCTCTGTGAGCATAAGATAATTAAAAACTTTTGAACGTACACAAACGCGTGCACATACACATCACCTGAAACCTAAAAAGCTTCAGTAGTCATTTAAATTTATCTTGGATGCACCACTTGCTTTACTCTCACTATATTCTTTTTGCCCTCAGTATCATTAATACTACCACAAACGGCTTTTAAAAGGGAGTTACGGAATGTCCCGATGACTTTTATAATGGCCTCTGAGATGAAAAAGCGGAATTCCCTTTTCATGAGCCACATTATTCAGAAGCCTTGATCTTGAATTTGGTATAGCACACATTTGCCTCACGCAAATACTGAAGCAGAGCGCCTACAAACCCATAAGTAGTTACATATTTAAAGCAACCTCTGTTTCAAGGTTACAGCTTGGAAGGTAGAAAAAAAGGGAAAAGAAAAAGCATTTTCACATTTAATATTTGGTCTGTTGTGCTTATGAGTTTGAAAATGTGTGTGTGTGTGTGTGTGTGTGTGTGTGTGTGTGTGATGTCTATAGAAACATACAACACCCCCTTTCGGAGACAGGAGCCCTCAGGGTCCTCTGACGGAGCGCACACGTTGAGTTAAAAGACTTGGAGGTGGGGGGATTTCAAAGCCTCCCCTGCAGACATGCTCCAGCTTTGTGCATTTTAATGGCGAGATATTCAAATCTCCTAGTCTGCCATCCCTCACCCTCATTTCTCCATCAGTCCATGCAGGGCGCTTCTGTCTGCAGCTAATGGGATGCCATGTACGCAAGGAGAGGGCTTATTTGGGGAGGTCTCTGCCTCCTTGAGGTTAAAGGACCTTGAAATTTGCTTTCTTTTCATTCTTTTTTTTCTTAACCGAATGAACTTGGATAATTAAATGGAATAAAATACATTAAAATAACGTAATAATGGTAAGAGGAAAATTGGAGAGGTTCACTAGTCATTCCCCACAGCTGTGCAGGCTATTAACAGCAGTATCAAGGCATTCTAGCATGAAACCTTGAAGCTGCTTGCAATAAGAGTTAACAACACTCCCACTGTAAGTACCCTGCAATGTCTTTGGTAAACAAGGAAATTAAAAATATGCACATAAACCCAAGCATTATTAGATGATATTTCCTCACTGCCACTTGGTATATGAGCTGAATCAAAGTAGACTCTGTGATTTGTTTGCCTAATATTGGAATTCACAGAAGTGTTAACCAAACAAAAGTGCATTTGAGTGTTAATTTGTTTGGGGTGTCCAGCCGTCTCTAGTGATTTGAGGCCTTGAAGGCTTCATGGCTCTTTGATAAAACCACCGTGCAATCAAAATCAAACACATTGCTGAACAATATCCAATAACTTTCTATATATTCTATAATATGTTTTCCTATATTTTCAATTGACCATTTTATGTTTGATGTATGTACTACAAAAACGTATTCAATGTAAATATGTATGTTTAGGCAGAATATGTATGTTTATAGTTTCTATACTATAATAAAGGCCATGTCAATTATTACTGCATTATTCATATTTATTTTTTATGAAAATAACCCAAGATGGCTTGCTTACACACAATATACAATATATATTGTGTGTGTAAGCAAGTATATATATTGTTGCAGTCGTTTGTTTATTGTCTTCACGATTCATCAGTCGAAACATTTCTGCTTTTTATTCCGCTACGGCGATAGCTGCCTTTGTCTATATAAGGGATTTCCTGGAATGTCATATGTTATTAGAAAGTCAGTTTTGGACTTTCTGCAAGAGAGTGCCCTCTGGCTTCTAGTATGAATCAAACATATATTACACGAGTGTTTAACACTCCATACTTGCTTACAGTGTCTCGTTTGGGATAAGAATAAAACATCAGGTCATGCATTGTCTTTTTGAATTTAAATTTAGATTTATTAACATTGACCCATGAAAACATCTATTCTACATGAACACATTTACACTCCAAAAAAAGTATTCTACATCATCACTTCAATGGAATTAATATAATTCTAAACATCGACAAAGGTGACAAAACATTGACACACCTAGAAAAAAGTGCACAAAAAAGCACCAATGCAGTAAAGGCAAAGGCCAGGGTTAAAATACTATTCCAGTCACGTTATTCAACTACATTTATTATTTTATTCCAATCTCTTCATCTGTCTATACTGCTGTTTTATGTAATATGCAGTATGTCAATGTGCAATATCACCACTTGAACACTTTAATTATTAGGACAAATGCACTAAATAAGAGGTTAATGTGAATACTAAGTCTGTAACTGTACTGTATAGTCTAGACTCTAGAGTGTATTTCTTGTTGTAGTTATATGTATTTCTTTCAAACATCATTCAGGAGCAGCGCTCTGTAATAAATGCTTTTCAATTTCAATTCAATTCAATTTCAATTTCAATTCAATTCATTTTAATTCTATTCAAATCACCCTGACTTCCTATTTCAATCTGCATTACTTCAAGCCAATTTATGTGGACAAAGACAAAGTTGTGGGCCTCCTTCACAACTTCTAAATGACAAATGAAGGTCTCCGGACCCTCCCTTTAGTATAATTAGGGACCATTTGGAATGTGCTGGGGTATACATTGACCTTCTAGTAAGGGGAGGTATAATCTAATAGTTGCAAATTGTTGATGCATATATTAAACATAATAGCGTTGGCCATTCGCCCTGCACTGTTTCCCATGTGGAAATGCCCTGACTGGGCTACAGATCAGTGGATGAACAGAGTTCACATGGCATCTGTTTGATCAAAGTTTCCACAACAAAGATCTGGCATTGTAATCACATCGGGTCAGGCCACTGCGGAATGTGGCTTCGAAATCAAAAACGAGCCACTGGGTTTCAGCGTCACAGAGGATAAGAGCAACACGTTCTGTGCTGAAGGACATTGCAAATTCTTTTACATTACCATGATAATAAAGAGAAAGGCTTCCAGTTGCTACCATTAAGGCAAGCAACAAATATATCATCCAGCTCCCTGCGTTCTAAAGAGTGGGCATGATGGCCTGGCCCTAAATTGACCCTCACTTCTCCCATATCAGAACATGCATAAATACCTGGGGCAGCAGAAACGAGGAAAGCTATTATTCAACGGACACGGGGGCTCAGATCTGGAACGGCTTTAAATTCAATAGGAGATTCCTTTCAGATGTTTAAAGCCCAACAGTTTAATATCCCCGCCATCCCCAAGTGGGTAATTGTTTCGCTGCCGCAGACAGAGAAACTGTCGATCAAGTCTCGCTTGACCTTGTTTCTGTGTCTGTACTGACCTCCGGAAATGTAAAGCAAAGATCATATCACATAAAAAGCAATACTCCCACAAACGGGCCCCAAGCTGCAAATTGATTCTGCTGCCATGGAATTCACTCCCATCTCAGTGAAGCAGAGGAAGGGGGGTGTTAGGAAGGGGTCTCCTTCCGCAGCATCCTCATCCTTTTTCTGCAGATATCTGTCCTGTGCGTCAGCTCGCAGATTTTTATCGTTATGAAAAGGCACTCTGCATATGCTGGTGGAGCTTGTGCCGGTGACAGATAGCTGAGGGACAAATAAGACGGCGACTCTGGCTGTCGGTGTTTAACACATTTCCTCTGTCGTGGCGCTGATAGCAGGTTCAATTGTCTGCGGTAATGGGCCGAAGGGAGCGAGAGTCACCGTGGCTACATTGCCCAAAGCGGGCCATGGAGACTGTCTCAGGAGACCGCCGCCCCCTTTCTCCCGACGAGAAGCCAGCAGACAAGATGGTTATCCCCGCACTGTCCGAAAGCCACTGTTGTCTATTAAATCCCCTAAATTGAATTTAAAAGAGTCTCAGATTACGTTAGAAAGTCTACAGATGTCCTTGCAATGGACCAGGGACCAGTGACCCATAGCCTAATTAAAATTCAAGCTGAAAAAAAGTTGTACTTTGATCAAATCAAACTTTAATTAGCCCAGATAACCCCAAGCTACCTCCAAAACATTACCAACTGGAGGAATCGAGGACATTCTTCTGAAAAACATCATCCACAGGAGATGCGCTAGAATATGCACAAAGGAGAATATTTCGGCACAATTGCAATCAGCTTTAGGAACAAGCATAATGGCCATTTTACACACAAATCAGCTTAAGGTGACTAACCTTTGGTACATTATCATTGTCCGCCCCTTTTGCACAGACTGATGTCAAAGGTCCTGCTAGCCAGAGATATCTGCAAAATCAAATTCCCCCAACCTTTTGGATCACTCGAGCCGGTGCTAAATAATTGATGTGACCATTGAGACCGGTGGCAGTGGCGGTTGCAGTGATTTGATTTCGGAGCCAGTCTGAATGGGTTCAAGATCTTTACAGACACCCCGTGGAGGGCCAGTGAGAAATGTCAATCGCACCTCATCTACGGACGGGGGTTTCTCTGCTACACAGAGAGAGCAGCAATCTCCAGGCAATCTGCAGCAAGTTCACCATCCACATTTAATGAGACACACGCACAGACACACACACAGACACAGCTGGAGTGATAGAACAAAGAGGCACTAAGTTGTAGCTCTGACAAGTGTCAACTACACTGCAATGGTGGCATCTAAGAGGATTTCTTTGAAAATATGAAAAAAGAGAGTAAATGACAAAACTGGGATATTATCATCTAATTGACTGTTATGTTTGCGTTACATATTTGCCTGTTTGTGATAATGTAACTTTTTGTAGCCACAGAAATTTAGCCAAAACAACTATTGCAGCTTTTGCCAGTTTATTACCCATTTTTTACTTTCTTGTAATGTTGCTGTTTAAGCATGAAAAAGGTCTGCAAAGTTACAAAGCACAAATTCCACTCCGAAGGGAGTTGTTCTCTACAGTATATCAGTAAGCACTGTTTCTGAACTCCATGAAACACCTCGGTTGTAGTCTTGAGTTTTCTTCCAGGAACGAACGCATCACAATATTCCTTGACCTTCACAACACATTGGTCCAGTCGACCAATCACAGCACATTGCACTTTATCGGAAGGAGGAACTTTATAGAGACAGGAAGTAAACAGTGTAACTGATAGACAATGCAAATTGTAAAATGAATATTTAAATATTCAAGCATGAAAACCTATTCTAGTAGACCCCAAATACAAAATCAAGACTTTGTAAAAGGGCTTAATAGGTCCTCTTTAAAACATAAATTAACTAAGCATTTAATCATAATGAGCAACGAGCAAAAACTGTCCGGGTTAAATGTTTTTTTCATCTGCTGTAGTGCAAAAGGCCCAATCTATTTTGTATCCCATCACATATGTTGAGAGTGTCAAACAAATTTATAAATCTAATGAAATGGAACAGACATGTTGTCTTGCAGATTTATTTCATGTTACTTTATGAAACTTCCATATGTTCTGCTGTGCATCTGACAAACTAGAATTGTCACGCTTGCACGGTTTATTTCTCGGCCGGCGTGATGAGTAACGCCACCCTTGTAATTCTTTTCAGGTATTCAGTCAAATTCTGCACCAGTAGACAAGCCGCTCGCAAACACCTGGGATTTGAGCATTGTGACTGGCAGAGGCTAACTTAATCATCTATAATTGGTGGAGTGGTTCTCATTTATAGTGACTGACAGCATCGATCTGTCTCAAAGGTAAGCCATCAGGCCTAATAAATAAAGGAAAAGAAACAAGTAGTCACATTCCAAATGAGCAGAAAAACGGCAACATGACACAATGTAAAAATGAGACCGCATCATATCTTATTGAGGAGCGAGTCTAATCCCCAGAAAGAGAGAGGCTAGATATCGATGTGCATGATATTAAATTTAAAAATCTTGGGACCTTAAATAATTTAAGCGTGAAAGATCACAGAGTATTTGATCTAGTCTCTGTATCAAAACTACATTACACAAGGCAAAAACTGTGACAGAGCCTCAAAAAGAGAACTTTACACTGTCTCGCAGCAGAAATGTCACAACATGAGGGTTTGTGAGATGCTAGAGGGGCGCTAGTGGTGCATGGATTCGCTCTCTAAAGATTTCAGAGAGGCATGTGCTGCTCGCACATATGGCAGAATACACACGGATAGGATATTATGTGTAGCTGCCTGCGAGAGAAAATCAAGCATTTGTTATGATCACATTGTGTGAAAGCTATTGCAAGAAAATCTGCATCTACTGTCAAAGCTGTGGCCTGGAGGTTTGAATGCATTACAGTTGTGCTGTATGCAAAAGATAAATTTCATCAGTAGCCCGAGGCTATTTATTTGTTGCCTGAAGTATCGATACCGAGGTAACAGAGCTTGTATCACATCAAAGCCAAACAAAAAATGCATCCGTTGAGCTATATTGTTTGCATCAATGACTTGAGTTTGAATTCACTTGCAACATTTAACTCTCTCTCGTGTTAAGTAAAGAGCAGGGCAATGGCAGTATACAGAAAAAAGAATCTGCCTTTGTGCTGCAACACAACCAATTGTACATCTGGTTCATTTGACAATATTAAAAAATTCCTCCTCACTGCCAACAGCAGATATTCGTCTGTGATACTCAGCTAGGCTTCACTGTGCTTTTTCCACACGAAAAGCTTGGGTGCATTTTGTCTGATTCCACAGTGCTCAGAAAAGCTCTAGGCAAAATACATGACCAAAGTAGGTTACTAGTTTGTTTCACGATAAAACCTCTGCAACGCTATCACCAAGACTTGGGGATCTTTTTAGCGAAGGAATGCCTCTGGAAACAACGTTTTGTCTGTACAGATTAACCAGCGGAGCATCGCTCAGCCAAATTCACCTTAAAAGGAGAGTTTGAGGAGAATTCCACCTTTCCAGTCCTCTTCCTTGCTCTGTGTCATCGGACCTGAGCTTTGGGCCAGAGTGTGTCCCTTCCCCTTCATTACATCACGTTTCAATGGCCATCCAAATCATGCGCAAGAGCCCAGCTCTGAGCAATGACTAACAAATTTGTCGAGGAGTAAGTAATGTTAGGTTTGCTGACATTGGCAAGCCTTGCCACACTCTCAGAATGCAGAGAAAAGCAAAAGATAAATTATAAGCCTCACACATATATCTTTGTGTTTCGTTTTTTATTGTATGCATTGAATCAATAGCACTATTTGAAGGTTTATAATGATACAAGACACTTTCCTTTTTCTAAGGAATAACAGCAGTCTGCTTGAGGATAGATAGTCTTATCCTTACTCAGCACTTCCAGTCAAACTTTCTTTGGTTGGGTTCTATGATGTTAGGCGTAATATCTACTCGAACAGCTCAATTTCTGTTCAGCAAAGCGGTAACACTTTCAAAGAGGCTCTCTGTGTTAAAATTAGTTAATGCAATGGCATTTATTATATTGGATTAGTGTTCATTTCTACATATACTAATGCATGTTTCACATTCCAGTTGTGTAAATGAATCATATATTATGAACAATGCTTAACAAAGAAGTGCATTTATAAATGAACACTAATCTAGATTAATAAATGCTGCACATCTGGTACATTTGACAATAAAAAACAGCCAACAGCAGATATTCAATTTGAAACAGCCAAAGATACTCAGCTAGGCTTCGGTATGCTTTTTCCACACGGAAAGTGTGGAAAGTTCTTAGTCCATAGATATTAGTCCATGATACCTAATGCCTTAACTAATGTTAACAAATTGAACCTTTTAAAGCTTCCTTCGCATTCATTACATGTTACTGTAGACAAAGATAAATGAGTCTTTGATTTATAATGTTGCAATGACAACTATATGAAACACTCTGCATTAAGAATCTCACCTCAATTCTTCATGCATATTTACACCAATCAGACACAGTGTTTCCTTTGCTTTCAGCCCATGCCACTGAATTAAGACCGACTGCCATTAATTCACCACCCTGTGTGTTTATCACCTGCAGGCCTTGTCTAAAAAGTGCTGTCCTAAATTGCCAGTTAGCAGATAAAGGTATTTTGTCATGGGGCAGGATTTGTAATTTCAAGGTATACTAAATTATAAAAATATTAAGGTATGTAAAAATTTTGGGGAGAAAAAAAACAGCATGTGTATAAATGTGAACGCCTCAAGCTTTGCTCTGTAATAGAATCTTGGACTTTTCCTACATAAATTGAAGGATATAATTCAAATGAGCTGAAGCATTTTAAGGTCAAAGGAATATTAAATTCATGCAGCACTGACATAAATTGTCTGAGAAGAAAAAAAGAAACTATAGCACTTTCTACCTGCATGTACTCAAATGCAAAGCAATATAATGTTTACACTCACACAGGCCAATGGGAATGGTGTGAATGTCCATCAACTAACACAAAAAGATGAATGGCTTTTACATATAATTAGGTATAGCCTCTTTAAGCACCTGTTCAATGTTTCCACATAGACACACACAACTTTTACTGCCCAAGTCCAAAGATGTGTCAATCTCATAGAGCCCAACTCTCAAAACTCTGATAATCACACATGAATCCTGCTCTCTCCTTCTCATTCTATCTCCATTTTTTTGCTTTTCTTTCTTATCATGCATCAAACATTCGACTGTCCCCCTCCAAAACAGATAAGCGCAGAACGCGGAAAAAGCCAACCACGACCAAGGAAATTCTCTACACGGTGCAGATCAGTAAAATTAGCATGACAATACTCACTGTGGGGAGAAGGGGGCAGTCGGAGCGTGGCAAGTCACTCTGTCCGATGAACCTGCATAGAGCGGGAGAGAGAGAGAAAGAGAGAACAGTCAGCTGTGAAAGCACAGTTCAGAGAAGGGAGGGGTGACGAAGAGCCGGCACATAGAGAAAAATACAAGAAAAGATTCTGAAACACAGAGGAGAACGAGGATGAAGCCGAACGGTAGGAGAGAAATAGGGAGGCAGCAGAGGGAGGGGAACATGTGATGAGAATAAAAGACACGTGGGAAGATGCTGTACTTTTAAAAGTTCCACAAACGAATGGGAGAGTTTTCTTACTGTTATTCAGTCATGTGACACCACTGAGTGAACTAGATACCTTATTTAACCTTGCAGTTAGAGCCTCATTGTTTACAGTAGCAATAGAACCAGGCAAATAATGAGCTTCATTGTGCTTTGCATTGCAATACAACATGTTTTTTTTTGCGGTTTTAATGATTTTTGGGTATGCGTTAATGAAATCACCCAGAAATTTAAATTGCAGCACTGTTACTCACCCTCGGGGGGTTTGAAATCTGTATGCTGTTATACTTTTCAAAGAATCTTTATAGATATTTTCCATTCAATTCACGGTAACCACAAGCAAATGACAAAAAAAAAGCATTTTATAACGAGAACTATAACGAATTATAACGAGAACACGATTGTAAAAGAATGTTGTGTCTCAGCGCATTTGTTAAGGAAATCGCGCATCCTCAGAGTTACACCATGACTAGCACAAGTTCGTACATTTTCATATCGGTGCATCCCTATCAAATATGGCATCTATGGTAAAGGTTGAACATTGTATGAACCACTTTCATGGTGCTTTGGTGCTTTTGTAGTGCGTTTTGTGTTACATGGAAAAAAAAATAACAGCATAGTTTTGGAACAACATATTCCATTAAGCTTTTCTTTTCTTTTCTTTTTTTACAGTCTAGTGTTTGTCTTGAATATGTGAATGTGTTTCAACAGCTCTATCAGATCACTTTATCTCTGAACTGCTGATGAATAATGTATAAGCCACCTATTTTCTGAAGTAACACTGTCTAAAATGTATGGTCACATTTACATTGGTCACGTTGTTCTGACAATATTTGTGGGCAAACTTCAGTAGGAATTCACACAATCTGGAAATTCTTGAGAGAGGCGAAAGATTTCCCCATGCATATTTTGCATTGGGTTCAATCTGTTCGAGCAAATTCACCACACTGACCAACGGAAAGCTGCTTGGTTTGAAAGTGACTTCTGTGTGAGCTGTGCTTCATTCATCACTACACTATTGACATCGTACCTTTTTTTGCCTGTGAAATTTTGCTAATGCGACCGCACCTTAGCAATGACACCAGTAAACAAAGTTTTAGGTGAAGGTGCATATCTCCCATTGTGTTCTCATGAGCGAAGAACAGTTAAATACTGAAGAAATAGTTACGTCACGTGCCTCCATGTGACTGTCACTGGGCAATTAGGCTGACAATAGGAACCTGAAGCAGTCCACAGATCAGCAAAAAATGGAATAAACTGGTTAATGACTAATTACAAAGTTAACTTCTCACCCACTTAGACACCACTTTCAGTCACAACGAGCTCAAATGAACTTAAAATAATGACCTGTGAGTAAGCTGACTTTTTTGACTGAAGATTGTTAATTTAAAAATACATCTCACAGCAATTTTTACAGAGGATTTTCATGATTAATGATTGTCCAGCAACAGTTAGTAATGACAAACAAAAGCTACAGGAAATATGCGTTTTGCAGAATATTATAGTTCACATTAAAACTACACAATAGTATGTTAACATAAACACATTAAAACATAACATTTGTTGTGTATTGGTAAAAGCTGATCCATATGCCTTAAACCACAAAATCTATGTAAACATCAAATGGAACTGGAACATGAATTTACATCAGAGTAAAAACCCAAACGCAGAGAGAGACTTTGCCTCCTCATTTCCGGAGTCCACAATGCAACACTGTTCTATCTGCTTCTCAGATGTGTGTGTCTCTCTCTCCTTCTCTCCTCAAGTGACAAAAGCAAGACCCCATTCCTAATCTGACCCCAAAACAGCAACGAAATCCCCCCGGCCTTATCATCCTCTGCCTGGGCTCTGTTCTCGCTCTTCTTTCATATCCCCTGCCTCTCTTTCTTTCTTTCATTCTCTCTCTCTCTCTCTCTCTCTCCGTCACTCTCCATTGCATCCTCTCTCCCCAGTATAACCTCTTCCTCTGTCTGCTTCTCTCTGTAAACGGCTTTCAGCCGAGCAGAGATTACCTAGACCATGCTCTTCAGAGCAGCTTCAAAAAGGGTGCTCTGGGCTGCCAGCCTGGATAACACCCCCCTCCTCCTTCCGCCTGGGTGGAGAGAGGAGAAAGTCACAGGGAGAGTGGCTTGGAAAATGTTTGCAGAAGAAAAATAATAATAATAATACAGCGGATGCAGACAATGTCACATACATGCTACGCTCAGACAACGAACAAACACGTGACTCCTGAATTGTTTTGTTCACACAACAGCTTAAAGCTGCTTGAAAACTGTCTAAGTGAATCAAAGTCAAGCTTAATTAACCGAAAGTTATTAATGAAATGAAATAAAATTAAATAAAATTAAAAATGTTTAAAAAAAAATTAGAATAGCTACAAATGAAGAACTGCTCCAATGGAAGACAGCAACAAAACTCCCATATTCGGCAACAAGTCCTGCAAATTTAAGGAAGTCACTTCGGTTTTACAGTAGAATGTTGTTGTCACTTGGGTGCAGCTGTGTGAACACTGAAACTGTGGGAACAATAAAAATTAATTAATTGTGGACTTTACTACGTGTACTCAAGGGTATGCGGCCCATATAAGCTGCCAATGCCATTTGAGAGAATGGACTCACTAATTTACTAACACTAAATTAATATAAATGTCCTTGTCATTTGATGTGGAGCATAAAGCATACATAATAAAATGTTGGTAATCCGTCATTTATTTATTTGCCAAACGACTGTAATTTTCTTAAAATCTGTGCCAGTTACGGAGGGTTTTGGTTAAGCATTGCATTATTTCATCTTATTTATATTTTTATTTATTATGCTATTAGTTTTCTAAGGATTACATTCAGTCCATTCCTAAGTGCTGCTATTTAAAGCTTGTTGAACTTTGCCAGTATGCCAGTCTCACTTAGTTTTGATATGCACATGCTGAGGTGACGATTTGCTATAAACAATTCCCAAACACTTTTGTTCTCCTTTGACCCGCATTACAGTTTGACACCTCAGTGCATTAACATGATGCATGCTTGATTTATTTGCTGTGAAATGCAGCATATGAGATTCAGAGAAAGCAGAAATTGTGAAATTGCCTTGATAATTGCACTTATGTAATTGTGTGAAAAAAGTGGTACATGGTTAAAAAAGTGGTACATTTCCCTGACATGATTATTATTATGAAATACTATTGCTTTTGATATTTAAAGGGGTCATATGATGCGTTTTCATGGTTTCCTTTTTCTTTCTTTTTTGTTAAGTAGCTGCCTGTTTGTACAGATCTGCAAAGTTACAAAGTCTCCCACAAAAATATGTATCTAAAAGAGAAGGGAGATCCAGACCTAGATAAAACGTCTCTAGGGCTGCAACTTACGATTATTTTGATAATCGACTTGTTGGCCAATATTTTTCTTTCTTTCTTCGATTAATTGATTAATCGGATAAAAAGCCTTTTTTAATTATTATTGACAAAACACACAATTCCACATCCTGCCCGATGCTGTCCCTCAAACAAACGTGTCAGCTGAGTGCCATGAAAACACACATATAGTGAATATTCGTAAGGGTATGTTTGTGTTATACATTATGTGCAAAAAAGTTACTAAGCAAAATAATTTTAAATCCCTGCATTAAAATGATATTTAGAAAATAAAATAAAAACACACACAACACCTTAGTGTTTACCAGATAAGATGAATATTCTGCAGGAACTCACACACATTTGTTATGGACACAGTAAACTGTTACTGTCATTTCTTTATTCTGTAAACAGGCTATAAGAAACGTTTCACATTTATATTCAATTACACGCTGTTATCCTTTACAGTTAACTTACTACTCTCATAAAATACTTGAATTACATGTTGACTTTTAAACCTAAATTTAGCATCCTAAAGCTGTTCTCTATATAGATTAGTCAGTGGATATAACCTGTAAAATGAACATTTTGCACTGAGAAATGTGAAATGTGAAAATGAATGTATTTTTTGAACATTATAGAATAGTAAAATATACTATTACACCCAATACATAAAATAATGGATGGATGGATGGATTGGATGGATGAATTGGATGGATGGAGTCTACTGTATAAAAGTATACTGCCCTAAACTAACAGTATTGGTGATTACCAAAATCATTTTGTATATTTCTGTTATGGTTAATCCACCACTATGTGCAAGCTCTTTAGTCACAGACTTGAATCCTATTGAACAAATTTGGGAACTTAAGTTTTTGGGAACAACTAGAAACTATTTGGAAGTCAATAACAACATAGGCTGTGGAAAAGTACATAACAACAATGCCAACAAGAATGCAAGCTGTCATTAAGGCCAAAGAACGGCACACGCTAAAAAAAAAAGGTTCTATATGGCACTAAAAATGGTTCTTCGTCGGAATCATAGAGGAACCACTTTTGGTGCTATATAGCACCATATCTTAACATGTTCTGTATATGGTAGCGGTGCTATATAGCACCTTAGTTAGCGGTGCTATATAGCACCTTAGTCAAAGAACCGGTTAAGAACCTCTAAAGAACCGCTGAAGAACCACTGAAGCACCAAAATTGGTGCTATATAGCACTTAAAAAGGTTCCCCTATGATTACGAGCCAAGAACCATTTTTGGTGCCATATAGAACCTTTTTTTTTTTGAGTGCATACAACATATTATGTTTTTTGGTTATGTGTGAGTGTGAATAAAGACTATTTCGTTTTTTCAGTTTGATAATTTGCCTAATAAATTACAATACATTTTTAGTTTTAAACAAGTTTTTGACAGATTCCTAAAATATTTGTGTTTTCTCCTTATTACAGGTGGTCAAATAAATTTGTTAAGCAACAACTACATACTGTAGCAACTATAGCCGCATTTCCACCGCAGGAACTTTCCCCAGGAACTAGGAACTTTGGGGTGGTACTTGGAGTGTTTCGACCGCAGGAACCAGGGTCTAAATGAAGTTCCGGGTAAATATTTCCCCCTCTGAAAGTCCCTGCTCGTGAGGTAGTACTTTTTCAAAGTTCAGGAACTTTCGGGGGTTGGACTTGGGCGCTGAACATGCTGATTGGTTGAGCTCACACAGCATTTTATTTCAACCGCCATTTTTAAAAGTCTTTTGCGAGGTTCGTTCTGCGTTCAGTAAATATCAGTCTTGCTCTTTCTGTCCGATGGCGCGCGTTCGCCTCAGCAATCTCACGGTCAATGTCCGTAACAGCTGATAACATACGTTGTCTTATTTAAAATCAAGCTTTACTAGCTTTCAGAATACCCTTTAGTATCAGTGCTCGTCTCTTTTCCACCGTTTTGTTAATTACCTCTTTAGTAAACCAGTATAACCAGCAAAAGCAACACAGCTTGAATCTCCTCCATTCTTGTTATTGTTGCAGACAGTATCACACAAAAATGATTGCTGTCCATCTGTGACTGGGAGGAGCAGTTGCGCGCAGTCCCACGTCTCCGAAATTAATTTGCCTAATCTTCACGGTACTTTAGACCACAGTGGAAACACAGACAGTAGCACGTCTGGGGGAAAAAAGTTCCTGTAAAAAAGTTCCTGGTACGAATTGTTACGGGTAATTTTGGTGGAAACGGGGCTTATAACAACTATATATATTAGGGGTGTACTGGTACACAAAACTGATGGTTCGGTACATACCTCGGTTTTAAAGTCATGGTTCGGAACCCGTACCGAACCATCAGTTTTGTGTACCGTTTTAGGAAACTAAAATTGTTTTTATTTATTTTTTATAAAACTGGTGTACTGAACAAATTGCGTCTGTCCTTAAAGGGTTAATTCACCCAAAAATGAAAACTAGCCCATGATTTACTCACCCTCAAGTCATCCTACTTGTATATGACATTCTTCTTTCAGGCGAATAAAATTATATGAAAAAAGTCCAGGCTAATCCAAGCTGTATAATAGCAGTAATTGATGCTCTGTTTTTGAAGTCCATAAAAAATGCATCTGTCCGTCAAATAATGTGCTCTGCACATCTCTGGGGGGTTAATAAAGGCCTTCTGAAGCGAATCGATGCGTTTGTGTAAGAAAAATATCCATATTTAAAACTTTTCGATCACAGAACTCAGATTGATATATGTTCCGGGCGTAAAACAAGCCTACTGTTAACTGTTAAAGATTGCATTCGGTACCGTTTGACACCATACTGGAAGTCTTGTACCGAAATGGTTCGGTACGAGTTAGCATATATATGTATATACAGTATGCTCACAGTACCATTACATTCATTTTTATTAGAATATAAATGAATCACACTAAATTAGCACGTTAATTGACATCTCTCCCCAGATTAAATTGCTTCATTTCTGCACACTTTTTAAGGTCAAAACCACAGAAAGTCAGAAAGTCTAATCCCTTTGTACTCTTTGATGTGAAATCTTTGATGTGCATCCCTCCCTGCGTAAACCCAATGCCTTTTTCTCTGTCACCATGTCCACCCTGTCTCTGTGTTATGTGAGACACACTCTCTGCCCTCTTACTCCCCGAGAATGTCCAATTAGAGGAAGGTCGGATCCGGTAGCCATGTGTGAGGCAGCCACTTATTCTGTTACCGTTGGCCGATCCGTCACGCTCCTCTCCAGCTTTCTTTATTTTATTCTTCCTCCCAAAGGGCAGTGGCTAACTCTATCACCAGGACAAATGACCCATCAGTGGCACCATTCATCAGCTGCCTTAGAATCACTCGCTCCGGCCGCAGTCCCACCCTTCCACCCCCTCTAAAACAGAGCTGCCGCTCCCACCGGCTTCCCCACCGAATCTTATGTTGCGTGTGTTTGCACGTACGTGGGTGTGAAAGCAAAAATCAGAGAATGCGCCTTGGTGCGTGCAGCGCTCGGCTAAACTGCATTATAAATCTCCCCCACATGTGCAAAATAAACGCACACACACACACACGCCATCCAAAATAGAACCACCTCCTTTACCAAACATATATACATAAGCTTTTGTCAAAGCCCTTTGTCTGGTTTTATTTGCTTGTCAGTGTTGTTTTCTTGTTTTATCTCCCTCAGCAGCTATATGACGCCCACACCGTCCCAACACCTCCACCCGGGGCGAGAATCTTTACATAAGTGATGAGGAGGAGAGCAAATGAAATGACTGTAATTTGGTCAGGGGCACCATGTACGTCCTGCCTAATAGTGGGGGCTGTCTTTCCCATTGCGCTGAGACGAGCTAGGTGGGTGCTTTCTTATTAATTAAGACAGTCTCATTATCGCTAGTCCAGGCGCTCGATGAGTGAGGGAAATCGGAATTGAAAAGTCAAGCAAACTGAAAAGGAAAAGACAGCTAAGACATGACAGATGGTCTTCCATCACACAAGGCTTTATCGAGAAAAAAATAAAATTGAAATAAATAAATAATGAGCTTATGGAGAGCAGAACTAGCACATTTTCTCCCTCCTCTCCTCAATTCTGGGCAATTAAAATATTTTTTTTTCCTTCAATAGCACAAAAAGCATATGGGGACATTACTCATTTGGTGCTGTTTTGCCAGTATAGTTTCCATGGCAACATTGAAGCAAGAAACATGACTCTCTTTGCTGGTAGATACAGAGTCACTGGCATAGCCTGTGGTACTCAAGACGTGAACTTTGACTCTTTCAAGCCTCGAATTTAGCAATGAATCTTGTTATGGTACAAAATATCAGACCTGTCCTCCCTGGGAAGCAGCATACAAAATATGAAAACACAATACCACCGAAATGAAATGTATTATTATTTTTGTGAATAATCGTGAGCGCCAATTCGGCTTAACTTTCATGCATATTTAATTTTTAATATGAAACTTCATTCAATATCTCAAACGTACGATAGTGTTCTATGTTTGCGCCAAAGGCTGATTCTAGACTTAAGTCAGGCAGAAAAAATATAAAAGTAAATCATACATGCGCTAAATATACATGCACAAACATCCAATATCTACTGTTGTCAAAGTGATCTACTGATACAGAGAGATATATTGAAGTGTGTGCTGTGGTTGAGAATCACTTTTTTTTTTTCAATTTGAGGGAAAAGATCATGTGCTGAGAGCAAAGGAGAGTCAGAGAAGAATCAGAAGTATAAATACAGGACAATGTTAAATCGACACATGCTGCTCAACTCTTCTCCTCAGAGAAGAAGAGGAGGAGAGCAAGAAGGGCTTGCGGCCATAAAGACACAACTGTTTTCTCATAGGCCTGAAACATAGGCATAGAGAGGCATGTGTTTTGTATCAGTATGTGTGAATACACAATGGCTGTTTACACATAGAATTCTAAAATGTGAATGAAAAGGGCCGATTATATTATTATATACTTATTTTTCTTTTTTGATTAATCTGATGGGGGGTATTATAGGCTACATAATTTATTAGGCTACATATTTTAAACAATATTATCCCACATCCTACCCATTGCTGTTCTCCAAACAATATGTAAAATGAAGCATATGAGCACCAATATAATGAATGTATCCATGTAGGCTATGCTGTATATTATAGGCAATAGAGGGTTGAAATACATTCTAAACATAAAAACAACTGTTTACTTACTGTTTTAAAAAGACTCAATTTAAAATTATAATAAACAAAAACAAAAGCACAAAATGTTAACTGCATGAACACTAGGGATGGGCGATATGGACTTAAAAATGTATCCCGATATTTTCTAGTATTTATTGCGATAACGATATCAATGACGATAAATGTAGTATCATTCCCCATGTTTTTGGATACAAGTGAAAGCTGCATGCATTCTTGCGAGTTTCAGAAAAACAAACAATCATCTAAAGTAAAACGTACATGTCATCAAATAGGCTCCTATAATACATTAATATATATATATATATATATATATATATATATATATATATATATATATATATATATATATAATATATATAATTAATTATTTTTTTATGTAAAATTCCACACCAGCCTTTTCAGAAATGGAAAAGTTGCAGATATAATTGTCTTCTGTAAAAGTGCAGGTAGTGCAACTGTGCTGAAAAACATCACAATACAAACAATAATAATTAAAATCAATGACAAGTTTTACATGTAAACCGATTCTGTATTTATTCATACACTCGTGGTGCAAACAGTGGTAAAAATAGCAGAAACAGCAAAAGTAATTATCCCAAAAATGTCTTCAGATTACAAAAAAGTTGAAAATAATGATTTGATGATAGAACTTCAGTAATTTGAGTTGATAAGATAATAATACCACGAATTCTTCTACTGATAAAAATAAACTGGACTAAGGAATAATGAGCTTCTGGGTTCATGAATATTAATCATGTTGTCAGCGCTCATTCAAACTTATTTGCTGAAATCAAAACAGGCACAGTAACAGGTGCACGCCAGCCAATGAGATTCCCGTTTGTGCATTCGTTTGTTCCTGTTCATGAAAGGCTGAATAATTCCAAATAAACGCCATTATTTTACAGGAAAATACAACACAGGATATTGTTTACATGTAGCACATCAATTCTGTGTGGTATAAGACTCTCTCGCTCTCTCTTTGAGTGTGTGTGAAACACTGAGCGCTCTCAGTCGCGCGCCTCACACTAGTGTTTACTGTGCGTCAAATACACTGCGCATTCATTGAGATCAACTGAAATAGTATGCTTTACCGATCGATTGAGAAGGACTGAGCGCTTAAGATATTCGCTCTAAGTGCTCAGCGAGTGAAAATACATCTGTATGGTTCAGATTGCCCTCAGGTAGCCCCTCGTTTAGCTATGAACTCTTCCGCAGCTTCCGCCATGGTTGTTTTCGCTCTGCACGTGAGATGCGGATTCAGTGCCGCCGCTCCCATTGCGCGGCTCTTAGGGCACCGAGTGCTGCGAGGGCACTACAAGAAAATTATCTCTCCAACCCCCGTTCAGCTATACAAATTGACGAACGCAGCCACCGCGGCCATCATAAAGTAAACGCTTTAAGCATCAAGAGACGGCCAGCGGTGGCACTGCGGATGGGTCGCGCTATCAACTAGGCTTTATCGTTATTATCGCGGGAAGACAAATTCTTATCGTGGGGAGAATTTTTACCGGTATATCGCAAACGATAAGATATCGCCCATCCCTAATGAACACGCACATTCACTCGTATGAACATAGTAATAGTATAGTTCCTTTACTGTAACTGCTCTCATAAATATGATTACTCGTGTTACATGTATATTTGTATACACCTATTATTAATCTCTAATAAAAAATATTTTAGCTAAATGTGTATTTTAGTCAGAAGTATTGCGCTCCTATTATACAGCACTCTGTCTGTTTGACGCGCACGTGCCCAACGACGCTCGTTCCTTGAAGTTTAAAGGGTAACTCAACCCCTTATCAGAGCCTAACTCCACTGGCAATATTTGACAAAGGCTGGAAAAGTGGACAGAGCCCAGCGGCGCCAGAGGGGACGAACCGAGAGCGTGGTGAGCTCGTGCCAGGGGCGTGGGTAGTGAGCCGTTGGAAGAACCAACATACGTCACGATGACCAACAACGTCCAATAGGAAAATTCAACTGCAGTAGCCACCGTTCAACCTGAAGAGGGCAGCACTCAGACGTTTTTACACCATATATTGTAGAATTAAAACACTTTATACCCAAACGTCAAAACATTTACTCGAAACAATGAACAGCACAAATAAAGCCCCAGACTCTCAAATCATTAACTAAAAAAAGTTGTTTTAGGGTTTAGCTACCCTTTAACAAGGCATGCTTGTTGTCAGAATATGCTAAATGGAAATACTCGTGGGAGTTTCTAACATTTATCGATAAGTATATAAGTTATCCATAATATGTAAGTTATGCACTGATGAAAACACGTGTCTGAGGCATTAAACATCACAAGTATCTGTCAAAGCACGACAGGGCTTTTGTGTATAAATATAAAGAATTCTCATGTTTCGGACAACTTGGACAACTTTCATGTACCTTTCCCGCAGCAGCTCACTCTGTGTCCTCCGCTATTTTCCATGTGCGTTTTGTCCAAAGAAATGTTATTCACTACTGTAAAGTGACGTAACTGGCTGATGGTTTCCTGGGCACAGCGCGCAGACGCGACTAATCGATAATCAAATTCGTTGTTGATTATTTTCATTATCGATAATAATCAATTTTCAAGCCACATTTCAGCCATAATCGAAAAGAAAAGAAGGCCTTTAGGCCTTTTTTCAGATTTTTGTGGCACAGTTAAGCACATTTTGATCCAAAAATATCAATTAAAAAAAAAGTATAATTGACCCAAAATAAATGGTTTCACAGAAAGGCATTCACCGCGACAACAACACGCAACGATTCTATTTTAGAAACGGTTTCTATTTGTCTGCGACGTCGTGGCTGGAATAACAACACAAAGTATGTCAATGATCATCTCAGGTAGGGCTGTACAATTAATCGAATTTGTAATCGTGATTACAATTATGGAGGCCACAATTATGTAATCGTTCAATAAAATGTAATCGCAATTACAAAAAAAAAGTCAATTTATATCATTCTGTGTATGTAATAAGTTTTTTTCTTCTTTCTACAGATTATCTTAAAATTTTCCCCATTGTTTTTATTTTTTTGTATAGCATAATACCATGCATATTTTTACTTTTTTATTTAAAGAAACCAAACCAATGTATATTTGACTTTTGAGGCTTAATGCTATAGAAAATCAATACAAGTTTTTCAGGAAGAGTGTTTTCAGCTTGTTTAATTTGATATAATAATATGGCATGCAGTCGCTTCAAACAATGGCATCAAGCTATTCAAAACATCATTCAATGTAAATTGTGATAATCGTAATTAATAAATTGCAATTACAATTTCAAGGGAATAATCGACAATTATGATTTGTGTCATAATCGTGCAGCCCTAATCTCAGGTAATGTTTGTGTGCTTTAATGTTAAAAGCATGTAATGTGACTTTGAATATAATTTAGTGCCCCCAGCTGTACTAAAAGCAACAACGGATAATTCACGTCAGATCTTGAAATTAAATAAATGTAAACATGGAGGTTTAAACTGTGAACAAACAAGTGTAGGCTATTCTATGACAAAGATTTTTGTAGTAACTCAGTATGTATTTTAATAATGTTTAAATGGTGTAATATTTGTGAATTTGATTATGTACTTATCCATTTCCTTGCAAGTGCTGTCAAGATTAATCTCTGGTGTTAAACCAGGATTAGACTTTAGTTCAATTAGGACATAAGAAGCTTTTATAAACATGCTGTAGAAAACAAAATATTACTGGTGTGCATCTTGAGTCTTGAGACAAAACAATGGCACTGACATTTTAAGATATGCTTTCAGTTAAAACAGCTCAAACATGCATTTTAGTCCGGGACTAGGTTTAAATAAATAAAAAAACGGGGGGAAATTGTGAAAATATAATCTAGTTTCTCAGTTTTTTTGTTTTTTTTTAACACATCGTATAAGCACTATCAAGCAAATCATTATCAATCAGCTTGCCAGCTCTGCATTCTCAAGACTTGAGAGTGATTAAAAAAGCCAATTCCAACTATGCCAAACCTGATTTGTTAAAATATCACCCTGACCAGATTAGCAAATGCCATTTGTGCTCCCTCGCTACTTAGAAGTTTTTAAAAAGTCACAGAAGGCCAATATGTAATGGAACTCTTATACAAAATTAGTATTTACTTTCCTTGTTGTTGGATATTTATTTGCTTTCATTCCTTTTGGCTCACTCTGGCATTAGGACAATCCATCCCTCCGGTTTTACCTTCCCAAACAACAGCTAAACACAGAGAGAGAAGCAAAGAATATGCAAGCATTCACATTGGACGATAGGTAATAGAATGTACTTATCAGGCAGTGCCAGGCAGGATTAGAGGAAGGTGTTGAGGGGTGCGGACCCCATGGGCTGGCCTACACATATGGGGTCTGCAACTTGGATCAATCCGCAAGGCTACGTGCCACCTTACGCCATTCATCTTTATTTAACAGCAAGCTTTGCATTTTAAGAGGATACACGATGACCTCTAGACCATAAACTGACATTTGGGGAAAACACGTCAATACCGAAGCACGTCAATTTATGGTTTTGTCTATGCGTCTACTCTACTCCCTGATGGGTTGACATGCTAAAGCGGTGAGCTGGATATGTGTTCCTGAAAGATGATGTGGCCGGTTATGCATCATGCCCATGGCACAAGATCCTATGCGCTCGGGTCACTGGAGTTATCCACAATCGCATTAATATTCCGAAAACACTACAGCTTGTGTAAAAGTCTGTTTACAGCTGGAGAGGATATAGCAAAAGATCAAATCCAGCTCAGAAAAGAACATTTGCTTAGATGAGCTTTTTCAAATTCATCATGACCTCACAGAGGACAATTAATTTAACTAAATTCCTCGTATCACCCGTTATTTCAATATAAGCACAAGGTCACTCATGTTTAGCTAGCCCAAGCTCTATTCATGACTTCCAAAGCTGCAGTGGTAGAGAATAAAAACACTATTTAAGGGTTTGATTCAAATTGAAAAGCGCTCACCTCCATAGCCAAAATCCAATCCAATTGCAATTGTGTTGGGTAAATAAGGATGGATTGTTTGTCTCTTAGGTGAGTGTGCGGTGAGGATCTTCTGTTTAAATGTAAAGTGACAGATGTCCCATTCCCGGTGCTAGAGGACTATGGCTCACTCTAATGAGCCAATGGAGAAAAGTCCCAGAATGAAGAGCAGATTCCAAAGGTTGAGCTGAAGGACAAGGCACCCGCCGCTCTAACGCTCGGCCATATGAAGCTGCTCTTAAATTCAGGCAAATCATATATAGACGTAAACTTTATTTTGCCATTCAATTTAATGTAAATTTGGTCAAAAACATTCTCTGGGTGTGTTTTTTCCCCAACTATGTGCACACGCATTTATTTAAGTTGGCCACTTACACTGCAGTGTTCAACAGTGGACATACAAGTCTGTCATGTTTGGCACAAATGTCACTTTCAACAATTTTTTTATTTTTATTGTTTCGACAATATTCTGTGGTGGAAATGACATTTACAAATACATTTAAAATTCAAATAAAGTGAAATAAATGAGCAATAAATATGCACACTATAATGATATTTTCAGTTTTCAAATAATTGTATAAAATTGCAGCTAGACTGGAATTGACACAATGTATTTCATAATATAATTAATATAATATAATATAATCAATTCATATTTCATATAAATTGAAAATAAATATGAAATTGGTTTATGATTATTTCAATATTTGTTTATATTATTGTGAGCTTTAAAATGACGGAAAGTGTCTGTGACAAGGGTAAAATAATAAATTCTGCTTAAAAGGAATTTGAAAAGCTGCTAAAACTAATTTCAGACAGATTTTCATGTGACCTACGTATAACAGAAAAAAAGAAATCTGTTAAAATCTGCTATTTTAAACCAAAAATCAACCCTTGGGATATAAAAAAAGTCCCCATAGCTTAAGGAACACACCTCTACAGAAATACTGTTGCACTAATAGCTCCTTACAAGGCAGCGTTATTCTGTTTTTTTTTTTTTGTTTTTTTTTCATTCTTCAAGTTATCATCACATAATTTCTGTTCTTGGGAGAAATCCAGGTAAGACGATTTCAGTTGGCCTGTCTGAGAAACTTAATCTCCACCTCAAGCTGCAATTATCATTACACCACCAAAATCGCAGCTATTTTTTTCCATCTTGCGGCGAGACTGCCTACTCTAAATCAATAAACTCCTGTATTTCTATGCAATATCTCATTTTCGCTAACGTGTAATCATATTTCATGTGCCTACAGAGAAACAGCAACACATAAGAAATTCTGAACTCCACCATCCCATTAAACGCAGTGTCATATTAAGAAATAATTGCACTTCTTGTCATGCTCACAATGGCAGATTAATGGGCGGAACAATCGGGAATCGTGGTCTTCCTACCTGTTATGCCTAACAGGCGAAGCTTCTGGCACCTTAACAGCACACTGGCATAACACAGACGTGGGACTGAGGCAGGGTGGATAGAGAGGGCTAATGATCTGTCCCTATGTCAATATCTCTGGGTGCCAACCTGCCTCCCCTTGGGCAAGAGCCTGGACATCAAACCTGCAGCTGACGCACCACTTTTTCCTGGGAAGCCTCTTCTGTGCCTCGCATCAATACATTGAACTTTTCTTTCCCTCCAAACTGTGGCCCTGCTGTCTGCAGCCTGATGAAATGCTTCTCGGCTTATTTGAGCACCTTTCTTTTGCTTTGTTTCAATGCAACTGCTTACAGGAATAGTTTACTTAAAAATTAATCTACATTTAAAATCTTTCTTTCTTGTGTGGAACCCGATCAAAGACATTTTGAATAATGTACAGGTTGTTTTCTTGAGTCAGTGAGTTGAATTTGAGAACTGGGTCAAATGCTTCACTGAAAAATATGACTCTGAAGAATAATTTGATTCGAATTTGTTACTTCAGCAACTCTCATGAATGTGTCAAGTTTAGCAAATGTGAAGGTGAAAAATGATTTCAATGTTAGCCTGCACAAAGAAAAAACATGGCAATAAATAAATAATTCACATAGCAGCTTGTGATTCTTCTTAAGCGGGGGGTCATATTTTAGGAGTCTCTAACTAACTTGAGTCTCTAAGATCCTGACACCTTGCACTTCTGGAGACTCCAGGTAGGTTGCTGGAGCCTGGTGACTAAAGGGTTCCTGATGGTTTCAAACTTTTTTCGACCCTGCTGACCCAATGAGCATTTCACTGTCCAATGGTCATGCCTTAACTGCAATTTCTATCATTGCATTAGTATTGTAGCCTTCTCATGGGCATTTATTAATTTTTGACTTTTCAGTCTGAGTTAAATCTCTTTTTTGGGCTCATTTTATCTGTAAAAGAAAATGTGCCTAATAATTCTGCACATCTGAATAAAAGGTTTCCAGCCTTCGTGAACAATTATATATCACTTATAAAGGATTAAATACAAAATTAATGGTAGTTATTAAGATTAATGTGGTTTGGAATTGGTAAAATGTGCCTGGAACAAAAATATGATCAGAAAATCAACATGCCTAATAATTCTGCACGCAGTGTATGTATATATATATATATATATATATATATATATATATATATATATATATATATATATATATATATATATATATATAGTATGCATTTCATCATTTGTTATTATTTCATTTGAATTACTTTCTGGAAATGTAATGTTTTAACATCTCCAGCATGAGGTAGAGTGAGAATTTTAGTTTTTGGATGACATAAATTTTCAGCAAAAACAAATAAACTAATTTCAGATGTGTGAGATGATTAAACATGACCTTATATGTCAATCACTGCTGAGTGACAACAATTTTTTAAATAGAGGGTTGAAGTTTGAACAAACCCATTTTTAGCTTTTGCCGGACATTGAGAGCTGTCCATTTTTTTTTCCAGTGCCAGTTGTCAAACTGCCTGCAAACATTTTGTTCTGTATGCTCTCCAGCCAGCAGCTGAGCAGTGGACACTCTGAATCCCTGGAGTCCAGAGGAGTTCCTGACTATGACTAATTAAATGAGTTATGCGCCCGTGTGTCGAAGCGGCTCAGACAGCCAGCACTGGCCACACGCTTTAGAGGGGGAATCAGCCTCCCGTGCCCACAGGGTGTGCGCGCGGGCCATCGATCCTGCTACGCCATTAGATACAAAGATGTCAAGGTAGATTACTCTCATAGTGCTGCCGTTTGCAGGTCAAGTGTTTTGCTGGTCAACAATAATCAGAGAGACAGCAGGCGGCTAGATGATTGGGCTCTGTCTGGCTGATATATAACAGTGGTGCTGAAGCTTAGGTGATGGAACAGAAGAGTGAATTAGAATGGAGAGGCAGCCCGACCCCAGGCAGGTTAATGACATACGTGGTGCCAAAGAGCTAAATGATTTTGTGCTGAAAACGGGATTATGTCTCAGACATAAGACAGAACGGATGCGATGCAGGGCACAGCGCTCAAATGTAACTCACCAGCAAACAGGCTCTCTCTCTCTCTCTCTCTCTCTCTCTCTCTCTCTCTCTCTCTCTCTCTCTCTCTCTCTCTCTCGAAACAGGAATCAGTCACTTATATTTTACTTTCCCCTCTGCAGGTCACAGCCTCCTTCATCACCCTGTCCAAATAATGCAACAATAACACAGCTCATTCATCTTCCAAACTGGGGAGAGTCACGACTTGCAGTTCAATTGGATTTTTTGCTTCCATCTCCTTCATTTGCACACTTTCAAATGGCTATATGTAACTTTCTTCAATATTTATATCTTAGCGTTTTCCAGCATTGTTTTGTCTCTTATACAACCACCGCTCAATAGTGAGTAGGGCTTAACAACAACAAACCAGAAATGTGCTGAAATGTGAGATACAATCACATACAGTCCTACATTCCTTCAGACACTGCAATGAAAATGTCAAAATGTTCAAATATATTCCTCCAAAAGTGTAAAAAATGCAATACTTGCAATTCATTTGCTGTGCATCCAAAAAAAAAAGGTATTACATGCCAAGATACTAGCAATCTTCTTTTATTATTCCAAGAGCAAAAAATAAAGTGCTCGGTGCAATTTAAAAACCACAAATGTTTCAGCCAAGCAGGACCTTATGTGTGTGTGTGTGTATGTTACATATCTAAATAAAATGATTTACACTACCGTTCAAAAGTTTAGGGTCAGCAGTTTAATGTTTTTGAAAGTCTCGCATACTCACCAAGCCTCCATTAATTTGATCAAAAATACAGTACCAACAGTAATATTTTAAAATTGTTTTATAAATGAAATGAAACTGTTGATGTTGAAAGCACTCAATGTTTAAATGGTGCTGCTTAATATTTATGTGGAAACCGTACTACTTTTTTCCCCCAGGATTTTTTGATTAATAGAAAGTTCAAAAGAACGGCATACATTTAAAGGTGCCCTAGAAGGAGTTGAAACAATATTTTAAATTGTTCTCTGATATCTACATAGAGGGTATGTGGCTTATTTAAGGGCCAAAATTGTCCAGTTTTACAGGTCCATTTACAAACCTAGAAATTGTCCCTAGAATGAAATGGTCTGTTTTTACCTTATTTGGAAGGGTCATGAATGTGGAGTTCTGCTCTGATTGGCTGTTTCACAACGCGTCAGCAGCCACTCACGCAATGTTGTCAACCGGCACACAACATGCACTTCAGGAGGTTACTATTATTAGTATTGTTTCTAATCATATACCTTATAGAAAAGACGAGAGTCACGTTTGTATATATTGAGCCTGATTTTGTGTGTGCTTATCCTGGGTACCATGACAACTGCGCAAGTTTTAGTAAGTATAAGCACCTGCTGACGGCTAGCACGCACTAACAGGAACACTAACAACCAAGCTCAGTATTTTGATTGAATAATACTTTCTCTCAAAACCTTATAGTAAATCTCCTGAACACTTTCCATATATGGCGCACGTCTCACTGTATCATTGCGTGGTACTTTTGTATAATTTTTGTAATGTTTTAAGGAGCGCATGCAGGGCTATTTTTTTACATTTCTGCTTTTGAGGTCCGAAAAAGATAGAAGGACAAAGAGCATTAGAACAACAGCAGGGTGAGTAAAAGATGGCTTATTTTTTATTTCAGGGTGAGCTATCCTTTTTTTACATTAACTCATAACGTCAGCAGTCACAACTTTGTTTTAGCATTGTAAAAACATTTTAACGTGAATTATTGTAATGTGTCACCGTATGATTTTACAATGATAGCTTCTTCACTTTGAATCACAAACTCTAAACAGCTAACTGGCTAGCGCGTAAATATGTTGTTTGTACAGTACAGTTTGACAGTAGAGTAGCCTACTGAAGTGAATAAAATCACGACTTACTGCTTGCGGGAATATAGTTGGAATTGCCCCTTCTTCAGTATCAGACGCTGAGCGAAGCCTCCTTGATATTGTCCCAGCTAGGTTAAAAAAACTGTCCGTGGTGAAATGGGCTGAGCAAACGTACAACTTTGAATTAAATTTGTTGGGGTATCCGGTTATAGATAAACATCAACCATGCCTGTGGACAGTTTTGTTCTTTGGGAAGGGTATGAATTGTCCTCACATCCCCTGAACAGCCTGGAACATAACATTTATTTCCATGATCTGCCATTTTCGCTATCCACGTTGACGCTTGTTTCTTCACAATACCTGCAGAACTTCCGATGATTCGGCTGTGCAGTTCTGCCTAGCCTAGAACATGCAAATGTTGGGGGCATACATATTAATGATCCCGACTGTTGCGTAACAGTCAGTGTTATGTTGAGATTCACCTATTTTTCTGTGGTGTTTTTCACGCATGAGATTTACATATGAAGGAGGACACAACAGTGTTTGAGACTCACGGTATGTGATTTCCATGTACTGAACTCTTGTTATTCAACTATGCCAAGGTTAATTACATTTTTCATTCTAGGGCACCTTATAGGGTACAATTATACCATTGTTTTCCTTAAACAGGTACAAAAGTGTATCCCTTAAGGGTACCACCCTGGTGATGGCCACTTGTACCTTAAAAGGTATAATTTTGTACTCTTTTTTTTTTTTGAGAGAGAGAGAGAGTGTATATGAGAAAAAAGAATTATAAGGTTTTAAGTATAAGATCATCTGGCCTTCAACAGGTAAATGCAACCTCAGATGAACAACAACACATGACATATTACACTGTACTATTATTTATTTAACAAAAATAGAGCCAGAATGGAGAAGCCTTGAGTGACAAACTAAGTACACCCTATTCAATTGCATTTATATCAATAACTTTATTAATAACAATAACTAACCTTTAGCAGCAGTAACTTGAAGTAATCATTTTCTGTTTGACTGTTTATACACAGCTCTCTTAAGGTCCCACCACAGAATTTCAATTTGGTCAAGGTTTGGATTTTGATTGGGCCAGTTCAACACCTTGATTCATTTCTTTTTCAGCCATTCTGTAGTAGATTTGGTGTGCTGGTGATCATTGTCCTGTTGCACGGAGAGAGAAGAGGCTTTCTCCTGGCAACCCTTCCAAACTTGCCATACTTGTTCAGTCTTTTTTACAGTCACAAACTTTAACATTTAACATGTTAACTGAGGCCTGTAGAGGCCTCTTGGGTTTTTGCATCTCAGCTTGGGGTGAATTTCCTGGGACGTCCACTCCTGGGAAAATTGGCAACTGTCTTGAATGTTTTCCACATATTAATAATCTTCCTCACTGTAGAATGATGGACTACAAATTGATTGGAAATGGCCGTATAACCCTTCCCAGAATGATAGCAACAATTCATTCTCAAAGATTATTGCAGATGTCTTTCCTCCACACACCTGAATGCTCCAGACTCGCAAACTGCCAAAACTTCTGCTTTTATAGAGTTGGTCACGCTTGCTGAAGACATTTGATTAGTAGCACCTGACTGATACTTACCCTCTTAATTACTATGGAAGCAGTAAGAATGTACTTAGTTTGCCACACATGGATTCTCCATTTTGGCCTAGTTTTTGTTAAATAAACTTTGACAGGTCATGTGATGTTGTTCATCTGATGTTGTATTTACCTAATTTTAAGACCTGGCAAGAACCAGATGATTTTCTATTATGTCCTGATACGTAAAACCATTGAATTCAATAGGGCGTCCTTTATTTTTCACACCATATATATAGAAATCTTTAAGTGATTTATTTTTACATTAAAAAAAGAAAAATGGTTTATTGTTTATTTGTGCTTGCGATGGGCTCACAAAAAAAACTGGGGTTTAATCGCATAACCTTTCCCATCTTTGCATGTCTCGTATCACATGGACGGTACAGCTCTGGACTGTTGTCTGGTAATTCCAGGATGACAACAATCTCATATCACCTGATTTAGTGTCTGAGGGTGAAAGCTGGGGAGGAGGATGAAAAAGTGATAAAGCATGTGAAACAGCAGGAATGAGAGTGCAAGTTGTGGACCGAGCTGAACGTGGGTGGCTATAAGTTCTCATGCTCTGACAACCTCTGGGACAAGCTTTTAATTTGGTGGCAGAAGCTGGGGGATGAAGAAGCGAGGACGCGTGCATGTGAGTGAAGACACAGATGGGAGAGCAGTGAAGGACATGTCAGGAGGCATGTAGAAACATGGAGCCTAACTTAAAAACCCTGAAAACATGAGCCATTGTTTTCATCAATGCCATTTGAAGTCCACCCACATAGCTAAGTCTCACTAATCTATCCAGACTTGGTGAAATTATCAAATTTGGCAAAGAACGCCCGCATACAGATGGCCGTTTAGTGGTGTTTCGTTATTTAGTTGGATTCACGTGACAATATTTACAAACCGATTTCAAAGCACATGCCTAGTACGATGAGAAGAAGCTGATTAAAGATCTTATATCAGAGAGGGAACGTTTCACAAACAAACTCGTCTAAACTGCATTAGATCATGGTGGACTGTAACAGTATCGATGTTTACATCGCAGATATGGCGCATATGTCAGTTAGTATGCTAATCTATGACAAGGTCGCCCTTACTCAAACATCTCAGCATGAGATTGTGAGTTTATATTGAACAGGCGATTAATAGCACCTCGCTCATGCCAGGCAGATCCTTCTGCTTGGCCTTCCTCCAGAGCGTGGGGGATTCAAACAAGCAGCATCTAAAGGACTGATTTCTGTTTCTGGCACAAGGCTACAGCTTCCCACTGCCTACTGGAAGTATCTGTCTCAGTAATAATTCTTTAATTTGGCATTTGACAGAATTGCCTCAAATATTTTTAAGGAGGTTCATGAATTTAATGATGCAACTATGAAGAAAGACCTTGGTGGATATTTAGACTTGCAAATCTGTATAGGCCTATTTACAGAGCAGGTGGCTTAAGGTTACTTCCTGTCTCCAAAGATGTCGGTGTTGTGGACCTGCGCTAATTCTGTCCTACGAAGTTTCAATAATGAAGTTTTCTGTCATCATTTACTCATATGCTGATATTTCTCCAGTAAAACACACACAAACACAAACAGATTCCTTATTCAAGAGTGACTGGTAAGTAAATAATGATGACAATTTTTTTTTTAGGTGAACAGGTGTTTTTTTTACAAGCAAGGATTTAAACCCCTAAGAATACTGGCATGATTTCACATGGCCTCATGAGCTTTTTGTAAATAAATAAATATGGAGAGAAAAGAGTAGAACACAAAGAAAATAAGTTGAAAATGGATGAAAGAAACAGAAGAGCTTAAGCCGAACGAAAAGCCCAGCAGGGAGTTGTTTTGATCTCATCTGGTCTAGAAATATTTCATGTCAGGTCACATAGTAATTAGAACGATTTTTTAACATGTTGCATTGCCAATTTTGTGAGAGCCGATATTTTTATCAGCCCCACTCATTAAGCTAAATGGGTTGTCTGAGATTGCAAGGGAGAAAAAAATATGCTGTTTCATTGAAAAATGAGGGAAAAAATTACAGAGGATAATATTTCTGTGGCCGGGTATTACTGTGGCCATTATGGTGGAAAGTGCATTATTTAGAAAAGAGCAGTTGGCAGCAGTGACAGAGAAAGAACAAATGAACCTTGTGCTTGAAATCACAGAGAGAGAGAGAGAGAGAGAGAGAGAGAGAGAGAGAGAGAGAGAGAGAGAGAGAGAGAGAGAGAGAGAGAGAGAGAGAGAGAGAGAGAGAGAGAGAGAGAGAGAGAATACAACAACAAAAAGCCATTCACAGTTTTGATTTGCTTTCCCTGACAGCTGCAATAGTGGGAATGCGAAACGACTGTGTCGGCTAACTTGTTTTATGTTCATAAAGTCCAGGCGGTTCTCCTGTTTCATTGTTTAAGAGGCACAGGACAGCAAAGGAGACTTGGTCTCTCCGAGTAAATAATGCTGTAATCATGGGAAGGGTGCTCACTGATTTACAACTTATTGAATCTGGGAGAAAATCACTTTAACCGGCAGTGTTTTCTTTTTTTTCTCCATCGCCTTGGTTCTCGCTGTTTTCCTATGGGTAATAGCATAATTTTATGTTAGAGCAAAGGTTTTGATATTCCAATGTTATCACTGAGCTGCTTCTAAGCAGAGCGGAAGAGAAAGCCAGGAGAGGAGAGGCTGACTGTGAGCATTATCGCTAATGTATTAATGAGGGGTCATGTCATATTGTCATAGCAGAATAGCTGGTGCGGGCCTCAATACTTCTCACAGCTGTGTATTATATCATTAGGTCAAACGAAAGGTGTGCCAGCATTATGACACTCTTTGAAACGGCTCTGAAATCTCATCTAAGTCTAAGTTAAGAATCATAAATGACACTTCATTGCTGCCGAACATCATTGGTTCTCACGTGTCATAATGAAAATGTGTCAAGCCAGTTTAAATTTGAAATGGAAGATGACATTTGAGGGCTGTCGTGGAGGGAAATAATGTGAATTTTCAGTCTGTTCCTCACAAAACTATCATCAAGTCTTGGATTAGTCATACAAGTCATATTAACCACTTTTATGCTACTTCAATGATGTTATCATATGGTGCTTGACACGTGGTTACTATGAACTTTTGTTAATCCAGACAAAAACATTACTATTAGAAACATATCTTCAGACCCCAGCATTGGTCCAGCTGACTCTGAACTCAACAACAGGTTCGATATAAACGGCACCTAAGAAATTAGTCCCACTGGGGTCTGTAGACCCTAAAATCAGCCTGATTATTTAAGACTTCCTTGATGGGATAGTTCACCCAAAGTGAAAATTCTGTCATCCTTTACTAACCTTATCCACCTGTCATTCTAAACCTGTATGACTTTTTTCTGTGGAAACACAAAAGAAGATATTTTGATTGAATAAATGAGTCAAAACTGAACATGAGACTCTTTTTTCCGTTAGTCTGCTGTATTGCCAAAACAAACTTTCGTGTTATCGCTGTAAATCATGTCTTGTAAAAAGCGTTACATTTGCTAATCAAATTAGCTTTTGTCCTCAGAATAAAGATCGATGGAGTGAAAAACAACAACAACAACAAAAAACAGGTTTGGAACAACATGTGGGTTTTCATATTTGGGTGAACTATCCCTTTACAAACCATTAGACAACTCATTCAGGTGGCCCTCAAACTATTTTGCATATCCCTACAGTACGAACAGTCACCGTACGAACAGCTGTATGAAGATTCTTCTTGAGCATTCCACGGAACAGCATACAGGTCTAAAATGGCATGACGATGAGTACATAATGACAGAATTTTCATTTTCAGGTGAACATTTCCTTTAACGGTACAGGCAGGAAGCAGAGATGCCATGCGTACGATGCAGAGGAGTCTCGACTGAGCAGAGGCAGAATTGAAATGGGTGTTTGTTGGGTTTCCCACACTGGTGATTACTCATGGAGAAGCTCTTGTCAGAGGTAATGATCCTCACCCCGGTGGCTGCGGTGGGAGTAGAGCAGCATGGGGCTCAGAGGCAGGAAAGCAGAGGCCAGTGGGAGTAAAACCCAGAGGGCCATGTGCGAATCAGCTTGGCTATTGTAGAACCCTCCATCTAATTCATCCTTCCTCTGTGGGAGAGAGACCTGTCAGGCGTGCAGGGTTGATGTTGCATTCTCCTTCTGTTAGCACCTCCTACTCGGCTTGCCTATGGAGCAGTGGCGATCCGTAGTGCCGGAGATTTCGGCATTTATGCCGAAGAGCGTTTGAATGTTTGTGTGTGAATACAGAACAGTGGACAAGGTGGAGAGTGGGCAGACTGGCAGGGAGTCATGATAAAAAAAAGGTAGGTAGCAAAGGAAACATGGATGAGAGTGAGAGGCATCGAGCCTGGGATAGTGGCAGCAAAGTGGGTCAGGCTGGCTTAGTTTGATTACTGCAGTGGGTGGCTGGAGGCAGCCCTACAAAAGCAACTGTACTGAGCACGTCGCTTCCCAAGATTCTCATCCTTTCTTCCCCCCCCCTGCTGAGGTGTAGCTAAAGAATCCGGTTATGTGGAGTGCTTCAAAGACGGGCATACTGACGCACCCTCGCCAGCTATAGAGCCTGACTGAGAAAGAGCGATTATGTCAGCTATGAGCAGCTCGGTCATTCACACACAGATTCACCTGTGAACTTTGAACCCTGCTGATTCATAACACAAGAACTGATATGTCCTGCTGATGCAACAAGCTGATAATTATTATCAACCGATATTAACATTCTGTAATTACTTTGTCTGAATAAATTAAAAATAAAACACCCAAAACTAAATACAGTTGTTTTAAATTCTACAAGTGAATTTAGGCATCCCAACATTATAATGCAAAGTATGATACGGATACTCAATTTGAGGTTTCCTTAAGATTACACCCAACAGTGCCATTAAATGATTAGTGTTTATAAAGATTAACTAAGTTAATGTGAGATAACAGGGGAAAAAATCTAAATATAAAAAGAATGGAAGTGAGCATGCACAATTAAATATCCAATATTGGCCAATGAAGATAAAAATAACTATAAAATCAGCCAATAACCAACAAATTGCTGATATATACTGTATATAATTTTGTCAAAATAATTAATATGATGATGAAACATTTTCAGCGCTTTCAGTGAGCGATGGATAACAGGTACAATGAAATATTCAATAATGGCTAATAAATACTACTAATAAAATAAGTATCTAAAATCACAGAAAATGAAATATATAACAAAATATTATATATAATTTAGTGTAAATAATATCAATAAAAAAAATCAATGGTTTAAATATTATACACTCTCAAAAAAAAAAAAAAAACAGTACAAAGTTTTACCTTTTAAGGTATGAGGGGCCATCACTGGGGTGGTACCCTTAAGGGTACATTTTTGTACCTCTAAGTAGAGGAAAACAATGGTATAATTGTACCCTAAGGACCAATTGTGTACCTTTAAAGGTACAGTTATACTTTTTGTTCCCCAAGGAACAAAATTGTACCTCTACTGTACCTTTTTTACTGATAGTGTATATAATAATGTACAATATGAATGGATATTGATTTCGAGATCCAATATCATCTGATAAATAAAAAAGATATATATAATATATAGGTTATGATATAGGACCAATATATTGTGCATCCCTAAACACAAGGAAAATTAATCCATCAATTACCAGGTGTTTTATAAAAACCCAAAATACAGTGATATTTCCATACGCCTTTCCATAGACAGAGAAAAATAACAGAGCCAAAGCGGGAATATTAGCGGGGGAACCACAGTGTAATCTGATTGCTGTGCTGCTGAAAGGAAGCACATTGTGAAACTCTACTGACAACAGCAGAGTCTAAACACAGTAAAGAGTATTGCCTTCAATTTAGTAGAAATGCTTCTCACTCTTTAAATCTTCTATTTCTGGACTGGAAGAGCCTATTAATCTGAATGAACCCAGGCAAATGGTAAAAACCTGAAACCAAACGAGATGGTGAAGGTACAAAGCCTCACTCTGCTTAGTAAACCTCTGATATTGCTTCATATATGATGCTCTCCATCACATCAACCCACTAAAGTGCTAGCTTTGTGGTAAATCTTCCAGGAACTGCCAGGAATCCTTCCACTGCTCCATTCCACGTTGCAGATTTTATTCCCAACTAGTTGAAGGATAAAGAATTACAAAAGGTTGGCTGGATTTAGGCAGTGTTGGGAACAGTGTCACTGCTACAGAGGCTGGAGGTTCCCGGCTTCTTACTGAATGATTGGAATGATTAGTACTGTAGGTGAGGTGGGTCGGTTGCCTTTTGAGGAATGACCATCTAACGCACCTATTGATGTGTCACAATGATTGAGTGCGAGAGTAGGAGGCCCGTAATGGCTTCATCAGACTGCCCTGGTGCATGCCACAATCTCATTCCCCTGCAAACAGCTCTAGCTTCCCAATCACTCCGTAAAAACGGCCAAATTAAACAAAGTTGTCGGTCAACTTAACTTCAGCTTTTTATTCTCTCCCTCCCCTCTCTTCCATTATTCTCCCTCCCGTCTGTTGCTCTCTTGTTCCAACCCTTTTATACTTTTCCTTCAAGGCCACCCCACTCAGTCGACTCTTTCATCTCTTAACAAGCCAATTAAGGAGCTTGATTTAGTTCATGCTCTGCTTTCCCCCCCTCCTCTTTCTTTCCCAGCGCTTGGCCCATTTTCAGCTCAGCTCCACAAATTCAACATGGTAGCGCCTACCTCAACTTTTTTAATTTCATCAAGCTTGCCCACTGTCATCCTGCTGAGTGCAAACAGCCATGTGATTGTTGGAATCAACCTAATCCAATTGCATTGCCAGTTGAAACTCAGGTAAAAAGAATTACGTCCATTGGTATTCAATGCTTGGATCTGTACAGCAATTGAACAGCGCAAAAGAAGGATAACAAGATGGAGCCAGAACTCCAACTCCAAATGAATAGCAATGGGCAACAGCTTACCGGCAGGTTACTAGCAGATATGTCAAAATGAGAGTTGGGACTCTTCTGCTTGCAGAACTTTTTTTCTACATAGGACATTTTATGTATGATTTATCCAGTAATATGACAACTATACATTAAGAGTTCAGTGTGACTAAACTGTTTACTAAGTGAATTTTAAAAAAAAAAATGTTGTGATGTTATTTCCATCAAAAGGTACATACATTTCTGGTCAAGATCTTGTATTGATAATGCAAGACTCCAGTATTCTGTAAAGTCTACTCCAGCACATCCCAAATACTTGATACAATGAACCATGCATAAACATTTTTCTCTCAAAAATACAAGTATGTACATACATGTTGCTCACATATTATGGTAGCCCAGTTTGTGTTGAATACAGTGTAATTACACTTTTGCCATTAATGTGTTTATAAGCAACTGAAAAAAATGTCAAAACTTTTTAAGGGCCCCAAAACAGCTCAGACACCTAAGGTCTGGACTCATATGTGAAAATGATTCTTCATGCTCTCTCCTAACCATTTTTTAAGTATTTAAGTACAAATAAGTATTTGAACACCTGTCTATCAGCTAGAATTCTGACCCTCAAAGACCTGTTAGTCTGCCTTTAAAATGTCCACCTCCACTCCATTTATTATCCTAAATTAGATGCACCTGTTTGAGGTCGTTAGCTGCATAAAGACACCTGTCCACCCCATACAATCAGTAAGAATCCAACTACTAACATGGCCAAGACCAAAGAGCTGTCCAAAGACACTAGAGACAAAATTGTACACCTCCACAAGGCTGGAAAGGGCTACGGGGAAATTGCAGCTTGGTGAAAAAAGGTCCACTGTTGGAGCAATCATTAGAAAATGGAAGAAGCTAAACATGACTGTCAATCTCCCTCGGACTGGGGCTCCATGCAAGATCTCACCTCGTGGGGTCTCAATGATCCTAAGAAAGGTAAGAAATCAGCCCAGAACTACACGGGAGGAGCTGGTCAATGACCTGAAAAGAGCTGGGACCACCATTTCCAAGGTTACTTTTGGTAATACACTAAGACGTTTGAAAGAGGTTTGAAATCATGCATGGCACGGAAGGTTCCCCTGCTTAAACCAGCACATGTCAAGGCCCGTCTTAAGTTTGCCAATGACCATTTGGATGATCAAGAGGAGTCATGGGAGAAAGTCATGTGGTCAGATGAGACCAAAATACAACTTTTTGGTCAAAATTTCACTAAACGTGTTTGGAGGAAGAAGAATGATGAGTACCATCCCAAGAACACCATCCCTACTGTGAAGCATGGGGGTGGTAGCATCATGCTTTGGGGGTGTTTTTCTTCACATGGGACAGGGCGACTGCACTGTATTGAGGAGAGGATGACCGGGGCCATGTATTGCGAGATTTTGGGGAACAACCTCCTTCCCTCAGTTAGAGCATTGAAGATGGGTCGAGGCTGGGTCTTCCAACATGACAATAACCCGAAGCACACAGCCAGGATAACCAAGGAGTGGCTCTGTAAGAAGCATATCAAGGTTCTGGCGTGGCCTAGCCAGTCTCCAGACCTAAACCCAATAGAGAATCTTTGGAGGGAGCTCAAACTCTGTGTTTCTCAGCGACAGGCCAGAAACCTGACTGATCTAGAGAAGATCTGTGTGGAGGAGAGGGCCAAAATCCCTCCTGCAGTGTGTGCAAACCTGGTGAAAAACTACAGGAAACGTTTGTCCTCTGTAATTGCAAACAAAGGCTACTGTACCAAATATTAACATTGATTTTCTCAGGTGTTCAAATACTTATTTGCAGCTGTATCATACAAATAAATAGGTAAAAAAGTTATACATTGTGATTTCTGGATTTTTTTTTATAGATTATGTCTCTCACAGTGGACATGCACCTACCATGACAATTTCAGACCCCTCCATGATTTCTAAGTGGTAGAACTTGAAAAATAGCAGGGTGTTCAAATACTTTTTTTCCTCACTGTATATATATATATATATATATATATATATATATATATATATATATATATATATATATATATATATATATATATATATATATATATATAGGTAAGTATTGGGACACCCCTCCAAATCATTTAATTCAGGTGTTCCAATCACTTCCATGACCACAGGTGCACCTAGGCTTGCTGACTGCTTGAGCTCAGTGAATTCAAGCATGGTACCGTAATAGGTTGCCACCTGTACAGTAAATCCATTCGTGAAATTTCCTCACTACTAAATATTCCACGGTCAACTGTTAGTGGTATTATAAAGTGGAAGCAGTTGGGAATAACAGCAACTCAGCCATGAAGTGGTAGGCCACGTAAAATCACAGAGCGGTGTCAGCACATGCTGAGGCATTCAATGCGCAGAAGTCAGCAACTTTCTGCAGAGTCAATAGCAACAGACCTCCAAACTTCGTGTGGCCTTCAGATTAGCTCAAGAACAGTGTGTAGAGAGCTTCATGGAATGGGTTTCCATGGTCGAGCAGCTGCATCCAAGCCTTACATCACCAAGTGCAATGCAAAGCATCGGATGCAGTGGTGTAAAGCATGTGTTCTCTGGATTGACGAATCACGCTTCTCTGTCTGGCAATCCAATGGACAAGTCTGGGTTTGGCGGTTGCACGGAGAACGGTACTTGCCCGACTGCATTGTGCCAAGTGTAAAGTTTGGTGGAGGGGGGATTATGGTGTGGGGTTGATTATCAGGGGTTGGGCTTGGCCCCTTAGTTCCAGTGAAAGGAACTCAACAATGATTAAACATACCAAGACATTTTGGACAATGTCATGCACCCAAGGCTGCATTTATTTGATAAAAAATACTGTAAAAACAGTGATATTTAATTAAAATAACTTCCTGAGATTTGAATGTTGAAAACACTGCTTAATATGTCTGTGAAAAAGGAATCCTTTTTTAGGATTATTTGATGAACAGAAAGTTATTAAATAGAACTATTGAACTAGAACTCATTATATATATATCCAGGTTGGTGTGTATACAGGAACACTTATGGCAGGCTCAAATCATCTCCTAAAGACCATTTTTCTAATACTGTACATCATCAAACACTATACCTTTACCCCAGTCTCTTTTTCCCCCATCTGTTGTATTCTTTCAGTTGAGCTCTGAATGAACACGGTTATTCATGGCTGAGTTGGTGCCAATTTGAAACAATCTATAATGATTTATGCTTTTTCAAAGCATACATTCATAATAATGACTTCCATTAGCAGGTTTCAAGTCTATGTATGGTCTCTGCTCTTTCTCATTTGTAGCAGCTCGATTTAACATTGCGTAGTACATTCACTGCCCATAATGAGCAATCAAAGATATACATATGGTCTGAATAATTCATATCAATATTTATTAGTCCCCTGCCAGGAAGTAGAATTAACCAACTCATGATTTAGCATCAGTTCTGAGTTCCGTGAACCAGGCTATGAGGCAAGCTAAAACTGTAATGAAGAGGGTTACAAGGTTGATCTTCCTATCAACACTTTTTTTATCGAGCGTTTGATTGGGAGGGAAAGGTATCGCGATCGCTATTGGGTCATTAATTTAACACAATCAATTTACTTTCAAGTCAGTGAGAACTTCGCTATTTCCATCTGACCTCAAACTACTCACAGATATAAAAATATCGGGTGCCAGAAAAGAAAAAGAGAGAGAGAGAGAGAGAGAGAGAGAGAGAGAGAGAGAGAGAGAGAGAGAGAGAGAGAGAGAGAGAGAGAGAACGAGAAGGGAATAATTGCTTCAACTTTCAACTCATTATCTCAGTATACACAATTACAGAATGAATCCGCAACTTAATTAATCTTCCTTTAAAGTGCAAGCCTTCCAGAATATGAGCAAGAGTTTTCCATGACAGATTTCTCTCCAATTACATGATATTATCAGAATTCGAGGTAAATGTACAGCCCTAGTGTTCTGGTCAGAGATTTTCTATCTCCAATTAAAAGTACGTCTCACTGCCCTGTGCAGTGATACATGACGCTAACCTTTTCCCAGCTCCAAGCTAATTAAAGACAATTTTCCCTTCTAAATTAACCAGCACATACACATACTCTACACTTCATACCAATCCAACTGGATTCGCAGATTTTCACCATATTTAGCTCTAGGATGTTCTTTTTCCAGGCTCTACCTGGACCCTAAATGCATTGTATCACCCAGCAGCCTGAGGGTGAAGTTCTTTTTGGATGAGTCTGCAATTAGGTTACCTTGACCAACTTAATTTCCGCAGAGGCCTAGAAGTCATGATCCATCTTGATGACTTTATTTATTTATTTTGTAACATTGCAATTTCAATTATCTAAATGATGAATCTAGACTGCAAGATCAAGGCCTTCTGGGTAAAACATAACCTACAGAAGGAAAAGTCACTCCCATTAACAGTAGCTAATGTAAAATTGCACAAATTAAGCACAAATATGCACTTAAAAGCATAGGCGGAGCATGTGTAAGGCTGGGAAAGGACTTGAGACTGGTGTGGAATTTTCCCACTCAAACCGCTGCCTGCTGCTGCTTCTGATTGCTTTTAGAAAGCAAAGATTCAGCAGTTATGGGCACCTTTTCTCTGTAATAATAGCATATAGGCCAAAAATCTTTTACTTGATTGTTTGTGCTTTCCAGCGTTAAGCAGTGTAGCCAATCACAAACATATATGTTGATTTCTTGAACGCAATGGCCAATGGTGTTTAAGCTAGCACTGAACAAAAACTCAGGTGAGTGGATTCTGGGTTCTGCAATTTATAACAAACAATTGTGTAAATAAGAGATTAATGCAGTCAGATTCATGGATTATAACAGAACTTTGTGAGATCGCAATGAAATGGAAGCGTTAGCTTAAGTTCTGCCAGGAAGACTTAATTACTTCGTCACTTATTACCTTCATCTCTATCCAATCACGTCTTCATACTTTCTGTATAAAAGTCATACTTACACATGTTTGAGTTCGCAGATGCCGACGCGACAATGTGCGGAAAATCAAGTCAAGCGTGTCGTGAAGGTGCTCCCTGGATTTCTTTTGTTTGGGTAAAGACTGATAATCCACGGTGAAACAGCTGAGGCGGATGGTCGCGCTGATACGAAGTAAGAGCGCTGAGCGAGCTGTAACCGGGACGCCGTCTGTGGAAGCCATTGCTACAAAGGTTTGGTAAAGTAAAATGAACTTGAGGAATCGCAAACCTTGCAAACCTACAAGCGTTGACATTCATTTCTTAATTGACGGCAACCCAGCGTGCGTGGCTGTGCGCTTCAGATGCGCGGTCGAGATTATGAAACCTCAAACAGGGTTGAGTCCCTTCACTTATACCCCGATCTAGTTTATTTTCTGGTGCACCAGAAAAGGGGCTACTTTGGCTGATAAGCCTGGGTGACCTGAGGATGACAGTGAGGCTTCCCAGTACATCTCAGTGGGCCCCCACTCCTCTATCGCATCCCAAGCATGTTCTGTGTTCCTGGGTGGTTCATGTTCTCTCATGAGAGCATAAACACGTCGGCGCGTTGTTCATCTTGCCAAACAGTGTGCATATTTGGACAAATATAGATTTATTATCACATGTTTGCAAAATATTTTGTCATACAGAATAACATTTCTTTTAATTTCTCACTGAATTATGCTGATCTGAAGAGCTGAATGACATTCAGAGCGATCTCTGTCTGTTCTTCCTGCTGCACGCCACTTATGATCTCAGAGCTCTCTCATTCGCTGTACTCATCCCTTATCTCATCTCTCTGTTGTAAACATTGCCAACGTGTAAACCAAGAACATGTCTCAGAACCGCTGTAACTGCTGCTGTCGGTATCACTATCCATGTCACCTGTGTCTGTGCATTGCCGGTTTGCAAATTAGCTCATTTTAATGCGCCTAATGACACTCCCCTATTTATGAAAACCATTCCCTCTTTCCACACAATACCCATCCCACCTTTTCACAGTTGACCACGCCGCTTTTTGGAAGCCTTTTCAAATCGAAGGTGTGAAAAACCCCCGCTGCAGCAGGGGTGTTTGATGACCCTTTAAAGCTGCAGTTTGTAAGTGTTGCCTCTTTGTCGCCATCTCTGTTTGAAACCTGCAATTGCAGTTATTTGCAGAATAATCATCTTTACGTGGGTTGTGCATCAGCATGGCGGATGAATCTAATCTTTTGAGGAGTATGTGGCTCATTCATTCACCGCACCAGTGTGGATACTGTACTTCGGAATCACAGATTTTACGTCTTGGAAGTAACATGTCTGCCACTTTTGTTCTGACCAACTGAGAAAAGAAGCATTACAATAAATCACGCTACCAACAGTGATTAAATCTAACGATTGCTTAGCTCATATCACATCAAACCATGCAAATTATTATTATTGTTATACTTTGTTCTCAAATTGTTAACTATGTCAGCATTGCGTGACTATGTGTATTTAGTGTGTATTAGCATTACCTGTAGATTTCAATTTCCATACAGTCTAATCTTTTGCTTTTGACTACGGGTTACTCTCCAGTTGTCACTGATGATTGTTGTTTGGGACCTTTCTGGATTACAATCCGCCATCAAAATGATGAATTGAATTATTCCAGCTGCAGTGAGAAAATGCTATAAATGATCCGCCACCTGCAGCATCCTCACATGCGATACTACTATTAGTCGGACTCCTTACAGATGTGTGATGTAATGATGAAAGACATGCTCGAATTTCCTGCGTAAATCCACCAGTACCACTCAAATTATAACACATAATAATTACAAGTTTACTGTTGTGAACTGGGCTAAGGTAAGGAGATCGTTTTGAACACTGGCTGGTTATGTGCCTCATTTTTAACCCAAAAAGTTATGGACTCCAGTTTTAATAACAAATCGTTTATAAGGAGTGTTTATGTGCGTATAGGTTGTGTGGTGACACGTAACCTGAAACTATTTCATGGAAAACTATTAAAATATGTTATTAAAGGGGAAGCACATCTCCTTGGCCTTAGCCTGGAGTTGGTTCATCCTCTGCTTATGCTTACAAGGTTGAATAAATATATATATATATATATATATATATATATATATATATATATATATATATATAAATAATTAGTATAATATAAATATATTCAATTATTGTTAATCTGGAAAAATAAGCAATTTTTTAAGCAGCAATTTTTTATTTCACAGTTGGCAACACCCCCTACTGCGGGGGAAAGATCACAGAGGTCTGTATCTCTGCTAATTAGTCCCTGTGCAACATACAGTATGGAGAAGAAAAAACAGATTGACAGAGAGAAATTTAGAGATCATGAAGGGTTGTGAGCCACTGGAGGGGGCACGACTATAATGAGATCCTCACATGGTGACAGGGCCAAAGACTGGAAGAAACCATATGCAAATAGCTTCTTTTAGCTAAGTGCACCGTGTGAAACGTAGCTTTACAACAAAATTTTAGCTTGTGCTAAATCTGAAATGTACGATTCCCCCAGGTGCAAACAAACAACAAATAAACATCTGATGATCAAAACGAGAGAATCGCTCTTGCGGCACAGGAGAAATACGCTTTGACAATGACTAATGTTGACAAAGTAGCTTTTAGCAGAGGCAATATGGAAATAACACAGTGTAGCGGCAGCGAGTGGGAATGGGCCAGGGGGGAGGGGGGGGGGGAAGCTAGGTTTAAGCAGTTAAACCGTGACTCCAGTCACAGTCTAATAGTGAAATATGGCTGGGTCAACCACCCCCATATACTGTGACTAATCTTCCATAACCCTACACCTTCTGAAACCTGTTGAAGGAGGCCTGTCGCTCTTTTCAAAGCCTGGCTAGCTGGTCCTCTCAAGCGGCAAATGTGAACGTCAAATCGGATTAGTGGGAACACTCCACCTTAACGCAAACGGCAGCCCTGTCCACTCCCATCACCTCTGTTGTGTTCCCATGAGACAGCTATTTCATTGTGTTGTTTTTATGATTGGGTGGGAATTGTTTTAACCTCATGGCCAGAGTAGCACTCCTACAGTTGAGATCGACACTCTTGTCACAACTTTTTACATCAAAATTCCTTGTGGGTTAAGGTTTGGTTCACCTATGATCTGAAAAAGCTGGATTAAGTATTCTTTCATAGTACACTGAAAAAAAATTGTCATTGGATCAAAGTAAAAAAAGAAAGAAAGAAAAAAGTAATCGATTAAATTTTTCTCAAATTGGGTTTGAAGAAATACAATTTCTACAGTCAATTGAAACTGAAATAAAATCAAATATCTAAATAAATACAAATTAATATTGTATATATTAAGCAATTTCTTCATATTCAGAATGTATGATTTTACTGTGTGAATTATGTCACTTAACTACTGTACTGAAAAAACTAAAATTAAAACTTTTAAAAATAATTTGAATAAGCTGAAATATAATAAAATATAAAGGCTTAAACTCAAAATAAATTACTAATAAACTAATAAAACTAATAAAAATGACAAAAGCACATAACATGACAAACATTTAAACAAAAATTAAAACATAAAACCCTGAAAATATAAAAATAAACGCCATTTCAACACACCTTGTCAGTAAAAATCGATCAAATTACTTCATTAACTGGCTATAATATAATACATTTGATGAAACTTTTATTTTTCTCAAATGTATTATTATTATGTTTGTACTTTAATGAAAATACATTTGTTTTGCTCCAAATATGTGAGCAAAGATTTGCCGCAGTCTCTCCGTGCCGTTACCAGAGCCAAGTAAGACACACTAAATCTTGTGTAAAAGGTCCATAAAGCTTCAGAGACGAGATCTGAATCCAAATTTGAAATGTAATCACCCAGTGTGAACTACAGCAGAACACGAAGATCCAGAGTCTCCACAGGCACCCTCCAGGCACACGAAGAAAAGTGCTCCCATTGTGATGGAGTCTCTGTGTTCCTAGCAAGAAATGCATCCTATGATGCCCCTAACTTCTGCCATCAAAATTGGTGTAGAGGGAGGTAGATGGGGATCCTGCTTCCTGGCATTATTTAATACTGGCGTGGCATTCATAAAAACATCAAATCTCATGAATGAGTGTGTACTGTATATATATATATATATATATATATATATATATATATATATATATATATATATATATATATATATATACACACACACATTATTGTTATACACAGTACACACACATGTTATGTAAACACAAACTTTTATTTTGGATTAAGTAAGTTTATCATTTAATTAAGATTATCCTGCTTATGCCATGGTCATTTGCCAACACTGAACACTTAGAGCTGTTATTGATGTTTGCAGCGCAATATTGTACCTGCGTCTGTTCAGCGTCGCTCTTAACAACGAAGATGTGCGTTTATTACTTAAAAATAGCGATGTAACACCTTCGTTGCTGAGAAATATAATGTAGTGATCCAGTAGCACAGATATTTTATTGTTAAAAGTCGTAGGGCGGCGTTGATAACAAGTTTCTGTGTTCCTGAATGCTTGTGTGTGTGTGTGCGCAGAGCAATCTCCGTTCTCTATTTGCGAGTGACGTAGGCCTATGTGTGTGTCTGTGTTTAAATGAAAATATTGCATTGATATAGAACGGTGATTCAACTACCTGAGCATTCAACGGTTTTATTGCACACCTTCCAGCCAATCAGAATCAAGCATTCAGAAAGATCATGGCATAATTGCGATTAATCGATTTGACAGCACTAACTAAACACATTTTGGGGCAAATGTTTTTATTTGGATACTACAAATCCATGATAAAATTATTTTGTTCTGATATGCTCATTTACATAACTGGACTTTGTTAACAGATAGAATAAATAGCTTGGTAAGAGTGTGAAAAGAGTGTTTTAAAAGACTTTATTAAAGTCCATAGAGTAAAAAAAAAACAACTTCTTGTACTTGTATTATTAAAACACAACAGTGCTGGTATCAGAGAGACATGCAGGGCAGAGAACTGAGTTAAGACAGCACAGAACAAGATGTTAATTACTCGCAAGCATCTCAGATCTGAGAAATTACAGGTCGGGAGCAGCCAATGTGATTATTATCATCAAAACTCAAGGCAAGAAAACGTATGCACCGCAGAATTTCCATTCCAGAAAAGTAACCCGCACATGCACTCATTCCACCTCGATCTGCTTGTTCCCCCTATACAGTGCAGATGGCTTATTAAGTACTTGCTCTTTTCATCCTTTTTTTTATTACTTCCTGTCAGAGAGGAAGCTTACTAAATAGCTTTTACCTGATCGGCTGTGCTCAGCTTGATCAAGCTACTTGGATAATTCTGTTCAAAGTAGTTTAAAAGTTAGTCTTGTGCTGGAGGGGAAGAGACAAGAGATGAGATGTGTAAGTGGGCACAAAAGCGATTGCAGTCTGTAACAGAGTGTGCCTGATCTCCTCACATAACACAAGGTACTGTATTACGCTCATTATGCCTACAGAGGGACCGCCGAATCAAATCGAGTACGCCTATTGTGTAAACAGAGAGCTCTTTTTATATCTCCTCTGTCTCACTACGATACCCTCATGTACTCCAGAATAGAAACCCTTAAAAAAAAGTCACCCTTAAGCCAAGTTCTATTAAAGAACTGGCTGTTCTGAAGTGGAGATGAGAAAGTCGCCCGCAGCAGTAAATCGGACGCTCTGCCTCATTCACCTACAGTTAGTTTTTGTTTCTGACAGTTATCGTCCATTAGTTTTCTGTTTGAAAGGTGTACGTGCTGGATTCTTTCGGTCGCTGTCTCAAAGACGTGCTGCTACGTTCTGATCACAGAGTTCGGGCTCTAATTAAATAACTGTAAATCAAGATCCAGGCAGATTTTAGGACGAGCTTCGGAAAGATTACACCTTCATAATAAAGATTAATCATGCATAACGCCGAGCCTCAACTCAACTCTGTGGACAGAGATGGAAAGGGAGTGAAAAACAGCCCAAGTCGTACATCAGCCCATCACAAGCCATTGCACATAATCCCCCACTAGATGTATCACATATGCATATAATACAGTCTAATTCATATATTTCGATTTTCACAGTATTTTGATATGTCTGAAGTACGCTATGTTTTACACTGCAAATGAAGCAGAATAAAATTACAAAATAAAAGGAACACTTACAACTGATTAGATCCGAATCAAAATGTGTCCTACTTGTGAATGTATGACTATTAAGTGGATACCTGCACTGTAAACCCGAATAAGTTGACAAAACTCAAAAAGATTGAGGCAATCATCAAATGTTTTAAGTTAAGAAATGTAAAGTTTAAGTTTTTTTTATTTTGTACCCATACATTTGAATTGTTCTTAACTTCAAATATTTGAGTAATCTAATTCATCCTTTTAAATGAAAATTAGCAGCCCAAAATTTGAAGACCAAAAAAGCGCATCCATCCCACTATAAAAGTAATCTCAGCTGTTGTTATGAAGTGAGTTTGGAGTAAAAATGTTATTAAATATTGTCTTTTGTTGGACAAGAGGTTCATATATTTTCATCTCATGTTTGGAAAGATGTTTGATGCGAGCATTTACTACTGATCACAGAGCCGTGCTTCACTGACAAGCTGCTCATAAAAAAATGTATGCAAAAAAATTAGCAGCCTTAGTGATTTTATAATCGCACTTTAAGCCAAATTGGTTTAATTGTGATTAATCGTGCAGCCCTAATACCTGCTTAAAGGGATAGTTCACCCAAAAGTGTAAATTCTGTCATCCTTTACTCACCCACAAGTCGTTCCAACCTTGACTTTTTTCTTCATGTGGAACACAAAAGAAGATATTTTGAAGAATGTTGGCAGCTAACCAATTTCAGTTCCCATTGACTTCCATTGTATGGACAAAAAATACAATGGAATTTGACCATTTTTTTGATTGACTATCCCTTTAAGGAACACTCTTATGAAACTTCCATGGCGCCTTTGAGTCATTTTTGAGAAATACAGCAAGACTGCGCAATCTTTCTGCAGAAAAAAATGTGATACAGGTTTAGAACACCATGAGGATGAGTAAATGTCGACAGAATTTTCATTTTGGGTGAACTATCCCTTCAAATCTTTGTAATATTTACTATATAAATTTGTTTTTTGACAGCAAAATTTTCCCCAAGGCCATTCCATCCAGTGTGTTGATCACATATAACATCTTACTGAATCCTTTCTTCTGCAGGTTATGATTTGGCCTCCTTCTCTCTTTCCCTCTCCCTCTCTCTCTCTCTCTCTCTCTCTCTCTCTCTCTCTCTCTCTCTCTCTCTCAGGGCCTGTCAGAGAGGTCAACGCCTTACCCCTTCCCCGCAGCCTGCTCTCTAATTAATCACTCATTAGACTAATCATCATTGGTGCAGTGCTTCACTAGTGGCTCTGGGAAGCCTTCCTGGCGGCAGAGACAGCTTGGAAGAAGTAGGGGAGGAGAGAGAAAGAGAGCGAGAGAGAGAGAGAACACACTCCCATGGCCCGGCTCATTGCCATGCATGCTAAGCAGTTTTGCGAGCAATCACCAAGAGTAACAGTGAGGGGCCGCAGCTCCAAGTGGGGATACAACTTAAGATATTTTTCCCCACACTTGTGCGCTGGTGTTTTGCAGTGACATCAGAGCATTTTTCCAGAAGCATTTTGCCGCCTTCATCTAGTTTCTTAACTGGAGAAACCAAAATCTTCGAAACTCCAATACGCACAATGCATATTCAAGAGCAACATTGCCTCTACATGCATTCACGGCTGTTCACTTCTGCTGTTGCTACCATGTAGGAAGAACCAAATTAGTGTAGGCTAAAAAATGTGTGGAGAAAAAAAAAAAGCATGAGATTTGCTAAATGAATGGAAGGCATGTCAACTGGAGTCCGCCCATATGTGATTTCATTTTTGAAAAGTTGTGAGAAAACTAATTAAAAACAACAACAAATATGAACTGTTATCCTGGCACAGTTAGCCTAAATATTTATAATGCTGGTCTATATTTTCATTTCTATGTTTTTAGCTATTGTATAAAATGAAACACCCACAAAGCTGGCTTTACCAAAATGTGATAAACAGCTTGAAAAAGAACAAACTTGCGTATTAGTGGGGGTTTTTTATATTTATTTATTTATTTTTATTTACATTTTTAGTTTGGAAAAAATAGCCAATGAACACAGCACTAGCCTGGTAGTCCTTTCAAAATTAGAGGGAATAGTGTTCACAAATATGTATAATAATAATAATAATAATAATAATAATAATAATAATAATAATAATAATAATAATAATAATAATAAAGAGACTGCAATACAGTTATTTATATGCACTATTATTATAAAAAATATATATGTTAGTCTATTTTTTTATATTTTAATATTTAAAAAAATAATAATTAACTGTTCAGTTAGTTTAGAGTCATGAACCTTTTTAAAAAGTAAATTATAATAATAATAAATAGAGACTGCAATACACAAAAAGCGTGTGTCAGTCTCAAAAAAAGATTTTTTATTATTATCTTTAAATGTAATATTTAATAAACACTGCTTTATTAATGATAATAATGGAGGCTGCAATATACAATTTTTATTAGTAAACCAATTACACTGAATTTCTTTCCTTTATGTATTCCAATCACACTGGATAAAGCTTTGAAACCCTTTTTTTCCCATTTTCATTTTGGCTAAGTCATGTGGAGGAGTGCAGGCCATATAAAAGTCACCCCATCAGGGACAGTGGCTTCGAGAAGACTATTTGTCGCCTTCAGAAAGCTCCAAGGAAATAGAGTTGGGATTAAAAGGGTTTGCGTTTATAGAGTTTTAGTGTGGTTTCCTTAGTCTGATGCCTGGTCACCTTTGCTGTCACCGTGAACCCTTAAAATTAATCTGCACTGTAAAGAATAACACGTATATCTCTCCAATCGGTTACAATGAATCTTGGTTGTCATATCACCTTCCCAGTATCACAGCGGGGAGAAACATAGAGTGAAGAGCTGCAACAGCATGCCTCTGAACCATGTTAGCAGCTTTTTTTGTTTATCTGCTGTCGTTCTTTGTTGTTCTTACACATACACAAACTGAGAAACCACAGATGATGTATATAAGCAATATGATCTCTGACACACCCGACTAGCTCTCATCCTGACCAATGATTTCACAGTTTAACAACTGCCACCAGCTGAAACAAAAACTGCAAAAACGAAGAAGCAGAAAGCCAATAACTTTCAAAGGTTAAAGCAAGGTTCTCGAGAGGTAGGGTAGGTCTGAATGAAGCTAAGCACTTGAGACTGAAAACAGAAGAATCCCAGCTTGAATCCCTCTCAGCCAGGGTTCAAACAACATCCCTAAAGTAAAGAAAATTTGAGACAAGGTTAAATCTAAGCACAGGGGTAGCTGGAGAGAGTTAAAAAGTCCAGCTTTGAATAAAATGCTTGGGTAGGTGCGATACTACATTGTGCCCGCTTCAAATTTACTATAAAAGCCTGAGAAGTGTCAGACGTGATTGAGCCTGAAAAGCGATGGGAAGACAGGAGAGCATCAAGGAATAGTTGCTCATGTTTCATCATCTGTCTGTGATTTTTTTAAAACATCACTCTATAGCTCTTCACCTTGTCAAGAGAAACAGGAAGTTGGTAAACCTACTAGAACTAAACTAAAAAAATAAAAATCTTGTTAGACAGGCTTGCATTAACAGTGAGTAAATCAAGTAATTTTGTTTTTCATCTCTGTGGAATCCTGCAGTGGTTAAACTTTTCTCACTTATTTATCACTTTGGGCCCTATCTTGCACCCAGCGCAATTGACTTTGTACACCGACGCATGTGTCATGACTTTGTACACCGACGCATGTGTCACCGACGCATGCGCTTTTCCCTCCACAGAAGCACGTCGCTAAACTAGTGAATGAACTTGTGCTCCCTGGGCGGTTCAGCGCAAAAAAGGAGGCGTGTTCCGGCGCAAACAATCCCTGGTGCTATTTTGCTGTTCCATTAAACAATTGCGCCACTGACCAGAAAAAAACCTAGTCTAAAGTCAGTGGCGCGTTGCGCGTTGTTCATTATGCTATTTTAAGGGCGCATGCTTGACCATATAGCGTGCACAACGCGCATACACTTTGCTCATGTAATCTACACAGATGCAACAGTTATTTTTGCAAATCATAAATTGTTACACTAAAAAAATATTAACACATGAGATGACGGAAATCATTGTGGTGTGCCACGAAGATGTGAAAAAATAGGCATAAATCTAGCTTACAAATTATTCAGGCTAATTATTTATTTAACCGACGCTATTTTGGGTGGGTTTCTCCCATCCCCATACAACACAACTTCTCTGTCTTTCACTGCTCTTACAAGAACATCAGTCTCCTCGGCTGTGAACCGCTCCTGGCGTGCGCCTGGTAAATACGCCATAATAATAGCAATCCATAATGGAACTTGCGCACCTGCTTTTAAAGGGAATGTTGGATGACGCTCTGATTGGTTTATTCACGTTACGCCCAAACGACACCTATGAATAATGAAGCTACTTCAGACCAACCCATTTTAGATTTGCGCCGGGCGCAAGAGCCATTTATCCCGCCGGGAAAATAGCAACAGCGCCGAGACCCGCCCACAAAGTTACTTGCGCTTTGCGCTTTGACACTTGCGTTTCAGATCGTTAAAATAGGGCCCTTTATATCGCTTATACAGAAACCAGGGCTCTGAACCGGTTCAAGGAACGAAAACGAAAACCGGAAACGAACGAAATTTTAAGAGGAACAAAAACGGAAACGAAATCAAAATCAATTTGAATCGTTCTGAACAGAAACGTTAATTTGAAATGACCATTAACCGGTTAATAACGTTATTTTATCGTTCTCTTTAATATTTTAATTTGGCAGTGACCAATCATGAAATGAGTAGTACAGCATGTGACGTTGACGGATCAAGCGTGAGTGAAATGCCCGCGCACCATCATCTATGAATCTACCGGTAACGCAAGTCAGTGTGAGCGCGCATTTTCATGCCTCAAGTACATTTCTTTCCCCGCTGAGGTCTACAATGAATGTGCAGGTATTGGAGGACATTCTTTTCGAACGTTTAAATAAGCAGTACGGACTTTAAGCTCAAATAGACTGATTTAGGATAGTTTATGGATTCCGTTTAAGCCTATCCAAGTAGGCTATAGCATCTATCAAACATTTTTCCTATAGTCTTTCAGATTGCCAATACAGGACAGGTCAATGTTTTCTATATAGACGGTTGATGCTTCGTATTAAATGGTATGTTATATTGCATTAAATGTAAGCTTTATTAGCTGACTGAATTTGATTATGTGATGCAAGAACGTGTTGCGCAGTGTTTGCTTTGAAATTAGCAGTTGACGGTGCATTAAAAGAGCAATGGTTATCCAGTTTATTTATTCTTTATTCATGCATTTTTTAAAACAAGTCGTGTTGAAAAAAAGTTATGTACAAAGAATGTTATCACTCTTCTGAAAATAATTCGGCATTAGAGGCCACTTTCGATTGTCTAACGCTCCATTAAAACAGGTCCGCTGTTTATGCCTTGTAATTAATGCATGTATTTCTGGTTTTAAAAATGTTATTAAATAAATATTCAAGTTTAATTACCATGTGTTATATTATTATTGAGTGAAAATAAGTCTATTTATACATATTTGTTTAAAATTTATACATATTTGTTTAAAGTATAGGCTTAATTAAATAACGTTATTAACCGGTATTTTTTCATATCAAACCGTTTTCGGAACAGTAATGTTTATTGAGGAACGCAAAAACCGAAACGCTATAATATCGATTCTGCTCGGAGTGAACCGATTGATATTTTTTCCGTTTTTAAGCCCTGACAGAAACAGTAAGTTTGCATGGAGAGAACACTCAAAATGCTAATTAAATCTGCTAATTACTCCTTAAAAAAAAAAAATACTCAGTAATATACACTCATCTAAAGGATTATTAGGAACACCATACTAATACTGTGTTTGACCCCCTTTCGCCTTCAGAACTGTCTTAATTCTACGTGGCATTGATTCAACAAGGTGCTGAAAGCATTCTTTAGAAATGTTGGCCCATATTGATAGGATAGCATCTTGCAGTTGATGGAGATTTGTGGGATGCACATCCAGGGCACAAAGCTCCCGTTCCACCACATCCCAAAGATGCTCTATTGGGTTGAGATCTGGTGACTGTGGGGGCCATTTTAGTACCGTGAACTCATTGTCATGTTCAAGAAACCAATTTGAAATGATTTAAGCTTTGTGACATGGTGGATTATCCTGCTGGAAGTAGCCATCAGAGGATGGGTACATGGTGGTCATAAAGGGATGGACATGGTCAGAAACAATGCTCAGGTAGGCCGTGGCATTTAAACGATGCCCAATTGGCACTAAGGGGCCTAAAGTGTGCCAAGAAAACATCCCCCACACCATTACACCACCACCACTAGCCTGCACAGTGGTAACAAGGCATGATGGATCCATGTCTCATTCTGTTTACGCCAAATTCTGACTCCATTCACCATCTGAATGTCTCAACAGAAATTGAGACTCATCAGACCAGGCAACATTTTTCTAGTCTTCAACTGTCCAATTTTGGTGAGCTTGTGCAAATTGTAGCCTCTTTTTCCTATTTGTAGTGGAGATGAGTGTGATGAGGTACCCGGTGGGGTCTTCTGCTGTTGTAGCCCATCCACCTCAAGGTTGTGCATGTTGTGGCTTCACAAATGCTTTGCTGCATACCTCGGTTGTAACGAGTGGTTATTTCAGTCAAAGTTGCTCTTCTATCAGCTTGAATCAGTCGGCCCATTCTCCTCTGACCTTTAGCATCAACAAGGCATTTTCGCCCACAGGACTTCCGCATACTGGATGTTTTTTCCCTTTTCACACCATTCTTTGTAAACCCTAGAAATGGTGGTGCGTGAAAATCCCAGTAACTGAGCAGATTGTGAAATACTCAGACCGGCCCGTCTGGCACCAACAACCATGCCACGCTCAAAATTGCTTAAATCACCTTTCTTTCCCATTCTGACATTCAGTTTGGAGTTCAGGAGATTGTCTTGACCAGGACCACACCCCTAAATGCATTGAAGCAACTGCCATGTGATTGGTTGATTAGATAATTGCATTAATGAGAAATTGAATAGGTGTTCCTAATAATCCTTTAGGTGAGTGTATAATTATGTATGTATGTCTGTGTGTATGTGTGTTTGTGTACAATTGATCTGAAAATAAAAATAATCAAAATAAAAAAGGTTAAATATTGTATATGTTATAAACAAGTTAGGTCAAAAGTAATCTAAAAGTAATCTAAAAGTAGTCCAAATGTGTAATGAAACAGATTACATTACTAACTACTAACTAATTCTATGATTTTACATATCAGGACATAATAAAAATCATCTGGTCCTTGGCAGGTCTTACAATTAGATGAAAACAACCTCAGATGAACAACAACACATGACTTGTCAAAGTTTATTTAAGAAAAACTAGGCCTAAATGGAGAAGCCATGTGTGGCAAACTAAAGGTGATGCTACATGGGGCAACTTTTTTGAGCAATGTTGCTGGGAAATGTTACAAAGCAATGTTGCTTTCCCATTGGGAATGGGCAACAAATTTATATCTGGATACATTAGATCGGTCATGGGCCCTGTGTCTTACCTGGTTGCCCATTGACGGTTACATTTCCTCGTAACATTGCTCAAAAAAGTTGCCTTGTGTAACCTCACCTTAAGTACATCCTTACTGCTTCCATAGGAATTAAGAGGGTAAGTGCCTTTGATTAATTGATCATCAACAAGCGTGACCAACTCTATAAAAGCAGAAGTTTAGGCAGTTTTCTGGTCTGGAGCATTCAGGTGTGTGTTAACACAATGCCAAGGAGGAAAGACATCTGCAATGATCTTAGAGAAGCAATTGTTGCTATCAATCTGGGAAAGGTTATACGGCCATTTCCAAACAATGTAATTTGTAGTCCATCATTCTACAGTGTGATTATTCAGAAGTGAAAAACATTCATGACAGTTGCCGATCTTCCCAGGAGAGGACGTCCCAGCAAATTCCCCCCAAGGTCAGATGCAATACTCAGAGAAACTGCAAAAAAAGCCCAAGAGCAACACCTCAGACTCTCAGACTCTACAGGCCTCAGCTAATATGTTAAAGTTCATGCCAGTACAATTAGAAAAAGACTGGACAAGTATGGCATGTTTGTAAGGGTTGCCAGGAGAAAGCTGAACAAACCACAAAACTTCTGGAACAATGTCCATTGGACAGACGAGACCAAAGTGGAGACGTTCGCCCAAATGCACAGCGCCATATTTGGTGAAAACCAAACACAGCATATCAGCACAAAAACCATCCAACGGTCAAAAGATTTCTAAAATATACAACAAATACTACTATTTTATAAGATAGAAGATATGCTGACCAAACATGCTTCATGATATTTCTTTAAACTAAACCGTTTAGAGCAGTTTACAATGTACTGAAATTACTAATGATTATGCTACTGAGATTCTGTTTTCAAATAACAATACTTTTCCACTGATTTAATGACATATTGAATAACAAATGCTAAGGAAAATCTAATCTGCTCATAATTGTGGTTTTAATATATGGTAATATATTGTGCTGACAGAGTGTATAGATGTAGTGTAGTTTCAAGAGTTTATATACAATGTGCAGGTTTGGGCTGTGTGGATTTTATATAAGAACTTGTCGAGGTGTATGGAGATTAGCATGTGTGGGCTTTCCTGAATATTCTATGCCCACTGTTGTTAAAAAAACAACAAACAAAAAAACAACCGCATTTTCATTCCTAACAAATCAAAGCACTAGCACACATTATTCAGCCTCAACATTTCAAGCGAAGAGTTCCATTCAATTCTGTTTAAATCACAAACTATTCCCAACAGCATTATGCCACCAAAGATTTTTGAGCCCAAAGGATTTTGAATGCAACTTTGATAAATAACATTTGCAGTAGCATTGATGCATTATTGTAAAAGAAACAATAACATTATTGTAAAAACTGTTTATCTGAAGTGACACAAAAGACGTTATCAAAATCAAAGCTGCTCTTTTCCATACAATCAATGCATAGTGGTCACTGACTGTCAAGTTGAATTAATTTAAAAATATTATAAAAAAATATATGTTATGCTTTATTTATATATTTTATTTTATAAATAGATTTAATATATTTCTTTATTTTATAAATATATATTTTATATATATTTAAATACATGTATAGTATATATTTAATATATTATTAAAAAAACTTTACCTGTATCTCAAGAAAAACACATAGTTGTTAAAGGCACAATAAAGTAAGCTTTTTGGATTAAAATATCCAAAAACCACTAGAACAATGTCATATAGTTTGTTGACTTATGTACTTACCCAAATGTTTCCAAAAATGTTTAAATCCAAAGAAATAAGACATTTTATCCAGGACACGCACCGTGTCCATGCGTCGCCTATCAAAGATATCATACCCGCGTTACTCTCAATTTTATTTTGTAGAAACCATGGAAACACCAAAGATGCTTTAATATATTATGCATTTTATTAGACACGTGAGCAACTGTTTTGGATAAACAAATCATTGTTATATAGCTCAACACAATTAGTCTTATTGTTTAAATCTTGCTTTCATGATTTACTGCGAGTACCATGCCTAATATCAATCTAGCTTACTGTAGTGTGCAACAAGTGTCTCATATAACATAACTTTTAAGACATTCAAATAATGTATCTAATATGATAACACACGCTGCGTACGCATGACCGCTTTTTTCTTTGGTCATGTCTTATGTCTCCTTGAGCACCAAGTGAGCATGGAACACTCACTATTCCTCACATACTGTACATATTATTTTTATTTTCATTTGACCCATTTTGACCCTGATCTCTAAAATCATTAATTACACAATAGGCACTCATGCTTACCATTATATCTTATGGAGACAGAGCAAGAAGAGCGAGTGTGTGTGAGAGAGAGAGAGAGAGAGAGAGAGAGAGAGAGAGAGAGAGAGAGAGAGAGAGAGAGAGAGAGAGAGAGAGAGAGAGAGAGAGAGAGAGAGAGAGAGAGAGAGAGAGAGAGAGAGAGAGAGAGAGAGAGAGAGAGAGAGAGAACGAGCTGGCTGTAAGGGGCTGAATCAGGTAAAGGGACTGATTGCCTTTATGATAGAGCTGAGAGCTGCACAACTCACCCTCTCGTTATCCATCTTTGATAATGAAAATCAAGCTATCAGACGAAATTTTGCCTTAGATTAAATAGCAGGCTTCGGCCCTCTAATTGCACTTTGTAAGGTGCAATTACAACATGATTTGTGATTAAAACACAAAGAAAAAGGTAAGATTCATCAGACAAAGCTGATGCAGTGGCTCACATGCCTCTACAAGGGTACAGCAATGCTTTTCGAAGACTGAAAGATTGAAATGTTCATTACACGTGATACATGCATAACGATCTCCATTTCAATGGAATAAAAACCTTGTTGGTGTAATTAAAATTGTTGATTGAGAAACCCTACACAGAACAACTATGATGTTTGAGAGCAAGGAATTTCCAACACTACAATAGTGACAGAAATGTTATTTAGATATATGTGTTTCAATGCTGTGATATGATATATACTCCAGTTACTTTCCACCTGAAGAAACATTCATTGCTGCCATATTCATGATCTGTGATGTGTGATATGTGATATTTATACTTCTTTAAATATATGCACTGCTGGCCTGGTGGACTCTCTTAACACACTTTTTACACTCTCACTATTTAATTTGCTCATACATGCATCACAGGAGAATTCTGTCATTTTTCTGAAACGGCATTTCCACTACAGCGTGATTTCCACCATACACATTCTGTTATGGATAACATTTTTTATTTTATTTTATTTATATAATAAAATTACTGAACTTGTCTTGCTAAGGCTAATTTGGGTAAAATGTATCCTACAAAAAAAAAAAAAAACCTGTGTTAATATGATGGAATTTGCTGTATTGATTTGTCACAGATGTTTTTTGTGCCGCATTTTAAATGCACTGCAATGTATTGTGTTGTATTGTGGAAGTGTCTGTAAACTTAACAGAAAACATTTTATTTATCCTTTTTTTTTAAACATCCTGGCATAAAATTATCAGTACCTTTTCAATTTTTCTTTACAATTGAAATACATTTTATAAATAATATTCAATTAAAAAAAGTGATACTAAAGTTAAGTGGGGGGGGGGGGGGATTACTGGCAAAATTATTTTAATAAAATAAATAAATTATAACAATAATAACAGTTGTAAAATGTAATAATTTATTTATTATTATGAGTTTTCTTATTTTAAGGTTAAAGGTTGGGGTAAAAAATTTTTTTTATATATTATTTATATATACATATATATATATATATATATATATATATATATATATATATATATATATATATATATATATATATATATATATATATACACACAAATACACACACTCACCTAAAGGATTATTAGGAACACCATACTAATACTGTGTTTGACCCCCTTTCGCCTTCAGAACTGTCTTAATTCTACGTGGCATTGATTCAACAAGGTGCTGAAAGCATTCTTTAGAAATGTTGGCCCATATTGATAGGATAGCATCTTGCAGTTGATGGAGATTTTTGGGATGCACATCCAGGCCACGAAGCTCCCGTTCCACCACATCCCAAAGATGCTCTATTGGGTTGAGATCTGGTGACTGTGGGGGCCATTTTAGTACAGTGGACTCATTGTCATGTTCAAGAAACCAATTTGAAATGATTCGAGCTTTGTGACATGGTGCATTATCCTGCTGGAAGTAGCCATTAGAGGACGGGTACATGGTGGTCACAAAGGGCCACCAAACAATGCTCAGGTAGGCCTTGGCATTTAAACAATGCTCAATTGGCACTAATGGGCCTAAAGTGTGCCAAGAAAACATCCCCCACACCATGAGATGAGTGGTACCCGGTGGGGTCTTCTGCTGTTGTAGCCCATCCGCCTCAAGGTTGTGCGTGTTGTGGCTTCACAAATGCTTTGCTGCATACCTCGGTTGGAACAAGTGGTTATTTCAGTCAAAGTTGCTCTTCTATCAACTTGAATCAGTCGGCTCATTCTCCTCTGACCTCTAGCATCAACAAGGCATTTTTGCCCACAGGACTGCCGCATACTGGATGTTTTTTCCCTTTTCACACCATTCTTAGTAAACTCTAGAAATGGTTGTGCGTGTTACTCCCAGTAGCTGAGCAGATTGTGAAATACTGTGAAATAGAAATTGGGCCCGTCTGGCACCACAACCATGCCAAGCTCAAAAATTGCTTAAATCACCTTTCTTTCCCATTCTGACATTCAGTTTGGAGTTCAGGAGATTGTCTTGACCAGGACCACACCCCTAAATGCATTGAAGCAACTGCCATGTGATTGGTTGATTAGATTATTGCATTAATGAGAAATTGAACAGGTGTTCATAATAATCCTTTAGGTGAGTGTATATATATATATATATATATATATATATATATATATATATATATATATATATATATATATATATATATATATATATATATATATATATATATATATATATATATGCATAAAAAGGAATTTGAATTGGAGGCATGGTAAAAAGTGTGACCTTAATATACCGAAAGGTTTACCTTTTAAATAAAACAATAATGTGCCTGTAGTTGAAGCAGCACTCTATGCTATCCTGTCTTAATGCCAAATCAGATTAATGCTAAAGATCACAATCCACCTTACTTACCTACACATGCACCTACATTTATGCGCGATCACATTACGCTAACTAGAGTAATGTGTTTACTTGGGTATTCCTTCCAAAATTGCATTAAAATCACATTATTGATGTGCATGCGTACAGCCGGGTGATGTCATATCTCTTCTCTCTTAATGCAAATGCACATTTAAATGCATGAATCACTTTAAAGCATAATGCGCAGATGTTTCTAATGCAAACTAAATTTCTACTTTACATAAGTGTATTGGAGAGGGTGGAGATAAAAAAAGGGAAAAGCACTGCAAGGCCTTCCACCAGATTGCCGCCCATCACTGTCTGTCAGCGCTGGCATAGAGAGGGATTATCACACCCAGATTACAGTGCAGTGAGTGGGAGTTTATTTAAAAAAAGGAACTGGAGGCTGTAATCTCTCCCTGCCGCACAAATGCCCTAATAGGCATGTGTTGCGCTCTCTGTCAAACAACTGTTGGGTAAACAAAGAACAGCAGATTGAGGGGGAAGCGAGGGAACGAACAAGCCACCGCTACACGACAACACACAACCGCGCATGCACACGACGCCTCAGCGCTTCGCGGGGACGTTTCTGAGTCACATCAGTGAGAGCGATGGCTGGAGAGGAGGAGAGAAGGAGAGGAAGAAAGAGCGCTTTTGTGTTTACATGGGCCTGGAGTGTGGAGATAAGATGGCTATCCCGCAACACGTGTTGCCGAGACAATGCGATGCCCCTTCGTCATTGTTGCCGCTTGAAACTTTGAGAGAGAGCAGGCGGTGATTGAGAGCTTATAGCAGACAGAGTTGCCATTTCCAAGAGGTTTAATGCACTATATCGGCATAGAATTGAACCGCACATTAAAGAACAGCCAGGGTGCACTGCCAAGATATTTCCGGATTAGGTTTCATATTAAAAAGAGCTTTCTCTGCTCAAAACAGGCACTGTGCTTTACTCCTCAGCATTAGTTTAAAGCTGACACAATCTCACAAAAATAGCAACATTTCAGAGAAAAAGAAATATGTCTGATTTAATAGCACTTCAACAATATTAAACATGCAATTGTTGGCGGCGGAGAGCGGCAGAAGAGCACAGCGAGAGACTAAAGGCAGTCATTGGTTTTATAGCACAGGCTCTATGAAAAATATGGTGCAATAACTGTCCAAAATCCCACACGGAAAGATTCTTAATTTTGTCTGAGGTAAAATGGATGCTTCCATGAGAGCCATAATAACAGAGATGGAATTTTGGTGTATTTATTAGGGCTCAAAGAGTTAGTTCAGACAAAAATGAAAATTCTGTTCATCATTTAGTCACCCTCATGTCGTTCCAAACCCGTAGACTAAGATTTTTTTAATGAAATTGGAGAAATGTATGTCCCTCCACTAACAGTCCACTGAACTACTACATTTTGACGCTTCAAAAAGTTCAGAAAGAGATCGTAAAACTAATCCATATGAATTGAGTGGTTTAGTCCAGAGACACTATCGATTTATAAACGATTAACAGATTTAATTTAGGCTTTTATTCACATATAATGAACAATGACCAATAATGGCTGACAATGGAATAGGTATAGGTATACGTTTTTTTCTTACATGCTGTCAATCCCAGTGCCGACATATTTTGACAAATAATCAGATGAAATGGGCTTTGATACAGTTTTCTCCATTCTGTTAGTAATGTAATGCCCGTTTATGCTTACTCTGTTAGGCAGGTGTGTATTATGGATCCAGGTTCACAGGAGAGGACGGGATTGGATTTCTAATAAAGCTAATGGTGGCCTGGCGGCAGAATGACGGCCAGGTCTCTTCCTGGAATCTGCTGGGGGCCTGCTGCTGTATTTTAATGCCCAGATGAATTTGTTTCCCCCTGTCAGTTGTTTAGAAAACATCAGATAAATCAGGCCTGAAGATTGGTCCCCAGACCTGTGCAGAATCCCGATAGAGCACGTTAACCACAAGCCAGAGGCCGGGCCAATTTTAGACACATCTCGAATTTTAATACAACCTAGGCTGATTCTCCTGACAGAGCAGTTCTCTATGCTTGGGATATATTAAACCTGATTGGTCAGCTGTCAGGATTGTCACTACCTTGATTACATTGCGGAGATGTAATGTTGGGTAACTGTGATGCCTTCCAGCTGACTATTGAGGGAAATATATCGAATATACAGAGATTTCAGAGCATTAGGTGATGGTGGAGTGACATTTACATAAAGTGAAAACAAACAGTGAAAAGGTAAATCAAGCAAGCTGAAGTTAATATCATAGGTTCTACATCTCCGGATAAATCTGATATTTGGCTCTTTTTTTCAGAGGCCTTCGGGTTATTAATCTTTTTTTTTTTTTTTTTTACAAGGATTCTGAAAAAGATATTGATGCTTCAAGGAGATACTTCACCCAAAAATGAAAATTCTGTCATCATTTACTCATATTTTTCCAAACTTGTATGACTTACGACTTAAATATTGAGACTGCACTGGTCGTTTTTCCATCCAATTACAAATAATGACTACTGGAGATTTCAAGCTTCAAAAAAGCAAATTAAAAAATGGAGGCCTATGTCCCCTATGGCCTATATAAAATCAATTGCAATTTATTTATTTGGGGATTGGAGCTAAATAAATATATATGATGGTTATTTAAAAAATGATGGTTATTTAGCATTTTTCTATTTTTGCATCTCCAGTCCTCATTTACTTAAAAAAAAAATCAACCAACTATACATTTCTTTTCATGGAAGTCATACAAGTTTGGAACAACACAAGGCAAGTAAATTATGACGGATTTATTTAATTTTTGGGTGAACTATCCCTTCTAGGGGTCGACGGGACCTTCAAGACTAAACTTGTTTCTGGATCCTCTCTGACTATGCCAATGTGCCAGATTCCTTGAAAGGTGTTAATTTACGTCTTGTCAAATTAGCCCTCTCACTTCAACAACAATTCTTAAGGGCCGATAGGGATGAATTGACACTGAGATTGTGTACAGTCCAACAATTTCAGACAATGTGTATTTACGCCCTTGATTCTCTGGACAAAAATGCCCCTCGTCCCTCCAGCGATTGTTCTGCACCAAGTCACAGAGACACCATTAACTCAATCCATGACCTGTCTCTCAGGGTTAGTCCATCCTCTCAAAGCTTATCAGAAAACCCCACCTCTACTCGAAAAACACTGAGGGTAAAGGCCTGCACAAATCACAAACTTCTATATAAACTCAGTTATGGCCATAGGCTAGCGATCAAGGTCTATGGACGCAACTCTAACTGTTGAGCCAAGATATCAGAGAACATTGTGTTGAGACATATAGTTTACAAGTGGCTAGCTGATATTAAAATGGAAAAGCCACACAAGGAAAACCGAAGCTAAGTGTGTCTAATCAAGATGAATGAATCTGTTCCACAAAGCCTCCCAGCGGATGCGGCTGTACCAGCGCCCTCCATACTTCACTCATTAATTACCGTGAATTAATGGTTTTATCCAAACCAAGTAAATAAAAGATTGTCACCCGGCCACAAATCGAGTGCAGCTTTTATTAAATACTGTGAAAATGTCAGCCGGTTAGAGCCAAATTAAAGAGACAAACAGATCAAACTGCATTGCAATCAAAAATAATCTTCATGTTACAAGATTAAATTAACCACTGCATGTTCTACAGAGGCTCAACATGCATTGTTCCGCTCCAACATAATTCCTAGATGCCAATCCTTTGTAACCAGAGCCTGCAAGCACTTTTTAACCCTCTGCTCCAGACTGTTGGATGTGGTTACCAACAGACAGCTCTGTAGTAAGCATCCTATTTTAGACTGAGAGATTAGACCTTTGCTAACGGAAATTCACACGCAACCAACCCTTCTCTTGAAATGCTATTGCAACCTGCATTTATGAAAGCACTGGTGAAGCTGTGTTAACTAGACAAGGACACTTTACCTAGTGGACTCAATTTCCTTTGTCAATATTAGCACAAACAGTGTGAAACATGCCAACACAGAAGCTACATTCTCTTCCTTTTGGTGCCAGCACAGTCATTCCATCTGTGTCATATTAGTGCTATAAATCATTCTTTTCAATCCTCATTTGTATGTCTTGGCTCAAGGTTATGAATTTCTGAAAGAATAATGTTCGTTAATTACAGTTTTGAGTGACAGCTGAAGAATTCCTTCATTCCAGCATGTTTACCGAATCGGTCGACTCTCCATGGAGAGAAATGAAAATGAGCTCAAACAAAACCAAAGTCAATTTGAAGTTGCCCCAGCAGTTTGAATTAATTTGCTAATTCGTCATACGCAAGGCAAACTGTTAACGCACAGTTCAAACTAGGCATTTTGCAAATGACATGAAGAATTCATTAGGTGTTTTGTAAGTCATTGTGACCGTTCATTGAAGTCAATAACACGGTGACTTCTATTTTCAAGTTTACAGCAGCAGGCTCTTTTCTTGAGTTGTTACATCATCTTAATTGTTTTATATTAGTTAGTGACTCTCATTCACTAATGATTATGTACAACTGGCGTATTTGTGTGCACAGAAAATGCTCTTGAATAAGATTCACACTAGATTCAAAACAGGGGCCCGTTCTTCGTACCTCGCTTAATACATCTGAGATGATTTGACAGATCCCAGATCTTTTAATCTTGATAACTGATGTCTGGCTAATTTGGTTCTTCAAACGAATTTGCGGATTGGATTTAAATATCTGGATTAAATTATCTAAGATCACTGCGCGTTCTTGTTTTCCCTGAAGAGGGCAGATGCATCGATACTCGAAACCATGATCAGCAATGCAGCGATTGGCTGGCGTCAAGACAGCAATGTAATGACATCATATAATTAAAAAAGCCACCTGGCAAAAAACTTGGCAAATTACACAAAAAAAACCCACGAATATCTGGACCTTTATAAGGAAACAGCCAAACGACCAAACCAACATAAAAGTTATAATAAATCAATGATACATTTTTTGTTGTTGTTTTTTTTTTTTTTACATGATTACCAATTATTTATATTCACGATTTTATACAGTATTTGTACACCCTTTACATTTTTATTTCAATGTTGTAATTCAATTTTTAATTCAATTTGAAGCAGATTTGTAACGTGACAGTATTAAAGTTTCTTAAGGGTCAAGATCAAATTCTCTGCATCTCCTGCGCTGCATCAAGCCATCCCATAATATCCGTCATCACTTAAATTAATGCACGGCTCAGATTAACTGTACAACATGTGTGCAAACCTCCAATAAAATTATAAAGTAATTATTCCATCACAAATAAATCGCTCAATCAAGTGGCTGTGTCTATAGTATTATACACAACATTATAATATTATATTCATTCTCATATACATATACAATTTAAAATGTGTATATTATTATTATTTAAAATGATTATTATTACCCCTGGTTCAGTAATGAACTCTTGTAATAAAGTAGCAGTGGCTGGGACAGATTTTAAGTATCACCTCAAGATGCAATCGAATCCTGTTTACATGAAATAAGCCTGCTCGCGAGCAGGTTTAAGCTTACGGACCTGTTGCTATGACAGCAAGTCCAGGATGAGCGTCGAAGAACCAAACAATCCAAGATGATGCCAAATCGTCAACAAACAAATCCAGCTAACTGAGTTAGCGAGGTACGAAGAACGGGCCCCAGGTGTGTATGTGTCACAGGTTGACTCAGTATTTTGTTTTTTAGCAGAGACATTTGGGCCTTACTGTGTGCAGTGTCATGTGTGATGGTGTTTACTGTGTGCATTAATATATTGGCACTCTGAATTGTAGTGGTTATTTACTGTGCATGTGCATCAAATTTGTAGTGGGTTTTTGTTATTTCTTAATCTGCCCTGCTTGACTCTTTATAGACACACATTCATGGACAAACCTGGCAACCCACTTCCTGTTTTACTAATATGCCCATATTTGGACTGTGCTTCCTCCCTACTAATGTGACTTAATTAATTCATTAGAACTTGTCACCATGCTCCACCTTTCTGCCCATATTTGGATGACACTTCCTGTGGTTTTGAGTAACTTTATTATTGCCTCTGCATTGCCACTGATAATGGCAATTAGTGACTAATTCTCTAACAGCTGGCCATGCCTAGTTTGAAGGAGATAAAAACTGGCTCTTTGGTTCAGAGAGGGGTCTTGCTTGGTGGCTGCTGGTCTGCTGCCATTTTGTGTCCCATGCACTTCCCTGCTCTGCACATGAAGCCCAAGTTCCCAGGCATCTCTGTTTGACCACCGGTATCCTGCAGCTGGATTTTCATTTACTGTGGTGTTGGTGTCCATTGTGGTCGTTTGCTTTTAGCCTCCGCAATACCTATCTTATGGTTCCAGTGGCTGGCATTGTCCCGAAGACTGTGGCTATCCTCGAACCTCCCTTAACGCTCTCTAATGCTGCCTGAAGGGCCGTAATTTTATCGTACTACAGTGTAAGTGTGACCGGCTATCTGTGGTGTTGGTGGTCGTTCTTGGTGCTCTCTTCTAGCCTCTGGATTATCCATCTTGAGCTCCTGGACCCAGTGTTGCTGTGAAGACTGCCTTGGTTACACCGGAATCCCCCTCAGCGTTTGCTGCCGAGAGTACCGTAACTTTCTCCTGTGTGTCGGACGATTGACGTGACCTTCTGGACGTGTCCGCTTGACTTTTTGGGGGGAGGACGGCTGGAGCGAACTGTTGTGAAGCCACCGAACCGTAACCTCTTTCCAAACGGCTTCAGAGACATAATTTTAGTGAACTTTCCCCTACGTAACACTATTTCTAGTTAGTGCTTGCTGTCCCAATAAAGACTATTTGTTGTATCCACACATTGACTGTCTGTTTTGTTTCTGTGGCTGGGACCTGACTTGTATGTAATGCTGGTCACTAGGTGACATGCACATAAACGTGTTGAATCTGGATTATTCTAAATGAGCATAATACACTAGCAAACCATCTCCATTTAAGGGCTATCCACAAAATGTATCCACCATTCTCTTAAAAAGCATCTCTAAAGATGACATTGCTCCAGGGGAATCAATAAAAAAAAAACTTGCACAGAAAAGAGATTATGCTGGCAAAGAGAATATGACAGAGCTTGTAATAAAACAAGAATCAACATTGTTTTGGCTTTTCGGAGATGGCAAGAACTTGAAGTGTTGTAAAGGTGACGCAGAGATGGTGTTTGTATTATTTGACAGGTGAGTTAGGTATTTTATTGAACAGATAAATTACCATATGTAGCTTTCTAACAGAGATCATTGTAAAGCATTACCTATTGTGAAGGGTCATTTAATTATGGTTATAGCACAGTGTTGGAATTTATTTTCAAGGAAGTAGTGTATGGGTTTAGCTACAGTAACATCTGCAGCTAGCCAGCTTGATATTCTTTCCATCTAAACTGGTTATATCTCTTAAGCCAAGTAGTGAATGTTTTATGAGCAGTAGGATAATCATATTCATCCACACAGTCATACAGAGACAAAGCACAACCAAAACAATGTTCTTCCGCAAAATGCTTAAGTTTGGGTTTTTTTTAAACCGCTAGAGGACCACAAATTACATATTGTACATGTGTGTTTTGTAAATTAAGATACATGTATATTAATAAATACATTTTAATGAAAAAAAAAAAAACAATAAAATGTAAAAAATGTATGTACTGATTTTACGTACATACCCACAATTAATGACAGACAGGCAAATACTAAACATTAAAAGCAGACTGCATATCCCATGTGCCAACTTGAGATATTAATACCAATGGCTCATAGAGGTCACCTTTATTTGAGCAGTGTGAGAAATATAGACTTATTGAGAAGGGCTGGGCGGAAGATTAGAGTATTGATTTTGCACGGCAAAAATCGGGGTGAGTGAGACCTGTGAAAGGGAGCGTGTTTGAGAATGCAGCTTTTAAGGGTGTGATACATATGACACGTTTTCCTCTTGAGTGAATATGACAGGGAACAATAGCCCAGTATCTGCCATGAGGAAAAGTTGAAGTAAATACCCTCACCTCCATATCTGTATGTGAAACACACAAGGATGACCCTTTCCTTTAACCCAATGGTTGATTTTCACAGTTTAAAAGAAAAATAACCAAATAGTTCAAAAAAAATTGCAAATATATACTGAGGGTATCATCAGGAGGATCATGTGAGCTCCAATGTCTTCCCATTGACAGTCATACAATTATTAATTTGCATAAAGATGAACTCAGCTTAACTTTTATCCATCGTTAACAATCCATATTGCTCATGCCACCACAAGAAAAATGGCAACTCTCATTAAAAATGACTTCTGGTTGTATTGTCACTGCAATTCACTTTAAGTGTGAAAAACCCTTCGCCTGCATTTGCATAATTATTTTAGTGTATTAAGCACTAAAAGTAGGCAGAAAATGTGTGCAAACAAAAGGCACTATCGAGAGAAGTGAGTCAGTTGAAGTGAATTCTCCTTGGTGTACAGTAATGTTTATCAGTGGAAGATAGCTCGAAATATAGACAAAAATGTATTGTTTTTAATGGACCAAAAAGGTAAGTCAAATAAATGACACTAGCATAGCGCTACGAGATTGATGTGCCTGGGGTTTCCAAAAATTCTCTAGAAAGTAAGGAAAGTATAGGCTATATTTAGGTGTGAAACTTCTTGTAGGAAGTCAGTTAAGTCTCAACGTTATTTTGTCCTAGTAACTGTATTAATTACTGTAAAATGAATGCCCTAAAAAAACATATTTAGAATTTAATTTATGTATGCATATTCAACATAAGAACTGAGCAGAATAGCGAGCAAAAGTGTCTGTACTGGTGAGTGTACCGTCCCACTTATATCACTGAGTGAAGGGAAAAGCTTACAAAATGCAAATAGGCATGGGCTGAATTGACAAGCAAATGCAGAATTAGGGCTTTGCCTCTGAGAAGAAATAAAATCAGTTGACATAAGCTAAAACAAAAAATACCAATCAAAGTCTGGACGCAGTTGATCCCCATCTATCTATCTATCTATCTATCTATCTATCTATCTATCTATCTATCTATCTATCTATCTATCTATCTATCTATCTATCTATCTATCTATCTATCTATCTATCTATCTATCTATCTATCTATTTATCTATCTATCTATCTAACATCTGTCCATATACTTCCGTAATTTGCATAGTGCAGTTTTAAAAGTTGAAATTAGGAACATCATGGCTATTTAAAAGTCCCATATTTCACACTCCCACTTGGAGTCCTAAGAGACTAATAAATAATACATGCCCACAAAACACGTGTGTCCTGTCCAAATGTACTCAGCACCAGGTGACACAGCGTTCACAGGAAAACCCCTGCAGTTTGGCCCTGCTCCTCATGTCAAATAAAGAGGGGACAACAACAATGTACCACCCCTCATCTTGCCCTCTCCACCCTCCTTACTATCCCGCGCCAGCCAGCCTTTGTGCCAGGCCCCTGATGCCCACGGCAGATGGCGGAGTGGGCGGCAGGTACTAGCCTCCTGGCACTGCAAACATCTGTTATCATTACCAAATGCTAATTGCCATCAATCAAGACAGCACCCAAGTGCATTTATATGCAAGGTTCATAAGCGGAGGTGTGTGCGGGAAGTGGGGAGGTAGACATAAAAAGTGATGTCTAAATTTCCCTCGGAGCGATGGCAGGGGAGAACACTGTGATAAGAAGAAGCTGAAGGTATTATTGAGGGTGGCAGGGTTCTCCCCTTGTTAATGTGTAGCCTATGAGCTGAGCTGTACCGTTCTCCCCATCAATAATGTGGCCAGTGGTGCTCCAACATCTTCCCATGTGTGGCTTCAATCAACGAGGTGAAGATCAGGAGATGCAAAGCATGGTGTGAGTCTAAGCTACTGTCCCTATGAATAATACAAGGGCACAATCTGCAGTTTGATTCTGCACTCAAGTTTGGAAAACCACTTTTTGGTCTGCACCAAAAGTCTAGAGCCTGACCAATGATCTTAAGGGTCCTATAATACACCCGGCGCAATGCGACGCAAGGTTTTTTTTGCTAGTTAACAAAAATATGACTTCAGCCAAATGTTAAATTGTCTCACATGCTCTGATGTATTGAATATGTAATGCATGTATTGTTTTGTTGGTGTTATGCACCATAATGACAAATTTAGTACACTGATTACAGAATTGAATAATCATATTCTATACCATTTATATATATATAGGGTGAATTCAGGTTGATCCATTGAGATGACTGGGGAAAAGTGTCCCAATAACCCATAGTTGTTATTTCTATGACCAAGTTTTATTTAAAAATAATTTTTCATGTTTAATTGATTTTGTCGCATAATTTGAAAATGTATAACACATATTTAACATAAAATATCAATATGTTATATAATTAGTGGTGGGCATAGATACTTTGTTTTTAAATCTAGATTAAAATGGCTCATTTGAATTCTGCCAAAAGCATTCAGAATATGTGTGCTCGTAAGTGATCGTTTGTCTTTTTGTAGTTTGAATAATAAATAACTTCTGTCCCTTTAAGACCTGACACACACATATCCAAACACTTTTCCTGTGAGCTGGGGCTGTTCTTCGTACCTCGCTAACTCAGTTAGCCGGATTTGATTGTTGACGATTTGGCATGATCTAGATAGAATACATATTAAATAAAAATAAAAAAATAACAGGCAGCATACCAACGTTCAACCCCCCCAATGTTCAAACCAAATCTACGCCCTTGTCGATACTATAGAAAAGGAGTATCGTATCGTTTCAGATATTTCAGTATCGATACATATAGAAATATCAATATTTTTGACAACACTGTTCAGAGTGCATTAACTAATGTATTAATAAATGTTGAAATTAACATTAAGTTGAATAAATGCTGTAGAAATATTGTTCATTCTTAGGTCATGATAACTAAAATAGTTAACTAATGTTATCAAATGAAACCTTACTGTAAAGTGTTACCATTTTTCCAATCTATCTATTTATAAATTTTGGAGTATCATTAGTAATTCCAAAACAATCAAACTTATTGTATGTATTGAATCATGAGACAAATTCTGATTTAAAATGCATTGCATTCATAATGTAAATAACTGTAATCCAGTCAAATATTTACAACCCTATAAATTATATAAAAAGTTTTAAGTGAAATTAAAATATAATAAATGTGTAACTCTGTACATCAATAAACATGCACAGCTTCCATGTCAGCTGCAAAATAAGCATAATAAAGTATGAGAATACATTAACAGTTTTTCTATCCTTGGCCTGAAAAAGGTTGAAGACCCGAAGCTCTAGAGTAGAATCTCCCTCGCATTTTCTACACCATTGAGACATGGAAGTGAGCCGGTATAGCCGGACCTCAGCTTTTCTGTGTCCTGAGACTGCTGTGTGCAGATCAGCGGGTGGGTGTTCGCTGGCACTATCGGCCCAGGCACGGTGTGAGGGCCCGGACCCCTTGAGGGAGATGGTGGGCTGACTAAGCAGCGCTCTCTTGGATCCATCGTCCTGAGCCGGTGCCACGATGCCACCTGCTCCAAACAGAAGCACTGCGGCCGCCGTCTGCTCTCACAGTCCATTCGCAGCCACCCATATGGCTCGAGCCTCAGGGGATCTCGATACCAACGGGGTGGAGGGTGAGGTGGTTCATTTATCCACACATCACAAATTTAGAAAATCACATACATGTGATTACACGCTTCATTGTCTTATATACATATTTTATTGTAGTTAGTACAAATTGTAACGTAAACTTAGAATTTACACAAAGCTTCGACTGACTGATAATGTGCATTTTTTGCTGTTGTTGTAATTATTGTCTTTGTTGTACAGGCTATCGTTCGCCACAGCTGGCCTGTGTCATTGGCACATCTGTGTCCACTTAAATTGCTCTCTGACGGCTCGCTAAATAAGTGTCGGGCCACACAGTGCCCATTTTGCTCAGAAATTCATGCGACGACCACCGCCATAAACATGTAAGCTAATAAACATGGGCTCTATAGCTGTAAAAAGCCACATTAAAGCCTGCAAACGGCCCTCTTGACTGAACATCTGTTAAGTGACATGAAACAACCTGATCCTGAAAAACACAACAGGGACTGCATAAACTTACAATGGCATAATTTCTCTCCGTTAGATTCTCCCACAGAAAATTAAACAACCTCACTCCATTGCACAGCAGCATTAAGAAACCAGCTTGGAGCCAAGTTCACCAAAAGTATCAATTAGTGAAAACCAATGACACCCAATAGTAGTGCATTTTAACTGATTTTGTTGCAGGTTCGACATTTTACATTGGACGTCAAGTGACCCAACACAGTACCAAAATGTAAACAATAAGTAATTTATTAGTATGACACTTTACAGTAAGGTTTATTACCTGAACACGGTAACACTTTACAATGACATAAACTAACAAGCAATTTTTTACAGCATTTATTAACCTTTGTTAATGTTCATGTTAGTACACAGTAGCAGATAGAACTTTTGATCTTATAAATGTATTAGTAAATATTGAGATTAACACTAGCTAATATTAATAAAGGCTGTAGAAGTATGAATCATTCTTAGCTAATGTTAACAAATGAAACCTTATATTGTAAAGTATTGCCTAGTGCAATAGTAATACATAAAATAAAGTGTAGCCATACTGTTATTTTTCAGCATGTATTTAATCCAGGTTAATATTAATTTTCCATATATACTAATATATATATATTTTTACATTTAAAGTTAATTACCACTTGTTTTATGCATAAACATGAACAATAGTATATTTGTAGACTTTTTATCTAAGTCAGATATCTTTATCAATTCTGACTTTTTCCCCCTCAGAATTGCAAGACACATTTTTTTAATTCTGAGATATAAAGTCGCAATTCTGATAAATAAAGATAGAATAATGATATAAACAATTTCAACTTTTTACTCGCAGCTGCGAGTTTACATTTTGCAATTATGATTTCACAACTCGCAATTGTTTATCTCACGATTCTGAGGGGAAAAAAGGATTGAGATAGAAACACGCAAGACTTTTTTCTCTCAATTGTGAGTTTAAATCCTATGATTCTGAATTTTCTCAGAATTGTGACATATAAGCTCGCAATTATGTAATAATTTCACTTTTGGGCCCAAACAAGGGACGCCAATTATGTAGTGATTTTACCTTCGTCCATCCAAGGACGTTAAGTAAGGTAGTGATTGGTACTCACGTCACCGCAGACGTTGAGATTTTTGCATCACACGTCACTTAAGGTGTGGTTATGAGTACATCAGATGACCACCTTCCCCCTCTCTTAGTTTGGGACACTAATCAAGGTCTTTTACCTTGGCTCTATGAGAACGCTCCAAACGGGAGGCGGTTCAATCATTTTAGATTGAATGTAAAGTGGGGAGAGTTGGTCAGCTGATTTATCTGAAAGATTGGTGAGATTTCTAACTTGTAGAGCCTTTTCTGTATTATCAGCACAAGTAAGACACAATTGTAATAAAATAGATTTTATTAACAAAAGATAAACAAGAATAACTAACACCACTACTAAATGAATACAATGAATGATAAAAGAATAAAGTGCATAAGATATATAAAATACATGTGATTAAGTTGAGTGTGGCTATGGAAGAGTTGCGTTATCTTATGGAAAGATAAACTGTTGTTTCTCTGAAACTAAGGTGAAGAACCTTATTATGCATCAAACAAATAACGAAAGATTATTTGTTATTAACTAGCATCAGTTAAATTACCTCTAATGTAAATTAGGAAATCATATACTGATATATACAACAATGCCAAGGTTTCTGGAAAGAGGTTTGGTTAAGTGATATTTACGTTCCATTTGGTTGAGTAAGCAGTCCGATGGAGGTGACTTCTTCCACTGGTTGTGCTGGGTGACAATGCAGTGGGAAAGGAGCAGGAATCCGTTTCAACAGTCTTGAACACGAAGATCTGTGGGATGCTGATCTCCTGGAGCACCAAAGGGTCCTAAAATCTGGAACACGCAGATGAGGCCCTGAAGTAGGTGCAGAAGGTACTTAATCTGGAACACGCAGACGAAGGAACCTCGAAGTGAAGGTTTGCTCTCCTGAGCTTAACCTTGTTGCAAATGTCTCTGTGTTTCCTGACTCTGTGGGTCAGACACTCAGGACTTGGTCAATCCGCTTCGGTCTCTCTGGCATGGAGACTCGGGACATGCTGTAGTCTCGCTGGACTAAAACTCTGAACGTAGTGGTTGTTAATGTCTCTTTCCTCACAGGCTGGAGGCTCAGAACGTAGTCATATCTGTTGCTGCCTCACAAGCTGTAGATTAAGATCCTTGGATCTTTTGTTGTCTCTCTGGATGAACCAGAGGCTCAGAACTTGGTTGCTCTGTCACAGTCTTATCCTCGCGGGACAGACTTAGAACTTGGTGAACTGTTACAGTCTCATCCTTGCTGGGGAGACTCAGAACTTGGCGAACTGTTTGTCTCTCTCAAGGAGAAACTCAGTACATTACGGTGTATCTGTTATGTCTCTCTTGAAGGGAGTTGTGTCTGTTGAAAGGGTACCTTTATCCTTTTCCGAATAGGAGGAGATTGCAATTTGGCGCTTCTCTATTCCAGTGTTGCGATTGGCTGCTGGCATCAGAGGGGGCTCACCGTGTGGAACTCATTTGCATACTGTACACAGTCTTTAAAGTGTCTTATAAGTTTACCAATGCATTTCTCACTTTCCAAACCACCATCAGAATACCCTTGGCAATATTCTAAACAAATAGAAACCAAACATAATGGAAAAAGATTGAACTGTTCATTCATTTATTTGTTCAGCTGACTCTGTGTAAGATGTTGGATTACAAATAGCTGTCACTGAGAATACTTATTTCTCTGAATAAGTATGAAATGGATGTGTGTACTTTACATCAGTCTTAAGTTTTCCAAACATAGTTATGAATGGATTTGGATGTGGTCTTTCTTTCACCCACTACTGCTAAGGTCCTGTGGAATTTTTATGGCAGTCATAGACCAGGACACTAGGGATTTGGGTGAAGGGCAGAAACTGCATGTGGACCAATGAGATGTCTTGTCCTTCCTAGGCTTGGTACAAGAGGTGGTCTTTTTGGCCTCTAAGAGGTGTCTGGCTGTTGTCCAAGCATCTTTATCTGATGGCGTTAGACAGTTTGTTTGTGTCAGTCTACCAAGATCCAATCAAAATGTAGCAAACCTTTGTCCACTGTTATGGACAGAGAGGGGCCCGGCCATAAACTGGGCCCTGGAATGTGCTGTCCACTACAATGGTTTTTTTTTTTTTTTTATTCCGTGGCGTTAACAAGCTTCCATAACAACAGGACTAAATTAATTGACTAATATTAACAAATTAAACCTTATTAAACAGTGTTAGCCCTTATTTGCTTTTAATAATATTAATATTTTCAGATACTTAGTTAGTTAGTTAGTTAGTCACAACCCACCGGTTACTATTGGTTGGAATCCTGCAAAGACATTCACACGCATTTTATTTTACATCTGTGACTTTGCATATGCATGCACAAAAAAATAACATTGTTATGATATGCTTTGATGTATTTTCTGCCACACAACATGCACACTTTGACAGTTAAACCACTGACCTAATTTCCAATAGTAGCCCCCTAGAAACATGAGCGAGTGAACATGAATAAAGTTGTGAGATTGCAGATTAAAAATGCAACTTCAAAGCCTGTAGGTGCGATTTAATTTTTAATATGTTTACAGCCTACTGCCAAATGTTGCAGCTTTATTTTTTTATTTGTATCATTATTTTTAGGGAAGTGTGTGTTCATACATCCCTATTCCATTACATCTGGAAAGTTAATTTCAGAAGATACAATATAATACATTTGTTTGCGCAAACTGTGTATAGCACATACAGTATATTTAAAAAAACAAATCTTGTGATAAGGCCTGCAGATAACCTGAAAACATAGGGTAAAGTGACCACAGATTGTAGTCAAGACACACAGTGAGCTTAGAAACATAAGCTAGAGCTATTGGCTCTTTTTTCCCGAGAAGCAATCTCTATCAGAGGACAAATGTGGGCGAGGTATGCCAGTTCCTCAGCGCGGCTGTGCTAACAAAATCACCTTTATCCACATCGACAGGTGACAACGTCAGCAGTTGGGCTGCCAGTGGAACAGGCTGTGTCTGCAAGCCACGCTGTGCCAAAGAGTCCAGATCTACATGAAGGAATGTATGTCCAAAACGTGTGGAAACGTGTGTACATCTTCCACAGTTTCAAAGCATATTTATGCAAAATTGAAAGACTGCATGTATGTGTCAGCAACCATATGCCTGTTAGTAGCTATAAGAGTGTACGATAACACTTTTTTTTTACAGTGTCCTTGTTACATATGTTACATGTACTTACCATCGTAAGGTAACAGTAAATTATGCATAATTGCATCCTACTAAGGCCCAATCCCATTTCTACCCCTCACCCTTTCCCCTACCCTTTTGTTTTGCACATTGACATGAAGGGGTAGGGGTGTCTCAATTCTCTTTTGGCTGGGGTGGTGGGGGTAAGGGGAAGGGCCAGACAGCCCTTCAAACAAAGATTTTTCGGGACCACACTACGAACAAAGGGGTATGATGAGTTTCCCTGCATACACCGACTACCGTGGTGCTAGAATGCGTGTAGAGATGTTGCCACTCGGGATCGATCACTGTGCGTTGCCTGGATGCCAGTTTCTCCGTAGCTTGCTAAATGCACTATTTGAGTGACATGAACACAAATTAATAATACAGTTAAAATAAATATATGGTGTAGTAGTGGTGTCCCATTTCTATTTTCACCCCTATACCTTGCCACTCTGTTTCAAGGGGCAAGGGGAAGGGGTAGGTGAAGGGGTATAAAATAGAATTAAGATTGGGCCTAACTCTCAACCAAACCCTAATCCTATAGTAAGTACATAATTTATTTACAAGAAATAATTACACCGTAACAATGACACCTTAAAATAAAGAGTGCACTTTAAAGTCATCATGAAAACTATGTATTTTTTTAAATGCACAATACTAAAATGGCAACAGTGATAAGCCAATAACATAAACAGCCGATATTAAAATTCGGTAACACTTTAGAATAATGGTCATTAGTTAACTACATTAGTTAACATTAACTAATAATGAACTGCACTTATAAAGCGTTTATTAATCTTTGTTAATGTTAATTTCAACATTTACTAATGCATTATTCAAATCTTGTTAACATTAGTTAATGCACTGTGAACTAACATGGACAAACCATGAACAGCTGTATTTATATTAACTAACGTTAACAAAGATGAACAAATACAGTAACAAATGGACTGCTCATGGTTAGTTCATGTTAGTTAATATATTAACTAATGTTAACTAATGACCATTATTCTAAAGTGTTACCTACAATTCTTTACCATTTCATCCAGATCAACTAAAAATAAAACACTAAAATCAATCGGTGTAAAAATGCTACAAATGAATTAAGGGATCACAACATTATAAAGTGAAAAATTTGCTAAAGGTTACATTTAACTGTCAGTGAATTATTAGGGTGTTTAAAGATTAACTTTAAGTGAGAGTTAGATGGCAGCAAAGGTAATCAAAAAGTGTAAAAATAGGAGAAATACATAATTAAATATCTAATATCCACAAATGATAAATAAATAAAATGAGACCAATATAGAGTATCATGCACCCCAAACATTTACTTTCTAAATGTGTATCCCTGTTTTTTTTTTTTTGTGAATGAGGAGGAAATGAATAACAAAACATTCACATTTTATCCTAATAACGTCAAATCAAAATATAACAACTTGCGTCGCTTTCTTTTTCTGCTGACATCAGGCATTGTTTTATACTCACCATTTTTCTGGCTCTACTCTGGCATATAATCACCCACCATCCAAAATCAAGCCTCATCCTATGCGTTTAACCTCTTTGAAATCCCAGTTTGACTCCAAACATGTCATTACAAAAGCAAAATGAGTTTCAAACAGCTATCAGCACTGACTTTAATGCCTGAGCTTAGCATATCACGAGTGCAGGGCTGAGGAAAACTCCACCATATGGCCACAAGTGTGTCCACTTTAGCTCTATCCCGACTCTTAGCCACACATCTGGACAGCTTTCACCTCTAATTGCCACTAATGTCTGAACACGACAAGTGTCAAGAAGGAATTAACCATAGACCGGACCGCTGACCTGGGTTTATACAGGGAGATAACAATCTCAGCCACTTTTTCGTCTGGGGGAAAAAAGGACATATTTCAAGCACAGGTGCGCAGGACGTTCACTGATGCCTGACAATACGAATTATAAAAAACATGTATTTGGAATCTGTCTTAATGTCTGTAAGAGAACAAGAATGTGGTAGCAAACATACGCTTGATGGCAAAAGGACTTTGTGGCAAGAGACGCGCATTTCTGGAGCAGCATGCCCTGAAGGACCCTCAAGGAGCGACAGAGAAAACACAGAAAAATCTAGTGCGTGAACAAACGTATCTTTTTATGAGTTGTGTCAGTGTTTTCATGCACTAGATGGCATATTCAGCAAACAAATGATAACAGGCAAAACACAGCAACCTCACTTTGTGGGTTAGCAATCAAAGAAAGGCAGTTTACAAGGAGACGATCGGCTGAGGCAGGAAGGATAAACATTCTCAAGAACAAGTTGAGTTCAATCTCCGCCAGCACAGGTATGTAATCTATGTAGTGAATGACAGGTCATACTCCCCCCAACAACAGAGACGAGATTTACACCCATCCATCCACTTATCAAAAGTGTCATGCAGAAAAATAATCCTCCGACAAAAGAGTGATAGCACGCTTGTCCTTCGCCAAAAAAATAGAAAGTATTAAAAAAAGTATTACTAAAATGAAGAGCTTTCGAAATAAATCTCCTCCAGGTTAATAAAGTTGTCATACACTGGGTTTTATAAACTCAATGTCAATACATAAATAAATATATAAAACATCACTCATGGGCATTTCACCCAATATGTTTACTTTATTGCCCTTTTCGAAAAAACTGGGTGACAATATGTAGCAATCAAGCCACTCGTCTGATTGGTCGATGCGGGTTTGAGATTGTGTTTGAGACCCAACTATCCCCTTAAATGCCACATTTCCATGGTTACCTCGTCCAGAATGGCTTCTAGCTCACTGAACTGCACCAGTTCTGATGGATTTCACTTTAACAGCCTTTAGAAACAGGCTGCAGGTCTGAGAAAGATGAATAAATGTCATTCACTGGAACTGTTGTGTTGATGCATGGGAGGCATGTGTCGTTTCTTGGTGAGGATGTATGAAAAATACACATTTAACTAAAACTCTTTCCCTAAATCATATGTAAGGTGGTGTATGACTTATGCAAGACATGTATGAACCGAAAGAACGAAAAAACTAACTGTGCAGGAGCTGCAATACGGCCTACTAATAGAACCAATGACTAACAGCGTGACCTAACCACGCACGAGACAAAAGATCTCTTTCATGTTAATCTCAGGTTTTGTCATAACCAGCCGTGAATGTGACATGGTACAACAAATAATGAATTACAGGACATTTTGATCTGTGGTGTGGCACTAGCCCTACCAACAGCGGAATCTCCTTAGTCCAAAATTTTGTTCCACATAACTGTATTAAACATCAAATATCTTCTGATATTTGCCTGTTATTTGTGTGGTTTTTGCTTTCAGTGTGGACAAATAAATTCTCATTGAAATGTTGTGTGGTTAGGACAATACTAATGCGATATGCCACCTTTTTGGCCTCTAGGCAAGGAGAAATGAGATAAAGGTAAAACTAAATTAAGATGTCTGCTTTGACTGAAATTGGGTGAAAGGGTATATAATAGAGCCATAGAAATATGACTTCTGAAAAAAAAAAAAAGATTTGGGGTAAGCTGCATTATGTTGTAATGTCAAATCATTAATAATTGCATTTCAAATGATTTTGTTGCATCTTTTGTACACTACCACAGTAAGCGTAATATAATAAATTGATACTGTGACACTGAAGACTGAAGAAATTGCTGCTGAAAATTCAGATTTTAAATTACATTTCAAAATATGTTACAATGGAAAAGAGAAATGTTAAATTGTAAAAAAAAAAAAATAAACTGCTCAAATAAATGCAACTTTGGTAAGCATAAGAGACTTCTTTCAAAAAATATTTAAAGGTCCCATTTTTCGTGTTTTTTTGAAGCTTTGATTGTGTTTACAGTGTGCAATATAACACGTGTTCATGTTTCGCGTGTAAAAAAACACAGTATTTTTCACACAATTTACTTATCTGTATACCGCTGTTTTCACTGTCCTAAAAACGGCTGATGAGTTCCTTGTTCTATGAAGTCCCTCCTTCAGAAATACGTAACGAGTTCTGATTGTGCCAGCGGTTCCCGTGTTGTGATTTGACCGCAGCTTAGCGCACATTGCCCGGTTCCTGTGTTGTGATTCGACAGCAACTTAGCGCACGTTGCACGGAAAGGTCACGCCTCTTAACGGGGAGATGTATGCGCTTAATGATCTCTACAGCGTCCCTGGGAAAGCCAAACAAAGGTGATTTGACTCCGGGATGAAAATAACAGCGTCTTGACGACATGGCGACAAACACACTCAAACGCAACACTTCCTCTTCTCCACGCAACACTTCCGCTTCTCCACGTGGGAGAGCAACAAGACCACGCCCCCTTTTTCGTGTATTCTTGTGGGCGGAGGTTAGTAAACAAACTGTTCTACTGACATAATTAAAGCAGGCTGTACCAGGATGTAGTCCTAGCCGGCCGTTCGCTGTAGGCTTTGAAAGGGAACTTCTGTTAAATAAAATATCTCGCTTGGCATTGAACTTTGAGCTTTATAATTTTACAGGTATTATATATGCTCTAACAGCAACATTACACACTAACTAAAGTTTGAACAATGGGATCACGAAGAACGGGACCTTTAAAGAAATCTTATGACTCCAAACGTTTGAACAGTAGTGGTTATTTCCAGCCAAGAAAAAGTTTCATATTCAAAATTTTTAAACATTGTGAAATAATGTTCAACATTTACTAATCGTACTTGTAAAAGTATTTCCTTCATTTAGATGCAAAGCTCACTATCACTATTAGTTGGGTACTGACACAGCTTACCCCAAAGCATCAGATACACTTTACCCAACAGCTACCATTTTGATAAGATAAGATAATTCACATGATTTTATAGTGATTCTTTAACAGTAAATTGTCTAAAATGATCTTTATGTCAAAGCAAAGCAAATTAAAAATATAAATAAAATTTCTAAATATATAATGCGACAAAAAATGAAAAGGGGCACAACTGACTGACCTCTTGGCAAGTCCATCACTCATATGCCGCTGCCCTTAGGAGTCTTTCTTTCTTCTTTTTTTTCACTCTCATGAAGTTGCTGTGCCATCCCTCATGCTGAGTTTGGGAAATGAGCCTCTCTGTACCAATTTGTCCTGGCCTTTCAGCCCCCTGTCCCTGATAGACCACCTGCCCAGGGCCTCTCATTGCTCCCATGCAGGGGGTGGCAGTGCCCTCCATGGGCCCTAACCCCCAAACCCAGCTGCCTTAATGGCCGCCGCGTTGCCCTATCGTGCCAGGCAGCGAAGCATGGCTCTGCTCCACCAGACGCCAACACTCTCTTGGAATGTTAATGACCTCTTCCATTCCCATCTTCCGTTCTACTCCAGACACGTAGCCAAACCCTTCCCCCACAATCTGTTGTTTCCGTCAAGCATGCATGCAAAGAATGACAGTTTGCAATAAAAGGTTTGTATTACTGGAATGAGTCTACTATACACGTATTCAGGGAAATTATGAGATTCAGACAAACATTTTGAGAGGGTGTTTTCACTGCGAGCAGCTTTTAGCTGGTCATGCACTTGACTGTCGCTCTGCGTGAGTTCAGTAGCTCAAGTGCACTTACAGACACTTCTCCCCACAACCCCTACCCTGCATACTCGGGCTGAATGAGAAACTAGCGTCCCCTTGGGCACATTCATTCCTAAGGTGACTGGAGAAAGTGGAGATAAGAGTCTGTATTTACTTAAAATGAGAACAGATTAGAATTGGAGGGGAGGAAAACAGGAATTGAAGCCAGTTCCTACTCTATACTAATTTAAGTGGCTTGTGATATTATTCAAAGAGGTTCTCAGATGCTGAAGGTGTTTCTGCCATTTTACGAAAGCAGTCATCAAGTCATCAATGGATATCTGCAAGCTACAGTAGCAAGAGCCCATTATAGACCGGTATCCCTATCCAATAGTTTTTATTATAGATTATTATACAGAAACAACCACTCCAATTGTGGGGTGCCATATAAATACACAATACACTTTTATAATTCATGTTCATAGGCTAAAACCCTCTTCCTCTAATACAGAGATGATTCAATCAGAATTTCAAGACAAATTTTAAGTAAATTGTACGTTTCAGCATGGTCCGAAGCGCATAGTGCAGGTGCACTTGGGGCATGTCCGAATCCCTTTTTTCTAGTTTAAAGACAGAAACAATGGTCGGCATGTCAGGCGCATGGTCTAAAAGGGTTGTACCTGGTCTCTTAGTGAGTCATGGGTGTGTTTTGGGCATAAAGTGCAATAAACCAATCAGAGTCTCATCTCCCATTCCCTTTAAAAGCCAGTTGTGCTTGTACCATGGCGGATTCACTATTAAAGCAGCACTAGGTAACTTTTCAATCTTCATAATATATTTTCAAGACTCTTGTGATGATAAATCGACTTACAATAGGTTGAATGGCACGTCTGCCATAGCCTGACGGGGTCTGTATCGTTTTTAATCGTACTTTTAAACTTTTTTAAAAGTTTCGGGTAGTAACCCGAGAAAAAAAAGAACTACAAAATTCGACTGCTTTACGGCATATACGTCACTTCCACCATCACCCCCACTTCCTTAAATTCGGACGTGCGAGCCCAACTATCCTTTTTATAGTTTGCCGGATGTTATAGCCATGGCCGAGGCAGCACAGAAAAAGAAGAAAGCAAAGGTTTTGTCGGAGGAATGCAAAAAGAGGAAACGAGAAAGTGATCGTATTAAAGGCAGGACGAGGATCAACACTGGGCCAGCGTTTGCTCGTTGGTGTGAGCTGAAGGAGGTCAATATATTATATTGACGATATATGGTTATTACCTACCACTCAAACATTGAATTGAAGTATCATGTAGATTCTGTAAAACGGTAACCAATAGACTAGACTACTATAATGACATTGGCTTGTAAACGTGAGCATCCCGATCATTTGGCGTTCAAAAAAAAAACAAAAAAAAAAACATGAAATTATATTCATATGACATGCTGAAACATATGCCACTGTACCTGGGATGAAGACATTTCACACGCGACGCAAGCAGAACACCTGCATGTGAACTCTTCCTGCAGTGTTCAGGGCTATCATAGTTGTCATGTCAACAAATGCACGTGTGATGCATTCCCTGATGTAGGATGACAGAGTTTACGACAGGACAATACTGTTTCCCAACTGTAGGGGGACCCCGAGAGCAAAACCTACCTAGTGCTGCTTTAACATGGCAGAATTTGCAAACAGAAAGACTGAATGTTCTCCAGAGAGGAATCCTTTTATTTTTTTAGATTTAAAAATGTTTGTGTGTTTTTATGCATCCCTGTGTTGTGTGACAGAGTGTACCCGACTATAGGAGCATATTACTGTTTTTTGTTGGTCAATGGCGCAGTCGATTTCAATTGCCTCAAAATAGCAACGCACCAACAATGCGCCTGAACACACCTCGTTTTCAGACTAGCACCCCCATGGGCGCACAGATGGGTGCGAGTGCATTTGCTATTTAAACAACGTGGCGCGAAAATGATAACTGTGTTGACTGAAACTAGCAAAAAACACTTGTGTCACCTGGCGTCGCATTGTGCCGGGTGTATGATAGGGCTCAAAGTCTGATAACTAAACAACACAACAACAAAAAAGAATTGTTTTTTTTTTTTTAAATATAATAAAGTCTGACAAATGTATTCCTTCTCTTTAAAAGCTTCTGATAAGCTCCAGAGCAATTCAAAACTGTGAATTATCCATTATTTAATTGATTTGCATTCATTTAAAAATCTTCTAATTTAATGCTATTTTTGTTTACCAAAAGTTCAGCAGGATGGTGTAAAAGCCTGTGGAAAAAAGGCAAGTACAGCATTCTAACAGAATGAATGATATATTTTTTTTTTTAAAGTAACTAAAAAAAACACCATGCAACACTCCCCTGAAAATTACTTCTATTCAAGACTATACTATGGAAATGAACTTGAGTTTCCTTGTGTGTGCTTACCAGATCAGAGAAGTCTTGTATTCTTCCGGGAAGTAGACTGTTATTCTCCACTGCTATCAGAGACTAGGCTTCAACTGGCAGCATTCCTTCTTGTCTGAACAGGATTCTGAGGTAAAATAATGCAGAGATGAAAAAGAGCTGTGAGATGTAGAGAATTACTAGATTTGCACCTCTATCAAAAAGCACTATAACTCATGTCAAAAACTGAAGTTGTGTTAAAGCCATAATCAAAACATGAACTCATGTTAAACAAGAGGCTTTTTTGTGATCTTTTTTCTTTCTTTCTTTCTGTAACAGCAGTTAGATGATGGTGATGGAGATTTAAAACCCCAAACAGACCAACCCATGATCATTGCCAATACAGCCATGTAACCAAAGATAATATAGAATCTCTACTGAACTTAAGTGCCAAAAAGAGAAAAATCATTTAGACAGCTTAGCTTGATTCTCAGGCAACATTTCTGATTATTATCAATTGAAAACAGTTGCGCTGCTTAATATTTCTGTGGAAAGAGTGATTTATTTTTTTCAAGTTTCTTTGATGAATAGAACAGCTCAACTGAGCAGTTAAAAAGAACAGCATTTGTTTGAAATAGAAATCATTTGTAACATTATAAATGTATTTGCTGGCAATTTAATGTATCCTTGCTAAATAAAAAGTTAGGCTATTACTAAAAAAGTAACTTTATATTACGTGTATTTAACTACTATGTACTTATATCAACATCAATGTGTGGTTAAACTTCATGGACCCACTTTATATTAGGTGGCCTTAACTACTATGTACTAACATTTTAATTAATCATTTGATACAATGCACTTATTATGTACATGTTTTTACATTGTACTTACATTTAAAAAAAAATACCTGTATGTAATTACATCTGTAATTAATTTCTGTAGTTAAATTTGTAATTACACAGTTGACACTTCCCTTACACCTAACCCTACCCTTAAAGGCCCACTGAAGTGCCTTGGAACGCGCAGCATTATTCAATGTGTTGACGTAATTTCCCATAAAATGGCTCCCTTTTTTGAAACAGCCAATAGCGTTTCGTTATTACCACAGTTTGACTAGCCTTTCTGTTTTTTTTTTAAAGCCAGTTTCCTCCGAATCTAACCGTTTATCATCATAATCTCTTCTATATCTATTTGATGGGTGCGATATGTTTTGTTGTCTGCGCCGACTCGCGCATATGATCCGCACTGCGCTCTCGTGTCTGTAGTCACCGGCTCTGCTCTAGTCTATGTGTGTGCGCTGCAGCGGTGCGCTTGAAACCATCGTGAACCCAGGCTTCATTCGCCTCAACTAAAAGCATATTTACACTGTCTGAATCGTTTCCTATCGCATGTATAGTGCGCTATGTGCTGTTCATCATGTAGAAAATAGTAAATGCGTGAACTACTGACTGTTTTCAGATGCAGTTCAGGGTCTATTTATAATGCAGGGGGCGGGACTTCAGATTCTAGAGCGCATTTGATTGGACAGAAGATTTGATGAGAAGGTGAAGTCTGCGATGATGTCATCAAAATCTGTGATTCGTTTTAACGGAAGTGAGAGAGTGGACGTTTTGAATGCTTATATCTCCTAAATGCAAATGTTGTCATTGTTTTGGAACACACCAGCTTATTCATAACCTTAAGGCTAAGATAATCATACTAAAAGCTAAAAAACTGTATTTAGATTTCAGTGGGCCTTTAAACTTACCCATACCGCCACACCTGTCCCTAACCCTATGTATCCCACCTCAATATGAGCAAAGGTGTTTTGCAATACAATTTGACCGCAGTAAGTACATTGTACTTATTTTTTGATGTAAGTACATAGTAGTTAAGGCCACCTAATATAAAGTGGGGCCCATTTTATTTTAAAGTGTCTTTGTTACACTGTAATTGTACATGTAAGTACAGAGTAATATTAAGTAATTGCACGTACTTACTATAGGGATAGGATCAGGGTTTGGTTTGGTTAAGGGTTAGTTGCATGTAATTATGCATACTTTATAGTTATTACTATAGTAACTACATGTAACATATGTAACAATGACACTGTAAAATAAGTGTTACCCAATGCGTTCATGTTGTATTGCAAAACATTTTTCTTCTACTGCGACTGTGGGATACGAGTAAGGTTAGGTTTGGTGGTATGGGTAGGTTTAAGGGTGGGTTGAGAGGTGTAATTACAGATGTCATTTCATGCAGATATTTTTTTTCATACAATGTAAAAAATCACTGGTTGGTAGTGTAGAAAACCATGTTCTCATTAACATTAATACAAGACATTTTAGATATACATACAGATACAATAACCAACACATTATATTTGGGGACGTGGCTTAGCATGAAGGAAAACAAATGCCAGTTGCTATAGGAAACAAATAAATTTCTATAGTGAATACAAAGAGACATTAACAGAAAGAAAACGGCTTGCCAAAATATTGTGCAGGGTTTTTGTTTTCCTCTCTAGGTCCCTTGCCAAATTGAATGGATCGTGAACAAAATGTTAATTTTAAAAGATAAAATGTTTTGATGCAAATTAAATCTCATATAATTACTTTTATATACTTAAAGTCTGACAAGCAAATACTTATAAATGATATATATATATATATATATATTTTTTTTTTAAATGTATTGGACAAATTATATTATAAGACAAAGAGTCTTGCTCGTGTCTGCATGTCACTGCACCAATCGCAATCCAGCCTCTCTCCCTCTCTCTCTCTTTCGCAAAAGCACTCCTAGATGGACACCATGCTGGAGGTCATCGACGATGCTGACGGAGAAAAATATGAGGGCTTTCAAACAGTGTGGTGGCCTGAGGCAGCAGGTAGGCTCGGGTCAGCTCTCTACCTTGCCCAAACAGAACTATTCATTTTATTGCCCTTGTACCAGCATGAATTCAGCGCTGAACATTTGTTCTGTGTCTTTTTCTGAGTCTCTCACCTTTCTTTGTACCCCTTGTCTGCGGCGTATTTGAACTGCATCTAACCGAGACTGTTCTCTCTCTCACCTTAACACACCTTTAACAGTCATTCTCCAGGGACAGTTATTGCTACAGCTGTACAGTCTGTACTCCTGTTCTTTCTCTTCCAGTGCTTAAGAAGAATAAAATTTCACTTGTGAAGCGTCCCACAGACTCTCAATTTTTAACATTACCGTACTTCCTGAAAGACATTTTCTTGTTTTCAATTCTAAACTTATACAACTGGCTTTTCAATTAACCAAAGTTGATACCACAGTACTGACTTGTGAATTTGACCAGTGAGTGGACTCGGGTGCACAATGATTAATTTAATTTAGTATTAACTACAATTTTCTCCAAGCAAAAAGAAAAAAGCAGCACCCTCAGCCATAAACATCTTCTGTTCCGCATAAATCTGTCTTCTCAATCGCTTGATCAAGGTATCTGTTCTCCAAAGTGTTTCAAGAGCCAGAAGCTTTGGGGCAAACAGCTTTGAAGACCCTGGAAATACAATGCCAGCACTGAGAAAAGCTCCACTTTAGCTCCCCGTGTCCGCCCCTCGTCGCTTTTCTGGCAGCTCGCACAATCCCTCTCCTCCAACATGCCTTCCAAAAATAAGGACAGACGATCTCAGGATTCTTTAATGAACTGTCAAGCGCCTCAGCTCCAGGGTGTACACAAAGATAGGCACCTCAGCAGAGCTCAAACTTACTGTACAGAACAGAGTAAAAAAGAAACCTGCAGAAAAAAAAGGCTTCCACCTGAGTATTTCCAGCTCAGTGTTAGGTGTTCTCTGGTTTATGTCAAAGCAAGCACTCTAAAGTGTTGATTGCTGAAATGTTCGTTTGCTTGTTCTTTTATATAGTTGACCTTTATAGTGTTTTGCACAATGGAAAATCTAAGATGATACGATTCACACAATGGCCTCGCAGGGCCCCGTTCACAACTGGCATTTTGTAGAGCCAATGCCGACGATTCAATCCTGTATGCGTTTCGACTAGACATTATACAGCGATTTTTATAAGGTTTTAATCAAAATCATTTGTATTTGCCAGAAGGCCATTGTGGACATATTTTGGCGGCACAGAATTCATTTGCAAGTACTTTTTAAATATAAAATTCATGAAAAAAATTATCAAGGACAATTGTACAATTACTACATGATAAAATATACATTAGCATACAAATGGAAACAATTGCTTTTGGGCCACTCACGTGGCCCATAAATGCCATGCGACTTATCACTATGAAAGCAGAGGAAAACTATGTCCTGACAATGTTAATTGGCTAATGGCACTACAAGACTGTGCAAAGTATCAAATTCTTTTCTAGCGACAACTGTACGTCAACAATAAACTGTGACGTCAACGGTACCAGACAGGCAAAAATATAAAATATAAGAGCTTATTTTAATACATGTATATTACAATATATAATGCAATATTAGCAATATATTACTTGCAAAAAATTATAGAAAAATAAATTTGGATTTCAAGATAAATTGGAATACACAGCTAATGTTGAATGGCTGCCAAGGGAAAGCAACATTTTTGGTCTGCAGAATGGTGTAGTTACAGCATTTATATACTGTAATGTTGATATTGTAAATAAAACAAAGATCAATGGAGGTTACTTATATACAAATACAAAATATACAGTATTGTTTAATTCAATGTTACTTGCCATTTTGTAAAGAAGTCACTTTTCAGTTAGCTTTGTAATTATTTGTGAAATTGACTAGCTATTTTTGAGTGAAAATTGTTTCAAAGCAAATCCTACATCTTTTTTGTACAGTGCAGTAGACTAACTAAACCATGCTAAGCAGACAAACTATGATCCCTCGGTTATGATCCTTTGGTTATGACCTGCACCACCCTACGATAGTATCGGTCTACAATAAATGGTATGCATAACCTATATCTAAACAATATGGCACCATCTGGTTTTTGATGGACATACATGGGCAGGCTTCTTGAAAGCATCTTAGAGACGTTGCCACAGTTCGTCACAGTTTTTTCTGATTCTTCATGTAATCCCAGATGGACTCGATGATGGGGAGATCAGATCTTTGAGTGGAGCATACCGGCTGTTGTCAGACTCCATGTGCATAGAAAAATCTCACTCGATTATTACAATTAATGGCAAAAGGAATGCCTAAGTCTTTTTCACCGTACTGTACTTCTCAAAAATCTTAACTTCAAAGAAAAAGTAACTGCAAAGACTACATAAACACTATTGGTTAAAGACAGGAGTTTGTTTCAACATGAAGGCTGAACAAGTCTGCACACACTCACACACATCCACACAAAAGATGTTGCCACACAAAAATGCAATGTACAATTACTTTGTGATACAATACCCACACATTAGCATAATAAAGAACAATATGCCAGCTTAGCACAACTCTAATGATAGACCACTGAAAATAGAGCCTCTGTCGGCTGAGGTATGAGGAAGTGAAACTGTGTGAACTTGCAGTCGAGCAGACAACCATTCACAAAGCACAATTTGATCAACCGGTGAAGACAATTGTCATTATATTAAACAGTCAATAGTTGCAGGTTATAACAAAACCAAACAACCTTGTGTTTTCTAAGAAACACTGATTTTATTTCCTCTGATATTTGAAAGTCTGCACAGCAGAAGCAGCTCATCCAGAAAAGGGATATGAGGATTATACACGTATATGTTATTTGTGCTCTGCTGCATTTTCCATGACAGCTCCCTGACATCAGTGGCCATGCGGATGGCTGCAAGCTAGTTTCTAGTGAAGGGGGCACAGTTTTTTTATTTTTCCTTCCAAAGCAGCCTTTGTGTCTGCAGCACCCTGACACAGCGTCTCGGACACGGTTAGTATATATATAAGCAATATCACACGAGTAGCCGTGCCCAAGTCTCTGTAACTAATTCTAAAAAATCACTTTAGAACTAGCAACGAAGGAATGCTGAGTTGCTTCATTGAATCTTAATAGAGTAGAGTATTATGACTTATGAGAGAGAGAGAGAGAGAGAGAGAGAGAGAGAGAGAGAGAGAGAGAGAGAGAGAGAGAGAGAGAGAGAGAGAGAGAGAGAGAGAGAGAGAGATCAACTAAGATGGCATTACCGGCATCTAGCTGATATTCTTCAGGTCAATCTTATATTCATAATCACAAAATCAGTTTGAATGTTAGCTGAGGAAAGTGATATCTTAGTCTTTGTTCATTTAACAGTCAAGGGGATTCCCCATGACAACACTACTAAATGTATTGTCTTATTGTTTACAACCTTGTTTCAGTCCCACTCCCTTTCAATATAAAAGTTTTTGCTACTGACTCACTTGAGCCCTGTTTCCACCGAAATTACCTGGCACAATTTGTCCAAGGAACTTTTTTCCCAGGAACTTTTTCCCCCAGACCTGTTGCTGTCTGTGTTTCCATCGCGGTCTAAAATACCGTGAAGATTAGTCCAGTGACGTAGGACTGCACACGACCTTCCAGAGCCCACTGGATTTCGTCTTCCACAAATACACTTAACAAAGCCTGAACCTCGTCGTCGGTCCATCGTCGCATTTTTTAAACTTCATTGTTGAAGTGAATAGCAAACAACTCTTACTGCATGCACCACAATTTACTTTTAGGTTGAAATAAAATGCTGGGTGAGCTCAACCAATCAGCATGTTCAGCGCCCAAGTCCCACGCCTGAAAGTTCCTGAACTTTGAAAAAGTACTACTTCGCGAGCAGGGCCGTTTTGATGGCAAATCTTTTACCCGGAACTTCATTTAGACCCTGGTTCCTGCAGTCGAAACGTACCGAGTACCACTCCAAAGTCCCTAGTTCCTGGGGAAAGTTCCTGCAGTGGACACGCAGCTTTGGCTGCCATCTAATGGTGTAATAATGCAGCTAACTTTCACTGAAGTCGAAATCACTAACGGACCCATTAAATATAAAAAATATATTATTTGTTTAAATAAAATAATATATATTGAAAAATAATATTTAAATTAACAATATTAGCCATTATAAAAGAATACGATGTTTGTACAATAATTTTAAAAGTGTTAAAAATATTTTACGCAATTAACACAGCATCAGTTTTTTCTGTCATCTTTTGGCTGCGCTACAGAATATGATCACGCTATAATCAATTAAAGTGCTATTAAACCATTCAAGTGTGATAAGGCACAAAAATAAGAACTTTTGTACTGGCGTGCTGTCAAAATCTCCTCTCTGTGTGACACGCACACAGGACTCATGCGCACAGAAGACCGCTTCAGACAGCGCTTGAACAGGCAAAACACACAAAGTATGTCAAATGTCCGCTTTGTGAGGTATACTTGTAAGCTCAGTACTAAATTAGATAAAAAGTGTTAAATGAACGCAAAGAGTTTTGAGGACATCGGATGCATGTCATGTGCATCAGATCAAGTGACAGCAGCCTAATCCGCTCGTCATGTAAGGAACGCCGTTTCTGGGTCCAAGCCTCAACTTGTTTCACTTGAGAATGCCATCTACGGTTGTTTATATATATATATATATATATATATATATATATATATATATAGAGAGAGAGAGAGAGAGAGAGAGAGAGAGAGACAGAGAGAGAGAGAGTGAGAGAGAGAGAGACAGAGAGAGAGAGAGAGAGAGAGAGAGAGAGAGAGAGCGAGAGAGAGAGAGAGAGAGAGAGGGAGAGAGAGAGAGGGAGATTAGAACCAATATTAGAGCCAAAAAGAACTAGTCTGCAACCGACATTTCTGTTTTGTTTCATTCTGTTTCAGAAGCCCAATCAGTTCTGTACCAGTGCCCAGCACCACAGATTGACATGTTCTCGTTCTCCAGTGGCTCCTACAGCCACAGCAAACTTTGACCCACTCCCCACTTCCTTCAATCGCAACCCCCACCATCCTTGGCATAACCTACTAGTGTGCTGCTGGAATCCAGTGAAGTGAGACCACTGTGAAAAATTCATTCCACAGCTTCTAAAAAGCGCTTTGATTCTTAAACCTGGAGCGCTCGAAGTCCCGCTGTCCTCAAATAACCTACATCTACAAACCAATCTGCACTGAACAGCGATATGCTGAGATTGAGTTAATGACGGTCTCAAATCAATGTAGCCTGCTGATCTGTACAGACAAAAGGAATTAGAGCAGGATGGAAGTGGCTGATGATCTGATATATGCTTTAAATTGATAATACCAAAAACCAAAAAATAATACAAAAACATGGGAATTTCAGGAAAAACTATTTTGTTAATAATTTCTGTTGATTTTAAATACTGTAGATTACTGTACTATTTCTTACAGACGGTGACTTTTCTTTATAAAGATGACATTAATGCAATCCAATAATTGACATGCTAAAACTATATATTTAAGACAGACTAATAGATCTATTCAAACTCACAAGTGTCATTCAATAAAGGGTACATAACGCACGGTTTCTGCCAATCTCATGTTAATATTGAGCACCTATAGAGGTGTATTGCATCCTTCATATCTCTGAAGAGTCTTTAGTTTTATCATATTTATAAAAGACAGATACGCTGTACCGATTCTTTCTGAAAGCTGCCGAACTCGTGGAGGCGTGCAGTGGGCGGAGCTAAAGAGTCACAAGCACACACACACATCACATCATGGCATTATCCCTGGATAACTTTCGATTCACTATACATCCGTGTTGTTTACATTATATTAGACATGTGCCGGTAAACGGTAATATGATATACCGCAATAATGAACATGCACAATATTGTTATCGTGGGCACTTCAAACTACCGTGAATAATTATTTATTACGAATTATTCCGATTTTTAGAATGCATTTTAAGAATACTTTACCCATCAACTGTTTAAAATGAACAACACGTTAAAGAGGAATGTGCATGGATGTAAACAGACCTGACGGAACAGCAGAAATGCAGCCGTTTCCCCGGTAACCCTTGTTAACAAAACCTAATACTTAATACTTAAAGACTTAAGGCTATTCATTTTCAAACTTAAACATTTTATATTTTCATCTGGACTAAATGACATGTCCTAGATATTGTTTGAATATGTTCTGACTGTTGTTCAATCACACACTTTACAATAAGTCTCCATTATTTAACATTAGATCATTCATTAACAAATACATTAACATTAATCTTAGTTAAATGTACATTTCAGCATTTTTACACATTATTAATATCAAAAGTTGTAACTGTATTATTTAATGGACCTGAGCTTACACGAACTAATAGTTGCTTTTTTAAACTAACATTATCAAAGAAGAATTTAGCCATTCATTCTTTGTTAATGTTAATGCATTAACTGGTGAGACATTATTGTAAAGTGTTACCTATTGTTCTTTATAATTATTTTGCACTTAATCTGTTTTAAATATTTATTTACTTTATACATTTGTGTGTATTGCTTTATTGTATTTAAATGTTTGGTTCTTTTGATATAAAAAAGTTATTAAACCTGTTATAGTATGACAACACTCTTTTTGCAACTTATTTCAATACCGTGATAATACCGTATACCGTGATAAAAGCTTCAGCAATTAATCGCAACATGAAAATTTGATACCGGCACATGCCTACATTATATGCACTAACAAAATTGCTAACAAAACAGACATTTGATGCAGTTTCACTCACCTCCTGCTGTTTCAACTCATGACCGGGAACAAACAAACACACTTGCAGAACTCTGCTGCTGCTCCGGGAAAACAAACTGCATCCACTGTTTCCTTAACGCTGTTTTTTTTGGGAAGCTGAACAAGATTATCTTTCCCTCACAACCATAACACACTTCTTTGGTAACATTGTTGATTTTGTGGTCTAAAAACAAAATGACGATGCTGACAACGCTGACGACGGCTTCCGTAACCCGAACAAAGCTCATTGATGGGCACTCTCTCGCTCTGGTTAATGTGTGCTCATGCTCATCCGGGAGAAGTGCCCATATTCCACCCTTTATGACGTCATACAGGGCCATACTAAGGAAAAAAAAATTTCAGAAACTTGTTCAAATCCTGAAGGAGTGTATTTGGCACAGAAATACTCTGTCATTCACCCAAATTTTTTTTTACATTTTGGCCATGTTTAGTATGAAAATTCAACTCTTTAACAGTGTATATAAGTCAGAATGCATGAAACATCATAGTTGAAATACACAGGTCATGCTGTATTTGTTTGATAAAAAAAAAAAAAATCTTATAGACTTAGTCACATGTTTGCCAACTAAATGTTCGAATCACTAAAAAAGAACCAGATCATAAGAATTATTCACTTGGAAATCAGATTGTACCGGTTGCACTGTACAGTATGTTTCTATTTTCTCAAAAAAACTCAGCTCTACTGTACATCATCAAGAAAATCATTCAGTTCCGTATTTTTACACAATATGGAAACAGTTTTTCTATTCCCAGCGCTAGATTGTGGCAAAGGGTTGGGTTACTCATCATATAAACATTGGTTTTCAGGCTCTAGATTGTTTTAGAACATTAGCCATGCATTACATAGGGATCCCTCCCTGATAGACTCTGTCTTTCCTTCTCATTAAACGAGTCGAGAAGATTCAATTAAGAATATGTCAAGGAGCCTGAGGTGCTTCTTATATATAGCTTAACTCTAGTTGGTAAACAACTCCTTGCCTTTTTTCCTGGTTTGGTTTAAACTCAAATCTCAGAGGACACACTAAACTGCACCAACAGTGACTACACAAAAGAAAAAAAAAATGCATGTGAAAGCCGAGGGTCCCCAAAAGCCCTCTTGTGCATGTATAAAGGATTTAAAGAGAATAAAATGCAGCTAATTAAAATACTGTTTCCATGAGATGTTAATGAGGTTTTTGTTACACTTGGGTGGACGTCCTTACATGATGTAGTTCTAATCCCACTGAGTCAGTGCTCTTTGTCCTTGCATAGCTGGCAGCTATAATCCGCAAAAAACTCAGTCAAACATAATTACCGAGCAGTCACATCTGCACATACGGAAAGTCACCGCATTGCTCATCATCAACATCCTCCCTTTTATTCCAATTTTTGTCATAAAAAACACCTAACTGAGCGCAGTGTCTTCCCTCGGTTTGTGTCTCTCTCATGACTGCATTCTTATTGCCGACGTCTGGCTCATTTCAAATGAAGCATGTTGCGGTAATGAGCCCGTGATGATATCAGCCGTCATGTGTAACCAAACATCAGAATGTCAGCAGCTCTGCTGCAGGCTGAAGGTGAGGGTAGCAATAACGACGTGTTTTTGTAGGGCTGCCGCCCACTCTCTGGCGCATACGGTCACTGTGTGTGTGCAGGCCTCGAGGGAAAGCTCCAGAAGAGGGCTACAGGATTGGACTTTCTCCCCGACTGCATGGTTATGCTACTGCAAACTGATGACATTCAACACGAACGCCTGATCTGCTTTGCGAGCGTTGTGCAAACAAGAGACAAAGAGCATTTAAAGCCACAGGTAAAGTAAACACATCCCAAACAAGGTGGTCAGTTACCCGGGGGGCCATAGAAACACATGCCACAATCAGGTCAAAACGAAGAGGTGTCTCCTCTCCCCGGGCCGCTCGATCACAGCGGTAACGAGGTAGGTTAAAGAATACCGCCTACAGGTTTCTTTCTTCCTAGGCTTAAAGCTGCATGTGTGTGTGTGTGTGTGTGTGTGTGATACTGTGTGTTCTATCAAGAATGCAAACAGTTTTTTCCCTGTTACTGAGCCAATTACGGAGATAAAGTGGACTCTCAGGAATGGGAGTGCTCTCATTCCTAACATCTTTAGCCCTGAATCCGACACGGCACACAATGAACCAGACACAATGCACCTGATTTGTCAAAAACACAATTCAAAGGCAGTGTGGGAGACCAAAAGTACCTTATACAATCAGATCGACCCATTTTAGAAAAGTTACACAAAGCATAAGGTCTTATATCTATATTAGAAGGATACCATGTATGAACTTAGGAGGCAGAAGCTCTACAGTGTCTCTTACTGTCTAAAATAATTTGCTCACAGCGATTGAAAAAGGTCTTATTTGTGTAATCCTTTAAAGACTTGGAATCTATGCCTAGTGTTGTATGAAGTAAAAAATTGTAAAAGGAAAGAAAGTATGGTACATTTTAGAGAGAGCTATGAAGTGATGCAGCAAATAAAGTGGTTTGGTCAAGACTGTACCTGCTTCCTATACTCTATAAGTCTAAATTTAAAAAAGCACTAAAAACTCAAATCAACCATTTAACATGATAGATTAGGCATCGCAGCATTATAATGTGTATGTGTAAAGTATAAAAATGGATATTCATTTTGAGAAGATTAACTTTAAGACAGCATTGCATGACAGCAAAAGTAATTTCACTGCAATTCTATACAGTAATATATCAAATATAAATGTTAAAAAACTCTAATATCACCAGATAACTAAAATGATACACAATATAATGTGCATTTTCAAATAGGACAATCAACAATCAACAATCAACTGAAAAAGGCTTCTAAGACACTGTCTGTGGCTGATTAATTATTACATAATTACATAATCTGTGCTCATGAACAAGGCTAGAATCTCAGCTGAGATCTGCAGATCTATAATAATGTTCTCAGCTGGATTTCCTATAGATGGACAAAGTGTTGGCCCCAGCGGTGGCTACGCAGAAGAGCATGCAGTGGTGTGGGGCAGTGGCAACTCACACCCCGCCTATCCAGCTCCAGAGTTCGGCCATCAGCAGGGTCTCCAGTTTGATTGGCCATGGCACTTCCTGAGTGCCAGGCAGAGAAGGATGTGACAGTGTGAAGGGACGCACTCTAGGGAGGGGTGAGTGAGACAGTGCTACTAAATAAAGTCACAAGTCTCTGCACTCCCCAAACCACTGTGCACGAAACAAGACAAATAGTATGTGTGTACATCCTAAATTGACTCTATATGATAAGACAAACATTTAAATATTTCCCCATTCTGCAAAAAACACAGCAGTATATCCTATATAGTTTTTATTTTATATAGCCAAAAAAAGAGTTTAGGGTCAACAATATAAATATATATATTTTTTCTATTATATATATATATATATATATATATATATATATATATATATATATATATATATATATATATATATATATATATATATATATATATATATATAAAATTTAGGGTCAAAAATATAAATATATTTTTCTAAATGTATATAAAAATATATTTATATTTTTGACCCTAAATTCTATATAGCTATATACACTCACCTAAAGTATTATTAGGAACACCTAATAATCACCAGGTGTGAAAAGTGAAAAACATCCAGTATGCGGCAGTCCTGTGGGCGAAAATGCCTTGTTGATGCTAGAGGTCAGAGGAGAATGGGCCGACTGATTCAAGCTGATAGAAGAGCAACTTTGACTGAAATTACAACTGAGGTATGCAGCAAAGCATTTGTGAAGCCACAACACGCACAACCTTAAAGCTACACTGTGTAACTTTTTTAGTTTATTCTTAGCTAAAAACACTTAGTTCTTTCAAAAATATATGTGTTCATTAATGTATATTTACTTCTTTCAATTAATAAAGTATTCTCATAAATGTATAATATGCCATTGAAAATACATACGGGTAAGGGGTTCGAATGGGGGTCGCCATGTTGCCCCTCCATCTTGAAAGTACATTAGCCAAAGAGGGACATACCCGTAAATTCAAGCTTCTCCTTTCGCGTTTTAACACTCGATGGCACCGTGGCGAATGTGAAGAGGGGGATTGCTGGATTGAACTGGAAGCCATGTTAATCTTGGACTAAATCGGCCACCGTAGGAGTTAAAACGAAATCGGAATTGGGAGGAACAGAAACTAATATTTAATGGATGGTCATATACCTTTTCACCGCTAGATGGGGGAAAATATCACACAGTGTAGCTTTAAGGCGGATGGGCTACAACAGCAGAAGACCCCACCGGGTACCAATTATCTCCACTACAAATAGGAAAAAGAGGGTACAATTTGCACAAGATCACCAAAATCGGACAGTTGAAGACTGGAAAAATGATGCCTGGTCTGGTGAGTCTCGATTTCTGTTGAGACATTCAGATGGTAGAGTCAGAATTTGGCGTAAACAGAATGAGAACATGGATCCATCATGCCTTGTTACCACTGTGCAGGCTGGTGGTGGTGGTGTAATGGTGTGGGGGATGTTTTCTTGGCACACTTTAGGCCCCTTAGTGCCAATTGGGCATCGTTTAAATGCCACGGCCTACCTGAGCATTGTTTCTGACCATGTCCATCCCTTTATGACCACCATGTACCCATCCTCTGATGGCTACTTCCAGCAGGATAATGCACCATGTCACAAAGCTCGAATCATTTCAAATTGGTTTCTTGAACATGACAATGAGTTCACTGTACTAAAATGGCCCCCACAGTCACCAGATCTCAACCCAAAAGAGCATCTTTGGGATGTGGTGGAACGGGAGCTTTGTGCCCTGGATGTGCATCCCACAAATCTCCATCAACTGCAAGATGCTATCCTATCAATATGGGCCAACATTTCTAAAGAATGCTTTCAGCACCTTGTTGAATCAATGCCACGAAGAATTAAGACAGTTCTGAAGGCGAAAGGGGGTCAAACACAGTATTAGTATGGTGTTCCTAATAATCCTTTAGGTGAGTGTATATACAGTGAGGAAAATAAGTATTTGAACACCCTGCGATTTTGCAAGTTCTCCCACTTGGAAATCATGGAGGGGGCTGAAATTGTCATCGTAGGTGCATGTCCACTGTGAGAGACATAATCTAAAAAAAAATCCAGAAATCACAATATATAATTTACAATATACAATATCACAATATACAATATATAAACTATTTATTTGTATGATACAGCTGCAAATAAGTATTTGAACACCTGTCTATCAGCTAGAATTCTGACCCTCAAAGACCTGTTAGTCTGCCTTGAAAATGTCCACCTCCACTCCATTTATTATCCTAAATTAGATGCACCTGTTTGAGGTCGTTAGCTGCATAAAGACACCTGTCCACCCCATACAATCAGTAAGATTCCAACTACTAACATGGCCAAGACCAAAGAGCTGTCCAAAGACACTAGAGACAAAATTGTACACCTCCGCAAGGCTGGAAAGGGCTACGGGGAAATTGCCAAGCAACTTGGTGAAAAAAGGTCCACTATTGGAGCAATCATTAGAAAATGGAAGAAGCTAAACATGATTTTCAATCTCCCTCGGACTGGGGCTCCATGCAAGATCTCACCTCGTGGGGTCTCAATGATCCTAAGAAAGGTGAGAAATCAGCCTAGAACTACATGGGAGGAGCTGGTCAATGACCTGAAAAGAGCTGGGACCATCGTTTCCAAGGTTACTGTTAGTAATACACTAAGACGTCATGGTTTGAAATCATGCATGTCTTAAGTTTGCCAATGACCATTTGGATAATCCAGAGGAGTCATGGGAGAAAGTCATGTGGTCAGATGAGACCAAAATATAACTTTTTGGTCATAATTCCACTAAACGTGTATGGAGGAAGAAGAATGATGAGTACCATCCCAAGAATACCATCCCTACTGTGAAGCATGGGGCTGGTAGCATCATGCTTTGGGGGTGTTGTTCTGCACATGGGACAGGGCGACTGCACTGTATTAAGGAGAGGATGACCGGGCCATGTATTCCGCCATGTCTTCCCTCAGTTAGAGCATTGAAGATGGGTCGAGGCTGGGTCTTCCAACATGACAATGACCCGAAGCACACAGCCAGGATAACCAAGGAGTGGCTCTGTAAGAAGCATATCAAGGTTCTGGCGTGGCCTAGCCAGTCTCCAGACCTAAACCTAATAGAGAATCTTTGGAGGGAGCTCAAACTCCGTGTTTCTCAGCGACAGGACAGAAACCTGACTGATCTAGAGAAGATCTGTGTGGAGGAGTGGGCCAAAATCCCTCCTGCAGTGTGTGCAAACCTGGTGAAAAACTACAGGAAACGTTTGTCCTCTGTAATTGCAAACAAAAGCTACTGAACCAAATATTAATATTGATTTTCTCAGGTGTTCAAATGCTTATTTGCAGCTGTATCATACAAATAATTAGTTAAAAAATCATACATTGTGATTTCTGGATTTTTTTTTTTTAGATTATGTCTCTCACAGTGGACATGCACCTACGATGACAATTTCAGACCCCTCCATGATTTCTAACTGGGGGAAATTTTCCTCACTGTATATATATATATATATATATATATATATATATATATATATATATATATATATATATATATATATATATATATATATATATATATATATATATATATATATACAGGGCACTGAAATATACCTAGTCTTCTCTTCTGACCTACCTGTACTATGCTATAAACAATGGCTCATGAATGAGACTAAGATTAAGCACTTTTACTGAAAATTGACCTTGAGCCTGGAAATCAAAAGCTTCCATCTTCAAAGACAATGCATTCAAAGGACTCTTGCTCTGTGTACTGTACGTGTGTACGTGCACCTTTCTTTGCTCTGGCCTCATGTGTGCAGGTGTGGAGAGAGCGGACAGTTTGGTTTTGGACTGTTTATTGTTGTCTTCAGCTCACTTGACTCTTGACAGAGACAGAGTGAGATGAGCAGAAAGAGGAGGGTCATTAATCATGGGATGGAGGTAGGGTACTGAGCCAGAATTGTCCATAGCATTGGTTTCTTGCCTCTTTTGTCTTCTGCGCTGAATGAACGAGAGGGAACACGAGGGAACTCTGGATGATCAGTCAACATGCTCTCATGCCTCTACTGATCACAGAGCACTCAGACGAAAAACAACACAAAGAACAAGAAACATAAGCCTCTCACAGATCTCCATGGCCCTGTTTACACCTGGTATTAACATCTTGAGTGATCCAAACACAAACGGTCAAGTGAGATTGCACAAGCATCTCAAAAGCTTCTCCGTTGACCATGTGTGTATAAAATCTCATAAAAAAAATAGTGATTATCGTTACGCAAATACACTGTCTATCTATAATTATTATGAAAAAACATTAATTAAAGGTCCGATGGCATGAAATTTTCATTTTATGAGGTTTTTCAACATTAATATGAGTTCCCCTAGCCTGAATATTGTCCCCAAGTGGATAGAAAGGTTGATCGGTGTAAACCCGAGTTCTGGCTGTCTCTCTCTGCCTTTGAGAAAATGACCGGCCAGACGAGCCAATCCTGAAGTCTCCTGTTTTGACGTCCAAGCAGGAGCGGTTACCTCCCTTTCCTCCGCCCAGAGAATCTGGCACGCCCATGCAAACGCTCGAGAGATCATTCCTTGTGAAAGTGTGAATGCTGGCAGTTTCTCAGTGTTTGGATGTACAAATGAAAACAGAAGTCTTTTTTCAGTTCCTTCTGATCTGTGATCAGTAATTTCTGATGTGTAGCTAATTATTTATTATTCGTGCACACAATGCGGCTTCTCTCTCTCCAGACAGAACGGTGTTTTCGTGTTTTCTATCTTGTGAGTCAGTGTTTTTGTACGTCCTCGTCGCGTCTACCGGTTCTAAAATGTGCATACAGTCATGAGTTTCTGCTCAACATCGGCCTCACACACGCCGAAGCTCGGGCTGCACTGGCCGTTGGCCTTCAACATCCCCGACCCCCAGTACTGCATCTGGCCCACAGCGGAGGCACCAAACGCGGTGTGAGATTAAGCAGAAGGGGGGTAATTTAATTAATGCTATTATCAACACTTACTTTTAACTCGTTCATCTCGACAGCTGTAATGGTACTTTGCATGTGTTACAAAGTTGGTAATAATGATGAAGACAGGGTCGGTGTGACTGGGACTCGTGTTTATTCAGAACTCTCAGATACAAACACAATAAACTCGCGCTGACTGACAGCGCTCTCATAACTCAGTAGGTACTATAAATAACTTTGTTAGCGATCGCTGAGCTCCGTCTCTGGTACTTTAGTGATGTCCAGTTCGCGAACGATCTTTCTTTTGAACCGGTTCTTTTTAGTGAACCGAATCAGTTCACCAAATCGGACTGAATCGTTCTAGATGTCAGCCAATCACAACAGTGGGCGTTTTTACTGAAGTCTCACAGCAGACACGCCTCTTGAAGCAGGGCATTCAGCCACAGGGCAAACAGCAGTATTGAAAAAATGCCTTTTATTTCTAAATTATGACATTTTATGATGTAAAAGTCATACTAACAATATAAGTACACCTCAGGAAACATTATAAAATAATAGAAAAATGCCATGCCACGGGACCTTTAACTATGGACCATATATAAATCAACATTAACATTGATTATATCAAAGCTGTATTTTTTTTTAATAATATTTTTTTTTAACATTAACCTTGAACAATAAACCAATCAATCAACCAATCAATCAATCAATCAATCAATCAATCAATCAATCAATCAATCAATCAATCAATCAATCAATCAATCAATCAATCAATCAATCAATCAATCAATCAATCAATCAATCAATCAATGTACCTAATGCTAACACATTGTTAACAAACTATAAAGTTTTACCATTGGATCACAAGACACAGCAAACCCCATTTATTCCTGAATTTACCATAGCACTGGCCACTTTTGATTGGATAATCTGAGACGATGTCAATACCAGGTGCAAACAAGGACACTGTTGTGCATGTTTCCACCCTTATTTGCAGTCTTCAGACTGCAGTGACATTGTACAAGAGCGCAATACCTTAGAAACCAGTGAGAATACTCGGATCAGAGAGGGAAACACGTCTGAGTCGGATGCCAGTAGAACCCAGATGTGCGGCCTGCAGCTGCTTGCTAATTAACTCCTCTCCTCTGCACACCTGTATGGAGGGAAGTCTGTCCTGACAGCCACTGTTGGGCCTCGCTGGGTCTAAACATGCAATTGCACAGCAGATGTTGTCGCATTTCACACTTTGTTGAACAAATATTTCACAGCTTTGAAAAAAGGCATGGGACGGGTGGCCAACATCGGGCGGAGAATAACCGCTACCTGTAGCCGACTGATCACACAGATGGCTGAAGCCACAATTTTACAACCCACTAATGTAATTTAAAATCACGCTTTGACAAGAATTATTATTGTAAATGTCAATGAGACATCTTTTAAGATGCATCTTTTAATTCTCTTACTATTTCAAAATGCATGCACATAGCCTACTTGCCATTTCTTGCGGATTAACATTGAAAAATCTGTAATTATGCAGTAATCAATTAATTTCTCCAAATAAACAGCAGAAACTGCCAGTGGTGGTAGGTTGCACATAGCTGAGTGGTTTGTTTACTTCCAAGTTCTGTTTTCATGATTTTTAATACACAGGGAGAAAAAAAAATACAGAAAGTATTTTAATTATGGCGCTTGGGGTGGGAGAGAATGACATGCATAATTTCTCATAATCTCCTGTGTTGTGTATAGAAATATGTATTTTTTTTTGTAATAAAAAAGCCAAGAAAGGAAAGATATTACGTGGTTTCCTATACAAATTGACTTTCCTTATTAACTCCTTTATCATTTTTCTCTATGAGGCGAGGATGTAGGGATTGTAATAATATCTAGTTTAATATATTCAGCTGAAAGATGGTGCTCAGGGGCCTGTGCGGGAGCTCATTCTCTGCATGGGTGCTATTTAACAGGGCCAAACTCAGTATGTATGCTGTGGACCAATATGCCATCGTGCGTGTCAGCAGTTTGGAATCTCACAGGGTCCCTGATTGTCAGAGTAAAAGAACAGAAGACACTGGCCTGGCAAAGCCGAGGGGGGAGGGGGATGGTATAAAAAAAAATAAAAAAAAGTAATCATAGTGCTGTTTATCAACATGCATTTTGTAAGTCGATGCAGCAGACTTGTGTGATCTGGTGTACTTCACTGGAACAGCGCGACATTGCTCCACAACTGTGGCACCTGAATCGGCTGTTTAAAATGCCAAAAATGTGTTAGACTACATTGTGTGTATGGATATGTGCCCAGTTATAATGCTCTTCTCCATCATTCGAGCATCATTTGACAAATTGCAGCTGTCATGATCAACAGAAAATGTATAGAAACATCTTTGCGCTATTACTTCCTGTGGAAAGGCACAGTTAACTGTGTTGTTTTCTAAATGAGGAGCAATTAATAATAATTTACATAGAAAGGAGTCTAGGCTAGTTAACAAAAAAGTGACTTAATTTAAATACAGTGGAGGGCTATTTAAAGCACCTTAGTTTACCATACAAATGTAAATTCAGTCATCACTAATAATATCGTTCCAGATTTGTAGACTTGGATATACATTTGAACAGACTAGCTAATTTAAAAAAGCACATATCTGAAACACTGGAACAAAAATACATGTAAAATTGTACAACTTAAACGTTTGGTTTGCTTATCACTCAAAGCATGACTTAAGATGACATGCAATACAGCACAGAATCTTTACTGATCACTTTTATGGTACTTTTTCATCTTTTTTGAAACCTTCATTGTAACTCCAGGGGGAAACAGTCAACAGTGCAATTCTCCCAAATCATCATTTTGTGTTCCAGGAACATCATACAGGTTTGAAACAGAGTGGGTGTGAGTAAATGACAGAATATTCATTAGTGGATGAACTATTCCTTTAAGACGCATGAAACATAACCGTTTGCACCAACACAGAGCTCATAAAGTTCATGCGAATGGTACAACACAGCAGGAGTCATTACGTCTTCCCACTGTTTTCCTGCATCAAAACCCAACTGACCTCATTTTCTGGACTCCTGCTGATTTGCACCAGGCTGCAGATGGTCATAGAGGGAGAATATCTGTTGTGTTCTTGTACACAGAATCTTTTATTTCATTGACTGCTTATAATATTGCTTATACGTGCGGAGCGTGACAACGGCAGGTGAAGCCGGGCCAACAGAGGGAATGCCTGACTCAAACAGGCCGCAAGCAAAGACAGCCAATCTCCACGACAATTTAGCTGATCGTAATCTTTACAATGTGATTCCGTGGGATATCATGTCGTAAGACTACGGAGTAGGATAATGAAATTTTGTAATGAAATTTAGAGAAATGTGCAGAGCCAGATACTTAGCTAGTAATGAGCTTATTGATTGTACAGGCTTTAAACTAAGTTGGGTTGTTCAAGAAAATGTATATGTAAGGGATAATGTACAGTCAGTCAGTCATTATCACAAAATTAAACCAGACAGGGTGATTGAGATGCCAACGTGAATTCAGAGGTCAAATGCAATAATGACCAGCTGACTCTACACTATCCATCTTATTATATGGGTACTTAAAGGGTTAGTTTACCCAAAAATCATTTACTCGCCCTCATGTCGTTCCAAACCCGCAAGACCTTTGTTCATCTTAGAAACACAAATGAAGATATTTTTGGTGAAATCTGAGAGATTTCTGTCCCTCCACTGACAGTCTCTGCAACTACCACTTTGACATCATTTTGTGAGTAAATGATGACAGAATTGAAATTTTTGGATGAACTAACCTTTTAACAAATAACTATATATTTATAATATAACTATATATATATATATATATATATAACTATATATATATATATATATATATATATATATATTAACTTATTTAATATTTTTTATTTTAATTTATATATAAATAAATAAATAATTTGCTAAGGGGTACAACAGTGAAACAATAGTTTTACTATTATTTACAATTATTTATTTTCAGGATCTGCCTTTTCTTTTGTTATAAGAGACCATAAAAACAACTTTATGCATCAAAACCCTTTCTTTCCTGGTAAAATATTAACTTGATTTTCCAGTCAACAAATTTGAGACAGCTGAATGTAAAATTTTTGACAAGCCAAACATATCAGTCTCTGAGTAACATGTAATCTATTTAAGCCACAAAATAATTCCATAAAATATGTATAATGAACTACGCAAAAACCATTTAGCACGATTTATAATTACCCAAAAATCAAACATAGTTTACGCATGTTTTCACGTCCATCAAAAACTTAGGCTGGCTGTCGGTTGGAATATTACAACTAAAAACATCGACACACTCATGAGCATCAATCACTTCACTGAATACTTGCCGACAAAGAAATAAACTAACTATTTTACCTTACGATTTTCAACTCCACATCATTTGTCATTTTGACATCAATGTCCATCAAAAAGATAGCGTGCACAACATGATTCAGAGATTACACGCTTTTCCTGGAAAACCCACACTTCCAGATGTTTTGAATCTGGAAGTTTGTGTTTTAAATCAACGATTTCCGAGAAAAGGGAGAAAATAGCAGCCTGAGCGGCTTCAACATGCTGTCTGTCAGAGACGATAACCTACGTAAAAAATAACACACAAGAATAAAATTGTTCTATGCTCATGAAATTGAATCAGAAGGATCAGGGGATTGAGTGAAACACTTCACACTGCATGCTAAAGAGAATAAACGCCAATCCAATTGACAAACTCCACCAGGTTAGTGAACATCGTTCAACGTGTGTTGGTTTCTGCGGACATTTTATATGCACAAACTACGCATTCTGATGTTCCGGATTCCAATATTTTCAATAATTTTCTATTCTTGTCTGATCTTTTTTAATAATTTTGGAATAAGATGAACTCTCGAGTCTCTGTAGTCGCCCAATTTGACTCTATTTTCTATTTTGACTCTCATATGCTAATGTAATACATTGTATAAAAGTGTAATTGAATCTTCTCAGTTGTCAATTACACAAATTTTTAATCAATCACAATTACATTAATTTACATGTAATTCCCCCAAAGTTTTAATGCATGAGATCATTCAAATCATGTACATGACAGTGACACGTTTAATACATGAAATGTAAAATTTTGAACCAATACCAAATATATACAAAAAGTGTAGAGGAGGTGGAGGAAGTATGGATTGAATTGTATACTTGAACATATTGGCACGTTGTCCAGACTAATCGAAAGTTGAAAAAATACCCAGCATGCCCACCAAAAAATCTGTAGGATGTTGGTAATTTATTCTTCATTGATGAATGAGTCTGACAAACACTAGAATGTTTACATGTTCCTCTCTCACAAACATTTCATGCACTAAATAGCTCTGGTGAACCAACTTTTTGGCAATTTCGGATGAAACTGCGTGCTTCTCATGCACCAGTGCGATCTGTGGACATGCGTGACAAGGCCTGACGGAGGGGGGCCGTCTCCTACACTTTCCTGACACTTATATAAATGAGCGAACACACTGAGAAAACTTGAGAAGGGAAAAACAAGTCATTTCCATGTATGAGACATCTCATTTTACGCCTTCCTATCAGTGTCTGGCTGCCGAGATCTGTGCGCGTGTGGGCTGAAGTGCTTGTGTCAAAAAGAGGGATTGTATCATCTGTCCTCTGTCCTTCTCTCTTGTTCTCTGTTATTCATGCCATTCAAACGGCCCTCCCCTCCAGTGGCTTGCTCAAGCTTGAAAGTGAAAGAAGGGAACCATGCAAGGCATGTTTTTCCTTCTCTCCTTCCTGTCGTAAAGGGCTGAGAGGGGGGCGATTAGTGTCTGCTGTCTCTCAGAAAGTTACAGCTTGTGTACCAGGAGACACAGGATGTTACCAGTTGACAGATGAAAAGAGAGAAGAAAAGCTTTTTGGAAAAGGAGAGCGACAGGAAGCATGATACAACGTATGAATATGTGACAAAGGTGCACACAATCTGCCGGGGCCTTGTGTTGCTTGTGTTTACAAAGCTTTTTGGGAGCTTGAGACACAGTAATATGCACTATATACACCCAACCCAAGCATCTTGTTCTAATTTACAAATTTGGCTATTTCATCTAGACACATTACTGCAAGTACAAAAAAAACAATACAGCACGACCAGTGTAGTCTGATTACAGATTAATATTACGAGCCAGTGATTTTCAGTGAATCAAAAACATATAGTGCAAATAGTGAGGTTTAACTGATTCCCAAACAAATGACTCGAGTCACTTTTTTTTTGTGAATCCAAAACAAACACTGTGACCAATGTTGTTTAAATTATTCTTGACAAATGACTCTTTAATGAAGAAGATCTTTTAATGAACAGAATCATACTGTTCAAGCAGAGTAGTCCTATTATCAACTAAATGATTCAAGCAAAGTAGTCAATCTGATTTGCTGTTTTCAGTGAATCAAAAACATACATTTCGAACAGTTTGGTCCAAGTGATCCCTGAATGAGTAACATAAACCAGATCGTTTTAGTGAATCAAACTCATACATGTACTGTACGGGACAACCAAGGTGGTCCATCCTTTTTAAACTTTGTATAGCTATAATAATTAGATTAATAGTAATGAGATGTTACCTTTTTATTAACCGTATTGATACATAAGGCCAATTCTTGGATTTCATTGATGCCGGACCAAGAATGTTGGGAGGATTTAGAACCATTACCGGACGATTTTCATCCCCAATTATACATTTAAAATTATTTTCAAAATTTTTTATCACTTATCACTGATTGTGACTTTGCCCTGTGTGAGCATATGGTGACTCCATATCTCAAATCATTACTCCACATTGGCTGGACATTAAGTGGCAGTAGATGAGAGGCTTCAGTCCAAGGACTAAAACCAACACAGACTGGTCAAGTTCCCTCCAAGTCGTCTTTCTTGCTCCTTCATTACTGAAAAAGCCGGGACTAATGCACAGACCCCATGCCATCTGATAATTACCCTCAGATGTTGCCTAACCCCCCTTTAAAAAGAAAATGAGCTTGAGACATCAGTTACTCTTGCCTTGGAGGCATCTCACAAAATTATGCTAACAGATGTCAGGCATTGCCCCCACCAGGGCCCCGGGTGGCGAGACAGACCCCCGGTGTAGTGGCACTCGTACGGAAACGTTCATCTCCCGGGCATATCGAAACTACAATTAGGGACAAACCACTGGTGGTCAGTATTGGTGGGTGCATTAATAAACAAAATAAACAAACAAACTGATGCAATGAAAACTGAAAAATACCTTGGTTCTGGGCACACAGATGGTCTCTATAAGGGTGTGCCATCTCACAGAGAGACCTCAAACAAAGTGCCCAGCAGCCCAGTGAAAGCACTCCTGTCCTGCACATCTGGCGGCCCACCCAGCACTGGGCTAACCCCGCAATTCACTAAAATGAAATCAACATACCGGGTCCATCTGTCACATTGTGCCCTTCTCTGCATTGGCAAAGATAGGCGGTATGCTTTTCTTTCTTTTTTTTAAGGTAATTACATGAGCAAGAATTATCTAAAACAGAGAAAGGGGCACTATGTATTAGGGCTGGGTATTGACACAAATTTCACAGTATGATTCGATTTCGATTTACAAGCTTGCAATTCGATTCGATTTTGATTCGATTCAATAACAATTATTTTGGCTATATATCAGGTACAATACATGGCAAATTTCTCAAGGAAAACAAATCTCTAATGCTGTAAACTATGGGAGTCAGAGGTCAGCCTACTAAAATATTGAATTGTATGTGACTATTGATCTGTATACAAACATTTAATTTACACTCAATTATGTTTTTTTTAAATAATAATAAAGTTATAACTTTTATATAAAGTTATAACTTTTACAATTACATAATAATTTTTCTACTCCAATTCGTTTTTTGAAAGAAAAACATTTAAATGGTGGCTGTCATAAAAACCTCATGGATTTATTCATACATGCATTAAATATTGAAGAACATAAAAAATTATAATGAATAGCCTATGTAATATGGTGCATATATTTAGCAAAATGCTCCTCTCTAGAGTTATTTTTTCTAGCTGACTAACGAGTTTATGGACACTGGATATGTTTTTAAATGTAGCGTTACGAGACATTGTTTACAAGCTGTTTTACCGACGTCTTTCCATGGTTGAATACTGATTGCGCAATTCCATATGATAGGATACAGATTTCGGTAAGTTGTATTGTATCTTTTAACACACTTTCAGATGCTCATTCATGTTTATTTCGCGCTGTAACTGGCATTAAGGCGGAAGAGAAGATCAGTTCATGTGCCCCTTCTCTTGAGCTGAACTGCGCCAGAATGATCTCACGCCACAGCGCCAAAACGGTATTTATGTTTTTGAATTTCCTAATAAAATGGATGTAATTTGAAATCTAACACTTTTCATATAAATAGTAACAAAGCACAAATATTATTGTGATTTATTGGATGGGAGGCGCACTACAATGTTCCATTCATTCAGCAACTGAAAACAGAATAACACATTTTTTCAAAATTCATTATTGGTTATCAATTACCATGACATTAAAACTGTAAGGTTTAATCAACTAAGGGAAACTACCATTAACATTTTAAATATATAATATAAACACAGTAAAACAGCAATACTGTAATAATTTAAAATACTCATGTAATCATTTAAAATAGAATAATTTATTTCTGTGACGCGAAAGCTGAATGAAAGCCAAAAGAAGCCATTACTCCAGTCTTCAATGAAAATGATACTTAAGAAATCATTCTAATCTGTTATTTTGGAGCTCAGCAAATATTTTGCATTGTCATGTTAAAACTGAATATAGAATATATGAATAATAGAAAAATTGAATATTTTGTTTCAGAATTATTTGATGAATAGAAAGTTCAAAAGAAAAGCATTTATTAGATATCAATTTTTTTTGTAACAATGTAAAAGTCTTCACTGTCACTTTTCATCAGTTTCATGTGTCCTCCCTGGATAAGTATAATATGAATTAAACATGAATAGTATTCATTTATTTCAAAAGAAAATTAAGGCAACCTTGTCACTGCTATCATAAAGAAGAGAAATAAATGAAAGAACATTGCGATAACAGGCTGACACCATAATGTCTTGGCACAACTAGTTCCACTGCATACACTTAAATGCATCGACCAACCAATCAGAAACGAAAGACTCTGTGCAAGTGCAACATTTTTGTGCCTTAACTAAATGCAATGCAATTCAGAACTTGCAAATTAAGTCAAAAGGCCAAGCTCTGGATGTTATTTTTAATGGAATCTCATCAGACCTATCTGCATTCATGAAAGTGTGAGCAGCTGATTGGAGCCGGTCAGGGGATGGATGGTACATTTTCCTTACTCCCCAGCTATTCAGTAAACATCAGCAACACTGTTGAACAGAAGGATGCCCTGACATAGCCCAATGCTGAGAGGTTTTGTTTCAGTAATGGAGGGCGATACAGGGAGGAGAGAAGAAAGGAAGATGCTCCAAGATCAGCATTCATGTCAGAAAGTGTTGAAGTGGAAAGAGGTGTCACGCCTTAAGCACTTGACCTTCACATGACCAAACTGAGAGAAATAAAACCCGGAGACAGCTGACCGAGATCATTTGCTGGAGAAAAAAAAAATGCTTGATTTGGCCCTAATCAATTTCCATAACTGATACCATAGAGAAAAGAAAGGTCATGGCCAAGTAAATAAAAGGTTTTAGTTGATGATTCACTTGATTCTGTTCAGCGTATGTTATGGCTGCAGGCAGAGGACAGCTCTTTAAAGGATTAGTTCACCCAAAATGAAAAATCTGTCATCATTTACTCTCCCTCATGTCGTTCCAAACTCGAATGACTGGCTTTCTTCTGTGCAGAACAAAAGAAGAAATTATGAATAATGTCCTGGTCACTCTTTTCAAAGCAATTACAATGAATGGGGGCTGAAGATTTCAAGCTTAAAAAAGGTTGAAAAAGCATCATAAAAGTCTAAGAAGAAAAATCATAAACTATGCTTTCATATGAAATAGATGTTCTATGAAACACCGATCAGGCATAACATTATGTGAAGTGAACAAACACTCATTGTCTCTTCATCTCGGCACCTGTTAGTGGGTGGGATATATTAGGCAGCAAGTGAAAAAAATGTCCTCAAAGTTGATGTGTTAGAAGCAGGAAAAATGGGCAAGCGTAAGGATTTGAGCGAGTTTGACAAGGGCCAAATTGTGATGGCTAGACGACTGGATCAGAGCATCTCCAAAACTGCAGATCTTGTGGGGTGTTCTCTGTCTGCAGTGGTCAGTATCTATCAAAAGTGGTCCAAGGAAGGAACAGTGGTGAACCAGCAACAAGGTCATCGGTGGTCAAGGCTCATTGATGTACATGGAGTGCGAAGGGTGGCCAGTGTGGGCCGCAAACAGACGTGCTACTGTAGTTCAAATTGCTCAAGAATTTAATGCTGGTTCTGATAGAAAGGTGTCAGAATACACAGATCATCGCAGTTTGCTGCGTATGGGGCTGCATAGGCAGGGTGCCCATGATGCCCCCTGTCCACTGCCAAAAGCGGCAACAGTTGGCATGTGAGCATCAGAACTGGACCACGTAGCAATGGAAGAATGTGGCCTGGTCTGATGAATCACGTTTTCTTTCAAGCCGGCGGAGGCAGTGTGATGCTTTGGGCTGGGAAACCTTGGGCCCTGCCATCCATGTGGATGTTACTTTCACACATACCACCTACCTAAGCATTGTTGCAGATGATGTACACCCTTTCATGGAAACAGTATTCCCTGGTGGCTGTGGCCTCTTTCAGCAGGATAATGCGCCCTGCCACAAAGCAAAAATGGTTCAGGAATGGTTTGAGGAGCACAAGTTTGAGGTGTTGACTTAGCCTCCAAATTCCCAAGATCTCAATCCAATCGAGCATCTGTGGGATGTGCTGAACAAACATATCCGATCCACTGAGGCCCCACCTCGCAACTTACAGGACATTACATCGCTGGCGTGATCATCGGCCTCTAGGGTTAAAGGATCTGCTGCTAACATCTTGGTGCCAGATACCACAGCACACCTTCAGGGGTCTAGCGGAGTCCATGCCTCGATGGGTCAGGGCTGTTTTGGCAGCAAAAGAGGGTCCAACACAATATTAGGAATGCTATGCCTGATCAGTGTATATTTTATATAATGAAAAGACCTAAATCTGTCCCGAACAAATCATTGCTTGGAATCAGATCTTTACAACGAATTTGGTTGCTCCAATTCAGAAAACTTGTTTGAATGATTTGTTCATGAATCAGACTGATCCATTCAACTCATTGACTCAATGATCCGTTCGTCAGAGTTCTTGAGATAAGAGCTCACGGGTAGGGAAGAATTTCAATAAATAATGACTTTTATGACTTTTTGCTCCAAATTTTGAACATTTATAATGGTCAATTTTGAGTGAACCACTTCTTTGAGAAATCTACTGAATGTATCTGGAGAGCTTTGTAAACAATGCTTTATCATATTTTTTTACATTTACGTAACATTTATCAGCCATTAATACATTCCCAGCCTCCATAAGTAAGTTGAAAAACGTCTCGGTTACGTATGTAACCCTCGTTCCCTGAAGGAGGGAACGGAGACGTACGTCGGAACTGACCGACGAATTGGGATCTATTTTCAGAGACCAATCTACTTCGAGTGTATAGAAACGAGCCAATAAACATTGGCATGCGGTTCACGCACCGCCCCGCAGCGCGGGTATAAAACACGGACGTGAACAACGCATACCGCTTTTACAACTGAGGAGCCGAGATGTGACTCGGGCCTACAGCTGAAGCACAACCCTTCTGACGGGACGTACGTCTCCATTCCCTCCTTCAGGGAACGAGGGTTACATACGTAACCGAGACGTTTCCTTTCAGTCGGTCACGTTCGACTAGGCATTTGGCTAGGGTAGCTGGTACCGTGGAGAATACACATATGGGGTCGCCGTGAGGGAACCGCTACATATGGACCCAGCCTAACACACACGTTCCACAAGCATACGGGTGCAGGCCTGGCGTCAGACGGCCGCAACGTCTGACACCGCAGGGGTGACGGAGGAGCTCGACAGGGTTCACCATTTCTGGTGGACACAACTGGAGAAGATAAATGCACGTATCCGGCCATAGGCGGGAGTGGCGTAGCAAGCCGACACAGGAACGGGTACTTCGCGTCTACCGGCCGTTGGAGGCGAGTACACGGGAAGAAACCGGTTCCACACGGAGGCTATAAAATCTAGCGAACGTGTTAGGTGTCGCCCAGCCCGCAGCTCTACAGATGTCTGTCAGCGAGGCGCCTTGAGCCAGCGCCCAGGAGAAAGCAACACTTCTTGTGGAGTGTGCTCGCAACCCGAACGGGCAAGGCACGTCTTGCGATTGGTAGGCTAAGACGATAGCATCCACTATCCAGTGGGCTAACCTCTGCTTGGAGACAGCTTTTCCCTTCTGCTGGCCTCCGTAACAGACGAAGAGCTGCTCTGAGGTCCTAAAGCTTTGTGTCCGGTCAACGTAAGCGCGAAGAGTGCGGACCGGACATAAAGCCAGGGCTGGGTCTGCCTCCTCCGGGGGCAGCGCTTGCAGGTTCACCACCTGGTCCCGAAAGGGAGTGGTAGGAACCTTGGGCACGTATCCGGGCCGTGGTCTCAGGATGACGTGAGAGTTACCGGGCCCGAATTCTAGGCACGATTTGTTGACCGAAAATGCATGCAGGTCCCCCACCTTCTTGATTGAGGCCAATGCAGTCAGGAGTACCGTCTTCATAGACAGGATTTTTAACTCAACGGACTGCAAAGGCTCAAAGGAGGACCCTGAAGTGCTCTGAGCACCAGGGCTAAGTCCCAAGAGGGTAACGAGATAGAACGAGGAGGATTTAGTCTCCTCGCACCTCTGAGGAACCTGACGATTAAGTCATGCTTCCCTAAGGACTTACCTTCAACTACATTGTGATACGCCGCTATTGCTGCGATGTACACCTTCAGAGTGGAGGGAGACAGCCTTCGCTCCAACCCATCTTGTAGGAAAGAAATCACGACATAAATCGAACACTTTCGCGGGGTCTTCTCGGCGAGAAGAACACCATTCAACGAACAGGTTCCACTTCAAAGCATAGAGGCGCCTCGTAGAGGGGGCTCTAGCTGAAGCGATGGTGTCTACCACAGCTTGTGGCAGGCCACCTAGAACCTCCGCGTCCCATCCAGGGACCAGACATGGAATTTCCAGAGGTCTGGACACGGGTGCCATAGAGTGCCCCCTCCCTGAGAAAGAAGGTCCTTCCTCAGGGGAATCGGCCAGGGTGGGGCTGTCGCGAGGAGTGTGAGTTCGGCGAACCAGGTCCGGTTGGGCCAGTAGGGCGCAACTAGCAAGACCTGCTCCTCGTCCTCCCTGACCTTGCACAGAGTCTGTGCTAGAAGGCTCACTGGGGGAAACGCATATTTGCGTAGGTCCCGGGGCCAGCTGTGCGCCAGTGCATCTGTGCCGAGGGTACCCCCGTTCAGGGAATAGTACCACTGGCAATGGGACGAGTCCGGAGTGGCAAACAGGTCGACCTGCGCGGCTCCGAAGAGGTCCCATATCAGCTGGACTGAAAGGGAACTAAGTGTGGTTACAGTTAAGCAGGGTAGGTAATTTGTTCCAGAATTTTTTTTGTTATGCTGGTTGAAAGTCTCTTCACATCCTGATAGCAATCACTAAGTTAAGTGGTCTAAATGTATTTATATGTACATATATCATCTGTGGAAGGTGTATGACCATAAAACGTTCATGAATCTGCAGCAGTCGGGTGATTCAGGTCAGTGCACTTTAAGTAGTTCATGTTCATTATTATTGTAATGTTATGTGCTTTGAGACGTCTCTTGTGACACTTTTGTTTCCTCCTTGCTGTACGCATTCATGTGTTTTGGAGGAGGAGTAGCTTTGGAGATGCTCTGAAGGGAGGGTCAGATCTTAAGCTTTCAAAGCTAGCTCGCTATTGCTAGCCTATAAAATCGCCTTCCCTACCTTTAAGGCCCTACTGTAATTTCAGCTAAAGCCAAAATGCATAAAGGAGAGCGAGAAGAAACCTGCTTTATCATACTCATCTTCCGCCACAACCAACTGCCTGAAAAATGCACAGACGCATACATGACCACATAAAACGAGGTAAAATGAGAGAAAAAAACAATAATATACTAAAATGTTAAGCAGTCAAAGACAACAGTAACATAACCAGGCTCAACAATAGTCTTTGTGCTTTTTAAGCAAAGTGCATTTGCATGCAACCGGCATCAATAGGTCTGGTAATTAGCAGCAGTGATTAACCGGTCAGCAGTGGAGGCCCGTGTGGAGGCAGGTTGATCAAGCACCCCTCACCCCCCTCCCTGACCCTCCTGGAGGCTTCACTGCATTCTAAGCAGCAGCTAGTGATTAACACTGACACAATAGTGTGGGGCGAGAGTACCGCCCTGTTGACATGCCAGCAACCCCTCAAGAAGAACATATTGCCTCCCTCGCTGCTACAGAGATGTGGTGCATTTGAGCACTTTGTGCATGTAATATTCGCTTCTAACTAGCCTAACTTGTTAAGTGTAATTTACAGTGATTAATAAAGCTTTTCTTTGCTACGTATTTTCTATTTGTTTAGCAGCGACAGAAATTAGTAGTAAACGATCTGATAAAGCAGCCTTATCTGAATCCCTGTGCCATTTTTTCTTCTATTGTGTGACCATACGCCCCCACAAATCTGCTCAACAAGCTCCCCCTGATGTTCTGAGCAAGGTTTGGTGCATGTTCAATGGAGCTTTGATTGGATTGAATCTAATGTCCCTTACAGGTGTGCAGACAGAGAAATATGCCTGAAAATATATTACCCATTCTGGCTGAAAAACACACACAAAAAGAGCTAAAATCCAGCCTAAGTGAGTTTGCAGGTCTTAAATCTGGTCCTGCTGGACTTGTAGAGCTGGGGCCGGTTGCACCAGCTGTGCCTAAGTTACAACGTAGCCTAGTTTTGACATAAATGGGCACTAAGTTACAACTTATGCACTACTAAATATTTTTGAAATATAGTTGAAGCATAACTCTACGTATAAACTAAATATTTACAGAATCCTCCGATCAGGAGCAACGGTTGGAATAAAATAGCAGACAGACTGAACTGCATCAATAAGCTCCTGTTTTACATGAAAGACTTCAGTTCTTTACACATACAGGTGCTGGTCATATAATTAGAATATCATCAAAAAGTTGATTTATTTCACTAATTCCATTCAAAAAGTGAAACGTGTATATTATATTCATTCATTACACACAGACTGATATATTTCAAACGTTTATTTATTTTAATTTTGATGATTATAACAGACAACTATGGAAAATCCCAAATTCAGTATCTCAGAAAATTAGAATATTGTGAAAAGGTTCAATATTGAAGACACCTGGTGCCACACTCTAATCAGCTAATTAACTCAAAACACCTGCAAAGGCCTTTAATGGTCTCTCAGTCTAGTTCTGTAGGCTACACAATCATGGGGAAGACTGCTGACTTGACAGTTGTTCAGAAGACGACAATTGACACCTTGCACAAGGAGGGCAAGACACAAAAGGTCATTGCAAAAGAGGCTGGCTGTTCACAGAGCTCTGTGTCCAAGCACATTAATAGAGAGGCGAAGGGAAGGAAAATATGTGGTAGAAAAAAGTGTACAAGCAATAGGGATAACCACACCCTGGAGAGGATTGTGAAACAAAACCCATTCAAAAATGTGGGGGGGATTCACAAAGAGTGAACTAGTGCTGAAGTCAGTGCTTCAAGAACCACTACACACAGACGTATACAAGACATGGGTTTCAGCTGTCGCATTCCTTGTGTCAAGCCACTCTTGAACAACAGACAGCGTTAGAAGTGTCTCGCTTGTGCTAAAGACAAAAAGGAAAAAAAGTGGTCCAAAGTTATGTTTTCTGATGAAAGTAAATGTTGCATTTCCTCAGTGTCCCAGAGTCTGGAGGAAGAGATGAGAGGCACACAATCCGCGTTGCTTGAGGTCCAGTGTAAAGTTTCCACAGTCAGTGATGGTTTGGGGTACCATGTCATCTGCTGGTGTTGGTCCACTGTGTTTTCTGAGGTCCAAGGTCAACGCAGCCATATACCAGGAAGTTTTAGAGCACTACATGCTTCCTACTGCTGACCAACTTTATGGAGATGCAGATTTCATTTTCCAACAGACTTGGCACTTGACATAATATACAAGTTTCACTTTTTTTAATGGAATTAGTGAAATAAATCAACTTTTTGATGATATTCTAATTATATGACCAGCACCTGTATATATGATAATGCTGACATTTACACTTGCTTACATTTTAAGAGAGAAAACATGTGAATAGATTACTTTGTTAGCGGCTCTTCAACATGAACCCGTCCAAAACAGTGTGCCGCTGTGTGCATATGTCCCATCGCTCCGTGTTGTGCATGCATGTCAAATAAAATCATAATCAACAAATGTTTCAAATACTATATGCTTCTGAATGTTATTCATGATTAAGTATCGTATTTAATGGAAACGTGTTTTTACCGTTAGTCACGTGAGGCAAAAGTAGTTAGAATGAAGGATAAACTGAAATTAACTGCAATTTCAACTTCTGCTCACGTATTTGAAGGCTGCTATTGAATCATTGAGGGTAAACGCCATATTACGTGACTACGCATTACTTTACAGAGAGCTTACGACCTACTAGCTACGTTCTGCCTTAAGAACAAATAGTGCAACCAAAAAAGTAAAGAGTTAGTTATAAACTAGCTAGCTAGTTACTAAGCATGTAGTGTGGATTTTACGTTCCAAATTTAAGAAAGAACTTACGAACGGGTGGTGCAACCCTTCCCTGGTGTACAGCTGGTTTAGCACCCAAAACACTTTTTAAACAAACAAATATGACCACTAAATTTAGCTGATTTATACCATGGTTTATAAATGTACTTTCTTATGTGTAAAACACTCACACTCACACTCACACTCACACTCACACTCACACTCACACTCACACTCACACTCACACTCACACTCACACTCACACTCACACTCACACACTCACACACTCACACACTCACACACTCACACACTCTCACACTCACACTCACACTCACACTCACACTCACACTCACACACACACACACACACACACACACACACACACACACACACACACACACACACACAGACACACAAATAATAATAAATAAAGAAATATATATTTTAAAGGCTGTTTTTATCCATACAGTGAAAGTCAATGGACTTCATTGGCTTTGCATGTATAGACAAAATTCATACAGGTTTGGAACGACATAAGATAATTAAATGATAATACATTTATGTGTGTGTGTGTGTGTGTGTGTGTGTGTGTGTGTGTGTGTGTGTGTGTGTGTGTGTGTGTGTGTGTGTGTGTGTGTGTGTGTGTGTGTGTGTGTGTGTGTGTGTGTGTGTGTGTGTATAAATGACACTGAGGGAGAGAGTTTAGGTTATCATGGGTCAGTTTTTTTTTTTTTTTTTTTACATATCTATTATTATACATCTTTAAATCTGATATAAATCTACGGTTAACCAACCATTGAGAAAAGTTTGAGGGTTAAGTGGATTCTTTTTTCACCAGGTGTAGTATTTTTAAACGTAAACTGGCATATGGACACTTAATACAGTTTGTCCTGCTAAAGAAGGGAGAAAATCCTACTGGATCTGCGTGTCTGTACAGATTCACACCACGGCAGTCAGCCGCTCAATCTGGCTTGGAAACGCACTACACAAACTGCCTCAGACTTCAAAGCGTGCTCTCAGAGACACACTAAATCGCAGTTAACGTTCAGGTGAAAGTAACTAGAAGTCAATTACATGACTATAAAATGTAATAGGAGTGATTGCACTGCCACCGCTCTGATACTGCCTCCTGTGCTGCCACAGCTTCCCTCTCCCTTTGTCGATTTAAGGCATTGCTGTAATGAGAGTGATATGGCAATCAGGCAGCTTTAGCAGCCAGTCAGCTACTGAGGAGCATTTCGTCTGTGTTTGTGTCCAAGCTGCTGGGCTTGCTGGGATGATTACAAGAAGCCAAACGCCGCTTGTTTCATCAGCATTCCATCAGAGTTTTTTGGGCCAATTTCAACTGACTTCCTGCTCCAGACACATTGATGTCTGATGTTGTTTTCGGTTTGTTATGGAGGGGTGTTTTGCAAGCAACCCAATGCAGATAGTCAAGCTAACTGGGGAGAATATGAATCCCTTTTAACTTCACAACTCTCATTTTTATACTCTTTTCCATTTGAATGCCGTTTCACCCAATGCTGAAGAGGTTCTGGCAACACTTCTATGATAAGGGACCGTTTCTTTGAGCAATGCCCATGAGATTTATTGGACCATTTTCAGAAGTGCAGGACCTAAAAATGGGTGCCTAAAAGGAAACCAAGTGATGATATTTTGGCAGCACACCCAAGAACCACTTCAACATTAAGGCAGTTTGTGAACTTTAAAAAAGCTATTATAGAGTAAATTTCACGTCTTATAAAATGACATAAAGCAATATCCATATTATGTAAATCAAGTACAGTTGGTCATTTAAAATGAAAGGTGGTCATCTTTAACGTAATAGAGGGCCATTTAATATAATGCAGTAAAAAGGGCATCTATGATGAAAGAGTGAATGCTGGCTAGATATAAATGATAGCTATCAAACTGTCCTGACCATTTTAATAGGCATGTAGAAGAACACTTTCCACGAAGCCGGTCCCTCTTTCCTCCTGGCCAAATCTGTGGCACACTTATTGTGTTCCTGCCTTTTCCTCTCCCGTTCATGGTCTGATAGCATCGATTGGCTGGTCAAAGCCAGGAAATTCCAAAGAGACCAAAATAATTACAAGGAGATAAGGCTATCTACTGTAATTAACCACTCTCATCTGCCGGCATGGGCCAGGGTTCCTTTTAGGCAGGAAATAAATTATCCTTCAGAACTTGCCACCTCTGAAATATAGGAACAATTAAACTAGAATTAGTTCTGATCCATGGTCCCTGCAATCAAAAAAGGACATATTTCAACCATAGCGTTATGGCACTATTACACCCAACTAATCGTCAACACTGTGTGCAATAATGAATTGTATCATAGATGGGAAGGGCATGAGCACAATTATCTGCAATCCATTATATTACTGTTTTTTTTTGTTGTTGTATTTTTAAAGAACTGGGGTATGTACAAAACCAGCAAAATGGAAGCTATAAAGGACAATTAGCATAAAATTAGCAGATATAAACCTATATAAAAATAATGATATGAATATAATTTATATAATATGACAATACTGTTTTTATAACAGTAAAAACTATTGAAATATACTTAAATATATGGGTATATATATATATATATATATATATATATATATATATATATATATATATATATATATATATATATATATATATATATATAAATATTTTCAAAACTGATGTAATGTATATTGTTGAGTCATGAACAATGTTTAAACAAATTCCAGTTGTTAAATAACATTTCATAGTGTTTAAAACATGACTGTTTTTATGTCAGGTGGTAAAATAGTAGTACCACCTGACATGGAAAGTGTACCAACCTACCCACACTTGAAATGAGCAGTTTTTTTACCAGTATTTGACTCTGCCACAAGGATCAGTTGGGGTCCTCTCTATGATGTATTATCATGTTTACTGATATTACCATGTCAATTCATAATAAAAAAAGCCATGTTTTCAGTTGTGCCACCCTGACATTTAAGAATAAACTAATTGTTGGACAAAAACTTTTCAATTATCTCAACAGCTTTAAAACTGCTGATATGTATACATTTTGTGTATATTAAAAGTTTCAAGCCTAAATAGATACCATTATTTTTTTTTTATTTTTTATTATTATTACAAAACCATTTCAAATTGTTTTCTTAGTCTGTTCATTTGTTCAGACAGTTGCACCACCACATAAAATTATAGCTATCATATATCATAATTATAATGATATTTGTATGACTACAAACAATATCAGGTTTAAAAAAAAAAAAAAATTGGTGCACCATGAATAAGGGCTGTTGTTTATTTATTTACCTCAATTACAGACAATTTTACACTGAATTATTACAGTGTAAGACTTCATATCCCTGGTATATTTTATTTTAATTTTGTAAAGAAACTTTCAATAGTCTTTTAGCTTTGAGCAAAGCTATCAGTATGCCTTTTCATTTTCCCCCATGTTGAAAACAACTCAATGTTTGGGAGAGGAAGAATTTTAATAAGCATACGGTAACCCCCAAGGTAATTAGCTAGGGGATCAAGAGCAGCAAAAGCGCTTGATTCCTCTACCATTTGAAGGAACATTACAGCGTGTAGCTGCATTAAAGACAAGCGTATACAGCCAGCCAATAGGGAGACGGGCTGCTCGCCATACCTCATTTAAACCTGACGCTTTCAGCAAGCATTTCTAATCCATTTGTCTATCTTGTTCCTTTATTTTTCTACAGGGACAACCTCTTTTGACTGGCCCGCCCTCTCAGTCTTTTTGTATTCCTGAAAATCATCAATTCCCAGACTGTTTTTGCGCCTTTAGAGGCAGCGTGGAGTGCTTGGCATGCGGAGTGTTATACTGCAGTAAACAACAAGAGAAATTCCTTTGAGCTATTTTGACATTTCACCATCAAGTGAAATGCAAATGGATGACCCTTGGGCAACAGTACTCTCTTTCCTAACAGGGTTCAGATGGTGAACAAGGGCACTATGGTGGGAGCGGCTCGACCAAACAGAATTTCAGCCATCAAGATTTGTACGGATAACCATGACCCCTTGCTAGAGTTTAAGATGTCAAAATGAATAAATAAGATTCCGTCAATGTTTACACGGATATCCTTGGCTGGTTAAGAATTTCGAGATATTTTGAAAGCTAAAGGGTACAAAGCTTTCTGTAGTTGGTCTTTCAAAATAACGGCATGATACATCAACACTTATTTGCATACATATGACAGGGATCCTTCATAATTCTCACCAATATCATATCAAAAATAATTGGAGACGAAATTGTGGGCATTGCCATCAGCAACGTTCCTTCAGCCCAAGACAAGGGGTCAGGATGTGTCATTGTGGGCAGCGTGACCATCTACACACACTGGAGAAGCAGGGTGAGACTTAGAGGTACCTGACAGCTGGGTGGCAGCAGACAGACAGGCCGAGCATGCTGGGAAAAGCTTTGGTAAAGGTCACACTAGGCGAGGAGGGACAGCTTGCTGCTTGGGACTGGGAGAGATAGATCAGAGGGGCAGGGGAGCCAAGCCGTCATCCCGTTCCACTTGGCCACCCCTCCAGTAGCCCAGACAGAATATTTTTAGCTGCAGGGAGAGCATGACAAGTTGCTAATATCTTGGAAGATGGGCGTGTGACACTGGCTTCAGCAGTAAAGAGCCATGTAAAGGAGGTGAACATGCGCTCTTGGCTCTATTTGGCTTGCACGGGTCAATTGGGTCTGCTGAGGAGGGCTATTTTAACACTACTAACAAGGCAGATCACAAAAAGATCGTTTTAGAAATGGATATTGCCAATAAGCACATTCTGAATCAGACAAACTGACATCTAATACAATCATGTGACTCTGTGCTACAGATGCGAATAATACCTCAAATTGTGTGGCTTATTGAGGAGAGGTGTGTTTCAAACTAAATCACATTTCGAAGCCATACCATTCTTACTGTTTTTCCCAGGCGGGTGATGAAACAGACAAAAAAAAAATCCCACAAAGGGGCAATACAGGAGTGATTCAAACAATATTTAAGAGCCATACTATCAAAGAGATTTTAGGATGGGTTCTTTCGAGCTGGTGCAATAAGAAATTGCACCCAAAAACACCCTAACAACCACATAACAGCATTCTAAAAACAACTCAGCACTGCAGCAACACCCCAGAAATGTGGTAGTGAGTTTTACATGGAAAGCATTAAAGGGGTAGTTCAGCGCTGAATGAATGTGTATTTAAACTGGGTCATTTATTCAGTAGAAATGTGAAATTATTTTTGAATTTGGTGCCTTCTAGACTGAGAAAAGACAGAACATATATTTTTTTTCTCATGTGGATGCACTTGCTTCACTGCCCAACGAGGCCACTCCCAAGCCACGGCCACTGGTTATCACTTGCCCCACCATCGTTTTGATTTTCATAGCAATAAAATAATTTTGTTCAGTTAGAGAATAGACACTACAATTAAAAACTGAACGTGTCTTTTCAATAAAGTGTGAGTGAGCCGAACGAAAGTCATGGCAAAAACGCAGCAGGTGTCAGATTTCATTTCATCACGAGAGCGAAGAGCTGAGCAGAGCTGAGGTAAGCGCGGCAGTCATTCACGGTGCGTGTCCAGTTTGGCACGTTTTCAGATCATGCCTATGGAAGCTTAACTTTCATAGGAATTCATTGAAAAGTTGAAAAACTCACATTGCTCCACACTGCTCCATTATGAATGCCCGAGCCGAGCGGCTGTGTGCATTTACATTCTGTGAGTGAGATCCCACCCCTATGGGCAGGTTGATAACATGCGGAACTTGCTCCTTATACTGGCTGTAGTCTCTAGCCTCTGGCCAAAAAATCCCCCGATGACGCAAAATGGTGATATTTGCGTCATCGGAGGATTTTTTCCAGGAATAAAATGCATAATTCTCTTGTAGACATGAGGGGGGAAAGTACGATAATTTGAATATACTACCGGGTTTCTACTGATACAAAGCTTAATGCTAATCTCTGAAGTAACCCTTTAAGATTTAACAATAAGTAGCATGAAAGATTAAATGATCAGTAGATGGGTAGAGATGGAACAATAGATAGAACGATAGATAGAACAATAGAACGGTAGAACTTTTAGATAGATAGGCTATTTCATTTCTCAAAGTAAAAAAAGAGAAAGAGTGAAAGAAGTAACTCATCTAAAGTGTGTACATGTACAGAATTTGTGTGTAAGCAGCAGTAAACATGCATTGATTTGCTTCCTCCCTCAACCTATTTCTCTTACGGGACATTTTATACCCTCATAATATGTGTTCACGGACTGCCTCATAAACATCATCAGTTTAACTCTCCTTGATTATGATTCAGTTCTCCTGCAAAAGAATCAGCTTTATTGCACATAAAAGCATACTATTGATTTTTCTTTTCTCCCCCAGCATTCTGGAACAAGACGTTGACTGAAGACTATGGAACATAACCTGCAGGAGCTCCCGTTTGATCAATGTTTCTAATTGGTAACAGGCCTAAATGGTTCCTTTAGATGAAAACATAGTTTCAACAACTTCTAAGCACGGCTTCACACTAACAAGTGTGCCTGACTTTAACTAGGAAGAAGTGCTGTTTAAATAAAAAGAAAACTCTGTTGTTACTTAGGAGTATTACCCTCATGTTGTTTAAAACCTCTATGACTGTCTTTCTTCCTCAGAACACAAAAGTTGAAGGGGTAATAATATAAGTACATGACTGAGGCTGTCCAAAATGTTCCAAAATGACGAAAAAGCACCCTAAAAGTCATAAAAATCATAAAAGTGGTCCAAATTACTTGTGCTCTATGTTAAGCCCTCTAAAGCCATATGATAGCTTTGTGTGAGAAACAAACTGAAATTGAAGTCGTTTTTCACTGATAACCATCCCCTCTAGTGAGTTTACCACTAAATTGAACACAAGAATCAGTCCAATTCGGGAGGGAATCGTTTAGACCAATTTTGTCAACTGGATTGCCTAATTCATCAAAACCAATTCAAAAAAGACTAAACAAAAAAAGGAAAGAAAAAGATGTTATATAAAAGATTTATATGTTAACAACCGTGGACTTTACTTCTCTCCTAAACACTCATCATAACATGATCGCTCAATTCAAATGGATTATTTTACAATCTCTTTATGAACTTTTTGAAGTAGTTGCGTGGACTGTCAATGGAGGGACGCAAATCTCTCAGGCTACATTGAAATATCTTCATTTGTTGTTTTGAAGATGATTGAAAGACTTACTGGTATGGCACGACACAAGGGTGACTAAATGATGACATAATTTTCAACACATTAAAGTGCTAAAATTACCAACTGGAAATAAAAATTTTAACTAAAACCGATATAAAAATAATTTAAACCTAAATAGTAATATTTAAAGGGGGTCATGAACTGAGAACAGGGTTCATACAGATACTGTAAAATTAAATTTGAGGACTTTCAAGGACTACAATCAGAGATCTCACTTATCAAACAAAATCTTTATTATCTTTCAAAATCTAAAAAAAGGGTCAATTGATCAATAAAAATAAACTTATGAAACAAAAAGGTACGAATAAAGTGCAGCACAATGACTGGTAACTTTGACTATTGAAATATACTATGACAAAGATATTGTTTCCTTATTTTTTTTCTCTCATGAATATATGAATGACCTGAAGAATGAAAGCTGTATCATATACTATCATATATATTTATATGAGAAATATCACAGTAGCCTTTGTTTGCAATTACAGAGGTCAAACATTTCCTGTAGTTTTTCACCAGGTTTGCACACACTGCAGGAGGGATTTTGGCCCACTCCTCCACACAGATCTTCTCTAGATCAGTCAGGTTTCTGGCCTGTCGCTGAGAAACACAGAGTTTGAGCTCCCTCCAAAGATTCTCTATTGGGTTTAGGTCTGGAGACTGGCTAGGCCACGCCAGAACCTTGATATGCTTCTTACAGAGCCACTCCTTGGTTATCCTGGCTGTGTGCTTCGGGTCATTGTCATGTTGGAAGACCCAGCCTCGACCCATCTTCAATGCTCTAACTGAGGGAAGGAGGTTGTTCCCCAAAATCTCGCAATACATGGCCCCGGTCATCCTCTCCTTAATACAGTGCAGTCGCCCTGTCCCATGTGCAGAAAAACACCCCTAAAGCATGATGCTACCACCCCCATGCTTCACAGTAGGGATGGTGTTCTTGGGATGGTACTCATCATTCTTATTCCTCCAAACACGTTTAGTGGAATTATGACCAAAAAGTTCTATTTTGGTCTCATCTGACCACATGACTTTCTCCCATGACTCCTCTGGATCATCCAAATGGTCATTGGCAAACTTAAGACGGGCCTTGACATGTGCTGATTTAAGCAGGGGAACCTTCCGTGCCATGCATGATTTCAAACCATGACGTCTTAGTGTATTACTAACAGTAACCTTGGAAACGGTGGTCCCAGCTCTTTTCAGGTCATTGACCAGATCCTTCCATGCAGTTCTGGGCTGATTTATCACCTTTCTTAGGATCATTGAGACCCCACGAGGTGAGATCTTGCATGGAGCCCCAGTCCGAGGGAGATTGACAGTCATGTTTAGCTTCTTCCATTTTCTAATGATTGCTCCAACAGTGGACCTTTTTTCACCAAGCTTCTTGGCAATTTCCCCGTAGCCCTTTCCAGCCTTGTGGAGGTGTACAATTTTGTCTCTAGTGTCTTTGGACAGCTCTTTGGTCTTGGCCATGTTAGTAGTTGGATTCTTACTGATTGTATGGGGTGGACAGGTGTCTTTATGCAGCTAACGACCTCAAACAGGTGCATCTTCTAGGATAATAAAATGGAGTGGAGGTGGACATTTAAAGGCAGACTAACAGGTCTTTGAGGGTCAGAATTCTAGCTGATAGACAGGTGTTCAAATACTTATTTGCAGCTGTATCATACAAATAAATAGTTAAAAAAATCATATATTGTGATTTCTGGATTTTTTTTATTAGATTATGTCTCTCACAGTGGACATGCACCTACGATGACAATTTCAGATCCCTCTATGATTTCCAAGTGGGAGAACTTGCAAAATAGCAGGGTGTTCAAATACTTATTTTCCTCACTGTATATACACAGTATATATATATATATATATATATATATATATATATATATATATATATATATATATATATATATATATATATATATATATATATATATATATATATATATATACACAGTACTGTGCAAAAGTCTTAGGCACGTTAGTATTTTCACCCCCAAAAATGGTTTTAAGCCAGTTATTTATAACTTTTGTAATAGTGTGTCAGTAGGTTATATCAGTTTACATTTTCAAACATTAATTTTGCCATTAATTGTAATAATCCATTCCAGTGAGATTTTTTGTATGCAGAAGGAGTCTGACAACAGAGCTATGATCCACACAGAGATCTGATCTCACCATCATCGAGTCCGTCTGGGATTACATGAAGAAACTGAAAAAACTGAGACTAAATCCAGAAGAACTGTGGCAGCATCTCCAAGACGCTTGAAGAAACCCTCCTGCAAAGCTCCCTCAAAAACTATGAGCAAGTGTCCCAAAACAAAAGCTGTTTTCAACGCAAAGGGTGGTCACACAAACTGATTTGATTTAGTTAATAGAAGTTAATTGATCAAAAAAATTAACAGCTTACTTATGACATTATTTTTGAATGTCATAAGTAGACTTGACTTTACAGCATTTTTACCCAAGTGTCTAAGTACTGTAGCTTTACAGGAAGGTTTCTTCAAGCGTCTTGGAGACGCTGCTGCAGTTTTTCTGGATTTAGTCTCAGTTTTTTCTGTTTCTTCCTGTAATCCCAGACGGACTCGATGATGGTGAGATCAGATCTCTGTGTGGATCATAGCTCTGTTGTCAGACTCATTCTGCATAAAAAAATCTCAATGGAATGGATTATTACAAATAATGGCTAAATGAATGTTTGAAATTGTAAACTGATATTACCTACTGACACACTATTACAAAATGTATAAATAACTGGCTTAACCATTTTTGGGGGTGTAAATACTAACGTGCCTAAGACTTTTGCACAGTACTGTATATAAATGAATAATATATTTTTTTGCAAAATCGTTTTTACGCTCGCATGAAGTGGTTTTTCAGGCAATTCGCAAAACTGCAATGGAAAGTTTTTCTGGTACGGTGACGAATTGCTGCCACATAGGGCCTACATTTTTTTTTTTCACTCAAGTATTTCGTAATAACGAGATGTTATGTTGTTAAAACAACATATATTTTCTCCTAATAAGGACAGTGGCGCAACTTTAACCTAGTAATGAAGGACCTCAGTGCAGCCACAAATACCTATAACTATCTATAGACCTACTGTAATTAAAACATATATTCAAGAAATGTATTAAAAACAGAAAGACGCTGCTATAGTTTCAGCCTTACTCAAAGGCCGCGGAAACAGGCCATTTATGCACTTCAATTCATTCCTGATGATCTTGGTTTGCTTCTTATTTATTACAGGCAAATAGTTGATTAAACATTGATCAAAATTAAAATACAATTTATACAAAACTAAATTAATTTTAAAGACTTTCTTGAAAACAAAACTCAATGAAGTGCTCAATCATGTCTGACTCACTCCATGTCTCCAGACATTGTGCATCTAATTATGTAGCCTTATTCACTGCTCACTTTTCATAATCAACATATGAAATTAATAAAATAATAATATTTAAACATAGCCTAACTATGAAACTAAATATGCTATGTTTCTTTACCCTCTGTCCGACGAAGTCGTCGGCGCCTTCTGATGGACTTTTTCCTTTACAACAGCGGAAACAACTAATACTCCCAAATCTCCGTCATTTTTAGCTATACAGATAAGTGCAAGACATAAACTACTTTTATTTTTTATTTTATACTCACAATAACAACAAAGGCCGTGGATTCTGGAAATGTTTGCATGCACTCCCCTCCAAACGCTGTCTTCATTTCAAAAATATATTTTGTTTATTAAATGCAAAGTTTATCATTTCAAACGCATTTCTATTTCCAACAAACAAAATTCTAAGCCAAAATAACAGCAAGTGGTAAAAAAGTTACCACCATGCAAATCAAACATTTTGCTCTTCTCTGTATGTGGCAGCAATGCGTTACAATAACCTGGCGTATGTAAAAGTCGATCATTTGTTACAGATGGCGCGGTATGTTTTGACAGAAGATGAGACAGAGTTCTTTATTAAACTCATAAAAGACAATAGAATTACAGGAATATTGGATTCTAAACAAATAAATGCCACAATTTGTCAAGACCTTGAAGCAGATATGAGGGAGAAACACCTCATACGTGCCGCTCAAGTATAAGGTTCTTTCCTTGCCATCAATGCTTGGATAACACACACACATATCCTTCCATTAAAAATAATGGCATGCGGTGGCTGGGATATACATAAACCTATCAACATGCGTGGCATCATTTTTGGAATGACTTATTTCAAGAGGAAAAAAAATAGTTTTAGTCGCATAACATCAGTTACTGGAAACACCGTCATTTATCGACTTTTAGAAAATATCGCAAAAGGTTTGGAGCAAATTTGTAATGGAAACGCAGCGTTTCTCTATTCCCGCTCTGTTCTTCACCCCATTCATTTTCTTCCAAGTCCGTTCGATCAGGTGTCTCCATATATTCACAGCCGTGACCGGTGTACATCTTCACAGATAATGCCGATGTAGACGGCTCACTGTCCCTTGATATCTTTAAAGTGCCAGTTTTTAACCAGGTGTCCATTTTGATGAATGTAGTAAGCGAAAAAATTTATGAATGAATGATCACTTAGCGCCTAATATGAAATTCGGACGCGCTTGTAAAATGAAATGAAAATATGAGTAATTTACTATAGTTTGTAATGCAACATTTTTATTTATCAATAATACTCTGTGAAGTTTATCTAAGTTAAATACGTAAAAATTAAAAAGAGACTATTTTTCTGCTATTACAAACATTCTCTCGCGCACCCCTGGTGGTCAGTCTGCGCACCCCAGTTTGGGAACTGCTGGACTAAAGGATCTGCTGCTAACATCTTGGTGCCAGATACCACAGCACACCTTCAGGGGTCTAGTGGAGTCCATGCCTCGACGGCTCAGAGCTGTTTAAAGGGGGGCCAAAACAAATCATAATGTTAGGAATCATAATGTTATGCCTGATCGTTGTACAATGCCAAGTTTTTGAGAGAGTTAAACATGTAATACTTAGCTATTTCATATACAAAGTTCTTAGCCAATCACAGCAGTGGGAATTTACACTAAAGTCTCACAGCAGACATGCCCCTTCAAATCAGAGGGCTAAAATCAGGCTAGGAAAAAATTGTTTCTAAATTATAATGTTTGTATGATGTTTACATAAAAAAAAAATGTCATAAGTGCACTACAGGAAACATCATAAAACAATCAATCAAAGCAGCTCATGACCCCTTTAAATATACATAAACCAATAAAAATGACAAAAGCGAATTAGCAAATAGCAAATTCAAAATTATTTATTTTTGTAAAGATTAAATATTGAAATAACACTGGTGCTAGAAGCTTTTGACAATTGCTTAGTTCTCTCAAGTGATGTACTGTATCACAGTCTTCTCAAACTAAAGCAGAAGTGGCCCTCTAGTTTCTCTCCCTCTAGGTTCTAATACACCCAATTATCTGCTTTCCTTCAGATGAGCTGCTGTGTAAATACTCCAATGGGGGGAGCCCAAGCACAGCGAGATATCCAGACCCTGCCTGATCAATAAGGGCAGAGCCACGCAACCTGCCACGAATGCACCTTGACAAGGCCACGTTCCCCAAGGTCTAGCCCAGCGGCACTGTGCAATTATAGCCGCATAACTCACAATGACAAACAGCTGCCTGGAATGCTAAGTGTAGACCACCCAGATCCTTCTGCATAACACATGCCACAGCAGACCTCAGATAGAAGCTCTCTTACATGCAGAGATGAGTAGATAGGTGAAGATAGAGGATGACTAGAATTAAGATGAAGAAGGAAGAATTTGTGTAGCGCAGCTTGCACAAACCGTACCATAGGTCAACTCAAATCTAGCGCTGGTACTAAGAATTAGCTGCACATTTTGACAGCTGTCATTGTAGATTTAGGGATAAAATGTTCCTTTCGAAGTCTGACAGAGGTCAGTTTAGCTACCGGGATCCGTCTGAGAAAAAATGGCCACATATTCTGTGTTTGTTCCTGGTAATATCACATTCATTTCATGCTTGGCTGTGTTAAGCAACAGTGTTACAGTGATGCAAAAGATTTTCACGTCCGCTAAGATGGCCACTAATTGCAGCATTTGTCATTTGACGTCTTAAAGCAACCGAGACAAGATTTCTATCACAGGGAACTGTAGCACAGCTGGAGGGGCACGCTTTTGATCTCAACACTTGGACATTTCGTCTTTCCTTGTTAATGACCCTTTTTTCCCAAGTTGAATCTGCCAGTAATGCATTTTTTCCATAGTCATGGCTCATTTTTTTAGTGGCCAAGCATGAATATCATAAATAGATAGCATGCTGCTTTTACAAGTTGGAAATGTTTTTTGGTGAGATTTTTAATTTCACAGGACATTAACTCTTATACAACAAAGGCTTGTGTAAATAGATTTAGGCTGTCGCTTATCGAAAAAGTCAAACATTTCATAAAATTCACAGTTAAATTTGTTTATGCATGAAAGGGTGGCATTTTGTCAGAAGAAGCTTAATTTCCATTGAGGCTTGGGTCTGTGCATTCAAATCTCATCTTTGATAATCTATTATCGTCCTTTTAAATTACTAAACAGATAATAAATGACCAATCGACCCCTTTTGTACTTGCAGTTCATTCTGCCGAATATCAGTGTACTTGGCCTGGGAATGTCATCAAGTGGTTCTGCAAGATACAAAAGGCCCTAAAGGAAAAATTAAATGTCACCACTAGAGCTTAATGCTTGTTTTAAGGAGAGCTTCCTGAAACCTTGTTTATCAGAGGGCTAACACAGATGGTGGTGATATTGACACAATGCAAGAGATAAGCCACTTCACATCCTTATTGATTGCTAGCCCTGACAATCATCTGGAGACAAACTCTTGAGCATCCAGCCTTGACGACACTATTGTATGTTTAAACGCATACACATATAGACATTTGAAGCTTGAAGGAAAATTTGACCTAAAAATCAAGCATAGCGTCAGTTCTGGCAGGCCACGTTAGTCAAGCTCGCATCAGCTGACTGTCAGCTGATCACGTCTACCTATAGGGATACGATGTCTATTACAGCATACACATACAAGGTCCTTTAGCAGCAATCGCGTTTCTCCAGAGCTCATTTACCCTCCTCCATCCCCAGCTCCCCCTCTCGTCCGGGCAGGATTTGGTATTTTTATTCCTATCGAAATTGACTAAATTCCCGAATTATTTTGTACATTAAATATTGACATTAATGATATCTGAAATACATTATGTTGGCTCTGTTCTGTTTACCCTAAGGGGGGTTATTGCTGCTCTCCCTGATCTTATCCATGCTAGGCTGCATGGATGCGCAGGGAGTTCTTGCCCAGAACGGAACCATACTGCCAATCCAAACTGTATGCTTATTGTCAATCATCTTTGACGATAGTGGTCCTGACAGAAATGCAAATTCTGGCATAATTTATCAAACCTATTTGACTTTCTTTCTTGGAACATAAAAGAAGTTTAGAAAAATGTTACGCCGATCTTTTCAACACAATGAAAGTAAACGGTGACCCAAAACGATAAAAGGCACGTGTTGCAAGTCTTCTGAAGTCATATGATAGATTTTGTATGATGAACAGCCCACAAATGAAGCCAAAAAGTCTAAAAGTCATTTGCTATTGTGTCTTGTAACTGACATACCAAATTTAAATATGCACATATTTAAATGGTACAACATTATCAGTAAAAAAGTTAAGTAAAAATATAAAAAACAGCCTGTTTCTCACATCATATGGCTTCAGAATATACAGAATAAGTTGCTCAAATCATATGGATTCTTTTTATTGTGCTTTTCTGACTTTTTTTTGAAAGCTCTGGTTTCCATTCACTGTATATTCAAGAATAACCAGTCTTTATTCAAAATGTATAATTTTGTGTAAAGTATCAACGGAACTTATGTAATTAGAGCTTGGCGGCCCCTGCTCACCATTCACTTTCATTGTACGGAATATCAAGAGCAGAGCAGAGTGAACATGCTGCCAAACATTTCCTGGACTATGGAAGTAACACAATCATAAGGGTTTGGAACATCATGAGGGTGAGTTAAAGAGATTTTTATTTATTTATTAGTGAACTATTCCTGTATAAAACTATCATTTAAAGCAGGCATTCAGACATGGGCACATACCCGAATACCTATGTTGGGGAAAGTTATTTTTAAAAGTAATGGGTTACAATACTTTGTTACTCCCTAAAAAAGTAACTAATTACGTTACTTAGTTACTTTTTATGTAAAGTAATGCATTATGTTACTTTTTCTCAACTGCCTGTGGCTCGCTCTCTTCCAGGCCTTGCAGGGGGGTAAGGGTTGTGGGCATCTGAGGGATGTCTGCCATAAAAAGTTTTGAAAAAATTTAATTAAAAAACACATTTTGTATTGTAAATAATACAATGATATCTACTTAAAATAACTGTGCTAGTAGTAAAAAAATACAAACGCAACCCCCTGTGTTTGCCACCGTAGCTTCTCTATGTGCTCAGAAAGGGAGGGGTGAGCGTTGGGAGGTTGCAATTCGCAATCTCACCACTAGATGCCACTCAAATTTACACAGTGCACCTTTAAAAATATGGGTTATTTTACCTACTCTACAACTCTTCTTCTTTTGTTTTTAGGCAACGGCTATTTACATTGTGTAAATAGCAACTAGATTCTATTTTCACAAAGTGAAGCATATTTTCTTAGCGATAAATGGTATTTACACTAAGTTTAAATAGCAATAGATTATATTTACACTATGTAAAAATAGCATCAAACTACTTTTTACACTTATTGCAAAAAAATGCTATTTATAGCCTACTTATAAATAGTGGCATATACTATTTGCACTTCAGTGTTGTTGTACATTAAACAGTATGCAATAATAACGGCGTAAATTATTATAATTATTAAATTGATACCGCCTTATTGGGACAATAAATATCTCCCTACACCTACCCGTAACCCTAACCGATAAACACTTTATTATTAAACATACGTTAGACACTTTATTTCCACTTTTTGAATATTTTTATAGAAAATAAATGCCTTACTAATCTGATATGTGATGGGAAAATGAGTAAAGTGAGTTCTGCAAAAGGCAGATTCGAACTTGGGTCGATTTGTGTCAAAACAATTTGCAACATGCCTTACCCCTACACTATTGCTAACCATCCAGCGTCTTACGTAATTTTGTCTGGCCTAACCAGACGTCAGTGGGCGGAGTTAGTGCAAATAGACACTTTAAGGTTGAAAGTATGTGTTTTGTTAATTTTTTTAATACGTTTTGTCTGTTCCCGCAAATGCATGAGTGCGCATGTCTAACTGGCTATGATATGGATAGGAGAGAGAATTTTATTTTTAGCAGTTTAAAAATGTTTGAGCATTAAACTGAAAAGTAATGTGCATTACTCAAATATTAATGTATAAATGTATGTATTATTAAGTAATGAGTTACTTTACTAGACATCAAAAAAGTATTTTGATTACCTAATGTAATGTGTTACCCCAACACTGATTTGTGGTCGCAGAAAAAAAGCCTTCCCATAGTCTTATTCCAGAGCAAGTTTATTCAACCTACTCTCACAGCAGTGAAAGGAAACAAACGACCTGTGAGCAGCTACCAGCATATTAGCACTGAAACCTACAGCAATCTCTGTCAATTACACTACCAATTCTCTCCCCATCTAACCGCCTCCAAATTGAATAAAGGGCCAATCATCAGCTTAAAGGGTCCAAAACCTGCCCTTGGTATTCAAACGATGCCAAAGTTGTACATTTAATAATGACTGTCTCTCAATAATAAACAATAGACATGGATTAGATTTCTGGGATGCAAGTACGTTTGGGCAATTTCATTACGCCCCTTCTGTGCCGGTCGCTCTCTCCCTCCGATAGAAAAAAATGAGCTCTCAGCAAGAATCACGCTGAATAAATGAAATACTTTAACACTGTAACAAGCAGAATAAAGGGCCCAGAGCAATGTCATACTCTGACACGCACTCGTTTCTATATAATAGCCCACCTCGCACAAAAACACAAGCAAATATGAGCCCCCCCAAGCAATAGTTTTGACCTAAAACATCTCTGGTTGATTGATGAAGTTATATCATTTAATTTGGACATCACAGTCATCTTCACAGATCTTTGATAAATCATTTAATAACACAAGAAACACCCAGTTAATAACTCTAACATGCGCTGTGACAGAGGAGAACTTAACATGCTTATCATTGTTTACCACAGAACAAGGTCATGTGTGTTAACGGCTACATTGTCCCCTGGATCTCCTCCTGAATTGCCAAATTCGTTATGTGTTTTACTGACAAAAAACTCAACAATATGTTTGACTAAATATTACAGTCCTTTAAGATGCTAAAAAACACACACACACACACATTGACATAAGTTAGTGCAGTTAGGTGGCGTAAAAAGTAAAAATGGTGTTTAGGCTTTCCTTGGCTGAATTCCTACTTTATGCAGTGCTACTCAAATGGAGCTAGCACAAAGTTAATTTAACTCTGTGCGATTTAAATGTTTCTGCGGATCATTAACAATGAACTCCATTTTCCTCTCGAGCACTGGTGGGTGAGATCTTGCCTTTGGCAACATTAACCTTTTCAAGAATTTTCCTTGGACTGCAAAAAGAGGTATCTCAGTCTGTAAAGGCACTGTTTAAAGATCTTAAAGGTAAAGATGAAAAATGCCATTAAAACTTGACAAAATGAATACATAAAAGAAAGGGAGAGCTGAATTAAAAATGAATTAACCAAATTAATGTTCATGATAACCATGGGTCAACAATAAGCACAGCACAATCAACAAAAATGTTATGTTTGGTCAGAAATTTTTATAAATACTTATAATAAACTCATTTAAAAAAAAGAAATAATTATTAATAATATTTTTAATTTTTTAATTAATAATAATAATAATAATAATAATAATAATTCACAACATGTACTTAATATCAGGTTAGGGTTAGGAATATGGGGTTGGTTTAGGGTTAGTTACATGTAATTATGCATAATTTTTAGTTAATACTACAGTAACTACATGTACGTGTAACAAGGACACTGTAAAATCAAGTGATATATATATTTGTTTTTTTGTTTTTTACTATAATATAAAAATGTTAGTTTGATGATGATAAAATTTGACTGAAAAAAGTCATGTTTAATTAAAACATACATTTATGTTAGGAGATTTAAAATGTGCTGCTAAAAATAAAATATTTTTTTTGTACTGGGGCCAGTGAAAAATATAGATAGGGCAAGTTCAAATCTGAACCAGCAGAACAAATCCTTACTGTTACGACCCGACCCGTTAACAATTTAAAAGTGTGCTCGCCAATAAGCCAATGACCAAATTAATGATGGGGAGCAGGAGATAAGCAGGCACGCCGTGTAAGATCTTGTAATGCCGTACTCTTTGCTCTTTGCTATTCAAGGGCAGGATAACTTTCATCGACAAAGCAGGGCACTCTCCTTTGGGTCACTCCGTTTTGGACAGATTTTCCGCATATGCTTTGGAGCTTTTCCGAGGCCCACGTGACGCACCAGGGATGAGCGTCTGAATGGACATAATTGTGTTGCCCTTCCATTGCATTGCTTCGCTGTGGCTCCAAACGAACTGTTTGCCAGTCTCGGCTGGGGAGGTGAAAGCAGTCAAACAATGACCGGACTGCATGACTGACACATCAAAAACTTTTCTGCCTCTCTTCCCTCTCAGTCTAGCAAGCCGGTTCCGAGGGGACTTCCCCTAATCCCTGCCTCTCTGAATGGATGTTTAATCAAGGCCTGATTAGTGAGACACTGCTGCTAGACGTCGCTGGAGCATTGTACCCTCTCGGCTCTCCTGAACAAGAGAAGCAAAAACAGATGAGAGGTGAGAGACGACCTTCTCCGCTGTTCCTCTTTGACTTTCACTTGAATTATTTATTTGTTTTTCCCCCTCCTCAACCATTCAGCTCATTAAGTCGGTTCACCTTTCTTGATTTGTGTTGTCTTGCGCCTTCATTCCTATCACACATACATGCTAAGGGGAAATAAGGGAAAAAATTGTTTTCCTTTCTTCTGCCAAATTTTCTTTTTATTCTAGAATTTTACAAGGAGTGTCCTCTGGCTCTTAGAAAATGAATTAAACATCATGGATGGCTTCGTCTATGCAGAGGGGATTTAATGCAAAGACTTTGTTTCCTCTGTGCGAGGCGGCACAGAAAGGCTGACAAACAGGATGGGCGTCTAAATGGAGGAAACAAAAAGGCAACTTCCACAATGCATCCCATGGCTCTCTTTCACAAACACGCTACCTCAGTGGGAGCTATCAGAGATTCAGAGAAACATTATAGGTTCATATAACATTTATGAGTTTCTTTCATTGCTCTCATGAGTACTTTATTACTAGAAGCACATTTGATAATTCAGCTTTAAAACGGGGCATATCAAGGAAAACAGGATTTTGCCTCATTTGAAATAAGAGCTTAAAAGAGACATCTGCTATGTAGACATACTCTAATTTTCCCAGTGCAAAGCTTCCTCCCTTTCCAGTCCACAAAGACCATTTACGAAAACTAAGCAGCAAAAACGGAAATCATAATGGTTACAATCATGAGTTTATGAAAGTAATAGCTCACCGTAAAAAAGTTATATTTAAATTATTCACAGCACAATGGATTTTTCCCTTTTTTAATCTTCACATAGATCTTTTATGTTCATTTTTTGGGGGGAATAATTTCTAAGAGCTAACAGACAGACATTACCACCTGCTTTTACACATCATAAGAGAGAGAGAGTGAGGATAGAAAATAGCCTATAACTTCAAAATTATTATGTTTTTTATGTCTTGTAAATCTTGATAACATTATATGTGGACCTCAAAAAAAAAAAAGATGCAGTTCAAGACCTTTAGGGTGCGTTCACACTTGTAGTTCGGTTTGTTTGGTTCGTTAACAAAACATATAGTCCTGGTCCGCTTAGCGTTCACACTGGAATTTTTAACAGTGAACCTAAAGTTACCGAACCAAAGGCATAGGGATACGGTCATAACCTGATTGGTCGGCTTATGACGTATATTTCGCGACGGAGCTTGCTTACCTAACATTCAAAACAATGCTGTGTGCTGGATTAAACGCTATCATTTTATGCGTGTACGTATGGTTTTATTTTTACCAGCTGAGAACTCACAAAGAGCTCATAAAATGTTCAAAACATTCAAAACAGCACCAGGATTTCCTCCGTTGTATGCAGAAACGAAGATCTGCATATATTGATGAGGCACTTTACCTCCTCGTTGCTCCACGTTTGCCCTCTACTCATTTTGGATGAAAAAATCAAATCAGCTGACTTGTAGCGGCATCTTGTGACAGCACGTCCTGTTTTTGGTTCGTTTACATGTCTTTGGTCCGTGTTGCGTTCATATATCAATCAAACCGCAGCAGAGTTTGTTTGGTATCGGACCGAGACCCATCTTTATAGCGGTCTCGGTCCGCTTGTTTGGTGCGCACCAGGGTTCGTATGGCAGCGCTCACATATGTTCAAATGAACCGCACTAACCGAGCAATCGCACCAGGGTTAATTTTAATCGAACTAAACATGACAAGTGTGAACACACCCTTAAAAACATAAAATAATAAAGTTCTACAAAAGTGTAAGATATGCTCCTTTAACAAAAAAGGGCCCATTGACAAAGATCATGTCTGCTGTAGGACATGTCGAGTTGTGTGTATTCAGGTGAAATAACAGTAGTGCGCTAAAGAATAGCAAAAGCTCTGCGGTAAAGCTTAACACTAGCCACGGGCTGCAAAAGCGCCCCATGTACGGAACCGATCACCAGAGGGGAATTCAAATCCTTTCCCCTCACAATCCAATTCTTCAAGGTTTGTCCCTTTATCTGCAGCAATTTACACAGGCTCAAGCCCTCTCCCCCTTGATGAATGAAATGCTTTCGAGAGGTGTCATCGACACAGAACCGAAGCTACGGTATCCCCTTCTGTTTCCCTTTTGTGAAATTTACCCTGCTCTCTTTTGACTGTTTTCTTCTAGTTTCATCTCAAGTCTAAAACTCAAAGTCAGTCTGTATCCTTGAGCTTGTTCCATCAAGTTGGAAACATTGAAAATGTTACTTGTTAATATTACTTATTCCTTGACAATGGTATTTAAAATAACCTATAATAAGCATTGCTAGGTAACTCTGAAGCCATTATAAAATACTTTTCATAAAATGAAAAGTTCATAAAATACTTTCACTTCAAACCCACAAAATTACAGCCTCAGCCCATTTAGAAGTACCGGTACTTAGGTAGAAACCCATACACAGAAGCCTGACAAAAATGCTAATTTTAAAGAAAAACGTCAGGTGGACTTAGAGGCTTTTGCATCTGAAGTCTTCATATATACACTGCATACTAGGAAGTGTAACATACTAGGTTCTCTGTAAAAAAAAAAAAAAAAAAAAAAAAAAAAAAAAATCGGTCTCCATCCACGGTTCGCAGGCACGTTCGCATCTATAATATGGTATTGTACATAACAATGATAAAACAATAGTATTTTTTTTCCTACTATGGAAGTCAATGGGTTCCATCGACTGTCTGGTTATACTTTTTATATATATATATATATATATATATATATATATATATCTTCTTTTGCGTTCAAAAGAAGAAAGAAACTCACACAGGTTTGGAACTTGAGGGTGAGTAATGACAATATTTTCATTTTTGAGTGAACTATCCCTTTAAGTGAACGTAAACAGTCGAGAAAGACAATGCATGTGTATCAATATCAGTGTACCGGATCCGTGCATTATGTCTTAAAGTGACAGCAGTCTAATATTCCTGCTGTCTATGTTTTTAATGTTAATCAAATAACAAAAGAAAAGGAAATCAATCACTGTTCTTGACTGAATGGCTTTTGTAACTTTAATAATGTTTAACCTTTATTTTTTTATACAGTGAAGATTTTACGAAATTTTATTTTATAGTTGATTACTTTATTCAATGTCTTCTTATTTTCTTTATATTTATTTGACAGTAGTCCTTTTTTTTTCCTGAACATAGCACATACCGAACCGTACCAAAACAGTGACCCTAAAATCGTGATAAAAACCGAACCGTGAGTAATATGAACCGTTACACCCCCATTGTGTTTTAAGTGAGAATACTTTTGAATTGGTGTCCACAGAGAAAGACGCATTTTGACAGCAGAATGGTGTTAGTATTGCATCTACCTATTTGGACCACACTAACCAGACAAACCTTGACCCCTCGGTCACATCGCGCAGCAGTCTCGCGTTCATGGTGGACAGACAAATTGCTTGTCGCTGGAAACTTGTCGCCTGGTTAGGAAATGATGCAAGAATAGTTTACTGTCACACATCAAGGAGCAGAAAAATGGTGTGCAAACATAAAACTGTTTAAATTCAGCAGAAGTAGGTTTCATCATTCTTTAAAACATGCTATTATGTCTTAAATATCCCTGCAAGGCCCACTAGAATATCCTAATTCACAAATAAACAACCCAATAGCCCTTGAGAAAGCAGCGATACAAGTGCTAGATCTAAAACGCTTGATATTAACAAATGTAGATGCCTGGAGACGAATAACCAAACCACCACTCATAGATACATCAATCATGCAACAAATAAAGGCACTTAATGTCTTAGAAAGAGCAAAATGAAACTTGTTCCCTCTCTGCGATCAGCAGCGGGAATGCAAACGTATGGCAATGTCACCAGATGCAGCTCACCAATTAAATGTATGGCCAGGAGACCAGAGAGGTGAATGATGCATATGTCCAGCATGAGTGCTGATGCTTACCTCTCCTCACTTCACATTTGTCTGACGGGGAGGAATTACTGCCTGTGTCAGCCAGCAAGAGAAAGGGAGAGGAGGAGAGAATGTAGCCGATTGTCTACAGCAGTCCTCTGGGAACCCTTCTCCCCACACCTGCTATCTCATTGGGCCAGGTGGGAGACGGAGCGAGAGAGACCCTGACAGCCCGACATGCCCAAGACAAAGTAGGGTACATCCCTCTCCTCCACCCTTGGCCAAACCATGTGTGAATAACACACCACTCAATGACTTTTTAAAACTTTTGTCTAAGTGTGGGGAAAAGACGACAACATGTTATATATCAAAACTGCTTCTGAAGTTCCTGATAGACCTTTACCTTTTAGATTTTTATTTTTGGCCATTTTGGTGTTGTTGTTTGTTTATTGTGACAGTCAAGAGACAACAGGATATCATGCAAAAAAAAAAGAAAGAAAAAAAAAGGCACACTGAACTCAAAGTTATGATGCTCATATGAGCAGAACGACACACCATAATTGCTAGGTCACAGCTCCAACACATTAAAGTAGTAATATGGTAAGATTAATACATTCACACACTACGTATAAGTATTCCAGTGAGCAGTAGTGATCCGTGAGAGGATTTTCTGAGGAAGCTAATATGCAAATCAATATTGATCAAATCAGTTAATGAACCAGTTTTAATTTCATTTTTTTGGTCTCATAATTATGCTTCCGTACTCAGATCATTCCTGATATTTTAAAAGAATAACAGAATAATTATTTAATGTATTATATATTTATAAAATTATATTAATAATGTCATTTTACAAAAGACTCTGTGTGTGTGTGTGTGTGTGTGTGTGTGTGTGTGTGTGTGTGTGTGTGTGTGTGTGTGTGTGTGTGTGTGTGTGTGTGTGTGTGTGTGTGTGTGTGTGTGTGTGTGTGTGTGTGTGTGTGTGTGTGTGTGTGTGTGTGTGTTATTAAATACACACATGCATACAGTATTAGAAAGATAGAAAAAACAGTAGATAGAAAGTGCGATAAATAGAAAGAAAGAACAAAAGAAAGAAAGAAACAGAAAAATTGAAAGAACTACAGAAAGAAAGATGGAAAGAAAAAAGATGGAAAGGATTATAGATGGAAAGAAAGATAGAAAGAATGACAGATAGAAATAAAATGGAAATAGAAAGAATTATAGAAAGAACAATACATAGATAGAACAATACATAGATAGAAAGAACTAAAGATTGAAAGAACGAAAGATGGAAAAATAGAAAGAACAATACATAGGACGATAGATAGAACGATAGAATGATAGATAGAATGATAGAACGATAGAATGTTAGATAGATAGAATGATAGAACGATAGATAGAACGATAGATAGAACGATAGATAGAACGATAGATAGAACGATAGATAGAACGATAGAACGATAGAACGATAGATAGATAGATAGATAGATAGATAGATAGATAGATAGATAGATAGATAGATAGATAGATAGATAGATAGATAGATAGATAGATAGATAGATAGATAGATAGATAGATAGATAGATAGATAGATAGATAGATAGATAGATAGATAGATAGATAGATAGATAGATAGATAGATAGATAGATAGATAGATAGATAGATAGATAGATAGATAGATAGATAGATAGCCATCAAGACTGAACTGGTGAACGGCCATAGTTTGATCCTTAAGCATAACATCGGGAACTCATACATTTTTATGAACAGAGCCATTTCAGAAACCTCAGAGCATGTTTGTTTAACATTTGCATTATGAAGCTTGGAATTCTGCTGATTGAAAGTCCCAAGCTAGACGATGCCTTTTGATACTGCCATGTGACATGCAAACTGGATCAAGTTGCCCTCAAGGAACAAGGACTGAGACTCAAACTTTTAGTGCAAATGTTACATTTTAGTGGTAAGCCTCTTAGCACTTCAGAATCAAAGAGCTGATTTTAACCTATTATAAATGTAAAATTGACTGAGGAAAACAAACACGATGGAAGATTTACCTTTCGTCTGTCAAGAGACTTCTTAAGCTCACTTGCTCGAGCGTAAGATTTCCCTTTCCCCGATCTTAAAGTGCGTTCCAAATCAGCAATAATTCTGTGAACATATTGCTGACATTAGCCTAAAAGAGATTACAGAATGATTAGGGGGATCTGCTCCATTAAGACATGAGGGGGCTTAACAGAGCCAAACCCTTCATCGTGCAATATTCTCTCGGCAGAGACGAGGGTTTAAGAGGAGCGCTCCGAGGACGTCTCCCTGTCTCCAACATTAACCCAAGCATTGCAGTGAATCGTATGAATATTGCCAATTAAGATACATTTTTAATCACTGTATTACTGACACCGCCGAAGCCAAGACATTTTATTAGCATCCACATTGGCATTTAACTTCCAGCACTGAAGATTTAATTGATTCCAATTTCAGTTCCCAAAATTTCAACAAACTTTCAGGAGAACAACGAGAGAGACGCATTAGTACACGGCGCACACACACACACACACACACAAGAACCAAACTCTAATTAAAATCTTCCAATTCAAGGACTCTTTTGATTGACCGTAATGCTTTAGTAATCTTGTCTCTGGGCCTTGACCTAGTCTGTCGCTGTGCACGATTTATGGCACCCAATTACAATTTGTATTAAGCTTGCCAGGCGACTGGCCCCAAGTGAGTGAAGGAAAGGCCTTCTGAACCTAATAGAATGTGGCTTTACCACCGATTCCACCACCTCTGCGGATCGACAAGGTAACAAACAAATATTTCACTGTGACTTCTAGGGCAATAATAGATTGTCCTACCTCTTGTTTATTCAAATAACGAGCAGCTTAATTCTTTGTGGTGCAAAATGTCAAAGTGCAACCAGACAACTTCGAATCTCATTTAAAAGCACATTTTGTCTATTTACGCCATGTAGTTCTGTATACTGATCTGGGCCAGAGGGGCTCAAGGCAAAAAGGAAGCTGGGTAGTTTGTGGCAAGCCAGTGTCAATCAGTGTAAGTTCCAGAATGGGGCAGATAGAGCACAGGGTACACCTTGTGCCCGTTTCTGACACAGATCGCACTTGTCAGCCAGAGATAAGCACATCCTCACCTTTCTGTATTTGACTTGCAAAACCAGTAACCCCGCTGACCGCCAGAAACTGCAAACTCAATACTCGAAACGGTGATAAGACAGCGGACTCACAACGGGCCACAAATGGCACGCTTTTTGGGTCCTGAGTATGTTTTGACAGTACAATGAGCTATTTTATAGCAAAACATCAAGGGAAAGGGTCATTCAATGACCCTTTAAAAAAGATTCAATAGTCTTTTGGTTTTCAAAATTATAAAACAGCCAAGACTAAAACATCAACAAAAAAATCTTTCAAGGACGCATTAAAATGATCAAAAGTATTCAATAGTAAATTGTTAAAAATGAATAAATGCTGTCCTTTTGAACTTTCTTTTCAAGGAATTCTAAAAAAATAAAAACATTTTTTTTTTAAATCAAGCTTTCCATAAAACCATTAACTGTGTCCAACATTGAAAATAAGAAATAAAACAAAAGTTTTTTTAGCACCAAATCTGCATATTAGACTGATTGCTGAAGGATCATTCACAGAAGACACAGAAGACTCGAGTAATGATGCTGAAAATTCTGCTTTGTCATCACATGAATAAATTACATTTTAAAATTAAAATAGAAAAGTCATACATTTTGGTAATTTTTTTACTTTATTACTGTTTTAAACGTATTTTTGAGCAAATAAATGGAGCCTTGGTGAGCATAAGACTTCATTCAAAATTAATATTATATATATACACTCATCTAAAGGATCATTAGGAACACCTGTTCAATTTCTCATTAATGCAATTATCTAATCAACCAATCACATGGCAGTTGCTTCAATGCATTTAGGGGTGTGGTCCTGGTCAAGACAATCTCCTGAACTCCAAACTGAATGTCAGAATGGGAAAGAAAGGTGATTTAAGCAATTTTGAGCGTGGCATGGTTGTTGGTGCCAGACGGGCCGGTCTGAGTATTTCACAATCTGCTCAGTTACTGGGATTTTCACGCACATCCATTTCTAGGGTTTACAAAGAATGGTGTGAAAAGGGAAAAACATCCAGTATGTGGCAGTCCTGTGGGCGAAAATGCCTTGTTGATGTTAGAGGTCACAGGAGAATGGGCCGACTGATTCAAGCTGATAGAAGAGCAACTTTGACTGAAATAACCACTTGTTACAACAGAGGTATACAGCAAAGCATTTGTGAAGCCACAACACGCACAACCTTGAGGCGTATGGGCTACAACAGCAGAAGACCCCACCGGGTACCACTCATCTCCACTACAAATAGGAAAAAGAGGCTACAATTTGCACGAGCTCACCAAAATTGGACAGTTGAAGACTGGAAAAATGTTGCCTGGTCTGATGAGTCTCGATTTCTGTTGAGACATTCAGATGGTAGAGTCAGAATTTGGCGTAAACAGAATGAAAACATGGATCCATCATGCCTTGTTACCACTGTGCAGGCTGGTGGTGGTGTAATGGTGTGGGGGATGTTTTCTTGGCACACTTTAGGCCCCTTAGTGCCAATTGGGCATCGTTTAAATGCCACGGCCTACCTGAGCATTGTTTCTGACCATGTCCATCCCTTTATGACCACCATGTACCCATCCTCTGATGGCTACTTCCAGCAGGATAAAGCACCATGTCACAAAGCTCAAATCATTTCAAATTGTGAACTACTCAGACCGGCCCGTCTGGCACCAACAACCATGCCACACTCAAATCAAACGCTTAAATCACCTTTCTTTCCCATTCTGGCATTCAGTTTGGAGTTCAGGAGATTGTCTTGACCAGGACCACACCCCTAAATGCATTGAAGCAACTGCCATGTGATTGGTTGATTAGATAATTGCATTAATGAGAAATTGAACAGGTTTTCCTAATAATTATATATAAATATATATAAATGTACACATTTACATTTATGCATTTGGCAGACGCTTTTATCCAAAGCGACTTACATTGCATTCAAGGTACACATTTTTTACATTTTTATCAATTCTTACTTTCCCTGGGAATCGAACCCATGACCTTGGCGTTGCTAGTGCCATGCTCTACTGTTTGAGCTACAGGAAAGCTAAATATATTTTATACACTCACCTAAATATATTTATACACACTCACCAAAAAGATTATTAGGAACACCTGTTCAATTTCTCATTAATGCAATTATCTAATCAACCAATCACATGGCAGTTGCTTCAACGCATTTAGGGGGTGTGGTCCACATACACATACACACACACACACACACACACACATATATATATATATATACATATACACACACACATATACATGTATTATAAGGAATATAAAACAAGAAAAAAAACTATGCAAGAAAAAATAAAGAAAAAAATAAATAAATGCAGACAAGGATGGTTCCTTTCATTTTATTTACACTCATACCATATGCATATTGCCTTTCAATCTGCAAATGCCACAATACAACCCAGTAACATGACCTCGCAACAGCATTCTGAGGTTTTACGATATTGCCGGCTTGCTCTTATGAAGACAAGCGAAGCAGGGTAACATTTGTGCTTGGAGGGTGAATTTTATTAGTTTGCCTTGTGCTTGATTTCCTTACCATTTCCAAGGTCTTGCTTGAGGTGGACCTCTTCACCGATTTTATAGTTTCTCTCCTTCACTACAATATCGAGCTGTGGCTCCATTACCGCATTGCTGCTCTGTGCCGGTTGGCCTGAATTCGTCTCTTTAACTTTCTTACTGATATGCTGACCGTGGTGTTCACTGATATATAGAGCTCCATTTTTCAGTATAATCATTTCATGTCTCTCACTGCACTGTGACTGTAAACCAAGCCATGCACAAACACACACACACACACACACGGACTAGTCAGACACTGTGTTGCTACTGAACATGTGCGTCTCAATCAACACTTGTCATTGGACTGGTTGCGAAAATAGATGAAGTCCTCGGTGGCCTGACCTCTATTACGTCACTTATTCACAGCTGATGAGCTGTGATAACATCTGCTATCGATTAGGGGGGGGGGGGGGTGAGAGAGAGAGAGAGAGAGACTGTGAGACTCTTTGCACCCTAAGCAGTTCAGATAGATTGATCAAGTTTCGTGCCCTGCCCCTCATCCAGAACTCAAGACCGATTTCAGCGTTACCTGCCACACACACTCTTACACTAATTGTAAAGAGCTGTTCCAAATATAAATGCAAATCAGAGACTAAAAGCCATTAACAAACTGCTTTACATGATCTGAGCACCAAGCAGAAAAGCAGAAATGCAAGTGTGCAGGGTCCTTGTCTAGAATACAGTCGTTTTAAAACTTGCATTATTGCTCAGGGAATATCATTAAGGGAATTATGAAATACTATAAAGTAAAACAACCTCGTGTTGGGTTTCTCTTCATGAATGTCTTATCATACAGTTTTCATAATGTTTTCCCCTAAGATCCAGTTATAATGTTAGTAAAATGGTTAGAATTTAGCTAGCCATAAACGACCATTTCATTTTTTCTCTAGTTTTTAACTGCTTTACAATACGGCCTTTCCACCTGGTTCACAAAACAATGAGTCGCAAAAACTGTTAAGGTCATATTAGGTTACAAATTGTGTTTTTCTTTTTACATAATTGTTTGTATTAATTAATCCTGAAAAAAAAATGCATCATGATTTCCACAAAATACTAAGTAGCACTGCTGTCAACATTTATAATAAGGAATGGTTTCTTGAGCACAAAATCAGCATATTAGAATTATTTTTGAAGGATCTGAAGACTGGAGTAATGGCTGCTAAAAATGTCGCTTTGCCATCACAGGCATAAATTAAAATGTTAAAATATTTTTTTAAAGAATATATATATAATATTTAATATAAAATATATATATTTTTTTATTTTTATTTTTTTTTTACTGCAGCTTTAGTGAGAACGAGACTTTCATTCAGTTTCTCATTGCAAAAAACACCACACACACACAAAAACAAAAACATTAAGTTCTAAAGAAAAAAACATTGAAAGGAAATGAAAGGAGGCTTTTTGCAGCTCAATTTCACAAAATATTATCTTTATGGACTAATAGGAAAGTATGATTTCTGAAAGTTACAGTATGTTTCATGGTGTTAAATTGAAAATCTGTAAAGATCAATTGGAAAAAATAATTTCTCACAAACAGACTTAACTCTTTCCCCGCCAGCTTTAAAAAAAAGAAAGAAAGTTGCCAGCCATTTTTGTTCATTTTCACAAAAATGTCATGGCCCCCAGAAAATGTGTTTGTATTTATATCAGACCCTCTGCTTTTAAACAAAAAAACTTGTTTTATTCTTGCTTTATGCATTCTTTTTTATCATTACTTGAATATTTGTAAGTTCATTAAAAAAACAACATTGAGCAAAAAGCTGAGAAAAATCACGTTAGACTACAAGACTACATCTGGAATTCAGAACGATGATCAAAACATAGATGGAGTAGATTGAAAAAAAAATGCTATATAGCACTAAAAGTGGTTCTTGGCTCGTAATCATAGGGGAACCACTTTTGGTGCTATATAGCACCATATCTTAACAGGTTCTGTATATGGTAGTGGTGCTATATAGCACCTCAGTCATTTAAAGAACCACTGAAGAACCAAGATTTGGTGCTATACAGCACTTAAAGTGGTTCCCCTATGATTACGAGCCAAAGAACCACTTTTAGTAACATTTATCAAACATTTTTTTAGAGTGTATAGCTAGCCCTGGGTCGACATTTCATTCAGTAACATTAGGCAGTTTTGCTTTATATGCTGTTTAATGTTGGTGATCGTGTTATTTTACATATGCATATGATTACATATGATATTGCTTGTTTCTGCTTCTTCATCTCCTGTGTTTTGATCAGAAGATTATGTACTCTTTCAGAAAATTATGTGTTTGGCAGGGAAGCAATTTAAAAAATACAAAAAAATTCTCAAAAATTAAAAGAACATTTCAGTCTCTTCATCATACAAACTTCCGTTGACTCAGTTCCTTCTGAAGTGATGTTGGAAATGTGCATTACTGTACTATTAACATTTACCCTCTACCCAATTAAGATAAAGGGGAAAAAACAAAAGGGAGAAACCAAAGCAAACTATCAAAGTGAACTGAACTAAAACAAACTGACTAAAGTTGACACCAAAATACAGGTATGAGAGAATTCTCGGCGCCATGGAATTCTCTCCCCCCAGCCTGCAGTGGGATTCCAGGAGGGTCCTGGCTCCCATTGATCACATCTTGGGTTCCACTTTGACGTTTTTTTCAAATCGATGCCTGAGAGGAGAAAAAAAGGGGCACTCGTCGATGACTGACATCAATGATGTACAACCATTGCGTTCGGCCCGGCAGCACCTGCCCGTCCCGTCCCAACAGTAAAGGATGCAGCCACTGTTGGCCAAGGACAAAAGGAGGACTCTGGCTTTGGAGCTTGGCGGGGATTTGCACTATAGCAGGTGCAGAATCTCCTTTCTTCCTGCTGGTACTGAAGCATAGGGCCGGTGGGGTGCTTCCTGCTCCCCACACGACGGGCCTGTCCCATAGCCGGCTACAGGCCAGGACTGCACAGTGCCAGAGTACATGAATCTACCAAAAACACACACAGGGAGGAAACAAGAGTCACGTGTTCCCCTTTCCACGTCAATAAAATACCCATCTACAATGCCCAACATGACCTGATGTACATTACAAGTGTCTACATGCAGGTTTATAAGGAAGGTCAGATGGAATCATGTTATTTTCAAAGACAATCTATTCCACGTTTCAGAACAATGAGAGAAGAGTTCAGTGATGGATAAGACAGCTCTTTCTGACATGCTGATGACAGCTCAAAGAACTGAGCAAAAAGAAAAAGACAAGGCCCTGTCCTGATGAGGCAGTGGTGAAGCATTTTCACGGTGTAATTTGATTCAAATCAATTCAACTCAAACTTTTCAAGTCAAATTAGGTTAACACTGAAGGTTGCATCCAAATAAGTCTTTGTCCTGACCCTTGAAACAGCAAGAGGGTCACAATCAGAAGACTAGAGAGCGTTTATGACTATATATAGCCAGCATATCAGAGTGGAATTAAAATGAATAGAGCCAAGTGGGGAAAAAATATAACCATGTGAATTACCTTTTTTTATATATATATTTTTTAATAAACCTTAGTGCACTGACAGTTACATTACTTATATTAACCATACAAACTACAATATAATTAGCAAGAAAACTAGAAAAACACTGCTTTTTGAAAACTGCATTTGTTTTTACAGCTAAAAAGACATTCAATTTAAAACAAAAATATTTTATTTTAAACATTTCTAGTGATGCAAGGATTTCGATTTTTCGCGGCCAATTCCTATTTTTTATTATTATTGTTGTTGTTTATTTGTTCTCTACAGGCCAAACTGGTAGATGCTACACACATGAGCATGAGCAGTTGTTTTTTATTTAAATTATATAATTTCAAGATTTACAGCAAAATCAGCATGGTCTGACTTTGGCTTTGTGAAATTATGCTACATAAGACACACCTGTCCTGCACAAAACAAAAATAGCAGACAAACTAGGTGGTGCTTAAGGAAGAGCAGCGATATAGCGTTTCCTTGGTTACTGCTGTACACAAAGCAGCGCTGCACTGCGCTTATTAATAGGCTGCTACTTTATACGGAGATAAGAGGAAAATGCCATCAAAACTTTTCTAAAGACAGTCAGTTCCCTTCAGTGATACATTCATATAAACCCCAATTCAATTTTTATATTTTTCTTTCGCAAACAGTGAGCTTGTTCCTGGTAGGCTACAGTGTCTGCTAGCGCATCTGTGTTCTCATTTTTGTGTCCGTATTTTAGCGTCCTGTTTACAGACTTCGTAATATTTCCACACAAATGACATTTTGGGAAATGATTGCAAAGCAGTTTTTGTTTGCAAGTCCAGAATAGAGATCGGCCAAATTAAAACTAAAGCCCGTTCAAATGGCCGGTGCCTGTGGACTAGTCAGCGCATCTCTATTTTATATTATTGTTCAAATATTGTATTTGACACCTTTTTGGGCCGTATTTGGCCCACTGGCCGTATGTTTGAGACCCGTGGTTTATAACATTGATATTAAGAATTTTTGGTAAAGTAAACATTTGCTGTTTTCCAATAAGAAAAGAGAATAAAAACATAAAAACATAAAAACAATAAACACTGAGTTGTTCACTGCAATATTACATGTCTCTTTTCTTATTGGAAAACAGCAATTGTTTACTTTAGAATAGGGAACATAATCTGAAGTAATATTGCATTTATTAGTGATAAATTAGTGAAAAATGTGCTTGTTTCCCATTAATAAAGGGAATATTTAAGTAATAAATAATTTGTTAGCATAGAACAACTGCTTGAAAGACAGTGTTTCTCTGCAAATTTAAATGTCTGTGTTGAAATGCCCATTCTATGTTTATTTCATACTTATAAGCCACACATTCACACAGTGTACTGGGAACTTATAAAGTGTGTAATTGGCACAATACAAGCTATTAGTTTGTTTTATTTTTAGCTAATTAGTACATTGTTAGGACAGAAACAAGTATAAAGGGGCTATAAGACAAAAATAAGACAACAGCCAATAAAGGCCTTATAAATAGCTTGTAATGGCATACAAGTACATAACTAGTTACTTACAAGTGCAGTTATTAGTCATTAATTAGTGCCTAATGTCTGATCCTTAAAATAAAGTGTTACCGAATTTTTTGTTGAGCATCAAATCAGCATATTATAATGATTTCTAAAGGATCATGTGACACTAAGAAAATTCAGCTTTACTATTTTTCTCTATTTTCGATCAAATAAATGCAGCCTTGGTGAGTATTAGAGACTGTTTACCAATAGATTATTTATTTATAAAAATATTCAGTTTGATTAAAAATTTAAATTTAAATTTCACAGCCTACAACTGTGAAGTCATATGCTGAGATTCTACGATATTGTCATCTTTTGTTTTCACGAAGACAAGCAAAGCGGGGTCATGTCAAATCCAGGGATTTTAAAACCGATACAGAGTATAGTGATTGTGTGACAGCAGTTGTGGTTTATGGATTTTCAGCTTGGAGCCGTAGTGAATAAAGGTCTTCTGTTTAGCATTGCGATCAGGGTTGTGCTGTAATTATCTGTCCGTGGATTGTATTATCCTGATTCCTCAGTCCTGTAAAGGTGGTCAGCAAGTTGCTCTGAAACAAAAAGCGTCCTCATTAACTTTACTTCGAATGCAGTGACATTGTTTTACTTTGAATTTAAACCATGTTGACGCTTGCAAATGTCACACTCAAACAAGCATGGGCGCAGAGCAAAAATTACTTGATAATGTATTGTCACAGGAGTCTGCAAATGCATACTTAAAACCCTTTACTTAAAAGTAAACAGCATGCACACTAAAGCAGCAGAAACTCTCTCTGCATACCCAAGAGCCTGACAGGAAGGTTATCTCAGCACACACAAAAAAAAAGTGTTCTGGTTTTCTCTGAACTGGAAGGAACACTTGAAAGGAAAGCCCCTGCGGAGAAGGACTCAACAGAGACCGTACAATGATTCGAATTCAAACCTGAAGACCTCATGCTGTAACTTCATGGAAACACAAGGCCGAATGTGAAGGATGTCTTCTCGTTGTCAGCACGCCTTGCCTCGCGCATTTCTTCTTCTGTCCGTTCGAGGGGCTTACGGGAGACGGGAACGTGACAAAATGTGAAGAGAAGTTTTTTGTTGCTTTCTGTCTGTGTGTAGTTTGTTTGATGATTAACCAGCAGGCTAACTGACATAGAGGAGGTGGCTGGCCCCTGGTGGGAGCCGCTCCAAAGCTTTCCAAAGTCCTGAAAGCTTCACTCCTACATGCTTTCTTTATTTAGCTCCTGCAAACATGGCTGCTAAGGAACGAAAAAAGCCGTTTTAGACACATGATAAGTTTTCCCTAGCTGTGCTTTTTACACTCAGTCAAAATATACAGTGACCTCTGCATAAATGTTGCCGTGACTACATGTGCACGAAAATGATACTATTTCATGTGCCAGAGATGAGATGCTGATGAATTCAATACTGGCAGTCTTAGACCACATCTATCTGAAGAGCAATCCACGGGTACCATTGGACCATCAAACATTACCCTGGATTGAATAACTCGCTCTCACTCTCTCCAACCCTTATTACCAAAATACAATTATTGACTGTAAGAAGTATTATGGTAAGCTATGCCGTTTACTCAATAAGGCCAGAATCACTCCAAATGAATAAATGTAATGTAATATAATGTAACAAATGAGCTCAAGCATTCCCCCGACCCTACATAGGACAAGCGATTTGGAGAATAGAACAGAATAGAATAGAATAGAAGCTTCAGCATCCCCCCGACCATACATAGGACAATTAAGCAGTTTGGAGAATAGATTTATAATATAAATAAGAATAGAATAGAATAGAATAGAATAGAAGCTCCAGCATCCCCCAACCCTATATGGGACAATTAAGCAGTTTGGAGGATAGATTAAGAATAGAATAGAATAGAATAGAATAGAAGCTCTTGCATCCCCCTGACCATACATAGGACAATTAAGCAGTTTGAAGAATAGATTCATAATATAAATAAGAATAGAATAGAATAGAATAGAATAGAATAGAATAGAATAGAATAGAATAGAAGCTCCAACATCCCCCAACCCTATATGGGACAATTAAGCAGTTTGGAGAATAGATGAATAAAATCAATAAGAATAGAATAGAATAGAAGCTCCAACATCCCCTAACCCTACATGGGACAATTAAGCAGTTTGGAGAATAGAGTAGAATAGAATAGAATAGAATAAAATAGAATAGAAGCTCCAGCATCCCCCAACCCTATATGGGACAATTAAGCAGTTTGGAGGATAGAGTAATAATATAAATGAGAATAGAATAGAATAAAATAGAATAGAATAGAATAGAAGCTCTAGCATCCCCCTGACCATACATAGGACAATTAAGCAGTTTGAAGAATAGATTCATAATATAAATAAGAATAGAATAGAATAGAATAGAATAGAATAGAATAGAATAGAATAGAATAGAATAGAATAGAAGCTCCAACATCCCCCAACCCTATATGGGACAATTAAGCAGTTTGGAGAATAGATGAATAAAATCAATAAGAATAGAACAGAATAGAATAGAATAGAAGCTCTAGCATCCACCTGACCATACATAGGACAATTAAGCAGTTTGAAGAATAGATTCATAATATAAATAAGAATAGAATAGAATAGAATAGAATAGAATAGAAGCTCCAACATCCCCTAACCCGACATGGGACAATTAAGCAGTTTGGAGAATAGAATAGAATAGAATAGAATAGAATAGAATAGAATAGAATAGAATAGAAGCTCCAGCATCCCCCAACACTACATGGGACAATTAAGCAGTTTGGAGAATATAATAGAATAGAAACTCCAGCATCCCCCGTCCATGTGTTGGACAATTAGGCATTTTGGAGATTAGATTAATAATATAAATAATATAATATAATATAATATAATATAATATAATATAATATAATATAATATAATAGAATAGAATAGAATAGAATAGAATAGAATAGAATAGAAGCTCCAGCATCCCCTGACCCTACATAGGACAATTAAGCATTTTGGAGAATAGATGAAGAATAGAATAGAATAGAATAGAATAGAATAGAATAGAATAGAATAGAAGCTACAGCATCCCCCTTACCCTACATTGGACAATTAAGCAGTTTGGAGAATAGAATAGAATAGAATAGTGAATCCCATTTAAATACAAATAAAATACTAACATGGGTTAATAGACAATCATTATACTTAAATCATTTTTATGACAAATAGTCGTCTGACAAAAGTCCAAATATGCTATGTTAAACATTCATGGGTGCTATAGCATATGTTAACAAAACCTGTCTTCTATGATCATGTTCTCTTTAAGGTCAACTACTGTCATGGTACGGCAGTATATTTTGAAAATAATCTTGCTGAGCAAGTTAGCTAAAGTCAACATGTTTATAGGAACGGACATCCGTTTAATGACACTACACAGAGTTACCATAACTTTATCATTCCCTTGAGTAGTGAGATATGTTACCGCCAGAGCGACACAAAAAAGCATGTTAAGTATGTACAATAGGGCACCGTTTACATTTGCGTACTTATGTAAGGTATATTTCTGGCCTAAGGGTTAATACGTGCTACCAAATATCTCTCTTTCTCTCACTGTCTCTCTCTCTCCAGGGATAGTGAGCGGCCAGTTGGACCGGAGCTGTCAGCTCTCTCTCCTGTAACAAGTGTGCCTGACGCAGAGAAGTTGGCAGAGGCAATGGATGTAAGCGCACTGAGGGTTTATGGGAGATGACAGCTCCTGCTAAATAAAAGCACACGTGCAGAGACAGTGTACGGGGAGAGCAGGCACAAGGGCCTTGCTGCTCGACACAGCCTCTAGCCAGCCAGGGCAGAACCTCGGCTAACTATCACCATCCCTATTGTGACTAGTTCTATCACTATATCAACAATACTGTTCAAGACTTGTAGTGAACGCTAAGCTCTCGCCAGTGATGCAACCACTGCTAATAATGCTGCAGTTGCTACCTGCCACAGCTATAGGAAGAGGTACGGCTAAAAATATCCTGAAGAAAAAAAAAAACACAAGGTCTGTGGAGAAACTATGACCTGCTTGTAATTGATTTACCACAAGATATATTGAGGCTTTTGTTCATGGATGTTGGTTCAAAAAAAGATAAGATTATCAATTTGTAAAACAGAACTCAATAAGAAATGTCACACAAATGACATTTAACAGTGATTAGCTAGTGATTCGTTTTTCAAAAAACAAGACTGTGTCAACGTTTAAATTCTGGAATCAGTATCATCAAGATACTAGTTTTTAGTAATATTTTAAATGAGATTATGTTTATATTTTCCATTTTAATTTCAGTTAAAGTTGCAGGAATTTTGCTGTGTTTTAGGTTATTAAATGTCTACTTATTTAAATTATATGATATATTTATTCTATATATTTAAGTGAAAATGATTGAATGTTGCCTTGGCAACAAGTTTAAGTTTTTTATAGTTTTGTTTCAGTTAGCATTTATTTTATTTAAAGTAATGGAAAGTTTTTTATTTGGTTTTAGTTTAAGTTATAATAAACTGATCAATATTTATAAAATGACTGATATTAAAATTATATACAACTATTTTGTCTGCATACATATTTTATTTTGACAAAATAAGTTGTTTATGCTACAAAAAAAGGTAATTTTGTAAAGGTAATTTACAACACAGGAAATTTAAATGTAAAAATATGGGAGATTAGCATGTACATTAAATATCCAATCTCATTCATATCAATATTGACTGAGATGGATACATATTTTATTTATAAAAACATTTTATTTATAAAATAAATAAAAACAAATTTTATACAATATCTATGATATATCGTGCATGACAGCTTTGCATTCTATTCCATTTTGATGTGCTCTGCATATAGTATATTTAATGAATATGAATAATAATGACTGTATATTAATTGGGTTAACGTTATTTGGTAACCTTCCAAAAGGGTCTGGTCTAACTGTGCCCTTTTACTTTCTAGACTCCTGAATAGAAATGCAAAAAGCTGCGTTATAATTTAAAATGTACACTTTAAATATGTGCATAATGCCTCTTTTATATTGTCTTTTAAAGGTGTCTGTCTGCTGAAAACTCAAATGATTTTTGAAATGCAAACAAAAGCATGTCCGTTATGATTGACTTATGTTGCCATGCTTTTACACAACAAATCGATACTAACAAGCGCAAACACACACGATCTTGCACATACACGAAGTGTACATTTGGTTAGTGTTTGTTTCTCTGTTGTGTTCAGTCAGCATATCTGTATGTGTCTGTTAGTGAGAATTTCTCTCTCTCTCTCTCTCTCTCTCTCTCTCTCTCTCAGTGAACACACACACTGTCCATTTTTCACCTCTCATCGATGTGTAATGCTCCAAACAGTAGGTGCGGGTCTCCAGAGTGTGTAAGGCCAGACCTGACTGCCATGCGGGAAAGGGATGGTCCAGTGGAGTATGGGATCTGCCTGCAAATGCACTGGCCGCTGTCAGTCGACTGCTCCTCATGCTGGGGCGGGTCAAACCGTGCACTCACTAACAACCCAGCCATCTGTCATCCCTTGTGCTAAGCTACCCTTACAGCTCACAGGTGTGACTGGACACATTGAACACACCTTTATATCTCTATTGATAAAAAGCACATGGCTGATTATGCCCCTGTAAAAGCAATGAAACAAAAAAATGTCAAAATTCACTCCACCTGATATTCCAAAATGTATGTCTTTTGTGTAGCATTTTGAGAAACAAAAATAAGACAAAAGACAAAAATCAACAAAATGGGTTGGTTACCAATATTCTTCAAAATACAGGTTTGGAATAACAGGAGGGTGAGTAAATGATGACAGAAATTTTATTTTTGGGAGAACTATCCCTTTAAGGGAAGCCTGGCCGCCATCTTGGTAATGCAACTGGGCAGCTATTTTCTATGTAGGGAATTGGCAGCTCCTATCTGAAATGTGCGAGACTTCTGATTCATTAGCCACTAATAGGTAAATAACGAGAAGAATAACAAAATAAAGTAAACGGTAGAATGATTTGTGCTACATACCAGCATGGTTATGATTATGATAATAAATGTAACATAATATGAAAGCGAATACCAGTTTTCGTTTTCAAGCAGAATAACGCACAGTTTTTGTACAGCTAAAATAACTGGAAGCGAATGAAATGGGAAGCTTTGCTCATTAAATTTACAAACGGCCACACCTACTCTCACGTTAAAAATAAGGTGGATACACCCATCTCACCAACAATAAAGTTTATATCCCATTCAAACTGTTTCTGATGTCACCCCTTTGCACGTCTTTATGTAAGTCTAAGTGCCAATGATTATACCATTGATAACAACACACAGGATAGTATAAAGAGTGGTTGTGTAGAGATGGAGAGAATAATTTGTGCTGTTAGGCCCGTCAACCTGGTGCGTTTTCATTTCCCTGCCGCCCGTGCCAGCTCTTTTACTAACTAATACCAGCTCACCCATTTTCTTCTCTCCTACCTCAGGACAGTTCCCCCCGCCTCCATTCAATCTCCCTATCTTCCCGCAGCAGCCCTCTAAAATACCCGCCACGGCCGCACAGCAGATCATGCCAGCGCAAAAGCCGTAGTCCCGTCCTTATTACAGCGGCTTCCACAGCCCTCTAATCACTGCCACCAGACCCGGCACAGAGAGAGAGAGAGAGAGAGAGAGAGAGAGAGAAAGAGAGAGCAAGCGTTCGCTAATGGCCAGGGTCTGTGTGTCCGCGACGGCTGCCGTGTTAACTAGCTTTTCTGCCTGTTTTGGTGGATTCGGGCAACGCAGGAGTGTCTCTCCAGGGGCCAGAGGCGACCGTATTCCTCCCTTGACACACAATGATAACCAATGCTCTCGCAGGACTGGTGGTGCCCTGAACACACACACACGCACACAAAATCCAACATCAAACGGACTGCGGATAAAGCTAGTCTTTACCCCAGCCAGTTTGCTTTTTTATTTCCCCCCTCTGTGAAGGAGAGGAAATTGTTGGCTAAGCTGTCTTTTGTCAGGGCGTTTCAGAGGCACAGTCCGAACACTGGTCCCTTTTTTTTTCAGCTCATGTATACCGTTAAGGACGCAGTTTGTGCATTTACTGGTTAAAGTTATGACCCCTAATCAGGTGTTGCTGTGATGTTTTCCCTCCTTATGATATTGTATGCAGCTTCCTCACTTCATAACTGGCATTGTGAGTTTTTTTTTTTTTTTCTCCACTCGGGAGTCTCACGGATAGCACTAGCATTATCCAGTCTAGGACCACACAATCTCTGTGAGTCTAACTATCAAAGCGTTCCTTGGAGGGCATAGATTCGACTGCTACGGTCTTGGCAGTCGCATATGGAAATGTTGCCTAGCTGAATACTGTGGGATTACACTAGAGCTGTCATCAACACACGTCGCCAAAGGTTGTTGCTGCTGTTCGATGCATTTTTAAAGCTTTCCTTTGAGCTTGCCTCACTTTAAACTTTCACAATTTGATGGGAAAACAATGACTGATAATGATAAAAGAATCTCGGAGACAACATCATCTGCCAGCTAAAAAATTAAACAAATGTGGGAGGCACAGTTAGATCTGTTAAAGTTAGTGTTAGCCTAGTTCTCAGAATAAAGATTTTAGTGTTCTTAAAAGAACTCTTACACTCACCAAAGTGGCTTTTTTTTTTGCTCAATAACAGAAATATTGTGAAAAATGTGTACATCTCTGTTCTAGTTTAATACATTTTAAAATGTAATGTATTCCTGTGATGCCAAAGCTTGCCAAAAGTCTTCAGTGTCACATGACCCTTCAGAAATCATTCTAATATGCGTATTTGGTCCTCAAGAAACATTTCTTATTATTATCAATGGTGAAAACAGTGGTGCTGCTTAATATTTTAGTGGAAACTGCTTTTTTTTTTTTTTAAGATTGATTAACAGTACAAAAATAGCATTTATTTGAAATTGACTTTTTTAATGTAACAATGTTTCTGTCATTACTGTAACATTTGATCAATGCACCCGAATAAAAATAATCAAAATCTTGTTAACTTGTATATATATTGTGTATATATACATCATTATTTATGTATTTATTTAAAATTTAGTAGCACAAACATCTCCAATTCTAGCTGAATTGCACAATAATTGCAGCTAAAAATAGATATAAATATATATATATAAAATATTTATGTAAAATATAAATAAACATTCACCTTCCATTAAAATATGTTTGCAAATATTCGTAACAGGTGCTCAATGGTGTGAATGCTGTGAGTGACAGCACTTCCGGTGCCTTTCTAAATAGACAGATGATCAAACAGAAGGCCTTTAATGCAGCTCCATCCAAAAATATGAGCAGCATGACAAATTATGACAAGATGATGACTCACTGTTTCCGGACCCACCGATCACTCTGAACTTCAAACACATAAATCTTGTATCCTATCTAAACTATGTTTTAGGAAAAAATAAAAACAAAGCAATGCTCAGCTGACTGTAAGCGTCCGTTGTACATAAATAGCCAATGGAGGTCTGTCATGGAGCCTTCAGTTACAAATCAATGTTTTTGTTATTATGAATAACAGAATATATCCCACCCAACAAAACACAATATTATACGAACATAAAAAAAGAGAGACATTTTCTTTTTTAAATCTGGTATAATAAAAAAAAGAATTCATTAAATATTAATATTATTAATAATATAATTAATATAATGTAATGTAAAGTAATATAATATAATAAACGTTTCTTTAAGGGGCTTAGCCCTGTTGTAACTGTGATAAAAACAAGGCAAAATATATAACAAATGTTGTCTTCATGTACTCTAACCAAACTAAAGAGAGCGAGGGAGAGTGAGTTTGCTGGTGTGCACGGGTGGGTTGTAGCGGTAGTAGATCTGAGTGTGACAGATTTATCTCCCCTCGCTCAGGCTGGATGAGAGGGGCTCATAAATAAACAGGAAGACGGGAGAGAAAGCTCTCCATTGAACATAAACAAGTAGGTCCTTTAGTCCTGCATCAGTCACTCGTCGGGGGACTGTGACAGCGAGGGGTCCAAGGTGAGGTCAGGGTGGTTCCCTTTAACCCTGGACTAACACAGCCCAAACGCATTCAGCCAACACATCATTAGGTTCAGATTATGAACGAATATGGCTACGGCTCCAATTTGTCAATACGTGATTTCAATGATGACAGATAATCCACATGTGCATTTTCACACTACTTGGGTGATTTATGTACTGCGCATAAAGGAAGGGCTATGTTTGTCCTTCAGCATTCTCATTTATATAAGGTTATACAGTGCTGATATTACATGCCATAATACATACAAGCATGAATGTACATATATGTCTTTTGTGGCTTTTATACTGAATGGATAGTGATTGTATATAGCAAGATGAGGAACAAAACAGAGTATGTGGAATCGAGACATGACAGTCTGGACTTGAATCTACAGTACGCTCCCACGGGAACACTGTGGCTCTTATACCATCTTACCACCTGTTTATCACCATAAAGCAGAAGACAGATCGCAAAAAAGGCTGAATAAATTGGATAAAACAGATTAAATCCTGGTCATATGAACACAAAACAATGTGCAAACAAAAAGCACACAGAAAATGCCCACGCACAAACGAAAAAAAAGCAGCTTTTTCGTACCATACTGAGGGTGTTTGAAAAAATTCCCATTCATTTTCTCCATAGAGAAATGGATTTTTAGGAATAATGTGCAAATCTTTCAAGACAGACCGATCGTTAGCTCTAAGGCTATTAAGCAATGGTAAATACTTCTGGAGAAGTATACATTTCAATATTCTTTTAACAATCTTCTGTAACACTAGTTTAGGGTCCAATTCTCACTAATGACTAGTTGCTTATTAGCATGCATATTACTAAGATATTGGTTGTTTATTAGTACTTATAAAGCACATATTAATGCCGTATTCTGCACGACCATATTCTGCATATCGTAATACCTAAACATAACAACCACCTTACTAACTATATTAATAAGCAGTAATTAGGAGTAATTGGACCCTAAACTAAAGTGTGACCCAATCTTCTAATATATTGTACTTTTGTGTCAATAGTTTTATATCATACCATCATTGCTGATATGATTACATCGTTTACAATGCTTTATGGGACATAGCTTACTACCTCATAAAAATGATGCAGTCTTGGATTTTTCAAAAACTTTATCTTAGAATCAAATGATGTCATTTGGAGCTGCTTGTTTTGGTTTCGAGGTTTAAGACTTATTCCTGAATGATCTATACTGAAGAATTGCTTGAATCCCTGTGGAGAGAATAAATGAAGATACTTTGAGAACCCAGGCAGCTGTAAAAGTAGCCGGTCACTGTAGCCTCGTACACTCTAAAAAAAAAAAGGTTCTATATGGCACCAAAAATGGTTCTTGGCTCGTAATCATAGGGGAACCTTTTTAAGTGCTATATAGCACCAATTTTGGTGCTTCAGTGGTTCTTCAGCGGTTCTTCAGAGGTTCTTCACCGGTTCTTCACTGGTTCTTTGACTAAGGTGCTATATAGCACCGCTAACTATGGTGCTATATAGCACCGCTACCATATACAGAACATGTTAAGATATGGTGCTATATAGCACCAAAAGTGGTTCTATGATTACGACGAAGAACCATTTTTGGTGCCATATAGAACCTTTTTTTTAGAGTGTATTGCTTGCCATTATTTTTCAATGAGAATTCTGTTCGATTCTGGATTTTTCCCACTGACACCCTGGCTATTTTTTGGGCCCCAGACAGACAAACATTGTAATGCTTGGCATACAAAAAATGTAATAAAGAAATCCAAAAAAAAAAAAAAAATAGTAACAGATAAGAGGTTTTAAAATCACTTTGCTTAATTTATTTCAGTCAAGCTAACTGGTTTACTGCCAAATAACTCTATTTGTAAGAACTGCCAGTCCAAGTGCCCAATGTGATAAAATCTCTATGGCACCAATTTAGACATTCTTTGTTAGTATAAACGGTTCATAATTTCTTTTAGATGGTCCTACACAACTGCAACCAATTATTTAGTGCATTATACCACTGCTATATTATCTGTAAATACATGTAAATGATTCACCTGTCAAACACCTATCGTGCGCTTCACTGCAGGGTGATAAGAGCGATATGAAAAGTGAAGAGCACACATTAAGTTATAGCGTTAAAAGCACACATTAAAAGTGCTATAGAGTTTTACTTTATATCCTTTGCCAATTCAAAAGCCAATAAAGTGATATGTATAGAGCCTCATGCTTTGACATTGATGATTATTTGTCTGGCTGGTAACACTACTTTTTAAAGAACTTATGCAGAGTTCACCTAAAAGCCATGACTAGAATTTATTACACAGATGCTAACTTCTATGTAGCTCATTCTGACAGGAGCATTCAACACAAAATCCTTTAACAAAAAAGCTGGAGTCTCACGCTGGGATGGAGTTAAGTAACATGCCAATTTTACGTTGAAATCAAGAAGCTTGCTAAAAAGCTCATTTCATGTTAGTGCTACGCTCTTTGGTAACATATGGATGAATGAAATCTGCATTCACAAGCTGTGAACCTTTCTGACCATGTGGTTCACACATCTCATACCATTTTTCATTTGACATGCGCCTCAGCAGGAAATTGTCATCATATCGAGAAACGGCACAGTAGTCAAGCCTAATGGTGAAATCACACAAGCGCAAACACACCGGAGAGTGAGAAAAGGAGAGAAAAAAGGTGGAGAGCTCGATTAACTGCCAGAAGATGTTGGTTTCTATTAAATTGTCATAGTAGTTGTTATAAAATACTTCATTGCAATATCAGGACTCAGCAATAAGGATGGGCCATTGGCAAAAGAGTTTGGGGACAGTTACGCAAACTCCTTATCTTACTCTCTTATGTTCCAATAATTTGTTAACCAGAAGGTAATGTACTAGAATGACTTCGGTTACAAAATTATAAACAAATCAGCAATGCTTTGCACTATATTTCCAGCAAAACCATTAATGACGTATTACAGCAGTACTTTTCTAGATATTATTGCACATTACAAGCATTTGTTTTAAATGTTTATTTAATCAATCAAAATCTGAATATTTCTATATTTCTGATGTTTTGCTAAAAAAATGTAATGTAAATGCTGACACGGCAAGTAAAAAACTATTGACAAACAAAAATAATACTGTTGCTCAACCCTTTATGTACATGTAAAATGGATTCAGGCAGTGCGAAAACAACATGACACAGAAATGTGACAATGAACAATAAAGTCAGTAGTCAGTAGTCTAATACAGATTAGAATGTATGACTGTAATAAGTATATTACTTTTTTCAGTCAAACTCTGTGTAGAGTGAAATTATGTGCAACATTATAGACATGCCTATAAAATTTACTCTGAATAAAAACTACGGTATGTAACTATTAAGGTGCAAAGTTCATGTGTTTAGCAGAGGAAGTCATAGCAACTAGCTTTCACCAATGCAATTACAACTATTCTTCAGTCTATCCTTTGATGCCGCATATTTAGAGCAGGAATTATACATTTACACATTCCCTTTCAGATTTTAAAAAGATCTCAGGAAATCTACAAAACCGATTTTTTTAATAATGTACTTAAAAATATATATATATATTTTTATCAATCAAAAAATATATTAAAATATAAAAAAATGAATCATGCTCATTTACTCCTACGGCATTGTGCATAGAAGATTGCTCTACCGAAAAAAATCCAATTTTAAAGAATTCACTTTGTTACCTAACTGTTTACTGGCTAAGGGTAACACTGTGTTCTTGCTTTAGTTGACAGCTATGCTACACTGCTTGAGCAAACCGTCACAAGCAAGCCGAATGTGACAGGCTGTTCTCTGTCTCACTGTCTGTATATCTTTCTCTCTCACTCTCTGTCCGGTCATCCGAAGAGGAGGCAAACCTCTCACTTTCTTCTCATCCAGCACTCAAACACACACATACACACACACACAAAATGCATTCTACAGTGTAACACACAGTGAAGGCTTACGCATGTCACTACACAGCCAAATGATAAAACAAAGAAGAATACAGTTATACAAAAGGAATCTCACTCAAAATTGAGTTATGCAATAAAACTGCAGAATATTTGATCATTTGTGAAATCCACACTAAGATGTGACGAAAAAATCCTTGAAGATACGAAGATATACTTCTCAAAAGGTTATAAAAAAAAAAAGTCGGAAGTATTCAAAGTAAACAATAGCACCACTTCACACACTGTCCATTTCAATTCAAATGAAGAATAAAGAAATATGGATGACAGTCTTTGAGATGAAGTCCTTTCATTTTTGACTCTCTGCCTTCTCATAAAAAGGCAAGAATCTGACTTGCATCATGACAGATAAGTGCCCCGTTTCTGGGATAAATGAAGAGCGAGGTGTACTTTTGAATAACGCATGTGAGAAAACGCGACTACGAATATCCACACGCAGTTCTGGATCCGTTAAGTGCCACTTAAATTCACAAAGCGACGCGACTGCCGGAGGATATTTGTTACATCAAAATGAAACCAATCATTCAGCGCAAATCTAAACGACCAAAGCACAGAGTTTTATCAAAGGATCAAAAGCAGGCGTTGACAACACACCTGTCTTTAAAGATTCAAATATCATCGATTTACAACAATTAAAAGAGTTTGTATGCTGTTTGTATTTCGGCTGGAGTGGTGTGCCGGTGTAGAAGTGAAAGTAAGAGACTTGTGTACTCACAGTTTGAGCTGTCAGGTCACTCAGGTCTGGTGCTGTATCACAGGCTCATCTTTTCACTGTTTATCCCACCATAGGACAGAGAGAAAGAGAGAGAGAGATGGGGGTATTTCCTTTTCTCCAGCTCTGTTCACACAAGTACAACTGAAAAGAGAGGGAGGAAAAGAAAGAGAGAGAGAGAGAGAGAGAGAGAGAGAGAGAGAGAGGGAGAGAAAGTAGGATGGTTGTCGATGCGATCTGGTTGGCGGTCCTGCTACAAAGCGAGTGTCAGATTCAGTAGTGCTGCTTCTTTGGCGTGCTGCGCGTCTTCACACATAGCCGAGAGCCTGGTGCGGTCAACCACACGCGTCTGTGGTGTGTGTTTACGTTCACACAAGCGGGGTGTATGTGTGTAAGTGGTGGGTTTGTGTGTGTTGGGGAGGGTGCTTGGGCTTTCACTCACTGGCTGCGCCTCACACTGTAAGAACACATCAGAGAGAGAGAGAGAGAGAGAGAGAGAGAGAGAGGGAGAGGGAGAGGGAGAGGGAGAGGGAGAGAGATGAGGGTGGGAGGGACGGACAGGGAGGAAGGAGGAGGAGGAGAGACAGAACGCGGAGGTGGAGAGGATGCACTGACAGTTTCACGCAAGCCCTTCTCGGAAGGCTCCGACCGCTAACGCAGGCTGACAGGTACTGAACGATAGAGACGAGAGGCAGCTATAGCCCTCTATTATTTTTTCGCCATCGTTCTCTCAATCTCTAATCTGCACTAAATTCATTCCATTTCTCCGACACAATACATACAGGCACATGCAGCAATCATATTTCCCTTTGTCTTGTAATGCGATAAAAGCATGCTTACAGTTAAACTTGATGATCGCCATATGCAAATACACTTGATGTTTGATTTATACCATGCAATTTCCACACATTCATGCTTATCATTGGGAAGTTGCCCAGAAATAAACAATATAAGATGGTCTATAAAAGAGTTCCATCATGAGATGCTGGGAGACATCTTTAACTGATGGTGTAAATTAAGGATATAAAGTGTGGAAACTCTATGGCAGCCCCATGGGCCTCTGAGCGCTCAATGCTGTCAGGGTAGACTACACTCCACTGATTTCAATTAAAAGCTAAATTAGCCATTTGAACTCTGATCTTAGCACTGTGATGTAATTTATGCCTTGCTATCAGAGAATGTGTCTCATAAATTACACCTGGTACTACTTCACCTCATCAATAATGCTTTAACACGTATCGGCATTATCAAAATCAATGCACCTGTTGTTTGGTTGTGATTATTGCTGGTCATCATAACATAATCAGAGTATGTTGTGTGCCAATATGCATAATTACACAGTTAGGAATTTAAGTTGTTATTGATATATAATATACACTAATATTCAAAACTTTGAGGTCGACAAGATTTCTTTTCTCTTTTTTTAAAGTCTTTTCTGCCCACCAAGGCTGCATTTATTTGTAAAATGAAAATACAGTACAACAGTAATACTGTGAAATATAACTAATATTACTTTTTTTTAAATGTATCATAAAATGATATCATGAATAATTGGTTCCTGCAACGTCTTCAGTGTCACATGATCCTTTAGAAATCATTTTAATATGCTGATTTGATGATCGAGCAACATTTATTACTACAATATTATTACTACTATCAATGTTGAAATCAGTTGTGCTGCTTCATTTTTATTGGGGGGGGGGGGGGGGGGGGGGTGAAAAACCAACTACATATTTATCAGGATATTTTGATTAATAAAACTTTCAAAAGAACAGCTTTTATTTGAAATAGAAATATTTTGTAACATTATAAAATGTATTTACTGTCACACTTTTTATTCATTTAATGCATAATTGCTGAATAAAAGCATTTGTTACTGATCACAAATATATACAACAATAATGTCTGCCACTTCAAAATATAAAAAAATAAGTCATTTATTTAAAAAAATAAAAGTTTTGGATGGCGCCATATTTTAAGACCATCCATGACATACAGTCATCATTTTTTTGTCATTATCAATTTAAATAATTGTCAATTGTGTTTATTCATTTGAATTAATTCATTTCTATAGGGCAGCTAACACAAATTCGCAGAACAGAACGGGACAAGATGCAGATGCCTCGAGACTTCAAGTGTTTTAAAAGTAGAACATTTTTAGCTAGCTCACATTTACATAAGAGCACAGGATGCCAGAATGCATCCGAACGGACTCCACGTTCAACAACAAAGAGCGTCAACTTTTTAATAATAAAAACAAGGCGCAGTCAGACACATACATACACACAATAAAGCCCCAGTGTTTTCACTCATCCACAGTGTGGATTCCCAGCAGTCACTAATCATATCCGGTTAACGCTATGGGCCTGAAATGTATCCCAAAGCAGCAGACTGTTCACAATGCCACTAAACTGGGATTTCCCCACTCACACCTGCCCTTCTCTCAGCCCAATCACCGGCACTCAGCACCTCCATTAACAGGTTCACACAGGTGCCCTCAGCTTCCACCACATGGCTACACAAAGAATAACAATAGCAGACATTATAGAGAGAATAATGGCATTAATAGCAGACTGCAGCCTCTCTCTTTGCTAATTGGCTTGTCTGCTAGCAGCCTCCACTCCAAGGGTCATGGGATTTTGTGGGTGGCATCTGTAAATAGCTAATCAGCTCCCCAGGCGCTCGCTACACTTCAGAAAGTATTTCTTTTGAATTCGTAATAATAACGGGAGGAGGACTGACGGGGAGTGGATTGGGGAGGGGGGCATGTGTGGGGGGTGGGGGGGGTCTTGTGGATAACGACGTATGGCTAAGATAACTGCCAGAGACAACAGAGGCGAAAAATAAATAATGAAGCGCCGATTGTTATTCCTGCGCAGCCAACAGAAGCTGTTTGAAGTGCAGACTCGCCTTTATCTTGTCACGCTGGAAGAAGAAGAAGAAAAAAAACATTGCCAGCCCAGACGCAATAAAGATGTCTTTGACGCTTTTGGAGAATGACTAACAAGATTTGAGGTGTGAGAGGGGTGACGTGGGGTAAAGCTAACATGCCTGTCGAGAACGTAAGGATGTTTTAGGAACGTGGTGATGAGGTATGCAGAAGTTGAGCGACGCAGAGATGGAATCGTGATTCCTGAGACACTTACGTTTCCTGATAATGTCAAGCTGCCAATAACAAGGGGAAGGGACAGGCCGCTCTCAGCTGGTCTGATTTTCTAAAGACAAAAATCTGCAAGAAAAGGACTGAGATGTTATGACCGGCTGTTAGGATTCAAAATCAACAGCATCTGACAGATTTGACAGTCATTATAGTCAACTAAAACCATAAAACTATTTTCAGTATACTTCAAATAAAATAAATCAGTCCCTCCAGAAAAACGTGATTATGCGATCGTATGATTTAATGCATAATCAGCCAAAGTCCGCATATTTATGCGGGGGCCGCATTTCTTCAATTACGTAATTACCCAACGCGAACGTCCTCGAAAAGCTGCAAACCCCGTGGTGAAACCATAGATATCGTTGAAACCATAATGAAGAATGCAAATTCCCATTTGCCAACAAAAATAACAGCAAAAGACTGCGTAAAGCAGTTTCCCGGTGTGTTGACCGATTTCAAAAAACAGCATCTTGAAGTTTCGAAGCGTTATGAATCAGTGAGTCGATTCAGCGGTTTGGATCGCCAAAGTCACGTATTTCAGCAGTTTGACACGCGATCCGAATCATGAATCGACTCGCTGATTCATAACGCTTCGAAGCTTCATGATGCTGTGTTTTGAAATCGGTCATCACTATATAAGTCGTTATTTAGGTTTTAGCACTAAAACTATTCTGGTCGCTTCATAAAGTTATTGTAGAACCTGCACTGTAGTGAGATGGACTTTGTAACGACGTCTTTAGTACTTTTTATGGGTCTTGAGAGTGTACAGTGCATTGAGCCAATGGAGGCCTTTCTGAGCCATCGGATTTACACTAAAATATCTTAATTTGTGTTCTGAAGATGAACAGAGGTCTTACGGGTGTCCAATGACATGAGGGGAAGTCATTAATGACAGAATTTAAATTTTTGGGTGAACTAACCCTTTAAGAGATTGCACTTTGTGCATTGGAAGCACTCAAATGTCTGTTTTTGTGTAGCTACCTCTGTAAAACAGGAAGTTATTTATTCATTTTTTCAGAAGTTGTAGCATATTCCTTTTGTAAAGCTACAGAACTTGTTTGACTCAATGTTTTGTAAATTTGAGCCATGTGTTTATTAAGGTCTTCAATAAAACAAGATGAGAACTTAAATATTCCCAGCACTTTCTGTGCTGTAGTGCTTTTTTTCTCTTTTTCATCAAACCGAAGTTTTTGCAAGTTCCCGCAATTTTATTGTATAAAATTGCATAAATATCCCGCATTTTCCATCGCATTTTTTAAGAAAACGTGCCGCATAATCAAGGATTTTTGCCCGCAACAATCACCAAAAAAGACGCATTTTTCTGGAAGGACTGATAAATGTTAACTGCAATAATATATATTAAAGAAAAAGCTTACGCTTATTTTATTTCTGCTAGTTTTCAAGGCAACATTTTTCATTCAACGTGATGTACTAAAATAACTAAAGTTGAAATAAAAATGTATAAAAACAACAGACACCACAAAGGTTAATTTTGTCCCATCAAAAGCAAACAAAAATCTGATTTACAGTAAGAAATTTACAATGGATTGGAAGTGAATGGGACCAAAACATCAAAACATTCACTGTTTCAAAGGTATATCCACAACATATGTGCTTACATGATTATAGTGTAAAAAAGGCTTTCTAAAGTCTTTTTATAATTTTACAACTTTGTTGCCATGACAACACAACACTGTCAACTGCATAAATTAAATTAAATAAGTTAACAAGAATATGTTTGTCAACAAGAATATAAAAGTGCTTTTATTATACTATATTTTATTATACTATATTTTTATTACTTTATTATATTATATGCTTCACATTTCTGCATTTAAATCATCCAAAAATTGTCCCCATTTTCTTCTATTGTTAGTGCAGTAATATCTATTTCCCAACCGGAGAAGAGTCACCTTTTTTTGTAGCAATCAATATTATGCCACAAATGTAATGCTGTCAATTGAGTTTGATTTGCATTAAACCCGGAATATCCCTTTAAGAGTACAGCTGAAAATACTGCTGAATATGCTCAAAATCCTCTTAAAATTCACAATCCAGTTATCATGAGGTTAGACCATTTTTTTGACTCCTAGGGCTGCTGTCTTTCTCGGTTCCATCCTCGTTTTTGACAAGTAAGTGTGTGTGTGTGTGTGTGTGTGTGTGTGACTCACAACCAGTCACCTCCTAAAACTGATCGCTCTACGGCTCTATGCCTCCCTGAACACCACCACATTATACTGCTACAATGCTCTCACAATCACTGCAATTAAGCCTGGGCGAATCACACCATGCCACTGCAGCTCAGAGCTCCAGCACAGACAGTTCAGTGGCCAATAACATAATACATGTCTGAGAGGGGGTTACAACATTATACAAAATGTTATCACTTCGTTGTAAAAGTTAAGTGATACACTTAGGGTGTGTTCACACAGTCCGGTTCTCTTGGTTCTTTTGGTCCAGACCAAATAATAAATAAAGTCCTGGTTCGCTTAGCATTCACACTGTCATTTTTAACACTGAACCTATAAAGATACAAAAACAAAAATCCTATGATGAGAACAACTGGGTATGCTTGAACATTTTGTTCTTTTTAGTGTTGCATATGGTGACATGTCCTGTTTTTGGTTTGTTTACATGTCTTTGGTCAGCGTTACATTCATCTTTTCAGGGGTCTCGGTCCGCATGCTAGTGTCACGGATTGTGTGGCTGTGTAATGCTGCGTTCACACCAAACGCGAATAGAGCGATGGTTATTCTTAGATATTGTTTTGTTTGTTATGTGGCAACACAATTATTGTATGTTAATATTTTATTTTATTTTTTATTGGTTGTTAAAGAAAGAAAGAAAGAAAGAAAGAGTCAAAATCGCAGCTAGACCGCGTCTAGTTGGATGCTTGAACATTTTGAATCCATTCGCTCGTCCACAGTAAATTGGACACGCGTATAAATCGAGCATTTGAAGCGAAATAGATTATAGTCTCAAGGTGCTCCAGGAGAAATATGTCATAAAACACCACTCTACCTCTTTTCATTTTCATTAAAAATACATATTAAACATTAATAGCCACACAAATGTGGTCCAGGCAACGCACTACCTACATTATCTTCACTGCATTTATATTTAAATATCCCAAAAAAAATAAAAGTTATAAAACTTATCTTTGCCCTCAGTCAAAACGATTTGGCAGACAACAAATTATAGATTCATGACACCAAAGATCGCCTGTTAGATCTACACAAGACGAATTCTCTCATGTTGAACCACTACAGAGACATCAGAGCCAGCGGCAGACGTCAGAAGGACTGGCATGTGACAGCAGCAAGCAGGTGTCACGGTTCATGAATTCACCATCTCACTCTCGTACGTTTTCACGTAGGTGCGTGGTTGAATGTGTGTGTGTGTGTGTGTGTGTGTGTGTGCGGTTGAATGAGTGTGTGGGTGTGCTGACGATTGGGTACACCTGCAGCGGTAATCAGCGATCCAGTTGCGATTGATCAGCGCACCCTATTTATTGTCTCTCTGTTTGTCATGTCATTTGTCAGAGCGTTGTTGGATGTTTCCCGTTGTGTTCCTGCCTGCCCTCCTGTTCCTCTACCCACTGTTCTCTGTGTTCCCTGGTCTTCGTGTTTCACCTGTTCCTGTTGCTGCTCACCACCACCACCGTCATCACCACTTCACGGAAAGTCCGGGTTGTCCTCAGAGTCCCTGTGCTGCCAAGTGTCTGTTCCCTGGAGGATCTTCGCTGTGTCCATACTCTACGTTTCAGCTTCCAAATAAATACTTTTTTACTTGCAATTGAATCCGACTCTGTCTTACTTTTCCTAACGTTACAGCAGGCTCCTGATTGGTTAACACGGCGAATGGATACAAAATGTTCAAGCGTCCATCTAGACACGGTAGACATGATTTTGATGCTCTATTCACGTTTGGTGTGAACGCAAAGTGCATGATGAAGAGGATACTGAACTGAAGGAGACTATAATCCAGTATGACGCATAAGAAAAAAACAGCAATATATCACGTAGAACTCAAATAATACTAGACCATGAACAGACAGAAACTGAGGGTTTAAATACATGGGCAAACAGGGGCGCTAACAAGATAATTGACGAGACACACCTGAACTGAACAAACACAATCGCTTAGAAACCATAGTAACAAACAGGTAGGGAATGGACAAGAACTAAACTAATCAACAGACTAGATTAATAAAGAAACTCAAACATGAATTGAACAGAAAAACAAATCAAAACGTGAGTAATGCCGAGTTCACACTGCCCGATTTTAGCCCCGATTTTGATCACCGACAAATGCCTGAAATCATAGGCAAATCGGTGCACATGAGTGACAATCATGCAGTATGAATGATCAAACACGCAATCAGAGAGACTCGTGACGCCCATGAGATATTTGCCATGTTAAATATCTGGACCAGTCTGCGACTCAAAATCCTACTGTGTGAAATGTGTTTTGACTGAAAATGACATCGGCGATGACCTACAGCCAATGAGAGAGCAAGATACAGGGCAGCGGAGGTTCAGGGAGGAGTTATAGACCAGAATATCAAAACAATATCAAATAGAAACAAAGCACAAACATTTGCTTGACCAGCCGCAACAGCAGCACATTGCAAAATTATTTATTTACCTCCACCTCTCTTTGCAGAACACAATCATTGCTCCTTATGTCACTCCAAACATTTCCTCCATACTAATCTTTTTTGTATTTTTCTCCTTTTTGCTGCAAATCAGCACACAGACAATTTGGATCGCAAGCTTTCTGCAGTCTATATTTTTTATAACAATTCCAGTCTCGCACAAGAAATCCAGTCTGACGCACGTGTGATCTCGCGTGTTTGCTTGTGAAACGTGGTTTGCGGATGGGACAGAGCTGTCAGCGATTCTTCCTCTTAAGCATGCAACGTGGAGCCTGGGGTGTCTGTGAGATTACCACTCCCCCCCACCCCTTCCGGCAAGGCAGACGCAGCCTGATGTCCCTGGTGGACAGCCAGATCTTCTGTCCTGGCTGGTATGCTGGGGCACTGGAACGACGAAAGTCGGCTGTCATTCTGCGTCTGTGCAGGGCCCGTTGAAGCTGGTGGTGTGCGGAGTCCCAGACCCTCTCACTCTCTCGGAACCAGAAGTCGACTGCTCGCACATCCGACGGTTCTCCTAATCAGGGGAACAACGGGGGTTGGTAACCAAGTACACACTGGAAGGGTGTGAGTCCAGTGGTGGGTTGCCGCAGGGAGTTCTGTGCGTACTCGGCCCAACCCAGGAACTGGTTCCAAGAGTCCTGGTGGCCGTGACAGAAGGTATGGAAGAAGCAACAAATCTCTTGGATCTTCCGCTCCGTCTGCTAGTTCGACTGCGGATGGTACCCAGAGGAGAGGCTGACAGTCACACCTAGGAGTGAGAAGAAGGCTTTCCATACCTTGGAGATAAATTGCGGCCCTTTATCTGACACGATGTCCTCGGGAATCCCGTAATATCTGAAGATAAGGTTGAACTTAAGTTCAGTAGTCACCATGGCTGTGAGCAATCCCTCCAAAGGAATCAAACGACATGACTTCGAGAATCTGTCTACTATCACTAATATGCAGGTACAGTTATCAGAAGCAGGGAGGTCGGTAATGAAGTCTACTCCTAGGTTTGACCAGGGTCTGGAATTTTCCAGAAGGAAGATCCCAAGGACCCTTGCCCATTCCTTACATCCTTGCACGTACCTTCTGACGTCAGCTGCCATGTTCTGCCACCAGAAACACTCTTTTAACAGCGAGAGGGTTTCATTGACCCCAGGGTGGCCAGTGCCCAATGACGTGTGGGATGTGTGGATAAGAGGAGTGCACCGTGTCCGAGTGATCCGCCGGGTTGAGTTTGCGGTAGAAGGCACATGGATGGAGTTTACTTGGGTTCCCCTGCTGCTGGGACAAAACCGCTCCCACTCCGGTGGTCGAGGCGTCGACCTCAACGATGAAGGGTTTCTCAGGGTCTATATGTACAAGGAGGGGAGCGGTGGTGAAGGCTTTCTTTAGGGTTTTGAAGGCTTGGGTGGCTTGTTACGCAGGAGGTGGGTAAGTGGACTGGAAATGATACTGTAGTCTTGGATGAAACGGCGGTAGAAATTGGCAAATCCTAGAAATCTCTGGAGTTCTTTGACGGTAGTGGGTGTGGGCCAGTTCCTGATGGCATCCACCTTCCCCTCGTCCATCAGGATGCCACTGCTGTCGATGTTGTAGCATTTACTTCCACTAACTCACCAGGAAGCAGAACGATGGCACAGTCCCATGGCCGTTGTGGAGGCAGCTTGGAGGCTCGTTTGGGGCAGAAAACGTCGCTGAAGGGGGCGTAACATGGAGGGATGTCCACCGAACGCTTCTTTACTGGGCTTTCGATGGATGTGGTGCAGACAGACAGATCTTCGGAACATGGATAAGATGGAACAGGGAAAGCAGAGAAACAGTTCGGAAAACAGTTGTCGCCCCACTTTAGGATCTCACCGGTCTTCCAAGAAATGACAGGGTTATGCTGCTCCAACCATGGGCGCCCTAGAACCACGTCAGTGGTGGATTCCTCCAGAACCAGCAGATGGGTCTTGTGAAGGAGACCCACTTGAAGCTGTACTGGGTCTTCCAGTTATCGAGTGGATCTGGTACACAGACGGCGTGGCTGATATCTTGAGCTTGAGCTCAAGGCAGAGTCGAGGAGGGAACAAACTGGAATGGAAATATCGGCTGCAGTAAGGTTTACAATTGTGGTGAGTGGTTTCATCTTATTTATAGAAGGAATAATGGCACTAACCATGGGACGAGGAGGACAAACTGGGCATGCGGAGATGAAATGCCCAGGTAAACCACAGTTTAAGCATAGACACTGGGTCACCCACCTTTGCCGTTCAGTAGGTGTCAGACGAGTGTTTTTCAGTTGCATGGATACATGGACTGGTTCTGGAGGGCTGACGGATTCTGGTCGAGGGAGGGGTAGTGCAAATAGCGGCTGGTCCTGGTGTTCTTCGAGACACGACTGCATACGAGTGGCGAAGCGAAGGGAGAGTTGGATGAAGTGTTCGAGCCCGATGGAATCCTCGTATCCTTGCAATCCTTGTCGATAAGAGGTTAACAGGGACTGTTCGTTCCATCCACTGGCGGCAGCGAGCGAGCGTTCTGAATTGAAGAGCATATTCATTCACAGTCATTGAACCTTGTTTTAAATGGTACAATTGCTCACCAATCGAATAATCCCAGGCAGGTTTCCCGAAAACCTCTTTGAAGTGGGAGACGAAACTGGTGAGTGACTGAGTAATGGGATTATTCTGGGACCACAAAGTTTCAGCCCAGCGAAGCGCCTTGCCATTTAACTGGGAAATTATAAATGTTACCTTAGCGTGGTCATCGGGGTACAGGTCCATCTCCAGGACCAGCGAACATTGCAGAATAAATCCGTTGCAATCCTCCACCGAACCAGAGAAGGGCATCGGTTTGGCCATGGGACTGGTGTACATGGGAGGTGAAGGAGAGACGGTGGTGTTGACGAAAGTGTCACTGGTGGAAGTGCTGGTGGATTCGTGGGAAGTGATCGGCGTACCACGTCCACAAGCTTCGGCTGATATTTGGAACCAAACGCTGCCAGCTTTTTTTTTTTTTTTTTTACTAAAAGAACGCTCTTGTCAACTTTTTCTTGTCAAAAAAGAACAAAGTGTAAATGCTAAAATTAAGTGTTATATAATATATTTTGTGCAAGATTAATGTTAGGTGGGAGATTTAGAAGAGTTTCTGTTATGTTGGGTTTTTGGGGTTACCATCATGGTGACAAGTGGAGCATAAGATTGAGAAAAGATATATGTTAAAGGTTCTACATTGCCATAATCATTCAGCAATTGTTATGCTATGTTAATGCTATAAGCATTGAGTTACCAATTAGCAAGTTAGCATTTATTGTATTAGCTAGTAAAATAAATATTTAAATTGAGATTACATGATAACTTTAAGATAAATGTATGAATTAGCTTAGTCAAACAGTTCAAGTTAAGATTAATTAAAATGTATGAGTACAAAATAATACTCTGCCAGTTCTGCTTACTTGAACTTTTAATTATTAACTTAAAAACAATGATGTAACTGATTTACCTCACATTTTATTGAGTTTTGCCAACTTATTCGGGTTTACAGTGTACGGTATGTAACTTATTAGTGACTGATGCCTAATATAGAGCTACACATTTATTATGCAATTATAATTTTGTAAATTATAAATGCAGTTTATACTGAAATCTCAGACTTGTCTGAGCACCACTGGAGACTGTTGAGATCTCTTTTGAAATTCAAGGATATACATGTGAAATGCAAGCCTAGCAAAAAAATCATTTGCGGGGAGAAACAACTGACACATTACGGGTCACCACATCAGACTCAGCACATCAAAAACATGTCCCAAATAACTAATCTCTGAAAATGTTCAACATTTAGATTTTTATGTATTTGTTGTCTTATAGGCAATCTGTAATATTAATGGCAGAAAACAGTGCTACAACATCCTTCATCCTTTGAGGCTAACAGAAAAACACCAACATGAAATCATTTGGAGGCAAAAGCTGTTTGGAAAAGAAGTTTACTCTGCACACATTTGTTACAAAAGTGTTGCTGCTGCGCTTCCACAAACTACATCTCAGTTACACCAATTACATAACGTACCACAAAAGACACTACATGATCCCATTGGAATTTGAGTAATCGCTGTATTGCAAATGCCCTCCGTGCAATGTTCGTTTTCCTTGTTCAATTTAGTAATCTTTAACTGGCTTCACACTAAATCAGCAGAGGTGTGTGTTTGCAAGTGTGCCACTGTGTGCGTGTCGTTCTGTGACCCAGAGGCAGCGATAGGTCTTCTCGCCCTGATGCAGAGAGAGATGCTCCAGTATGGAGGCCCTGATAATATCAGGATAACAAGAGCTAATTAAATTTGGTGTGATCGCTGGAGAGTGAATTATTTATTGAGAGAGCACGAAATGCTACTTAACTCACAGCAGATCGGATTTACTTCTCGTTTCGAGTCCGGCCCATCTCTGAGCTTTTCTTCAAAAGGTGCATGGTGCTCTTCCGACTGCAAGAAAATAAATCATTAACAAAGCATGGAAACTGTTCGCTGGCTGTTAATTATCTTCACGAGAACTGAAAGCATTTTTTGGGAAGAGAGCAGTTTCTGGCATAAAAACATGTTTTAATATCACAGGCCCCATTTGTCAGGTCACTGCAGTCATGTGTCTAATTAATGTAGATAATTTGAGATAAACAAGTTGTAATTAATCAGTGACACAAGGTTGCGAGCATGTAAATTAGTATCATTTTTTCCCATATATAGTCACATTAAAGCATCAGTTCTGTGCTACAGGGATACTTCAGAACCATTATTTACCTGTAATATTTATGTCAGGCAATATGGGGACATTTCACCTCACATTGGTATGAGCAGGTAATGTTCTCACCCCAAAGATTAAGACCATCAATCTGTCAAGGACAATGAAAGCCTTTATTACTTCCTTAATTGTATTCAAAGGATAATTTCATCGATGACCTGTGCAGCTTATTGATGAAGCGGGGTAATCTAAATCCCTATAAGCACACTGCAGGTGCATTGATGAAAAAGTTGGCCTTGGTGGGGGCACAGGAAAACTCCCCTCTTCCTGCATTATCACAGTACGCAACTCTAATGAATACAAAGTGAACAGCACATAAGCTAGGATAAGAGCTCTTCTGTCCAGATTAATGAAATCTATTTTACACAAAGGGTCATTAGGTTTACAAAAGAGGGAGTGGAGAGCTCTTATTGTAGTTTGTGTGAGATGAAGATGTTTCGGTGTCAAGCGAAAATGTCAATATGTTGCTCTTTTCTGTGCTGTCACACAGACAAGGTCAAGACTGACATTATATGTCAATGTGCATGCGAGAAATTATCATCAGAACGCTAGAGGACAGTATAGATATAGTAGTTTCCCAAACCAGTTTCACAGGAAAATGCAACCATTTACGAGGTGGCAATTTCGTATGAGGCGAATCATACAAAAACATACGATTTATATTGTATATTATGTATATTTTTACTTCACAGTCTAAAGGAATGCCAGATTTACATTTCACTGATCGTTGTAGCACCTATAACTGGTATGTGACAAATAAACTTTGAACCTCAGTGATAAAACTTGTGCATTCGGAAGCCGATTTTTTTTTTCGGGTTTTGTGATACTACGAACCCCTGGTGTGGATTCGGACGGCAATTAAAATTACCACACAAAGTTGGTGTTTGTCAAAAAACAGTAGGTAATTCAGGGATTTTTACGTGGGTGGTGGGAGAAAAACACTGTGATTTTATTGCCGTCCAAATCCAAAATGTCAGACTAGCCCCTGTAAATGATGAAAATACCTTACGACCCCATGAGAAACAATTACCATCTGAATATGGCTTAAGTCTTTCAAAAGGACTAAAACTTTCATAGTTTTAGTTCATTTGCATCAAAGCTTAAAGTTATTTTAATTTCTAAGTAAAGCTTTGGGGGTGGAATCTGGTATCGTAATTTGACATGAATGGATGTTTTCTTTTTATTTCCGAGAATTACTTGTTCTAGCCATTTAAATGGTAAATGGTGTATTTTACCATTTAAAAGAAGGCATAGATTCACTAGAATCACAATAATAAGCGTATAAGTAGCACTGATATGAAGTCCTAAATGTCATTATTTGAAGTTTCAGTTCATTTTAAGTTATAATTAACTTACGTTTCTGTATGCTGTCAGAATAACTAATGAAGTCACACCATTAGAATAACTGTCAAATGAGCCAAAAACCCTTAACATAAATGTAAAACCAAACAATTTCAAGATGACATAATGAAATTAGGAATGAGTCATTTTACAAAATGGGTGCCAGTCAGGAGCCCTTCATTAAAAATGACTTTAAAGGCAGGGTAGGTGATTTGTTCCAGAAACATTTTTTGTTATGCTGGAACACACACACACACACACACACACACAGACACACCTATAACCTACTACATTATCATATTCTGCCATATAAACAGTACAAAAACAAAAAAAAGCACCATTTACTTGCCTCAAACAACTTTTAACACCATTTACTTGCCTTTTTTGTTACATTTAATTTATTGCCTAATAAACGCGTGCTCCGTGGGCGTGGTCGCATTAGCGGATAATGAAGAGGCTCGACTGACATCTCTCTCTTTTCAAACAATTACATAAACAGAGAATATTTGTTTTCGTTTTTTCCTACCTATTATCCTCCATTGTCGCTTTAAAATATATCATTTTGTGTAGAATTTAAATGGGTGTGATGTTTTATGGTCTGCGTCTCGCGCATATGATCCGCTCTGTGCTATCGTGTCTCTGGACCGGAGCAGACTGTGTGTGCGCTGTGGAAAGTCGCATGAAATCTACCTGACACCAGACTTAATTTGTCCCAATGAAAAGCATACACCTATCCCCTCCTCTATATAGTGCACTGTGGCATTCGCCATTTAAAAAATAGTAAATGTGTGAACAAGTGACTGATTTTAGCTGCAGCTTCAGCATCTATTTATAATACAGGGGACGGGACACTTCAGATTCTAGAGAGCATTTGATTGGACAGAAAATCTGATGAGAAGCTGAAGTGCGTGCAGCGTGATGTCATCAAAATCATTGATCCATATTGGCAGAAGTGAGAGACTGTAAGTTTTGAATGCTTATATCTTCTAAATATGAATTTTGTCAGTGTTTTGGAGCACACTAGCTTATAGATAACACTAAGGCTAAGGCATATTCATTCAATGAATAGCTGATGTCAGCTTTTACTACAGTATTTGGTAATATAGTTTAAAACTGTTTTGCCATAATTAAAGCCCAGAATGCATTAATGAAAAATGGATCATTCATTATTTAAAAAAGGCACCTATTTCATAAAATGAATGAATTCAAATATTGCAATTCAGTCCAGAGTTGAATCATTGCTAAACATGAATTTCTCTACAGCCATCAACAGATAAATCATATGTGGAACAATAAGAAATGACTGGAAACAACTTTGAAGTAAAGTAAAGTAAATCAAAAGAGGCAAAACTAAGCTTAAAATGAACTTTTTCCCTGGGAATGATAGTAGATTGTTTTCCAAAAATATTTGTAATTCTTTTTTATGTTAAATGTCAAGTAGTATAATTTCTATCAACTGTTAATTGCACTACTAATGTACATTCTGCTGAACAGAAAGGTGTGTGACGGGTAAAAGAAAGTCAGGTGCAATTTCAGCTCTAAAAACAACAACTTATTTAAAAGAATACAGATTCTGTATTTACAAAATCTTTAATGTCATAAGCTAAGTATAAAAAAACTAAGACACTTACCCCTTTGACACAACCACATCTAAACCACTCTGAAGATGTTCAGGATTGAGATGACTAAGTTTAGCAAGGTTGCGGAGTTAATGCTGAACTGAACCTTCATGTGGAAAATCTGTGGGCAATCAGCAGACCGAACATTTGATGTGGAAGGCATTAAGATTCAGTGCAATTTGCATAATGCCTTTAGGTCCACCATAGACATTAATTACATTGATAATGCATTCATTTTTCACTTTGCATACCACTCCAGTCGTTAAGCACTCTCCTGTCTTACTCAAAGGTCAGTTTTAATCACTGACTATGCTAAAACAGATGTTTTATTACAGCCCCTCATTATGCTTTGTTCAAATTAGGGTATATGATCACTAAGAACTCATTCGACTCTGCCCGGCCCATCTCATAACCTTGACTGAAGGATGTTCTCACCTGTCAACCAGCTCTGTGTGCTACTTTTTTTAGTAGTATTTACTAGAATAGCAGCATGTAGGAGTATTTACTGTAAAGCTCTGCTGTAAGCATGCTTCATTTGCTCACAAACACATTAAGGAATAGCAGAGCCACTTTCACAAACAACAAATTCAAATCAAATGAAACTGAAATAACTTCAAAGTCCACTACAGTCTCTTAATGAAAAGAACAACAGGTGTGCTAAATATTATGACCTTTGCAGATTGAGTGGTGCTCTGAAGTGGTTTGGTTTTCCCCTTACGAAAATGAACCATGGAAAATTTACTACAAATAAAACCAAAAAACCATGGCAAATTAACCATGGTTTTGCTACTCTAACCATAGTTTAACCATGGTATTTGTGGTAAAACTGTGGTTATATAAATGGTAATCAATTAGCCCAAAAACCATGGTTACTACACTTTTACTATAATAAAACCATGGTTATTTTTCATAAGAGAACATACACTTCAAGTAATATTATAATGTCGGTCGAATTTGTCATGGTACACAACAGGGTTACAAGTGCGCTTTAACTTCTCTCTAACTACATCAAAAGTATGAATGTGCTAAAAGTGCTTTCCCGTAATGTCTTTCTCACATGAGGATGGTGTGACAAAGAGAGTCGGTCCAAAATTGCACCACCAGTCATTTTCATTAACAACCTCGTTTTAATTAAACATTGATTACCTGCTAATTAGTCTAATGATTGTCCCCAGATGAGGGAGACCAGGTACAGAAAGTGACAGAGGAGAAAAATGAAGGATCTGAAGCAAATGAAAATTGTATTTGAGATCCCTGAGGGCTCACTGTTTTGTGATTATTTTTGCTTTTATAAATGAGGCCTTCACCATGCATTTCTCTAATTTATGTTTGTCTGATGGCTCCCATATGACTGATGCATAGAAGATTGAGTATGTGCGCATTTTCATCAAATTTGGGAAATTTCCTGCCACTGGAAAGCAATAAATAAATTCAAAAAAAGCCTGTGTCTAGCACACATGCAAATTAATCTCCATTGTGATAACAGAGAAATGCAGTAGTTGGGGTAAAGCTACTTCGCTGAGCGTAATTGCTCTGCATCGAACATCCCGCAGCAAAATCTCGAAACCAGACCTCTGGATTTATCAGGTACATCCTCCATCTCCTCCGCGCAATCACGCTTCTTCATCACTCCAGGCGACGGTTTACATCATGGTGTGCACGTGGCAATAACAGTGCAAGGGAAGGTGAAAACCCCAGTCGATCCTCATTTCTCATTCTGTCTTGTTCACCTTTACCTATTTATCAGCAACCTGACAACACCATTCTCAAAGTTGCGTCAATATCGGGAGAAACTCTGTGGCATGCATCCCTATGAGCGCAGCCTAAACAGTAGCTTGCGTCTGCTGTCGTGTGCAGTGTGGGATTCGCTCATAAATAAAATAAATAAGTCGGTGGATGAATAAATAAATGTTTTGCAAAAGCCCCGTGATGAATAATGAATGTGTCATTCTTCGCTCCATTATTCTTGTTTGCTTTGATACAGGCTTTCTTGTTTCTCAGTCACAAGAATATTTCATCGCATCAAATACCCCTCCAGTGCTGACTGTCAGCATTAATGCACAAGTGTATGATTTAAATGTTTTATACTGCCTTTGTTCACCATGGTTGATTCATTAGATAACCCGCAACTGCCAGACCCTGAAGACTTAGTTCAAATGAAAAGCATTAAAAAGAAAAAAAACAACGAAACGGTGGCTTGATTACAGTAAACACAGCTACTGATAAAAGCAGGGGTGGTCTGGAATGTGAAGGAGAAGCAATATAAAATCAGCTACGTTCATGAATATTATAGGGATAGTTCATCTAAAAAACTAAATTGTCATCATTTGCACGTCCATATGCCGTTTCATATCTGTAAGACTTATTCTACGGAATGCAAAAAGAGACATTTTGATTAGCACGATGGCTACTTTTGTCGATGCAATTACAATGAAAGGGGCCTGATGTTTTTAAGCTTTTAACAGAAGCAAATTACATACAATTTTGTCTGTGAGAAAAAGACTGAAATGTTAATTGTTATTCCCTGAAATCTCTGCTTGGCGGATTCACAAGTTCATAAGTAGTTCAATAGTTGATTAGAGAAGCAGTGATGTCTGGTGTCTTTTCAATTAATAAATTACGACATTTCAGAATGATTCATTCATAAATGACAGAAAACCAGTTCTAAAGTTTAATCCACTGAAGATTTGGTCAAACTGGTTCCTCTTCTCCTAGAGAGGAAGATTATTAGAGAAAAGGGACTTATATTTCTGACACAAAGCTAACTCTTAAAAATCAAGGTTCCTTTTTTGGCATTGATGGTTTGATTAAGAACCTTTACATCAATGGAACCTGTTCATTCCACAAAAGGTTCTTTATTTTGAAAGGTTATTTAGTAGGGGAGTGACATGGTTTCTCGACGAGGTGAAAAGCCGTCTTGTGATATCGCCATGATGGAGCGCGAGGGTGAAATTAGCATAGAATATGCTACCGCTACGTTTACATTACATTACGGAGCAAACCGAAGCACCGCGTCCACTGTCGTTTTGCTTTTTATTTATAGCAACAGAGCCTAAGCGTCTGATAATTGTCTTATCTTTTGCTCAGCACCGCCGTTCCCTATACACAAAGCATGTGCGGTCATGAATATGAAAGCAAAAGAAAAACGTGAGCTCCCTGCGTGCGATATGTGCAAACTAGACTACATAAAACAGCAATAACCTGTTGAGAGAGTGTTGCACTTATTGTTTGCACATAATAAGTCATTTATTTTTGTTATTTATAAAGTTTTTATTTTTAAATGTTATTTTATTTTTTATTTTTATATCAATTTGTGGAAAGGAGTTCAATTAGGAGGTCACGCACAGCCTCAATCAGAAGTTCTGGAAGCTCATAATTCATGTACAGTAAGGTTTGAAGAGACTCATGTAAAAGTCATACAGGAGAGAAGCAAGTCAGTTGAGTTTGTTTACAGTGAACCTCAAGGAACATTATAAAAAAATCCATGTCATGACCCATTTAAAACATTCTTCACACTAAGAAAAAAAAAAACTGAATAACTTCAGAATAATTTTCGGTATTATTATGTTTAAAAGGTTAGTTCACCCAAAAATGAAAATTCTGTCATTAATTTCTCACCCTCAAGTTGTTCCAAACCCGTAAGACCTTCATTCATCTTCGGAACACAAATAAAGATATTTTTGATGAAATCCAAGAGCTCTCTGACCCCTCCATATACAGCTATTTAATTAAAACTTTCAAGGCCCAGAAAGGTAGTAAAGACATCGTTAAAATAGTCCATGTGACTCCAGTGGTTCAACCTTAATGTTATGAAGTGACAAGAATACTTTTTGTGAAACAAACAAAAATAACAACTTTATTTTACAATATCTTCTCTTTGAAAGCGCCACATCAGAACACCGGCTTACCGTTGGCCACTACGACACATGCATGTAATGCTGACGCAGGAGCTAGCCAATGGTAAGCTGCCGTTCTGCTGTAGAACCCGGAAGGACCCCTGTTTCTGCTACATCAACAGCGTAGGAGATTGGCACAGACGAAAAGAGATTGTTGAATAAAGACTTTATTTTTGTTTGTTTTTTTGAGCAAAAAAATTCTCATCACTTCATAAAATCAAACTTGAACCATGGACTATTTTACCAATGTCTATATTATCTTGCTGGACCTTTAAAGTGGTTTTTAAATTGCAGTCTATTGAGGGGTCAGAGAGCTCTCGGATTTCAACAAAAATATCTTAATTTGTGTTCCCGAAGACGAATGAAGGTCTTACGGGTTTGGAATGACATGAGGGTGAGTAATTAATAACAGAATTTAAATTTTTGGGCAAACTAACCCTTTAACTATATGAGTCAACTATACAGGGAAAGAGCTAGGGGGTAGACAGGGGTGGCCGTTTGGCCACTCCGCTCACGACTGCTGTTTCTGTCTCTATTTTTCTTGACAATAATTTAAAAAAAAATTTAAACGCAGAACAGTCTCTTTAAGACCACTAAAAACAGGAAACTTTTCAGACGCGCACTCCAACTTCACCTTAGCGCCAGGCACAAGTCAAACGAGTGCGGAAAAGGTACAGGTGCTGAATGAACTTCAGCAAGTTCAAGTTCCGTTTATTTATAAAGCACTTATAAAACAGCCACATGACTGACCAAAGTGCTGTACACTGGATCAGATTAAAGAAAAGTATAAAACTCTAAACAGCTAAAACATAATAAAACAGAGTCAGACCCCAGTTTAAACAAAACTAAATGAATATAAAGAAAAAAACTAAGAAAGCAAGGTAAAGACATTCAAACATAAAACACAACAAAAAAACTATAAAGAAAAATTAATTATAAGCTATGGAAAACAGGTGCGTTTTGAGAAGAGACTTAAAAGTGGTCAGGGAAGGGGCTAACCTAATTTCTGGAGGCAAATTGTTCCACAACCGAGGCCCAGCCTCAGAAAACGTTCTATTCCCTCGTCGTTTGAGTCTGGAATGTGGGACTAAAAGAAGGTTCTGGTTGCTGGATCTCAAACTTCTGGAAGGAATATGGGGTTGCAGCAATTCAGATAAATAAATGGGGGCTAAATCATGTGAAGATTTATAAACAAATAGCAGGATTTTAAAATCAATTCTGAATTTAATAGGCAGCCAACATGTTTCTCAACTGGTGGGTTGCCAGAGTGGGTCGCATTTTGTGTAGTCAAAGAAACAACAACAAATGTAATTCTCTTTGAACTACAGTATGTAGTTATCTGCATGTCTCATCCATGAGGATGCAACAATGGAGAACAAGCTGTTGGGGGTTTTGAAAAACAAACCAAGCTGACTGAGAAAGGGGACTTTAGCTAGTGTGAGCCCCTTTTTATTAATATGAGGTGAGGAATAATACATGATCTGATTCACTACTATCTCACTTACAATTAAGTACAAATGAACTGTATGCAGTTGTGTTGTAGGCACTAAAACAGTCCAGTACATTATAGTCAAACTCATTTTTATGCTGAAATAATGAACATTTCTGTGCCACCCTGCCCGGCCACCACTATGAAAAAATCCTGGCTCTGCCAATGACTATATGAGTCAAAGTGCATTATTTTGCATAATTTTTTCTTCATTGTTTATGGCATGAAAAAAGTGGCCAGTTTATTCCTGGAATAACATAAAACAAAAACAACTGACAAATTAAAAAGGTTCTCTCCAAATTGGATGCTTCACATAAACGCAGTGTGTTTCTACTTGTGAAAGTCAGTGGCTATCAATCATCATTAAATTGGATTAAAGAAAATGAATTTATGGTTAATAGGTACAACATTCAAAGTTGAACCATTGTGTCACCCACTGACCCATTAGCTGGCATAATGAGACATCAGCTGACATTTACAAAGAGCTGCATGCCTGATGGTCGGATATATGTGACTCTTAGTTGATGGGAAAAGCTTTTCTCTTCTGAACTAATGCCTTGCCTGGATCAGAGGTGATTATGAGTTCAGTGGTGCGAACAGCAGTATCAAGATGGGCAATGGAAAGATCGATCTCCGTTTTTATGGAGTTAATTCAATATGGACTATTTAAAGCGACGGGGTAGAGGGAGAAATGAGATTGTATTTGCTGGGTATGGATTTTTGCCATGTGAAAGCTTCGGGTGCAAAAGGGGGGATGGTTTACAAGTCTTGACACTGTTTAAAAGATCTTCACACGTAGAAGGGTAATCACTGTAAATTACTTTTCATTGATTAGTCAATATTTTAAAAGATCATGTTGCTCTCGTCCTATTTGAAAGTCTTAACCTATTACTGGTGGAGAAAATAAACTTGCGCCATGTTCATTTCATAGTCACTCATCGAGAGCGTACAGGTGCATACGACATGGAAAACATGCGTCTAATATCTACGCTTGAGATACACATCCTTAAAATGTTACCTTCTAACACACTGGTGTTGTTTAAGAACACAACTTTTACAATGGTGGCCAAGAGACAACCCAAAAAGGACCAAAAGTACAAAAAAAATAATGTTTTTTTTTTTGTATTTTAAATATAATTTTTAACTACACTTTATTTATATTCATTTTCTTTCTTTTTTTTCCATTTACAGCAATACGTTATAACTGTCTGTACAGAAATAAAATATAAAAAGCAAAAAAATTTACAAACTGAACTTGTATCCAAATATTGTAAAATCTATAATTACAACAAATGAAAATTAAAGGGATAGTTTACCCAAAAATGAAAATTCAGTCTTCTTTATTGATCTGAAAATTCAGACCCTCATTGACTTTCACTGTACAAACAAAAGGACATTTTTCAAAGTGTCTTTTGTACTCTTCAGAAGAAAGAAAGTCATACAGGTTTGGAATGACATGAGAGTGAATGATGACAGAATTTTTCATTTTTGGGTTAACTATCCCTTTAAAAGTCAAAACCAGACCTGCGCCCATTTGACAAGCCCTGTTCTAACATACATTATGATATATCTAGAGCTCTCGTGTAAGCTACATTACTTGAACGTCTTTGAACTGTGTCCCTGGAATGTCATACAGCATGTGACAGATTCAGTGCACAGCATCCTCTCCCCATGCCACGGAGGGTCACATGCTCTCTCTGCCCTATCATAAACAGGAAAGATGATTGATAAACACAGCCAAATGCTGCCAGCGGTCTGCTGTGCACCGTGTTCCACTGTCAGAGTCATTTGTATTCATATTATGTAGATTAGTACTCTGAAGTCCTTTAAATACAAGAAGAAACCCCTGGAAAATTTCTTAACCTTCCATGTTAGTCTCTGACCCGTATCGATTCAAATCGAGTACATAAAAGTAAATATGAATCACTTTGCCAACCGGTGAACCCGCTTTTGCACCAAGAAGCTGCTTTTGATTTGCGGCTATTTATCTTAATGAGTGCTGTTACTCTGTGAAGGGAACTCATGTGAAGGCTTGCAGTCATAGAGATACAGTGAATCCATCACTGTCAGACAGATGGATCCTTACAGCAGACAGACAGTCTTTGAGTGATGTCGGGCCAGTAGGAAGACGCCCAGGAGTGCAAGAAGCCCAAAGCTTGTTAACAACAGAGAGCAAGCACCAGCCAGACCTTTCGCCCCATACCGCCTTGCTACAACTCTGGCTAAAATGTGTCACACTGCCTGTTGTCATGTGAGCAGATTTGTCTCTTCATCACAATGATGTCATGCTGTTCCATTAACTAATAGCATTGCTCTGGATGGCAGGTCTCTCAGAACAAAGTGCCAAGCTCAATGAGACCATTTATGGCACCTTGCCACAGTGATGCAACGATAACGAAGACTAAAATGGTGGTTGAACCTTCCTGCACAAACACAAACTCTACAAAACAAATGTTTTATTCACAGATTTTCAAAGTTGGTGCTTTGAAGTATTCAGGTAAAGAAAAACTCATTTTTGCAAAAAGAGTGTTGTCTATCAAAATAAGTTTCTACCAACTACACTTGCTTATTTAAAAAAATAAGAAAGACTTTTTATTTTATTGAAATGTCAGATGATAACAGCACAAAACAAATATACAGAAATGCATGGCTGTTAGGAACACCAGCGGATTCAAAGTTATCCAGCCAAGGAAAGCTGCTGTGTTTTTCTCTCTGTGGAACTTTTATTAGTTTGAAGAATCCGTGGGCTGAAAAAAGTCAAAAAATAATAAACAATTAAATAAACAAACTGATAAACAAAATATAAACAACGGCCATTTGAAATAAGCTACTATGAAGAAGGCTGTTTGATAAAAGAGCAGTCGGCGCATTCCACTTTCATGTTTGTAATATTAAGAAAAACCGTATTCCTTTCTATGAAAAACGAATTGAATTTAGAGTAAGCTTTTTTAATACCTAACAATATTTGTGAATAATTTTAAAAGACATTTTAGGGTATTCCAGGGGAACCATAAGGAACACTTAGGGGTGCAAAAGCTCAAATAACACAATTAAAAACAAATTAAAGTTATATTACAGTATTCAATTTCAAAACAGCCCTGAAGAAGACCAAAAAGCAAGACTCAAAGATTGCCTAGCTTTTGGTGAACAGAAAAAAGCCATCAACTTTGTTTCACAGCCATAGAAAGGAGAATCAATCACAGGTGCCAGGATCATTTCAACCTGAGCTCCTTTTTCACACTGAACAAATGTCTCTTGAGTGCACACATGAAGGATGCTTAAAAGTCCAAAGTGAAGCTCATTTATTTGCAGATCAGACATTGAAACAGAATTATAGATGTCTGTTTATATAAACTGACCTGTGTGAAAGAAGTGAAAGATGGACTGATATGGATATCAATATTGTGACGGAAACAATTTTGCTGGTTACACTGACAGCCCAAAAAAAAAAAAAAAAAACAGTCAGTTTATGTAACGGAGCTGTCTTTTTTGATAACTCAAAGCCAGGAGAGAATTGAAGGTGTACTGTTTTTTTTTTAATTCATTACAAACTTTTACACTCAAATGAAATGAAGACTGCATTCTTTAAAAAAACATTTTTTCTATATAGAAATCAATTCCGCCACCATGTTGATATGATATGACCAGCCATGTCTTGCAAAGTTACTATTTCTGCAATAGCAATTTTTAAAAAGAAGTGGGGTCAAACATGTCAGTTGTGATGTCTTATGAATATTAAAGAGTTGGTTCACCGAAAAATAAAAATTATTTAATTAATTACTCACCCTCATGTTGCTCCAAACCCGTAAGACTTTCGTTCATCTTCGGAACACAAATGAAGATTTTTTGATCAAATCTGAATGCTTTCTGTCCCTCCGTTGACAGCCAGGCAACTTCCACTTTGACACTTCAAAAAGTTATAAAAGATAACGTAAAACAAATCCATATAAATTGAGCGGTTTAGTCTAAAATTCTCTGAAGAGACTTGATCGCTTTATATGATGAACAGCTGTGGTTCTGTGAATTCCGGATGACCGCCAGAGGCGGTGCTAAGCACTAGTCGATAATCGCTACGCCAGCTCGATAGGCCGAGAAAATTATAACAACAAAGTCACGTCATGACGCAGACAGAGACGCGAGGATATAATCCCCAGCAGCTCGGTGCCCAGGCAAGGAACTCTGGCAGTCATCCAGAATACACAGAACCACAGTTACATACGTAACTAGCGCTCCCTTTCATTCAGTCACTACGACGTACGTTAGTGACTAACGAATGAGGGTTTCGCTTAGAAGCCAATTACCTTCGAGAATTTAACAGCGCCCAATGGCAGTGCCAATGCCATGGGCATGCGGAATTTGCATGCGTAACTCCGTCCCACCTCGTGGGTATATAAGGAAGTACGCTGGCAACATCGCCTTATGTTTCTGCTTTGGAGCCAAGAGGATCTCTTCACTCCTTCAAGCCTGATAACTGAGTCTTTGCCAGCCTTCGAGACGATCAGCTTTCCAGAGGCGTTGGTGTTACGGTGCATTCCAGCGATCGCATACTGCCTGCCTGCTGATCTGCGCAGTGGTCTGCTAGACAGCTGGTGTGTGGTCCCTGGGCACCCCGGCGTTCTCTGCGAGGCTTCCACTCACAAAAGAGCTTGCACGTGACGCGTCCTTTTCAGGATGTCTCGTCCGTGTACTTCTGGGTGTGGCCGGTCGCTTTCCTCTTCCGATGGGCACAATCACTGCTTGGTATGCTTGGGCTTTCAGCATGCACAGGCAGCGTTTGTGGATGAGTCATGTTCCCACTGCAGGAACATGACCATCGCAGTGTTGCGGTCGAGACTTCATGAGCTTCGTAATGAAGTGAGAGTCCCCTCTACCACACCCCGATCTACTCAGTCCCCGAGGCCCAGTACTTCGGCTGGTGGTCAGGGTGACCTGAGGGTTACGGTGTGGAACAAAGCCCCGACGTTCATGTCTCGGGCCACACCTCCCTCTTGCACACTGCAACCCGCGAGTGCTCAGATGCAGATCGCGGGGCCTGCTCAGGCCCCCCCGCGTATCTCGTTTGGCGCTCCGGAGGAGGATGCGATGTCGGTCACCACATCACAAGGTGGGCTCGAGTCCTCTGAGGATGATGACTCGGCTGTGTTGCCGCCCTCGGGCGTTCCAGCATTGCCCGAGTCGGACCCAGAGCTGACAGCCATGCTGTCTCGGGCAGCCGCAGGTCTCGGGATAGAGTGGAACCCTCCACCCTGTCCCGAGCGCTCCCGGCTCGATGATTGGTTTTTGGCAGCACGCGTCAGTCCCCGCCCCCAATACCTTTCTTTCCCGAGCTGCATGAGGAAGTTGTGCGGTCCTGGAAGTCCCCGTTGTCTTCCCACGACCGTTCAACGACTTCCTCCGCCTTCTCTACCCTTGATGGGGCCGCGGCCAACGGGTACACTGGGGTCCCCCCAGTTGAATGGTCTGTTGCGATGCAACTGTGTCCACAGAGCGCTTCAACTTGGCGTGGTGATCCTAAGCACCCCTCCAAAGCCTGTCGATTCACATCAACCTTGGTGGCGAAATCGCAGGAGTGTGGCCTCCTCTTGGGCTCTAGCGCATGGCGCCTCGCTAACAGACATCTGCAGAGCTGCAGGCTGTGTGACACCTAACACATTCACCAGATTCTATAATCTGATGCTGACGCCGACATCAGTTCAGTCTACCCTTTCGAGCCCAGACCCTCATGTCCGGCCAGGTGCCCCGTGTGCATGGTTCCCCTCCGGCGACCCCCACACGAGTATTTCCACCGTAAGCCTCCTCAGTGAGCAGGTGTCTTTCCCTTGGCAAGTCCCTGCCACCCCTAGGGTTAAAAGTCCACCCTCTGGCTGGTACCCTAGAGTTCTTCCATATGCAGCCCTTAGCGGGTCATATGTGTATTCTCTAAGTCCTCCCTACGGGTAGGCACTTTGGCATATCCACACTGGAATATGCTTCCCAGTGTACCTTGGTATTCCTGTGATAAGTGGGAGTCCTTCATCCGTACTAGTCTTACGATAGGGTACTCACACTTACACAGGGCACTGGAAGACAGCTGAGTGGCGCTGTTGTATTGGAACCCCCATTCGTTAGTCATTAACGTACGTCGTAGTGACTGAACGAAAGGGAACGTCTCGGTTACGTATGTAACCCTCGTTCCCTGAGGAGGGAACGGAGACGTACGTTCCTTTGCCACGTCAGCTGTGCTGCTGGAATGCGGAGTTCAGTCTTGTTAGTAGTTAGTTAGTAGTATCAGGGATCACGGAACGAGGGTTACATACGTAACCGAGACGTTCTGTTTCATTCCTCCTGACTGCCAGAGGCGGTGCTAAGCGCTAGTGGATGACACATACCAACACAGTCATGAGGAATGCCACCCACCTGCAACATCAGGGTTGTTCCAGAAGGACTGCAAAGCTCACATCATGGGAAGCAGCCACATTAACCTTGTAGAACCGCACGAAGGAGAAGGAGAAGGTAGCAGCCTCGCATACATCCGGCAAGGAAACTCCCTGAAAATCAGCCCAAGAAGACGAGACGGCCCTAGTGGAGTGACAAGTAACACCTGCTGGTAAGGGCTGATGAGATTTGCTATATGCAAATTTTATCGTTTCAACAATCCAGCGTGATAGTCTCTGTTTGGACAAAGGCGCACCCTTGCGTACTTCACCGTAACAGACAAACAACTGATCCGTCTGTCTGAAAGAAGCGGTACACTTAACATAGCAAGCTCATACAGGACACAGGCTCGTACAGGACACAGAAGATGAGACATTCCCCCATCTGTTTCTGAGTGAGTGAAAGGCAGCTGAAAAGCAGTCAGATGAATAGACTGATTCACAAATTGCGGTAACAAAACTTTAGGGAGAAAGGATGGACTGGGTCAAAGAATGATCCCGGAATCCTCTGGTAAACCAGCGTAAGCACAGTTCACTCACTGGCAGAGCATGAAGTTCACCAACACGTTTAGTGGAAGCAACGGCCAACAAAAAGACACTTTTAATGACAACCACTTAATATCATACCACTGGTTCAAAAGTCCCAGACCGGAAAGGGAGTAGAACGAATAGGTTTTAAACGCCTCGCTCCCTTCAGAAAACTGTAAACAAGGTTATGAGACCCCTAAGGAAGCACTGATGCTGCAAGAAACTCAACATTTTTGGCACAGTACAGTGAACTGGTTAAATTCCTTGATCCCCACGCCAAGAAGAAAATATCCTTCAACGAGCAACATAAAGCTGTCGTGTTGAAGGAGCTCTATTGTTGTTGATAATGTTCACTACTGCTGGTTCACAAGCCATTAACTGTGAACTGGACCTAACGGCCAGACCCAGAGCTGAAGGCAAATCGGGTCTGGGTGCCAAACACGGCCGTGCATCTGAGAAAGGAGGTCCTTTCTGATGGGAATCTGCCATAGCTAGCCCTGTAATATACTGGCTGGCCATCAAGGTGCCACTAATAGCACCCTGTGCTTGCATAGGAATATTTGGTGCAATGTTTCCCACAGAAGTGGAAAAGGAGGAAACGCATACAAAAGGAAGTTCAGCCACTCGTGGGCTAATGCATCCTGACCCAATGGGCTGGACTTCTCGGCAATGAGTGGTCAGTTCTGATGCAAACAGGTCGACCTCCGCCTTGCCAAACCACTGCCAAATCAACTGCACCATGTCCGGGTGAAGTCTCTATTCCCCGGGAGCAGTAGATCCCTGGACAGAGCATCCGCCACTTGATTGTCTGATCCTGGGAGATGAACAGCCCTTAATGAAGCTAGCCGGCCTTGAGACCATGTAAGGATCTTGCGAGTTAGCTGTAGAGACGCAAGAGACCTGATGCCGCCCTGATGGTTCAAATGAAAGACTGTTGACATGTTGTCGGAACGGACAAGCATATGACAACCAATCAGATTTGGTAAGAAGTGTTGTAGAGCTAAGTACACTGCCTTCAGTTCCAAGATGTTGATATGTTCTAAGGCTTCTCTTGGTGACCAGTGACCACTGATTCCCCTCTGACTCTAAGTTGTGATCACTTCTCGATGGGAGGGCACCCCCCCAGAGGCTCCACCTCTGAAGGGGCCTGAGGTGAAGCAAGCCCAAGGGAATCACAGATGTGGCGGCAGCTAACACCCCATTAGTTGCAGAAGGACACCATAAGGAACTTTTGTTCCCAGACAGAAACGAGTCAGTAGCTGACAAATATTGTCCGTCCGAGCTTGAGACAATGTGGCAGACATTGTGATGGAGTTAAGTGTTATTCCTATGAAGGTTATGGTTTGTTCTGGGACCAGATGACTCTTTGTGTCACTCACAGTAAGACCCAGCCTCTGAATATGCTCCAGCACAATCTTGGTGTTGTGAATAGTATGTTGTTTTGTTGGGGCACAAAGCAGCCAATCGCCTAAGTAGGGCAGAATTCTCATCCCCTTGGACCAAAGGGGAGACAAGGCTGCACTCATGCATCTTGTAAAAACACAAGAAGCAAGAGATAGACCGAATGGTAGGACTCTGAACTGATAGGCTTGATCCTGAAAAATGAATCTTAGGAACTTCCTTTGGTGGGGAGCAATGGGAGCAATGGGAACATGGAAGTAAGCGTCCCTCAAATCCACACTCAAACCAGTCTCCTTTCATCACAGATTGAAGAACATCGACCGTGCATAACATTCGGAAAGGAAGAGACCTTAAGAACACATTTAGGCATCTCAGATCCAGAACTGGCCGAAAACTGCCATCCTTTTTTGGAACAAGGAAGTACGTGGAGTAAAACATTTTCTATGGCTCCTTTCAGCAACAGTGAATTAATTTCTAAGGAAAGGGCCTTTGAACTGTTTATATTTTTGAAAACTGTTTGAAGGATTCCTGAAAACTTGGGAGGCCGGTGTCAGAACTGCAGAGTGTATCACCTGTTCAAGGTTGCCGGAGCCCAGGGGTCGGACACTGAAATTCTCCAGTAATCTAGGTGTTGCACTGTAAAACGACCGACTGCCGGCCCCTTAGCTTCAGGGTTTTTGGCCTCTGGCTTTAGGACTTGTGGGGGTTGGGGGGGGGTGCTTGTTCACTCTCTCTATGATGCTGTGGTGCTTGAAACTGATGAACATTGTGTTGACGCACTCATTGCTCTGAGCCGTGGTAGCGTGGGTGAGCCGGAGCCAATGGCATCCTAAACGGTGGTGCCTGTGGTACTTGAGTTAGTTGTTGTGTAGCTTCTGATAACTTAATTCTCTTCTCCAGTACCCCAGAAACATTGGGGCCAAAAAGATGTCCCGGTACGATTGGCAGTTCTCTCAGTGTCTTTTTACAGTCTTCAGATAAACTTGCCTGGGCAAGCCATACCTGGTGCATGGCTGTTAGAAGGGTCGCTGAAAGTGTACCAAGTTCCCGCGTCACATGACCCCCATAGTCAGCAGAGCCGTCTGTAAGAACCGAGGTATGGAAGCATCCACACTCGCATACTCTAATGTGTTATTACAGTCAAGAATCAGCTCGCAGATAGTATTCTCAGCTCTCGTTATACATGCTATAAACTCATATGCCTTCTTTAGGAAAGAGTCAGTACGTCCACACTGCACGCTTGGGCAGCATACATTGCCTCTTAGAGCCTCATCCGGTGATACCACCAGTGCTGCTACTGGCTGTTCAATTTCAGGTGCCTGTCCTACACCAATGGAGTCAGCTTCGGCCATTGAGGCCAGTGTGCAGGCTGTCTTTGACCTTCTTCTAGGTACATTAGGACTTGTAAGTGCACTGGAGAATTCTGTCACAAAGTCCTTACATGATGGCATTGCAAACACATTACTATCTGCAGCTTGTCTGACACACATGGGCTTGAATGGGCTGTACAGGCGATTCGTCAAGACCCAAACGAGCCACAGCCATCTGCAGGATAAATAAAATATAATCTGGAGAAGATGGGCCTGCGTCCGATGAATGTACAGACCCACCACTCAAACCACCTGCAGCTGACAGGTTGGAAAAAACAATGTGGGAGGGTGGGTTGCGTGGCAGGTTCCGCCAATTCTGCATCAAGAAAATGTGAATAAGAGCGTCCAAATCTATATCGTGTGAGGGTTGGAAAACACTCTCATCCACTGGTGTGTTCTCAGTATGAGTGGTTAACGCTGGCGGATGAAGAGACTGAAGAAGACATTTTATCTCCATAGTTTCTGAAGAGAGAGTAGCCACAGTCTTCGATAGCAGATGTTCTGAAGTTTCCGTCTGTCGTGAAGACTTCTTCTTACTCGGTGGAGCACCAACAGCTGCTGATACGCGGTGCTTTTGAGCGCGTCGCGGCTGTTGTGCAAGACTAATAGGCGAAGCCAAGCAAAGCTGTCTTTCTGACAGTGGTAGCATGCTACAATGCAAATACGGATCAGTTAGAGCCTCCTTCAAATGTTGAATCCCTAAACAAGATTGACGGATAGAACCGAAAGATTATAACGTCTAAGATAGTAAGATATAATATAATAATTATAGGCTTGCAGTGAGACGCTATCCAAGCGCGGTCGAAACCAGCCACCGGTAGTACCATGAAGCACAGGGTTTCGCCGACACAACAATAAAATATAATAGTATAATAGTATGCACTCATGTAGAAATGGAATCCGAGATGTCCCGATGATGGCGTTGAGCGTGCTGTCACAGCTTAGGAGGGAGAATCCTCGCAACTCAGGTAAGCTGCACAAGCTGGGACAGCGAGAAACTATGACCTATCATAAGCGAGAAAGTGAAAAGAGACTGGGCACCGAGCTGCTGGGAATTATATCCTCATGTCTCGGTCTGCGTCATGGCGTGTCTTTGTTATTATAATTTTATTGGCCTATTGAGCTGGTACAGCGATTATCCACTTGTGCTTAGCACCGCCTCTGGCGGTCAGGAGGAATGAAACAGAACTCAATATACAAGGAGAAATGTCCTATATTACTGCATAATACTTTAATGTTTAACAGGTTATAATAAAAAAAAATCATAACATTTAATTTAAAAACGAATAAAAACCAAATTAAAACTAATCCATAACTTGAGGGAAACCCCTAAAAGTTTCTATATATAAAATGCCTGACAGAACCCTTTAAAGGGGTACTTCACCGCTGGCAAAATGGGCTTTCAGTAGAAAGGCATGTTTTTTTTGGGAAATCGGTGCTACCTGACTAGACCGAGAAAAAAGCCTGTTGTCTTCCCTTCTGCCAAATAGGTAGAAAAACGTAATAAATGTGCACGTTGCCATCCATGGCCACTCGCACCAGTCTGCTTTGGATACGCTTACCAGAGTCAAATACTGACCTGCTTTAGTAGGAAATACTTCTCAGCAAACTTTTAGTTTCATTTTTTCATTTCATTTTTTAGTTCATAATGATGTTGACCTGTATTGTTGCAATAATTCAAATAGTAAACGTTTAGCAGGAGTAAGTTACTTTTGGTTTCCAGTGAAGGATACCGTGCATTGTAGGCAGTGGCTAAAGGCTGCACAGAATCGTAAATATGGAGAGAATGCCACAAATAATCTGGGAAAAAAAACGTCTCAGGTTACGAATGTAACCATTGTTCCCTGAGAACAGGGAACGAGACGCTGCATCAGCTCGACGCTACGGGGAACGCCTCCGGCGTGACAGGTGCCTGAAATCACAATCAAAAAACGTCAATCCTATTGACCGGCGACAGCCTCTGACGCAGCCTCTGAAGTATAAAAGGGCACCTTGCCAACATGACAGCATCCGATCGTCTGGAGGGACTGTTTCGGCAGGCCTGAGGCATGGCAAAGTGACGCAGCGTCTCGTTCCCTGTTCTCAGGGAACAATGGTTACATTCGTAACCTGAGACGTTCCCTTTCGAAAGGGAACTCGCGCTGCATCAGCTCGACGCTACGGGGAACGATATACCCACGCCGCCATGCCGACGGGAGTGCATGCCCACTGGCAGTGACAACTGTCAGGACAAGCAAATTCAACTGAAATGCCTGAACCACTCCCCTTCTGGTCATTAGGCTGTCACATTAGTGACAGCGCTCCATACGGTCAAAGCCCAAGCTATAGCCTGAGAAGGAACCTTCGTACACGAGGTCCTACCCAGGCCTGCTCGAAGGCCTGGAACCAGCCCATTCGACAGAAGGGGTTCCTTTAAGGGAACGTGGCAAGGGAACCCGAGGGAACCCATGCCAGTCACTATTCGGGAGGTTTTCACCGAATGCCACCAGGGAGACTTGACCTAGTGACCCCATATGGGACACGTCAGTACAGCCAACCCTGTCTGTAAAGTACAGAGCCTCTGGTACTCGCCTCCGAAGAGACATCCCGCTAGGGTGCTGCAGGAAAGGCAGTGTCCTCCACTAGCCGGACCTCAGAGACGGGTTATCCCGGAGAGCAGCGCTCAGCGAAGTGCTTTCTAACCCTTGCTAGCGAGGGGAGTTTAGCCGCTCGATCCTCGGATCTACCAAGCACTTACTTTAAAACGTGCTTAGGAGGCCAAAGGCCTTACAGGCTGATCGTACCAGGGAGGCCCCGAGGGGCCTACAACCAATGAATCAGTGCCAGGCAGCCGTAAGCTCATAGCAGACCCTCACTTGAGAGGAGCTCATAAGCCTGCCCGGTAGGTAACCATGCCTTAGGCAGTCTATGAAAGTCCCCTCCTGTAGGGACCGCATAGCAACAGCGACGTCTCGTCATGCTAGGGTAAGAACACCGCCTTCAGGTCTCGCGAAAAGCCAGAGACCGGCGCCTAATAGCAGGTGACCACTAGCTGTCAGCGTAAAGCCAGTTGTGCGTTCCCGCCTAGGAAATTCGTTCCCCAGGGAGGCCGAGAGGGGCCTCCACCTGGTAACCTGTGCCGACTGCTCGCGTGTCCAACAGCGGATTTCGCCCTCAGGAAGGCCATACGGGCCTGAAACCTGATCGCAGTCGTGCTAGCCCTCGAGGTAGCTGGGAAGACCATCAGGGAGGCCTAGCGGGCCTACCACCTGCAAAAGGTTAAGCGTTCCTCCATCACAGCCCTCCGCTCAGTGACTGGACCTATCCAGAAACCACGAGACAGGAGTGTGCCCTCAGAGGAGGCCACGTGGGGCCTACTACTCCACAGCGAAGCTAAGCCTCGTGCAGCTTGCCTGATAGCAACCCATGCTACGATACGTTACCGAAACTGGGGACCGGGGAACGATCTCAGGGAGGCGCACTGCCTCCACCTGATAGCAGAACATGCCGCCAATAACGCTTCACTTCGCTACCCGTCTCTGCGACTGAGAATCGGGAGCTCGCCCTCAGGGAGGCACAGTGCCTGCCACCTGATAGCTGAACGTGCTACTCATAGAACTTTATGCTCACTGTGACAGTGACTGGGAACCGGGAGCTCGCCTTCAGGGAGGCCCAGTGCCTACCACCTGATAGCAGAACGTGCTCCTCATGGCACTTCATGCTCACCGCCACAGCGACCGGGAACCGGGAGCTCGCTCAGGGAGGCCGGGTGAGGCCTACTACCTACTAGCACACCAGTGACTGGAGCCCAGGAACACCCCCACAGAGGAGGTCAAGTGAGCCTGCTTACCCCACAGCAGGCCCTTAGGGAGGCCTGGTAGCGCCTACTAACAGCTCGTACCAGCCGTCGAGGGACTAATGCCCAGTAATACCCCCTCGGGGGAGACCAGACAGCGCCTGCTAGCCATAGCAGGCCCTCAGGGAGGCCAGATGGGGCCTACCACCTGAGCCAAGGTAACCCAAACTGGGAGCCTACCCCTCAGGGAGGCCTGGCAGGGCCTACCCCCAAATAGGAGGTCTGCAGATTCCATGGACCCTGCCGTGACTTTAAGAAGGCTGGCTGCTGCGCCTGGGCTGACGGCAGCTGTCTGCTGCTGATGAAGGCCTGGAAATCCAGTTAACACCTGGGGACTCATCCCCAAGGAGGCCAAGTAAAGAGCCTCTAGTTGACGAGGTTACTGCTGATGTCGACACCGGTGGAGAAGATCCTCCAAGGCACACTCGTGGGCCGTGGCGTCGAGACTTTCTTGCAAGGAGGCCGGTTGACGCCTACTACCTGTCCTGAAGTCTTGCTGCCCAGACCGCCCAAGCTGGCTACTCACAACCAGCTGGCTCTTATGCCCGCACCTGGGGCTGGCTCCATCCCAGAGGCTAGAAGGCCTCCATGACGGCGCAGTCTCTCGGCAGTGCCTACAGACATGAACCTAATCACATTGCCAACAGTAGTGTACTCAGCAGAAGTGCTCAACAAAACCCTTTAAAGCAAGGGGAGTACAACTTACGTCACCTGCTTCGAGGCGGCTGTCTTACTTTCCATGCAGCGGCCTGCCGTAAATGCAAGGGCGTCAGCCATTGGCAATGCTCGGGCCTCAGGGGAGCATCCGACCCACACCGCAATAGAAGGTATCCGATGTTCAGCTCAACCCGAGCCCTAAAGAAGGTGGAGCAGAGACATAGAGCAAGGGTGAAATATTACCTTTTTTTTCTTTTTTTTTATATGGAACCCACCGGCCGAACCATCCTCCAGGAAGAGGCCGGGGGCTGCCAAAAGATGGCGGCCACCAAGCTCTGAAAGGCGGAAACAGCAGATAAAGTCTAATCGCAAACCGGCGAAAGACGCTTCCCACGACCACTGGCAAAGTCGCTGTCTCCTGCAACACCTTGACTGCATTACTCGTAACCCCAGAACGCAGAGAAGGCGGCAGGCCTTGGCCGGACGACTCTGTAATAAGAGGAGGCTGAATCAAGGATGCATAAACAAAGCCCTGTTCTATATCAAAGACAGGCCAGGGGCGAACGACCTTCCTTAAAAGGGAACGCCCCCATCCTTGACGGAGCCTAGGCCAAGTGGTGCGACGTAAGTCCGCACTAGATCCACTCAGGGCTCGGGAAAGAAATATTATCACCTCTAATATTACACAATGAGGCCCCAAAACCCCTTCTCCAAAGCCCTGCAGAGCTGGGCGCGGATCTCACTACAGCTCATGCATAAGCGCATACCCGGTCTTCAGCTACTTCACACTTTTATGCTAGGAAAAACACAGCTCGCCCCCAACACTACAAGCCCTCGGGCAAGAGCGCAATTCAGTTACCCACATTAGTGGGGAAAAACTAACACTGAGAGGCAGCAAATCTCTACTAGCAAAAGTGAGGCACTCACACACAACCATATAATGTTGCAAAGAAGATCGTTCTTAGCTTACTCACGGGGAGCTGCAGGCCCTGCGAAGTCCAGCGATGTTCCAAATTTCCCCAAATAACCTCTCAGGAGAGCGAAGGTACAGAAGTCCTGAAAAACATAGTTTTGAAAATGTTTCACCCTCATAGAGGGGGACTCACCAATCGCTCCTTGCGGTGCTTCAAACCAGCCGTCGAGCTAGTATCCGCCCGCCATCCTGAGGGGGGCGCTTTCAACAAACAAACCAGGCGGGCCATCAGAATCTTACATTTTCTGCTCATCATAGGCCCACCGGCCTGATGTTAAGCGCCCGGGAAAATCCAGAGGAAGGGAAAAAGGCAGCGTTCATCTCCGCGTCCTCGGGGGCGGAGTCCGCTGCCTGCGCTGGTCCTGGTTGCCAGCCCCGGCTTCCTTCCTCTTCCTGTTGCGGGTGTTCCGCCTCTTCTGTGTCCCAGTCCTCCGCGGCGGGGGCGCTCAAGAGGCAACGCTGGCTCGCTGTTCCCGTCTCCAGCCCTCAGACTAAGACGGGCGAGGGACACCCGACTCAGCGGGATGCATGTCCTAAATGCCGCCGAGCGCGCCCTCGCCTCTCTGAACTTCCCCACCACCGCCTCTACGAAAAGAGGGCGAAACCTGGGGATCGAGGAGAAAGGATCTCTCTTTCCCCCTGATGTCTGCCAGGTTCAGCCACAGATGTCTCTCCGTGGCCACCATCGCCACCATCGAGCGACCGATGGCGAAGGCAGTTTGCTTGGTGGCCCGGAGAGACAAATATGTGGTCCGGCGCTTCATTCGCCCCCTCAACCATCCTCTGCTCAAACGGAAGAGCAACAGACGAGGAGGAGGAGCCCAGAACTCGCTCCTCCTCCGAGGTCTGCCCCTCGTGATCTGGCTCGTTGTCTGCGAGCACTATACCGGTCTCCAGGCGACGAGCCAGATCCAACTGCGAACCCCAGGATTGTAGACGCCGCTCAGCCTCAGCACGAGCGGGGCCGTTCCCAGCTGCTGAGCTGCCCTCAAGAAGAGAGCCCGACGAGAGCGGAGCGTTCTCATGGGAAAACGCTCGCAGTTTGCACAGGAGGCCCCCTCGAGAACCTCCCGCGCATGCTCTTCCCCCAAGCAGTATACGCAGAGTGTGTGTGTGTCGTCAGGCGTAAGGTACCTGGTACACGGCTCCACGCACCTGCGGAAGTGGCGCAGTTTCTTGGCACACTTCATGTTTCCACTCTTTCGTTGACGCTTGGCGTAACAGGCAGAACAGTCACTGAAGACGAAGAGATGCTGTCATGTTGGCAAGGCACCCTTTTATACTTCCTGGTTGCACCTTGATGACGTCAGAGGCTGTCGCCGGTCAATAGGATTGACGTTTTTTGATTGTGATTTCAGGCACCCGTCACGCCGGAGGCGTTCCCCGTAGCGTCGAGCTGACGCAGCGTCTCGTTCCCTTTCGAAAGGGAACTGTGTTTATAGTCTCCATTTAAAACAGGATGACAACGAACAGAGTGCTTTATGCCAAATAGACGGGGAAAAACTGAAAGAAACTGCTGTTCCGCCCAACCCCCCGAAGCAAAACGCAGCCGCATACAGGTAAGAAAGCTGTTGCCATAGTTTTCAATTTTTACCATAATGCTGTTTAAAAAGTTGACAAAGTACAATACAATTTCCAGAGATAAAACTACCCTTATAATAACTTCTGTCAATAACCCTTTGACTATCCAACTGTCCATTTTAGCATCTATATTTAAAGTCATTGTCAGCTCCAGCTTTGAATGTGTCTATGTAACACTGTCAAAATTAATTTAATTTCTAGAATAAATTCATGAATCAACAACTAAATAGCATTCATGCTTCCTTTGTATTACCACAAGCCATTTTATGAATCAGTGGGGACATTTATGTACTGCAAAATACTAAATAACTCTACAAAACTAAATAACTCTAACTACTACAGCATCCAGAATCCATGCAAAAGCAGTAACCACCAACAACTTTGTTGGGACTAAAAACAAGAATGTCCACAGCTGAAGTGGATGAAAAGGAACAACAAAACAAAAAAAGACAAACAAACAGCTCCTGTGTGAAAAAGCAATAGCAAAAATCACCCGAACAAATAAAAGTCAGCAGGGGGAAAAAAAACTTTTTAAAACAATGGCTGAGCGATCAAGATATTGAAGGAAGAAGCAAACATCTAATGCAGAGTTTAACCTTAACACAATGTATTATTATAGTAAATGGAAGGACAGTAAAATGGGCTTATATCTCGTTTCCCTCAGCACTCTGGCCAATCAGTTAGCGTTTAAGACGGGAACAGTTTAAGGCAACTGATTAATCTTTCCCTTCCTTTCGAAAAGTGAGTGACCCTGCAAGGTCACAGGACAAATGTACCTGAAACAGAGCTGGGACTTCCATTGGAGGTCTCAAACACTTTTCAAATTGGAGTCCCACACTACGTTGACACACTGCTTCATCCCAATGATGCCCAGAATGTCTATTATTGGTGGCCCGGCTGTTAAATGAGCAGAAGGTGGATGACCTCTGTGATCTAATAAGCTGGTGTCACAGTTAAAAAGTCTAGTGTGGCCCAGCTCAGGGCCAGATGCTTCCCTGAAGGACAGTTACACAGTAATTTGATGCATCGTCTGCCTCTGGTCCTGGTCAATCAACCAGACTGAAGATGCACTTGGAGATATCCTGTAGAGGATTGAGCCTCAAAAATCAAAAAAACGATCTCTTGCAGACCGATAGCAGCAAGAGGGCTTTGAAGCGGGTTCTTTTTACGCGATTGACCTGGTAAAATAGTGCCAAGACTACATACATTTTATATTCTTACTGACACCTCTTTGGTTTGGACTGCATTTGTATGCTTAACTTCCTTCTGAAGTAACCAACACAACAATTTATATGCATTTCTTTGATAAAGTATCTGCTATGGAAGCAAATGTAAACAAAGGCCTGTTTTTTCCCCAGTTATTTCAATCAGTTTTATATCAGACACAGAATGTTTCGATTCACATGCAACTGCGTACAGAAATGCATACAGCACATTTGCACATCTCTGTCCTCTATTTACCCAGACAAAAAGCTGATGTTTTAAAGTGATATCCAAAGAGCGCTGTCTTTTGTTGTCACAAAGAAAAATTATGCCTCCATGTGAGAATTCCACAGAGGCTTATTCATATCTCGCAGCGCTAGCGCTACTGCACAATAAACGTTTATTAATTACTTCAGCGCACACTGCAGTGATGACTTTTAAACTCCTTGAAGACTTTTGTTCCCTTTTTTGTCAAAATGAAAGAACATAGTTCACGCTGACATTCCTCTCAGCTTTCAATGTACATCTATACCTATTTAAAAAGTTAAAGTACATTTCATTTGTATCAGTGCCGAAGGAAAACTGCACAACAGGTTTTGAAACTAGCAGGTGAAGAGACAAGGACTCTCGAGGGAAGAAACAATGATTTTTGCATAGACATAATTTTGGGAAAGGAGGGGAAATTAATCAAGCGTGTTTAATCAGAGATTTTTTTTATTAGTAAAAAAGTTTTTTTTTTTCCAGCTCTAACATTAATACAATTAAAATAGAGTAAAACTAAATTCTATCACACTCATTATGCCACATGCGAACCAAAATTTTAATAGAATGTTATCTGTAGTGCATAAACAGGTGCACGTGTGTCCCCCAGGTGTTCAAACAAAACCTAAACCTGTTTCTCTGTTCGTCTTTCTGCTTTACATATGATTTAACACTGCATGACTTTCACTATGACTAAAGGCATACAGTAGCATGATGCCAGTTTTATGATGCACAGTGTCACAATCACCCTTAGGACAGGAAGGAAAGAAGTTAAGTATGAAGGGCAGAGCGTGAGGGGATGCAGTGCGGCTGGGGGTGGTGGAATCTAATGATTAAAAAGAGGGGAGAAAAAAAAAACTGACTTTGGCTGGAGGTCACTTTTAGATCGCCCCAAGCAATTGTTCCAAAAGCTGTGTTTTTTCCCTCTAAAAACACCCTTGAGATGAGCACTGGAAAGGTTAGGGTGTTAAAACGGCCAGTATTAATGGCAACTCGGCTAAACTGAAACAGATTCTCAGGGTTACAACCTCCCTCAGTGGTCGTGGAGAGGAATGCTTGAGTAAAATGTGTGACTTCGACCCCCTGTCTCTTCAAATGCCACATATTGTGGCCTCCTCAAGGTGAATGTTGCCACAGTCTAGCAAAAATACACTCATCACTAAGCATTTTATGTGATTTTCGGGGATCTGTCACATTCCTCTGCAACCTTTCTTTTTTTTCTTTGTTTCCTCAACACTCTCTTTGTCCTTTTTGAGTCGTAAATTGTTTTTCGCTGAATTGCTTCTCCTTGGGCTTGTCATTGCGCTTTTCATTAAAGGAAAGTTGTTGGAAAGTTTCTGTTGAAGGACACTCATGGTGTCTGATGTTGTTTTGAGCTTGTATGGATAGTTGTAGAAGTGCATTTCCACAGGGAGCTGAAATAAAAACTCTTCCTTTCCTCCACATGTTACAACAGACTGAATTCTCCCAAATAACACACAACACTGCACTCGTAGATGATCTGCATGTCAACTTGAAGCAAATTACTTTAATTATAAAGTGATTAATCAATTGCACAAAATCTAAATCAACATTTGCTAAATAAAAAAATAAAAATGTTAAAATAAATAATTACTCTGGTAGACCTCAGGCAACAAGTGTGAATTTCCAACTTTAATCCCAGTTTCATTCCAATGTGCTCCTATTGAGCCCACCCAAATCTACAGTAAATAATGATTATAATGTGGTTTATAATTACAGCAAGTCTATCTTTTTCCAAAATAATGTTCTGTTGGCTCCTTACTGTGCTCTACTATCCAATGAAGAAGCAAAAAAAAAAAACACATACTCTTTTATGCTTATCTTATTAGGGGCCAAATACTGAAAGTGCGTAGGCACCTATTGTATCCATTAGTCGTCGTAGTCTTCTTCCTCTCTTGAGTCTATGGCCACCCACAGAACCGTATGCTAAAAAGGTGTGAAATTTGGCACACAGATAAAAGACAATTTGAACATTAACCACAGCAATTTTGGAGTCTAACTCAATCCATCTAGCGCCACCACCTGTCCAAATTTCACTTGCGTTTATGCTAATAACTTTTGAACCGTAAGGGCAAGAAACTGAATTATTTTCCCCCCTCTGATTCCTTGACTCAAAGACGATTAAATTGCACTACGTCAATTTCTGTCATGAAAATGTTTGCCATTTTGAATTTTCTGAGAAAAAAAAAAAAAAAAGAGACTTTTTCAAACTCATCCTAGATGGTTCGGCTGATTTTCTCCAAAATTGCCGCAGATCATCTTCAGACAATGGTTGAAAAAAACTTTATTAAAAGCTTTGCTATAAACCCAACCTGTCTCGAATAATGTGCAAACAAATTCCACAAAAGGCACGTCAAACTGGATGCAAGGCTATATCTCCGCAATGCTTAAGCATTTTGAGAAGAATCTTGGTACGTCATCTCAAGCATGACCTTAGGCTACATGGAGCCTTTTGGCACAGTGACACATACTGTTCAGGAGATATGAAAATGGCTATTTTTTCATAAAACTTCTGAACGCGGTTTAAAAATCATGAACCTTTTGATTCAGTGCAGCATACCGAGTCGAATGAGAATCAATTCTCCCATATCAGCCATTTTGAATTTTGTTATAAAATGCTGTAATTTTATGCAAACATTAGCATATCATTACAAAACTTGGTATGTGTCATCAGGACCATGCCTTGAAGGTACTTTAAAAAGTTTAGGAACAGTATAATATAATTTCAGAAAATGTTAATAGGGTCATTCTATGTCAACTAACCAGAAGTCCTCGGCTACAAATTTTGATTTTGATTTTTAAAAAATTATGGTTAAAGAAATGAAGAAGAAAGCCAAAATATTAAATGTCATGAATAAATATTTACTGAGATTGACAATTTTCACCTGAGATTTGGAGCCAAATTATAGGGCATAAAAATGACTTTAAAATATGGCAGTATCATTTAATTTTTACACAAAGATTGTTAGGTCTACTAGTAAAATAATTTTACTTTAGCAATCTTTGTTGACAGTTCAAAAATGGTGAAAAGCACTTCTTTTGCTCAACAAACGTTTCTCTTGGTATCTTCATTTTAAAGGCCCTATATGGTTAAATCCCAGAGATATGGAGATCTTAATGCGGCTTCATGAGTAAATTGGTCAATTGTACACATTTTTAGTGGTTGAAACACAAATGTGAGTCATTTTGCATAGCTGATACTTTTTTTCTTTTAAAGAGGAACATCTGAATGACAAATAATGTTGAAACTAGAAATGTATGTCGTTTTTTTCTAATCAACACAATTGTATTCATTTGAATTTAAAAAATCAGAATTGTGAGATAAGTTGCAATTACCTTTTTTATTTTTTATTCTGTGGCGGAAACAAGCGTCCATAGAATATGCCTGTCTGAAGGCCATAAATATTATTTTTCCAAAGTTTGCATGCCTGTAACTCTAAAAGTATTATAGATATCTCAATATGATTTTAGATTCTAGTTCTTAATAATTTTGTCAATGCGGTAACATAGTTACGATACTGTGTATTTGAACTCCTGCTAGCTTCTTACAAATATCCCTGAAACTGATTAAAATATAGATTATTATAAAAACAATTTTGAGAGCAATTTAACCCTTTCCCTATCAGCGTTTTTGAAAAAAAAGTAGCCAGCCATCGCCTACATATTTGACCATTTTCACAAAAGTTTCATGGCCCCCTGAATATTTGTTGTATGAATATCTGAATATACAATATATCAAAAGAAAGAACCATTTTATTCTAGCTTCATTTTTATCAACACTTAAATTTAGGTAAGTTTCATTAAAAAAACCCACAGCATTTAGAGTAAAAGGTTGATCAAAACATAGATGGAGTAGATCAACAAGTCCATCAACATCCCCAAAGCTTGCAGTCCTATAGCTCGTCCTAGGTCGACATTTAGGCAGTTTTGATTTATATGCTGTTCATGATCTGCCTACATATTATATTGCTTGTTTCTGTTTATTCTTCGCCTGTGTTTTGATCAGGAGATTCTGTACTCTTTCAACATTACTTACTCTTCAGACATTCCCATTTAAATTAAATAAGTATCAGGGTTATTTTACCATTGAAAATGGGTCAAATTCAATCAATTGAACATGGAGCCACATTGAGATCCCCATATCTCTGGGATTGAACCATATAGGGCCTTCAAGATGAAAATACCAAAAGAAATGTTTGTTAAAAACTAAAATTTAAAAGGATATTAAGATATCTTTAATAATTCTTGAGTTACAGGCTTGCAAACTTGGGGCAAAAAAAACACAAGAAGTGCGTTTCCCAAGTTTTGAACTGTAACCGTTGACATAGAATATAACAAAGTTTGCCAGAGTCCACAGATTTTCACTAATAGACTTACCAATCTCCATGTAAAAATAGAAAGATGCTGTCAACTCTCTAAAGTCATTTTTACCCCCGTTTGGCTCCAAATTTCACGTTAAAATTGTCATTTTGACCCCCTCAACAAAACAGTGGATTATGAACAGTGGATATTACTTGGTCAATATACATTCATCATTACATTTAATATGTAGGCATTCACTACTATTTTTTTGTCTTTCTTCGGAAACAATTATTAACAAAATAAAAAAATTGAGCCAGAGAGTTTCTGAAATTAGTTGATTTGACAATAGCTTTTGATTAATTTTGCCTATTTTAATTCAACTGGTAGACTTCCGTGAGCCATAATGAGAACAATGATACCAATTATGCCAGTAGTAGAACTTGTTGTCCGCCATTTTGAATTTCTTTTTTTCTAAATCCTCCTAGACTGTCTGTCCGTTTTCACCAAAACGGGCTCAGATCATCTTCAGACCATGACGGCAAAAAATTTTGAAAGCTTTTTGATTGACCAAATCGTTCTCAAATAATGCATCAACATTTTTGATGGCATTGTGCCAAGCTGATTCTGAGGCTGTAACTCTGCAACACTTTGGCATATTGACACCAAACTTTGTATGTGTCATTGTATCCTCACACTGACACCACAACATCAATTTGGTAACAGCACCACCTATTGGTCAAATGTCATAAGCAATTAAATCATATTACATGTGACTGAATTTATGACTTTTCAGCCATTTTGACTAAAATCATAAAAAGTTCTTTATTTGCTTGGTTGCAGTAGTTCTGATGCTCCCAGCCCTCATGGCTTTTTTTTCATGATTAGTCACGTTAATTGCTGCTTGGAGCAATATTTCTTATTCAGATTATTTAGAATGGCCTTAAATTTCCAAAAGTTGCTTTACTGTTGTTGCCATCACTTAGTATGAATGCAGGCCTCAATCTAATACCGAATTCAGTCAGTTGCAATTTTCAATATCAAATTTCGTCTGTATCACCTGCTGTCTTTCAATGGCCTCATATTTACTATATAATAACAGCTTCTCGACACAGCGAGTGGAATGATGGTTAGTTTATGTTAGTTTATTATAGAAGCCATTGACTCCACTTGTTATTCAGTTTAATTCATACAATTCTGATCACACCACACACCAAATGGTGCACAATGTTGCATTAGATGCCTCAATTGTCAAAGAAATCTGCAAACATATAAACATTTAAAGTGTGCAATCTCAGTGCCACACCAAAAAGAAATCTAAATCCAAGCAGGTTTCCTTCATAAAATCAGCCAATGGCAAATTGCTTGCTCACAGTTGTCTCTGTACAATAAATTCCAACGTTAATCTCAAAATGTGTCATTAAGTGAAAATCCTTTTTTAAAACCATAAACATGAAGTCTGACAGTATCACTCAGTCTCACCAAATCTGATTCTGTCTGACATCCTGTAGATCTTTATAGATTAAATTTAAATATTTATTGCATATTTTAAGATATAGTTGTGCTACCAAATCACGCAAGAAACAAAAGCACATACTGAAACTTCACGAGGGAGCTCTTATCTTTCTGAACAAAGGGAATAATGGCACCACGTAAGAAGAAACAGTGATATTAGCCTGTGACCTTCTTTTCTTCCATTCCACTCTTCAAAAGAAAAAAGAAAAAAAGCCTGCTCACATCCTGCCATCAACAACCATTTTTACTGCAGCTCAACATCGACACGGCCTCAGAATCGGGACACGGCCATGTGCGAGATCTCACTGTCCATTTTAATATTCTGAGCAGAGTGAGAAACAGACAGAAAATCAATAGCTTCATTTTTTTCAATATTAAAGAATAGGGGGGACGGGGCAGAGCTCCAACCTTTTGCTATAAAATCTGAGATTGGCTTTAAAGCCATTTGCCATTTGATCTAAGATGGGACCGAAGACAAACCCCTGGAGCAGAATTATTTGATTAAATGTTGTTTGTTCTGCTTCGATCTGGGAACACTTAAAGAACTGGCACAAATACTGTGGTTCTTTTCATTCAGCATATTATGAATGTCTGAATAAATACACATCTGAAAATGTTTGCCTGGTCTATCTTAAGGATTTCTGATAAGAATATAGTCAGTTATTTTTAACAACATATAATTCTGAATATAAAACAAATAGTTGACTCAAGATGCTGATGGTTGAGCCATGTTCAAACCGGTTATAAAAAGCAGATAAACACACCTGTGACCACATATTCTTTTGATATGTGAAGCAAAGACGTTGCTTGGGCAACCGCAATTAGGTGAATGAACTGCATTACCTGTTGGTTGGATTTTTAATTCCAATTATTATTAAATGTATCTATTTATTGAACATTTTTATCATATAGCAATTTAATAAAGCACACTGAGTCAAACATCCCTTAACTATGGCAAAATCATTGTAATTCAAAGCCTTTTGTGGTTTACGTCATTTTCTATAACGTTTCTAAAGCCTACAACCCGAACAAAACTTCACAATTGAATATGGCATCTTGCCCTTTTTCAATAGTAAAGAAAAAATATTTTATTCATCACACATGGATAAAAGTAATTTGAAGAATTGTAACGGTGAGTGAAATGTCAGTCCGGTTTATAACTGTCCGGACAGTCTTGAAGACAACCTGGATGCAAGACAATTTATTGTATTGTAGTATTACTGTTTACTCTACTTCTGAGATATCCCTGAAACCTCCCTAGATGAAAAAAATAGACTTGTACTCAATGGGGTGGTTGGTCTCCTTCCTATTCTTGATCCATGAAATTTTCATCATGAGCAACTTTCATGTTTCTTCCATAAAAGTAATCCAGCACAGCCAAAGTAGAGAGCAAACAACCTCACATCCTTCTGTCCGTGCCTGGCATCAGGATCACGAATCTCACCGAGAGCCTATATTTGTTTTTCAGAGATCAGAGCACTTGAAGTACAAAACTACAGAGCTGAGAGGGGTTTCTCTGAAATCTAGGCAATAGACTGAATTCTTGGGGTAACATGCTAGTCTAGCCAATGTTATCTCCCATTTTTAAAAGGGGCAAAATTCATCAAGAGAAAAGTTGCTGTCTGCAGTTGAACTAAGTTTCCAAATGAAAGAAATATTTAAAAAACAGTTAATAAAGAAGAAGAAATAAACCAATCAAATAATCTGAACTGAAGGGCAGAGATTTTGTACAACAAACATATCGGGATAGATTAATCGGTAGAAATTTGTCAACCAGTAGAGATTTTGGATTATCGCCTCTATCGTGGTTACGCTCACGTGACATTGCTGTGAGAACAGAACAGTGCTTTTTGCCGCCTAATTGGGTATGAACAGTTAAATATACATATCTGTGTGTCAAAGTGCAGCCTGGTCTCATTGTTAATATGTAGGTATTAATATGTAACTTTCAAAAGAGACATTTTTGTACGTTTGGAGAAGTGCTAAAACGTAGAATATGGACGTACTGGCAACATTTAAATGTAGCATTATTACGTTTTTACAGCTAAAAGCGTAAAATATTTACGATTCCGTCATGAAATCTTTTTTTAAGAATACGAATCTTTATACGAGTAAAGATTTAAATCTGTTTTGTTATATCAAAGATATCTGTATAATTTCCCTTTTACCATTTTATAGATTAATGTAAGATCCCTTAACACTACCCTCAAACCTAAACATTCAAATTTTATACAGAACATAAAGAGAATTAAACGTAATGGACAGAGATGTGTTGGAAAATTACAATTTTAGTAACAAAATAGCATTAAAAGATGCTGTATTTTATTTGAACGACTAATCCTAAACCTACCCATAACCATTTATTAAACTACATAATGTTACTGTTATAAATAAAAGCATGAAAAGAGTGTTTCCTCACAAAAAGAGTTCAGAATGTTAACGCAGAAGCGCATCTTCAGGTGCATCCGTCCCCAAGATTGGTTTGCAGCGATCGATCTGAAGGACACGTACTTTCATGTCTCGATTCTCCCTTGACACAGACCGTTTCTACGCTTTGCATTCGACGGACGAGCATATTAGTACAAATTCATGCCCTTCTGGCTGTCCCTGACGCCCCGTGTCTTCACGAACGTCGCGGAGGCGACCATTGCTCCCATGAGAGAGCGTGGTGTTCGCCTTCTCAACTATCTCGACAACTGGCTGATCCTTGCCCAGTCGGGGGATCAGTTGTGCGAACACAGGGACATGGTGCTCCAGCATCTCAGCCAGTTGGGTCTTCGGGTCAACTGGGAGAAGAGCAAACTCTGTCCTGTACAGAGGATCTCTTTTCTCGGGATGGAGATCGACTTGGTAGCCATGACAGCGTGCCTCACTGAGGAGCGCGTCCAGTCAGTGTTGAACTGCTTGAATTTGTTCAAACACAGCACAGCGGTACCACTGAAACAATTTCAGAGGCTCCTGGGGCATATGGCATCCGGAGCCACAGTAACGCCGCTAGGGCTGCTCCATATGAGACCGCTTCAACACTGGTTACATGACCGAGTCCCGAGATGGGCGTGGCACAGCAGGTCCCTCCGTGTCCAAGTGACGCTGAGATGCCGCCAAACCTTCAGCCCGTGGTCGGACCCTTCATTTCTATGGGCAGGAGTGCCTCTAGAACAAGTGTCCAGGCATTCTGTTGTCTCCACGGATGCCTCATCGACCGGCTGGGGTGCCACGTACAACGGGCTTGCAGTTTCGGGTCTGTGGACGGGGCCCCAACTGCAATGGCATATCAATTGCCTGGAATTGCTGGCAGTTTGTCTTGCTCTCAGCCGCTTCAAAACGCTGCTCAAAGACAAGCACGTTCTGGTCCGGACGGACAGTACTGTGGCCATTGCGTACATCAACAAACAGGGTGGTCTACGCGAAGGCTGTCTCCCTCCACCCTCAAGGTGTACGTTGCCGCTATTGCCGCAAATCACGATATGGTTAATAGTGAGTCCTTAGGCAAGCACGATCTGATTGTCAGATTCCTGAGGGGGGGGGGGGGGGGACTAAAAGACTAAATCCGCCTCGCCCTCCCTCTATACCCTCTTGGGACTTAACTCTGGTGCTGACCACACTGCAGAGACCACTCTTCGAGCCTTTGCAGTCAGCTGAGCTGAAAATCTTGTCTCTAAAGACAATACTCCTGATTGCATTGGCCTCTGTTAAGAGGGTAGGGGACCTGCAGGCATTTTCGGTCAACGAATCGTGCCTGGAGTTTGGGCCAGGCGACTCTCAGGTAACCCTGAGACCCCAGCCCAGATATGTGCCCAAGGTTCCCACTACTCCCTTTTGGGACCAAGTGGTGAGCCTGCAACCGCTGCCCTCGGATGAGGCAGACCCAGCCCTGACTTTTCTCTGTCCAGTTCGCGCCCTGCGCATCTATGTTGACAGAACGCAAAGCTTTAGGACCTCAGAGCAGCTCTTCATCTGTTACAGAGGACGGCAGAAGGGAAAGGCTGTCTCCAAGCAGAGGATGGCCCACTGGATAGTGGATGAATCCCAAGACGTGCCCTGCCCGCTCGGGGTTAGAGCTCACTCTACCAGGGGTGTAGCTTCTTCCTGGGCGCTGGCTCGTGGCGCCTCACTGACAGACATTTGTAGAGCTGCGGGCTGGGTGACACCTAACACGTTCGCTAGGTTCTATAGTGGGGCTGCTCGATTATGGCAAAAATCATAATCACGATTATATTGGTCAATATTGAAATCACGATTATTTAACACGATTATTGGTGGGTCATATGATCAAAATCTTATTTCATGATATAAGTAATTCAAATGTCAGTGAAATTTCACAATTATCCATACTTTAGCAAATACTAATAATAGGTTAATTAATGCAAGTAGGCTAAATGTCCTCATAACAGCTACAGAGGACAAGTAAACAGTCCTCAATAAAATAAAAACAAAGAAACTAGTTAAACTAACAAAACCAACAAAAAATACAACAGAAAATACAAATAAAATAAACAGGTTTTCCAGGAAAATGTACTAACAGTGATATTTAGATGAGTAATACACAGCAGAATAATAAAGTAAAAAAAAAGTAAAATAACTGCTGTATAAATGAAATTGTGGCGAGCAGCGAGGCCGAGGGACCGTGAGGGCGGGACGAGGCGGCGCTCATCAGGGAGGATGAGCGCCAGCTGCGCGTCACAGCGATTGTGGAGTGAGGGAGTATAAAGGAGGAGCGACGACAGTGAGGGACGAGAGAGGACCAGGCCTGGATTTTGTGTTATGTTTTATTTACGTTTTGTTATGTGTCCGCTGCAGTCGTCCGTGAGGGGCTGCAGCCTTAATTTTCATTTTATGTTCATTTGTGTTTGTGTGTAGGCGGCAGTCGGCCGCGAGGGGCTGCCGCCGCCATTATTATTTTGTTTATTTTTGATTAAACACTTTGAATGTTCGCCGGTTCCCGCCTCCTTCTTCCCACACAAACCAACATTACTACATAAATATTGACTAATTTTTATTTAAAACGAATAAAAAGATATTCATTCAAGAGCAGTGAGTGATTTTATCTTTGTCTTTTTTTGTTAGATTAACAATGACTGCTACTGACGTTGATGTCGGCTGCTGTCCCTTTAAGAGCTGCGCGTACCATAGGCCCACTGTTATACATGTGCTCTTTCTCTGTGTTCATTTAAGAAATAACCGACTGCGTTTACGAGGATACCAAAAAGGCATTTCGATATATTTGTGTGTACTAGACTATTTGACCGTTTAGGCGTGTATCTGAAGCCCATAGTATACTTTGCTTATGCGCATTCAGCCCATTCCGCCCGTTTCGGAGCGTGCGCGCTGGTGGTCGCCTATGGAACAGCATTTCTTTCGACAGCTTAATGCGCTTTTAATAGCATTGTTTGGTATCAACCACGTCCCGCAGTTTATCAACAGTAGACTGCATTTTACATCACTCTCTTATTCAGCTGATTTGGATGTTAAATTCTGGGTTAGAAAGGAATGCAAGCGCACTGCTGTCTGCTGTGAAGGAAAGGAGAGTGAGCTGACTGAACGCGGGAAGCGGTACAGTAATCGTTTTACCTCGATTATCTTATTTTCATAATCATTGGAAGCCAAAATCGAAATTGAAATCAAAATACGATTAATTGAGCAGCCCTATCCTATAGCCTACATGTAGAGCCGGTTGCTTCTCGTGTGCTCGCTTCCCATAGTCAGTGCCCGTTCTAGTGTCGGCTTGCTGCACCATTCCCTTCCCCATGGAACGGATACATGCGCTTATTTCTCCAGTCGAGTTCCCCAGGAAATGGCGAACCCTGTTTAGTCCTCCGCAACCCGCGGCAGTCGGATGTTGCGGAGCGTCCGACGCCAGGTCTGGCACTTGTATGCATTGGTGGAACTTGTGCCAGGCTGGGTTCTGTATGTCGCGACCCCTACAGTGGTCCCATACATGTAAATCTCCACGGTACAGCTCCCTACGGCGAGCTTGTGTCTTTCCCTCGGCAGAGTTCCTCTGCCGTCTCAGTACGGTATTGTTCCCCCGCCTGCAACAGGCCAGAGCCACCCCTGGGACTTCCGTATGTTGCACTGCCCAAGGCCAGTCCATACGCGTATTCTCCACATGGTAACTCCCTCCGGGCATAATGTGGCTCCCGCAGCGTCCCTCCGGGCACGCTTTCCCAGCGTTATCCGATAGTCTGCTGAGTGGGTCTTGCGGAACAGCAGTGTGACTCTCCCTGCGTGAATCTCCCCGCCCGCTTCAGAACGGAATCTGAAGGGCTCTCGCTGGGCACTGGAAGTGGTAGTAACTGTGGCGTTTTCCAAAGGGATCCCAATTCGTCGGTACAACCGACGTACGTCAAGCATGACCGACTGAAAGGGAACGTCTCGGTTACGTATGGTAACCCTTGTTCCCTGAAGGAGGGAACGGAGACGTACGTCCCGTCGCCACAGTTCCTTACCATCACTGCATGGCCGAGTCACGAGTTTGGGTCCTCAGTGAAAAACGTCAGTGCGTTGCTCTCACTTCCTGTTTATACCCGCGGCCCGAGGCGGAGCGCCAGATGCAAATCTCGCACGCCAATGGCCCATTGGCCCGTTCTTTAAATCTCGAAGCTGATAGGGGCTCTCTGAAGTGATCCCCAATTCGTCGGTACAACCGGCGTACGTCTCCATTCCCTCCTTCAGGGAACGAGGGTTACCATACGTAACAGAGACATTATTAATCAATGAAATATGAATCATCTGCTTGATTCCGCGTTTCCTCCCATTTAAAATACACATTGACTGAAACACGGCATATCACAATATGTGACGAAGCAGACGAGAGCCAATGAGCGTTCGATACTACTGCCGTAAATCATGTCGTAACGCTTCATGAGGGCGCAATTTTTTAATTTGAAATATGAATTCATCACGAGCGTGAGATTTGACGTTTACAATCGCTGCTGAAAATGGAGATGAAGATCACTCGATAAAGGGCTGAATTTGGATCTGTTCCTCGCAGACATATGGATTCTAAAGATTTGCATTACAGTGAACGAATAAAATGTACGTGTTTTGTGTTTTTGTGTATCTTACGATCTTCATTTGCTGAATAGGAGAAAACGCCTTTGTCTTACGGCAAAAAAAAAAAAACTTCATTCACCCAAGAATCTTGAAAAAAGTATCACAGGTTATAAAAAATATTAAGAAGCACAGTTTCCAACATTGATAATAAATAAGCATATTAGAGTGATTTCTGAAGGATAATGTGACACTGAAGACTGGAATAATGATGTTGAAATGTTTTACATCACCAAAATAAATTATATTTGAAAGAATACTGAAGTAGAAAACCATTATTTTAAATTATAATAACATTACACAATATTACTGTTTTGCTGTATTTTTGATCAGTAAAATGCATTAAAAAAACATAAAAAATAGTACCGGTATTGTATACAATTTAAATATAATAGGCCTATACAAAATTTTGTTGACATGCTGTGCAATTTCAGCAATCATGTTTTTACAAAAAGAGCAATCATGTTAAGAGTGGACATTATATTTGTTGTTTGATCCTGTTATCAGTATCCTCACAGATGTATTAGTTTCTTTTTCTTTTATCTCACAGATTTGAGAATCATGACCTGATACTGGCCTGCATAGTACATTGTGCCTTTGGCTCTAACTTTATATTGTTAACTATATTCTAAATAAACTACAAAAAATACATTATTTTCTCCTGTTCCTTAGCTCCCTCTCACATACCTGACTGAAAAGCTCATTCATTATGTGGCTCATTATACAGTTTTTTTGTTCTCTCAGGTGTAAATCCCAGCATTATTCATGATAATTCACGCCTCTTTGCATATGGGCTTTGTAAGTGTCTTACAAAATGTAAATCAATATTATGGTTTATGTGAATGAGTAGGCACAATGATTCTCAAATAATTTTTAAGCAAAAACTCTAGGCAACAACTTTCATTAGTCAAAAGTCTTGTGGACACATTTACTTTATTTTGTGGGCTTAAATCAGTGACATTTTTTGTTTTTTCAAAAACCACCCAATAACGCTATTCTCTCAAAAATACAAGCATGTACATACACGTTGCTCACATATTATGGTAGCCCAGTGTGTGATGAATACAGTGTAATGACACTTTTGCCATTAATATGTTTATAAGCAACTGAAAAGCAAATGTCAGAGCATGTCAAAACTGGGCAGACCCTAGGCCTGTCGCAATTGGTCGACTGCATCAACGCTGTTAATTAGTCAACGTCAATATTTTTAGTCGACTGGGTAAGTTGGGTACGATATGAAATTGTATTAGTACCGGTACTTTAAAAATGACAGCACTCTAATAAGAGCAGTATTTCTTAATTCTGCGTCGATGTGTGACTGCAGGAGTGAGGACATGTGTGTGTGAGCTCTGCTTCCACCGTTCACTAAACAATGGAAGCAGAACAGTCAAATATATACGTCTAGCTCAGGAAAAAGAACGAAACAGAAAAGTGCCGCGTACACGCCTTTCACTCAGACAGATCGCGACGCCAGTTTCACGGATTATCGGGTTTAAATGGTAAAAAATATGTAAAAATGCACGTCCTGGCGAGTATTCGGGTAAACGCAGTCGAATATGTCTTTAGTAAACGTATACAGAGTTGAATGAGAAATCGGGTGTTACAATGAATTTGGTCCGTGCAGCTCTTAAAGGGCCGGACCTAATATTCTGTGTGAAGCAGGGCAGGGCAGGAACATGCCGGCCAAGTGAGTTTTTAGGGTTTTTTAACCCTAAAACAATGATAAAACAATGAATAGTAAGTTATGTATTTTATTCAATTACTTTTACAGTTTTTTGCCATGGTATCGATTCAGTATCGGTATTGAGGTGTTTTAGGGCGTTTTCACACCTGAAAGTCCGCACCAAGGTCCGAACCGACGTTCACGTTTTGATACATTTGATACTTTCGGTTAGTTTTGGTTTGGTTTCACATTGCAATTATGCGAGCGCACTAAAGAACTTTACGTGACACACTTGCGTCCGCTCATCATCTATGTGGGCTGCATCTTGACATTGATTGGTTTGTAAACGGACGTGTTTCTGACGTCAGCGTCTTTGACAAGTGTGAATGAACGGACCACTGATATAGATCAGTGGAACGGACGCATATCGTTGCCACTATTGAACAGTGCGCATTGCTTGACTATGTTCTTTTCGTCACGTTTAAAAGTGGACATTTCAAGCTTTATATACACATATTTCTCATGTTTGTGAGACGAGTAGCCTGCTGAGTTTCGATTTATTTGAGACGCACTCAAGTTCATTTGCAAAGTGATCGCTCCCGCGATTATTGTCTGCTATAGACTATTTGCTTCTTATTTATTAAATCCAGGTAATTATCCGACGAAACATTGATTAAAATGAAGATACAATTTATACAAAACGAAATTCACATTAAAGAAAGGTTCATAAGCAAAATCATGCAAAATTTCGTTCAAAATAATTTCATATTGCGCATCTTTTCACTTTTCATAATCAATGTAGCCTAGATTGAATTTAAAAATAACATTATAATATTTAAACATAAACAGGAACTTCCTGTAAATGGTCTGAAAGTACGAACCATACATAAAATGCTTTCACACTAGAAACGAACCGAACCTTTGTTCAGTTTGATCCGGACCGAGACTACCTCTTTTCGTCGGACCAAATTTCTTCTGTTTGGTCCGGACCGTGGTACGGGGGAGGTTTCACACCTGTAATTTTGATTCGGACCAAACTGAAAAGTCCGAAAATCCGGACCAAACAAGGTAGGTGTGAAAACGCCCTAAGTCTGGTACCGTATCAAAGTCATAATTTTGGTATCGTGACAACACCATTATATATTAGATTATTATAGTGGCAACTAATATATATATATATATATATATATATTAGTTGCCACTATAATAATCTAATATATAATAGTGTTGTCACGATACCAAAATTATGACTATATATATATATATATATATATATATATATATAAATAAAACGTATTTGCTGATATTCTCTTTTTTTATATGTTGGTTTACAAATTTGTACCTTTTTACATTTTTACTCTTTTAGTTTTACATTTTGTCAAGGGCTTGTTTACATTTATACTTTTTTATAGTACACTACTGAAGGCCAATGTTGCCAGTTAAATTAAATGTTTTTAAGTAAAATTGTTCAAAATTATTGTGATAAATTAGTCGATCGATTAATCGATTAATCAACAAATTAGTCAGTAGATTAATCGATATAAAAATAGTCATTAGTGGTAGCCCTAGCAGACCCGTAAGAGTTAAAGGTGTCATGAACATGAACTTTTGACATATAAGAGGTCATCATACTATAATAATATCCTGTAAGTTTCAGAGCTGAAAACTTCCTTGTTAGTCCGAAAACAGCTTTTATTGTAACCAAGACAAGCAAACGACTCATTGTGGAATGTGCCTATCTATAGGTAAAAAATGCCTCTGCAGAAGAAGATCAACGCCTACTTCATCATTGCAACTTTGGCCCCGCCAACTGGCATGTTAGTGAGATGACAAGGAGAGAAGAGCGATACAGGATCACTGGACTAAAAATAAAATTACTTTCCAAAGGAAGGTAGGAATGTGATTAATTATTTTCAAAAATGTGAATGCATTCATGCTTGAGCATTGGACTCTTGCCAAAACCCCCGTTATAATCAACTGATTTCTTATTTGAATTGTGTTTGCACTGTTAGTTATTATGAAAGCATTCGTTAATGTGCAGAAATCGAGTTGAAATGACGAGATTAATGCGCTCAACATGTCTGCGATCGGCTACAATGCTCATCACTGCAACCTTTCATGCCACAATCTAAATAAATGTCATAGAACTAAATGTAATGCTTTAATCAATACTTTTCACGATTAGTTAACCTTGAGCGCTGTAATAGTAAAAACGTGCAAAAAATTTCAGAGTTCCACATGTAATACTTAGCTACTTCATATGCAAATAACATTAAAGGTGCTACCAAGAAAAATAAAACAATGCAGTTCATGACCCGTTTAAAAGGTTCTTCATAGAACCAAAGATGCCAATAAAGAAGCTTTATTTTTAAGAGCGTATATGGTTTTATTCTGATTTTATTTCCAGGTTTAAATTAGATATTGAATCTCAGTTTGGTCTCAAGTATTATGTACATGAAGTCAAACAACTTTTTGTATTATTTTTATAGACTTTGTATTGAAAGACCAGAAGGTCTCGAAGGATTAAGTAAACACCTGAGTGAAACCTAATACCAAATCCATAAGACAATACCAATAACCAACACAAACAAAGATTTTGGGTAATTGGGTATCAGGTTGAGAGCGAATGTATTCAGACTCCACTAAACCTGGTCTAGGAACCATGTCAAGGCTGTCTCCATCCACTGTCTCCATCCCACTCAATATGTCCAGACAACATTCTCAAGCAGCAACCTTCCATTGATTCATCCACACTCTTATCTGTTTTCAGTTCTAAATTTCATCCCAAGAGCACCTACCCTCCAGTTAGTTGCTCTCCTCCTGTCCCTGCTGTGGACCAGTAAGCATGGTGTTGCATATAGCTCAATTCAACCATCCTAATTCCTAAAACGTCAGGGTTATTATTTCTCCCATGTCTTATTCCTCTACCTTCTTTTGGCACACAACTTAATGAAAAACTAAAAGTGGGCCGGATCTTCTTCAGAAATCAATACGACAAGATTGCTGAGAAGTTGTGATTCAGTTTGCGGTGAACTGTGCAACAGGTATAGCTTAATGACATTTATATTCAGTGTAAAATATAAAATGACAGAGCAGCCAAGTATCTCTGTAATAACTGATTCGACAGAATCTAGATACGTTAAAGATGACTGATTAACTAATTGTATGTTGTTTGATACCGAATTACAAGGAAAAATATGAATGTATGCCTGATGTATTTAATAGGAAAAGGTGATATAGTATATCTACTCACATGTGTGAAATAGTAATAATTGTAGAATGAATGGAAATGTGTACTGACAAACACTGTGATTAGGAATACATGCTTAGGGATGATTGGGTAAAAAAAATAGATAGAGAGAGTGCGATAGAGAGAGATGAAGAGATACAAACAATGTGTTACATATTTTGGATAATATAAAATTGCATTATAATATGCATTAAACAATAGAGGGTATGCACGTGATGTCACCATTGGCCGGATTGACTGCAGTTACGCCCACTGAGTGGCAAAAAGACTGAGCGGCAGCATTGGTTTTCAGCGTGAAAGCCGCAAAAAACTCACAAAACGCATCTAAAATGGGAAAGAGCTTTGAGATTGACTGTGTAAATAGATTTGACAACAAATCTGAGGTATATTTTTACAGACTGCTAAAAGCTACAGAAAAGAGAAGCAAATGGACCGCAGCAGTTCACAGAAACAACTGGACTCCAGGCAGCGAAACGTGGATTTGCAGTTATCATTTTGTGCCAATATGTTGAATTTTGAGGTAAAATCATACCCTTTATATTGTATGGTTATATATTGTATTGGCAACTCATCAATTAAATATTTACCATCTTATATTCTGCATAACTGGATATTTTTAAATAAATGTAGATGTTGTACCTAATATTGTGTTGGTCCCCCTTTTGCTGCCAAAACAGCCCTGACCCGTTGAGGCATGGACTCCACTAGACCCCTGAAGGTGTGCTGTGGTATCTGGCACCAAGATGTTATCAGCAGATCCTTTAAGTCCTGTAAGTTGCGAGGTGGGATCTCCATGGATCGGACTTGTTTGTTCATAACATCCCACAGATGTTCGATTGGATTGAGATTGAATTGGATGGAGGCCAAGTCAACACCTCAAACTCGTTGTTGTGCTCCTCAAACCATTCCTGATTATCCTGCTGAAAGAGACATAATGTTATGCCTGATCGGTGTATATAACATTGATAAAAGTGATCACCGGATTTAGATCTACCTATATTGTATTTATATAAAGTATTCACAGGCAAATTTGTACACATGTAAATGTCATGTCTGCATGTCAATATCCATGGATCACTGGATGTTGGGTAAGTTGTAAGGAACACTATATTGAGTCCAACCTTTAACTGATAATCGTTCATTTTACTCGCTTCTTCGCAGTTTCCCCTATTAAATCCAGTCATGCAGCAGCTTTTCTGCCACTCCAGCTGAGGGGGCGTGTTCTGGTGGGAAAGTGGCGTCAATACATACCCTCTATATTGATGCACCAAAATGTTTGTTTATAGAACTAAAGAAACAGAGTAAAAACTCTGAACCAAAATGAAGTTTCACTTATTAAATCAGTATAATTCATGCTGTTTAGGGTGTCGTGTTCTCAGGTGATAAACCAGTCGTATTAAAGTTCTTCATCAATGAGACGCCTGTCGATATTTCAACCAAAAAATTAACCAAAATCTAATCTAGCATCATTTTTTGGTAACAATTAACAGTGTCCACCCTGCTGGCATGTTTATCTGTTTTTGTTTATCCAAATTGTGTGCACAAAATAAACACTGACACAATAAAACACATAACCGGAAAAGCGCTAATCAACATCATTGTTTCAATGATTTCAGCCCAAAACAGGAAATTCTTTTTTAGCTGGTTTCGGCCAAATACTTTTGGTTGCATCACTTTTAAATAATGTTGGAGGGCAACAGCTGTTAAGGCAAAATTGGTCAGTAAGGTATTTAAGGAAGGATTTAGCAATAGTTCAGTTATATTTTAAAAAAGCAACACATTGTAAATAATAAAATAAAAAAACAACAACACTTAGATAACACTGAGGTAGGAAAAAGCAATAGAAAATAAAATAAGAGAAAACAAAACTCAATTATGAACTGAGAGGAGGCCACAAAAATGATGCAAATGTGCAAAAGATGCATTCATATTATAATTATATATATAAATTTGGTTTCAACAGCCATCCCATAAGCTGACTGTTCCACCAGGAAAAGTCCCATCGCTCCCCATGGTCAGTCCATCCCTGTTTATACTGCTTCATTAAAAGGACAGTTCATTGCTAATAATCATTTCACTCTCTCTGCAGGGTGCAAGACAAAAGCTGTGAATTTTTAGACAAATGTGCTTAGACCTTCCCTGTGGAGAAAATCTTCCTTATCTGACCTGCACGAGGCTGAAATTTCCACACAAAAAAATGATTCATTAATTCTTAAGACCACCATTATCTCTTTTCCGGTTGTCGGTTTTAACATTCGACCGGATTCAGTCGTTGACCAATTTAAAAAATGCTCACTTGTGATTTCTCCGCTTCGAGTCCTCGAGTCTTATTCCCCTGTTGCCCGCCTGTGAATTAGACTGACATTCCAGCCTGGCTGCAGCGAGCAGGCCATAAACCCTGCCAGTCTAGAGTGTGTAAAATAATAATGGCAGTGTTGCAAAACCCAAGCTGTGATAATAACAAGCTCTAATGGGGTGCTCTTATCGACATCGATTTCCAATAATAGAGATCATATAAAAAGTAGGTAATTACACTGTGCAAGCAGAGGGCGTCCTGTGCAAATATCATTATTATCAAATTGGAATGGAATGCCGGAGCGGAACATGCACCCATTAGGTCGGAGCGGCCCCGGGGAAATGCGGAAGAGAGGAGACACAAAAAAGAGAGATCCCCATCCACAACCCCCAGCGCCCTCCGCCCTTGGAGTCATTCATACCCTTGGCGAGAGCCATTTCATCGACTGAAGCGGTGCCATGAGCTAAATAAGTAAGGAGCTCTATTATGTCGGAGGTGTGTTTTTGAAGATGAGATCTACACAGCAAACAATATATCCTCATGACCAAACACAGAGCAGCCATATATAACAACAGAGGCTGATATGAAATATATAGTGGCTGAAAAAAATAAGTCTCAGATGTGTGCGAGGAAACAAACAGAAATTTAAGTCAAAAGCAGCTTTGAATCTCATTTGCGCGATATGAATATGCACATATTCAAATCTGACATCACAAACAGTTTAAAAAACACAAGAACTCATGAAATAATATTTTTGTTGTTGTTGTTTTATACATATTTCATATTTATATTTAATTGAGCATGCAAAGTTCTGACTATAATTCATTTTATCTTTGCAACCATTATAGAAAGAAAACGCTAATACATTAATAGCACTGTAAACCTTAGCATTTAGCAGAAAAATTGCATTTATTAAAAATGTAAAATTAATATCCATCTTTCATACTTTCAATGTAGTTATGTTTAAATTTACTAGGATAGGTCGGTAAGCTATTTAGGGATTGACATACAGTAAAACAAGCTTTAAAAAAGCAGCAGTTTTTAAATTGCTTAAGTCCCGCTGTAGTCAATGATTGTAATCTTTGATCATCAAAAATGACAAATTTAAAGGGATAGTTCACACAAAAACAAAAATTCTGTCATCATTTACTCACCCTTAAGATGTTTATTTGGTGAACTATCCCTTTAAAGGCCTTAAAATAAATTGAATGTAACGCCACACCCTTGCCTCATTCAGTATACCCAGTTCTACGAATATGCAAATTAACCCCGCCTTCACTCACTCAGCTCAGAGATCCACTCTTTGACGATCACATGTTGACGCATGCCCGGTTACAGAATCAAATAACTGAGGGTCCTTCTGAAATGACCATGGGTGCTCTAGTAAAGTGCAGATGTACTTTCGCTACAAGATCGCTACAATCACTAAAATGCTGTTTTGTCAGTTCATCGCGATCTCACAAAGTTCCGTTATAAAAATGAAGTTGTCAACAATAAATGTGATTGTGTTTTCACATCATTTCGAGAGCCTGCATTAACTCAGCACTGAATAAAAATCTGCCGTGATGAGAGGTAAGATTCTGACTAACTTAAACTCCTCTGATTGGACATTGCGTTCGAGAGATAACAATAATATCTGTGCTTGGCTACATTACTCACTGCTGCAAAAACGAGCTGTAAATAGATGCATTTGACATGAAGGTGAATAAATTATGACAATTTTCCTTTTAGGGTCAGCTATTCACGCCAACAGGTGTCAGCATAAAGTCAAAGACCACAGGGATGAGGCAGCAAAACACCACCATGCAGCATAATGAATTTGAAAGTGAAAAAACCCTTGTTTCATCTTTCAACAGCCACATGGAATTCCAATAGTGACCATACCCGCCGAGCCGCAGACGCATTGACATGATAATGACTGAGAGCACTTTTTACCGACCTTATTGGAATTGCATTTGCATTTCACCTGCCGCTTGCTCCTTTACCTATGCATTAAAACATGAGAATAATTAGAGTGTGTATGATAATCGATTCACGTCATGTTTCACCCTGAGCCATAAACATGCATTGAAGAGGACGTGACCTCGACTGCAAGTACGACGAGGAGGCCTTTTCCTCGCTACCTTTTTTGCATTGTTGATCAACCCCCACCTCGCTCACATTCAATCAAAGTCACCACACCATTATTCATTACAAGTATTTGTTTTATGAAATCTCAGCCCAGGGGTGTGTTGTTTGTCCCCTTCCGCACACACATAAGCACATACGCACATACGCCCCTCCCACCTCTGGTAAAATTGTGCTTGTAAATGAAATCAGGCTTAACCATGCGTTGGCTTTTCATCAATCTCTGTGTGATGGCTGCTCGCCCTTGATTCATAGCTTCCACCCTCTCCGGCTCCTCCCTGTGTGTGCAGATATGAGTAATGACCCTCTATACCCGGCTCCCCGTCGAGCTGTCGACCTAAGGGACAACCACAGGAACCGAGGATCACCCCTATCCATTACCCTCTCTAAACACATTCATAATCACACAAGTACACGTATACACAACATCTGGCTCCTCCCTCCTTCCTCAAAAGTCCCTATCCTTAACCGTTCCCATCAAACGATTTCCGTTCAGCCACCTGAGAAGTAAAAAAGCAGCTGGAGGGTGTTTGTGTGTGCGTGCGCTTAGCCCTCCCAGATACCCACGACATCTCTATCTGGCCAGTCCGACACGCCATTAGCATAAACAAGCACCTGTGTCTGTGTCTACCTGTCAGAGTCCTGTCAGCATGGGTCTGCAGAGAAGAGCACGGTGCATTAACCCGGCCAACTTATCTCCAACACTGTCCACAAAGGGGGATTACAGTGCAGGAATTGCTTTTGGGAGTGCTGTCACTCAGCTGCTGATTAGAGCCCCACTCTGCTTCTCTATAGCCTCACAAACAACAGGGAATTCTGATGGTCCTGGCGCCATCGTTTCAGATCGGACGAATCACGTTCCAGACGTTAATTGGCCGCTGTTGTTATCCCAAATCCGGAGAACTTGACATGACCTGTTTGAACACACCACCTCTTCATTAATAGCGGGGGGAGTTCACACCTCGCAGCGATGCAAATACTCTATAGCTACGAAAGGCTAATCTATCGCGAGGAACTCGAGGTCACATCGAACCAGCGCAGAAACTGCGCCGTATATACCGCCTGCTTAATTAAGCCTGGAACATAACGCTGATGGCTATATTCTTCTGTCAGAAAAACATATTACGGCCAACGGAGGACTGACAGAAAGCAAGCAAACCTTTAAATTAGGCTTTAATTAGCTCAGTGTAAAAAAAGGAGACTGAGACCAGGCAACATGTAACTGATGACAGTTATCTGCCGCTCTCACACAGAGACAATGCCTAATTAGCCAAAAACCTATGTAGCCTTTTCAAGAGTCAAACAATCATTTACTCATGTACAAGATCTGCAAATACACTCTTCCTCCAAGTGCAATGTGCAATAGCGGAATGCAGAATGGAGACTGTTTAGAAGAAGACAAATAATTATGCTTAAACTGGAAGAGAAAACGTACCAAACCCTATATCTTCTGCTGAAGGACATCAAAAATCGCAACACATTTTTTTTCTAAATATGGGTGTCTGCAACACCATTAGCTTGGAGAAGGTCGTGTTCACTGTTAGCTTTTTTTAAAAGCATAGCTTAAAGGGTTAGTTTAGTTCACCCAAAAGTGAAAATTCTGCCATTAATAACTCACCATCATATCGTTTCAAACCCCTTAAAACCTTTGTTCATCCTCGAAACACAAATTAAGATATTTTTGATGAAACCTGAGAGCTTTCTGACCCCCTATAAACAACAATTGTTATTACCCCTTTCAAGGCCCAGAAAGGTAGTAAAGACATCATTAAAATAGTCCATGTGACTACAGTGGTTCAACCTTAATGTTATGAAGTGACGAGAATACTTTTTGTGTGAAAAAAAAAAAACTTTGTTCAACAATTTCTTCTCTACCATATCAGTCTCATACGCTGTTCACATACTAAACAGTGCAGCGCTTCCGGGTCCTATGTTAGAACGCCAGCTCAGTATTGGACACTGATAAGCCAGCTCCTTTGTCGGCATCACACGCATGGGTGTGAACCTACACTGGTTTCACGGTTCGGTTCGAATTACAATTATCATGCCATCGATTCGGTTCAATTCGATATCACAATGCATTGACGATGCACTGCATCCTCATGTATACAATTTTGTCAATCAGTTATATGAACTGAACCTTTAATTTTACCTGCTCAAAGAAAACACACTTCTTGAGTGTATCAAACATCAAACAAAACTCAAGTCTGGGCACAGAAGACAACAGGAGCATTTAGAACAAATACACAAAATACTAAAAGCCACTTCAGCAGGTGGTCTGGGCTCATTACAGTCAAAACTAAAGTCTAAATGCATCTGGTTGTTGAAACCACATATGTAAATTTTACTCCTCCCAACAACGCTAAAGCATAAACTTGTGAGTGTTATGGGCTATATGACATGTTATAGCCAGATATGACAGCGCTATGCAGCACGCGTCGCCGCAGACAAGCAGTTGCGTATCTCTTCATCAAGCCAACGCACAAACCACCGCAAATTAAACCGAAAGTAAGTCACAGGTGCTCAACACGATCATCTTCATTAAAAGTAAAGAAACTGAATGATCTTACCAGTGCTGTTGCCGCGCTCGCGCCTATTGCAGTCTTTGATTTTGAAATTAGCTGATGATCAATAAAATGGAGCTCATATCTGTTGTTTTCGGTGACGTGAACATTAAATATGCATTTAGTGCAGGAATATGCATATAGTGCCGTTTTGCGGAGATACATTTATGTGTCCAAGTGTTTTGATAAATCAGATTACTTAGATTTACACACAGTCCGTGTCTTCTCCAGGTCGTGCTTACCAGGTTGTTCATAAAAAGTCGGCTTCACGTCTCGCCTCCCTCCGCCATCGTATGCTACCGCGACAAAGCAGGTACGCGACAAATGACGTCAGAAAAGAATCAGTACATTATAATTGGTTATGATCTATTACTGACCCGATACCGAATCGTCCATGTCTGTATTGCAATGCATCGTAGAAACAATTCATTTCGACACCTCTAGCATCGTTGTGCTCAAGTAAACAGCATCGGCCAATAGTAAGATGGCGTTCTGATGTAGAACCCGGAAGAGCTGCACTGTGTTTACTATGTGACTGGCGGATTTTAGCAAAAATATCTTAATTTGTGTTCCTAAGATGAACGAAGGTCTTGCGGGTTTGGAACGACATGAGGGAGAGTAATTAATGACAGAATTTTCATTTTTGGGTGAACTAACCCTTTAAAGTCGGTATGAAATGGCTTCTCAAGCAAGAAAAATGTAGGGTGGAACTTAATTTTGTCCGTGATTGGAACATTGGATCATTGTCATTAGCTATTGCAGTGATCTCATGTGACTGTTGACTTCTTTAAAAGTCTGCTTGTAGATAGTATGTTCTCTTGATTTTAAGGATATTTAGGCTCTTTTGTACAATAAACAATTCTGGTACTGTGTTGGCCCGGCTCTTCATGTCCTACAATCTGTATCCTGAAGGAAAACTAACAGAGAACCACTGTTATTCGATTCGTTATTGAAGGCATTTAACACTGCAGCTTACACACTGAGTTGGCTTATAACTACATCAGTTGCCACAGAAATGACTAAAGCATCAGCATGACATATGAGACAAAAGAGTAGCAGACAGTGTGGGAAGAAAGTTCTCTACTCATGTCCATTCATGGCATCTCGCCATCAGTGTATCAGACAACATATGCGTCATTGGCAGGGATGGACTGGCCATGGGGAGTTATATGCAGTGTCCAGTCCACTTGTGGGCCAGCTGTCGAAAACCAAATTTAGACACAGTAAATATGGAAAGATTTAAAGTGAGATCATTTTTGCCATCACCAGGCCAAACCATTTAAGCAATGGATCCTGGAGTATGCAGGTGGTATAAACAAAGGTCTATAGTCGCTATAAGCTCATAGATGCACATTACACCTTATTACACGGTCATTCTAAGGATATGTTTAAACGACAACGATGTACTAAAAACGGAAAGGGTTTTCCTTTGTGTTTTTCATGTAAAGACGTTGTCAGAACGCAGAGATGGGGACTCGAGTTTGAGACTCGGACTCGAGTGCGACTTAAGTCGCACACACAGTGACTTCAGACTCGACTTCAGACTCGTCCTCAAAAGACTTCAGACTCGACTCGGACTCGAGCTGCGGGACTCGTGAACAATGTTTATTTTTAGGAAACGTCTGATGAGCTCGATGTTATTCCCCTCCCTCCGGTACCTATAACCTGCCTACGTACTACGTATCTGCTGCTCGCGGCCACACATGAGAGGACAACGAGCAATCATGTATAGGCGCGTCAATTCAAGCGGCCGCGGCGCGCGCGCGCGAGTGAACGCGATCATCTCTTCCAGAAGAATAAACATAAATTAATATCTTAAGGTATGTTGAGAATAACACTTACTGAAACGTATTATATGTCGTGTAATAGCTCAATCAGTGTTTCAATCGCGCAAAGATGTCAAACAGCTTGAGAAACATATGTCACGCCGCATCATTTACCTCAGAGTCAGAAGTCATTCAGTCCACAGCTGTTAATTCACTGGAGAAATCAACTCTTTCACTATATATATATATATATATATATATATATATATATATATATATATATATATATATATATATATATATATATATATATATATATATATATATATATATATATATATATATATATATATATATATATATATATATAAATTCTACTTAACCTGTTAGTGATGTCTTGATTATTTAATGCTATGTTTTGATAAATCTGTCATGAAAAGGACAGTCACTAAGATTATATTTCAACATGGGTATTAAAATAAAACCTAATCATGGTTGATAATCCAAACTGCTTAAAAACATACTAAATGGTGCTTTTTTTAAATTCAAAAAAGGCCAAAAGTTTTATGTGATTGGTAGGTTTAGGGGTAGGGTTAGTGTAGGTGGATAGATTATACCATTTGTACATTAGTAAAACCATTACACCTATGGAGAGTCCCCGTAAACCACGTGTGGGTAGTGTGTGTGCACTTGAGTGCGTGTGTGACTGTGAGAGAGTGTTTCTGTGTGTTTGCTTGAGTGTGTGCTCTCTTTAAGTGGAAAAAAGTGTGTTATTGCTTATACATTTTGCAATGTTTTTGTGATACCCTGAGTACCAGAACTTTGTGGTTTCAGATGTGCTGTGTTGCACATAAAATTGTTAGCTATTAGATAAGCATCTTACTTGTTGTCTTTTCATATTCAATTGTTGTCTTTTCATATTCATTGATCGACAACTGCAGGTTTAATGAGCTGATATGGTATGTTAATAGAGAAAGGTGTCAAAATAACTTATTACATGCTTTGAATTCCTTATATATAGCTTTGCAGTGTTCTACACAGCCTGGATGGGTCACCGTATGTGATGCAACACTTATTATAACCAGAGACTTATTATAATAAAGAGACTTGAGACTTGACTTGGACTCTAGCTCAGAGACTTGAGACTTGACTTGGACTCGAGCCCAGAGACTTGAGACTTGACTTGGACTCGAGCCCAGAGACTTGAGACTTGACTTGGACTCTAGCTCAGAGACTTGTGAGCATCTCTGTCAGAACGGTCCCCATTCACACAGATCTGCAAAAACGACTAAAAACGCTGTATTATGCATAGCATAGGGGTGTAACAATACACTCCTGTCACGATACGATACGATACTATCGCGATACTATATTTATTGCAATATTTTAAGTCAACATAAAGAGATAAAATAATCTATTATTACTTTTTTATTATTAAATTATATTATTGTTTTTATATTATTATCAGGACACACAAATATTCCCCCACATTACTGTGAAACTCCTCTTTTTCTCATGCAGTACTCGCATGGACACACACACACTCTCCCAGTGCTCGCTATGTTCCGCCTCTCCTGCAATTAATGCACTATACAAGAATAAACCATCTAAAATGCTTTGAATAATCATACTACTAAAACTAAATGTGATATGGTGATTTAAATTATGTTTGCACTTTCACTATAAGGAGCACATTTGAACGTCCGTGTTTACAACAGTATGTGCATCATTGTGAATCTGTTCATCTTATAACCCCATTAATTGTGTCTCTCCAGAAGACTTGGATTTGGATTAGACCACTCGATTGATTATTTTTATGATGCTTTTATGACATTTCTTGGATCTTTTAAGTTTGAGAGGAATGGATTTTAAATGGAGGTACAGAAATCTTTCTCTGGTTTCTTGAAAAATATATTCTTTTGTGTTTTGAAGTTAAATGAAAATCGTATAGGTTTGAAACAACATGAGAGTGAGTACATGATGACAGAATTTACATTTTTAAGTGAATTATACTTTATAAATACAGTAAGCTGAGCCTTGGATAAAACGAACTAGGGCTGCACGATTAACCTTTATCGCATCGATATTGAGGTTTTAACTCCCGCAATAACCTAACCTCAGGAGTCTGAGGTTTTTTCCCCCGCCTCTGACATTTGAGTGACAAACCTATTAGCCAATCAAAATGGTCGATTCTCGCGTTCCTGGCTTGCTGGCCAATTAGAAATGGCAATGGAAACAAGGTTGTATGATGCAATGCACCGGCGCGGCGGGCGGCTTTCTGTCAGCAGCAAAGCAGCGAACACACAACGTGTCGTGACGTGTACCTCGAATTGTGCCAATAGAAAAAGTTTGTAACTGCGCAGAAATGGCCGAAGGCACTTCTTCGGTGACGGGAGAGGAAGCGGAGCACTTGGTTAACAAGAAGGGTGGTACTTCATCTGTTTGGACTTATTTTGGATTCGCGAAGAACGACGTGGAGCAAAAGAGTGCTAAATGTAAAATATGTCGACGTGCCGTGGCCAGATCCAGAGGAAACACTACCAATCTATACCAGCATCTTAAAAATCACCACCGACAGCAATATGATGCATGCACAAAAAGTGTGGATGAAGACGAAGCCACGACTAGCCATGGAAAAAGTAAACAACCAAGCATTAAAACTGCATTCGCTTCTGTTACGCCATATGAAAAGTCCTCAAGAAGGCACATTGAGAACCACCAAGTGGTTAAGTTAATTTCCATTATGTCGTCTTGGTATTTAGGTTCAGGTAATTAATAATCACGAAGCATCAAACAATCTCATTACCTCAATCACTATGTATGTAGTTTATTTAACCCTCTGTGTCGTAAAAGTAACAACATATTTTATTCATAATTTTAGGTTTTATGCACTTAAAAGTATCGAACGCAAAAATCGAAAATCGCACCGCAATCGCAATATTTGTCAGAAAAACCGCAATTAGGTTTTTTCTCAAAATCGTGCAGCCCTAAAACGAACTCTATATCGCGAATGATATCATTTGCATCAATGATATCATTAAATGTTTATATTGCGATATACAATGTCGATATACAATGTATCGTTACATCCCTAATTATGCATGCCGGGCCAGTAGTTGGCAATGTCACTTTGTAAAGAAAAACTAGGCTATGCGCCTATAGACTGAACACGTAATTTGCATGAGTGAAACAATAACAATAACAGTATCATTTTCAAAAACTTGAATCCTGTTTTCAAATTTGCTTTTTCAGGCCCCTGTTGTTGTGTAAATGAATGGCCAAAATGCATCAATTGTTTTCTGTTTTTAGTTGAAAATTGTGTCGTTAGGTAACCCTAACAACCCAATACATATATCAAGATAATGCAGCAAGCAATAGTTTATATCAGTACTTCTCAACCAGGGGGCCTCAGCAATCTTCCAAAGGGCCACAAGATGACTTTCTACTTTTATTGAAAAACCTTCAAAATCTTGAATCTTATATAAATCACAAAATAAATCATGTTTAATTGATAAAAATATCAATACTCACAGTTTCTGTTAATAAAATGTTTGAAAACAAGCATTGTTGTCATAATTATAGTAGAAAAACCAAAGGAAATATCTTGTATATCAAATTTTGTATATCAAATTTTGTGCTATGTTTCCATCCACCTATTATTATGCACATTTTGGGATATCGCGTCAAAAACTGCAGGATGGAAACGCCAAGATGCACATAAATTCTACAAAAAGAGCATAAAAAAACATATGCGCTCGCTTGAGTCTGATAAATTCTCTATCCGATAAGAAAACATGCGCATAAAGTACAATGGAAACATTTACAGAAACTTGGATGTCCGCTGAGATTACAGATTCGGCCATCGAAACCACGGGGTTCTCCGTGCACCGAATGGACAGAGAAAAAGATCTCTCAGGGAAAAGTAAAGGCGGGGGTGTATGTTTTATGATCAACAGATCCTGGTGTGATCAGAGGAATGTACATTCTATCAAGTCTTTCTGTTCTCCTGATCTGGAACTTCTCATGGTTCTATGTCGACCATTCTGGCTACCGAGGGAATTCACAGCGGTCATCATCACAGCTGTGTATATTCCCCCACAAGCCGACACAGACCGGGCACTAAAGGAACTGTATAGGACAGTGAGTGAGCAGGAAACCGCGCATCCTGAGGCTGCGTTTATTGTGACTGGGGACAAAGCCAACTTCAAACGCATTGCACCTAAATACCACCAACATGTTAACTTCAACACGCGAGGGAACCGTGTTTTAGATCACTGCTACTCTCCCTTCCGGGATGGTTACAAGTCCCTCCCGCGCCCACCATTTGGCAAATCGGACCACGCTTCCATTCTCCTTTTGCCCGCATATAGGCACAGACTGAAACAGGAAGCACCCGCCCTCAGAACCATCCAGTGCTGGTCGGACCAATCGGACTCTATGCTACAGGACTGTTTTGATCATGCGGACTGGGAGATGTTCCGGTCGGCCTCTGATGACGACATCGAGGTCTACGCTGATAGCGTATCGTGTTTCATCAGGAAGTGCGTAGAAGACGTTGTTCCGACCAGAACAATACGGCTGTACCCAAACCAGAAGCCGTGGCTAAATGGGGATGTTCGCGCGGCACTCAATGCGCGGACCACCACTTTTAACTCCGGTAATGCGGAGGAGCATAAACAAGCAAGTTATGCCCTCCGGAAAACCATCAGAGCAGCAAAACGCCAGTACAGGGACAAGATTGAAGGACAGTTCAACACCACCGACTCCAGAAGCATGTGGCGGGGAATCAACACCATCACGGACTATAAAGGGAACACAAACTCCACCGTGAACACCGCTGCCTCTCTCCCGGACGAGCTCAACACCTTCTATGCTCGCTTTGAGGGAACTAACACCGCCCTCGCGGAGAGAGAGCTCGCGGCTGAAGATACAGAGGTTAGTTCACTCTCCGTATCTTTAGCAGATGTAACCCGATCCTTCCGGCGGGTGAACATCCGTAAAGCCGCGGGTCCAGACGGCATTCCGGGCCGCGTCATCAGAGCGTGCGCGCACCAACTGGCTGGAGTTTTCACGGACATCTTTAACCTGTCCCTCTCCCTGTCTGTGGTCCCCACATGCTTCAAAACGTCCACCATTGTGCCTGTACCCAAGCAGTCAAAAACACTTTGCTTAAACGACTGGCGTCCTGTTGCTCTGACCCCCATCATCAGCAAATGCTTTGAGAGACTAATCAGAAACCACATCTGCTCTGTTCTCCCCCCCTCACTGGACCCACTGCAGTTTGCATACCGCACAAACCGCTCCACTGATGATGCCATTTCATCTACAATTCACACTGCTCTCTCCCACCTGGAAAAGAGGAACACGTATGTGAGAATGCTGTTTGTGGACTACAGCTCAGCATTCAACACCATTGTGCCCTCCATACTTGACGTGAAACTCCGGGCTCTAGGCTTAAACAGCTTATGCAACTGGATCCTGGACTTCCTGTCAAACAGACGCCAGGTGGTCAGAATGGGCAGTAACATCTCATCACTGACTCTCAACACTGGAGCCCCTCAGGGCTGTGTTCTCAGCCCACTCCTGTACTCCTTGTACACACATGACTGTGTGGCAACCCACAGCTCCAATACCATCATCAAGTTTGCTGACGATACGACGGTGGTAGGTCTCATCACTGACAATGATGAAACGGCCTACAGAGAGGAGGTGCACACTCTGACACGGTGGTGTCAGGAGCACAACCTCTCCCTCAACGTCAGCAAGACCAAGGAGCTGGTGGTCGACTTCAGGAGGAATGAGAGAGAACACCGCCCCATCACCATCAATGGAGCACCGGTGGAGAGAGTCAGCAGCTTCAAGTTCCTCTGTGTCCACATCACAAAGGAACTCTCATGGTCCGTCCACACTGAGGCCGTTGTGAAGAAGGCTCATCAGCGCCTTTTCTTCCTGCGACGGCTGAGGAGGTTTGGAATGAACCGCCACATCCTCACACGCTTCTACAGCAGCACCATAGAGAGCCTGCTGACTGGCTGCATCACCACCTGGTACGGCAACAGTACCGCCCGCAGCCGCAAAGCCCTGCAAAGGGTAGTGCGCACGGCCAGCTGCATCATCGGAGGTGAGCTTCCCTCCCTCCAGGACATTTACGCCAGGCGGTGTGTGAAGAGAGCTCAGAGGATCATCAGAGACTCTAGCCACCCGAACCATGGGCTGCTCTCACTGCTGCCATCAGGCAGGCGGTACCGCAGCATCAGAACACGCACCAGTCGACTCCAGAACAGCTTCTTCCCACAAGCAATTAGACTCCTTAACTCTTGATCCATCAGGATCATAACACACACTGACAGAATATCTCAGCACAACCCACTGTAGATACACACACACTATATACACATTTATGTATCATTCATTATTTATCATTTATCATATAGCACCTATTGTACATAATGGATCTCTACTGTGAATAATAATGTATACTGTACATTGTATATTATTATTATAGCTTAATGTATACTGTTAATGTATGTTTAGTGTATATTGTTTAAAGTATATGTATATTGTAAGTATGTGTATATTGTTTAAAGCTGTGAGAACTACACTCACATTGTGTAAATTATTTATTGTTTATTGTAGAGTTTACCGTGCTGTGAGTAATTGTGGGCGCATCAGATGTGTAATCTGATGCTGCTTTAAATGTTGTACATGTCATGTCATAAGTGCAACAGCAGGTGAAATTCTTAGGTGCAGTTCCGAGCAACATAGCAGTTGTGTATATGGCTGTGTGACAATAAAGTGATTTGATTTGATTTGATTTGATCTGATACCGAATAAATTCCTCGATGCGCATAAAAAAAAATCATGTGACTTTGCGCAATGGGACAGCATAACTGTACTAACCAATGGAAAAATCTTGTCGCAAATCATCTGAAATACTGTTTTGGTCTGTCGTCAAAGTGGTTGTGTATATTTCCCTCCCAGAACTGTCTTAAATGACAGAAGCATCTGCCTCTGAAAGCAAGATGAGATGTTTAGAGATGCAAATAATTTATTATATACGAAAATTATTATATACAGTGGCTTCTCCTTAGTGATATTTAGCACCAGTTTATCAGGAAATTATGGTTTTGTTCTCTTCGACTGGATGGAAACGGTGCTTTATTCGCAAATATTTTATGCGATATGGCAATTTTGCACAAAACTTTGGATAAAAACAGCTATTGGAGGGCCTTTAAGTCAAAAAGGCTGAAAACAACTGGTTTACATATGCAAATGTACAGAATATCTAGAGAGTATCTAACATAACTATTATATTCAATTTACAGCAGGACTAGAGAAGAGACAAAGGTGTACATTTGAGGGTACTGCCCCAGCGACAAGCTGTTGTGCAAATGTCCAAAAATCTAATTTAAAGTATTTTAGCCATTCAAAAGCACTAGAACATTTGAACAGTACAGAGAGAGAGCACATTAAAAATTTTATCAGCTTTGTTCATAAATATTAATTAGGTGACAATGACATTCAGCAAACTGGTTTGCTGACAGGCAGGTATGTGAGCACTAGCCGTAGCAGGATTGCTGCTTTTATATTCATTCAGTGAAAGTCCAGTTCTGCCACAACCGGTTGCATTTTCTCCTCACTGTGGTCAATAAAAACGAAATAATTAAAATAGCATAATTATTTCCTAAAAACTAGGACAGATTTATAAAAGCGTTATAAATTGAACCTCTGCTTCAGACTGCAAATTACGAAATGTAGCCCTATTTGAGTCAGATGCGGAATAAAATCTTGTTTTTCCTACCTGTCTGAAGAATGTCCTTCAATAAATGTGAACATTATGTTCAAGATGAAAACTACCACTGTCTTCTTTCAAAATGGAAGCTAGAATTTACTTGCAAAAAGAAGTTTAACACTATGGCTATACTTTTCCTAAATTGCATGTTCCTCTTCTCACTTTATCTTCCATCTTGGTCAGCACACAATACAGAGTCTAGCCACTGTAATTTCAAACTCTTTCTCAGCTCAGCACAATATCCAGTAAATATAACACTTTTGTAAATGCCTGAAGTCCCTCTTCTTTAACCACTTATGACAAGAGCCTGCCCTTTTCCAGAGACCTGTAAACAGAAGTGTGATTTCCTGACGAGAACATGGCCCTGTGACCGGTTAACAAACCTCAGAAAGTCTCAGCATTACAGTGTGGGCTTCTCATTACCAGCACTCAGCCAATAAAGCTGTGAGGTACATTAATATTGTAGAAAAAAAATACATGAAATGCAGCATGTGTAACTGAAATCAATTCTGGGCCCTAATTTAATGCGAATTGTGCTAGCACAGAGTTCATAACATTGATCCGTTGTAGCATTATTACTTACTTTGAGTTTTAATGTCCCACAGTCCAACTTTTCCCCATTTTGTTCGGCATTTAAATGACCACATAACTCAAACTTCTCTACTCGATCTTGTTAATGTGAGAGATAATCAGTATAGTTGGGTTATTTGTGTGTTTTATGCATAAGCCCACGGCAAAAACACAAAGAAGATGCAGCCACATTAATGTAGATCTGATTTGCCTTGATCTGTAAAGTACATTTAAATTAGTTTTTTTTTTTTACAAACTGCGTGGGAATGGGCTGTGGTTGGATGCCCTCTCAGCAGCTGGCTGCTTTGAAAAGAACGACTTTTTAAATTACCCATATATCACTGTCAGCACACAAGGGGCCGCTGTTCCAATGGCCTGCCAGCAGTCAGTGGAGGGCGCTAAGGTGGCACGGCAATCTCAGACCCTGCCCTCATGCCTCACTGCACCAGTCCAGGTACAAACACACACACAAAGCAATAGATTATACAGCCACACAATTTACTCACACCAAGTACACAATGTTCCCTGCAGAGGAAAAAAGGCCAGTGTGAGAACGGATTAAACAAAGCAGTTGATCACAGAACCTTCTAGGAAATGACGATGTACATTTTTGGATTGATAGATAGTTGATTGCGTTCACTGAAAATGCTGAAAAAAAAGCTCATTTATTTTGCTCATTCAAGCCTCCTCTAAGGCAAGTCTATGTTTGTTTAATTATTAATAAATAAAACTAGCTTATTTATTTCAATAATCAGCATCATTATGGCAAAAATAAAGAAATAATTAAATTAAAACCATTAAAGTTCCTACAGCATAATATAATAGAAATAAATACCAGGTGAAACCTTTATTTATAACCTTTATTTATATATATATATATATATATATATATATATATATATATATATATATATATATATATATATATATATATATATATATATATATATATATATATATATATATATATATATATATATATATATATATATATATATATATATTCACTTTATGAATAAAACTGTAAAAGTCTATGTTCATTTATTTGTTTATTTACTATGTCTATTATTTTTATGTATGCATGCATGTATTCATTTACAGAGTTCCGTTAGTTAGTTAGTTAGTTAGTTAGTTAGTTAGTTAGTTAGTTAGTTAGTTAGTTAGTTAGTTAGTTAGTTAGTTAGTTAGTTAGTTAGTTAGTTAGTTAGTTAGTTAGTTAGTTAGTTAGTTAGTTAGTTAGTTAGTTAGTGTCATATCAATACCCAATGCTTTGTTTATGGCAATTTTTTTTTTTAAATAAAATCACTTTAGAAAATAAAAACAACAAAAGTTCATACACCATAATACAACTAAAATCATTCAATTAAATAATTGACAGGAATTCACAACATTTAAAAAAAAAAAAACCATGTTACAGTATTCATGACATTACAAAATAAAACCATTGGGAAATGATATGGTTCAGGACATTCTGATCGTAGCATTACAAAATCTCAGAGACATACAGACTTGGTGGCAGGACACACGATGTAGGGGGGCATTTGTATTTCTCAGGAGTGCCAGCGAAATTACATTTTTGGGGGAGGGGAAGTTGGTGTTGGGGTGAGGGTGAGTTTTGTGTGTCCCCCTCAGTTGAAATCACTGTTCGGGGGGGGGGGGGTTAGGGATGGTGCCGAGCATGAAGACATACAAAACTGAAAGTTACCGAAATGGGCCATTGGCCACAAAACAATCCAGTTAAAATGAGAATCAAACCTCTGGGTCCGGAGAAAATGATGTCCTCCTCTGCCCTAAAGCTGAACTAAACTCCACACAAAGCCAGATTAACGTGCATTTTTCCATCTTTAAACACAGTTTCGTGAGAAAGAGTTCAACCTGAGTGGCAGGTAATTAGCCAGCTGCGGCTTTGGTGGAGTTTGAAAAGCCGATGACAGCTTATGTCCCCATGATAAACAGCGTGAATGGGAGGCAGGAGAGGAAGCCAGCCATACTGCACTCATCTGTTATACTCACAATTAACACACTTAATTAATGAGAGAGATCTCTGTATTAGATCCGTATGTGACTGCTGCTGTGTAACAACATTTGCTGTTAAAACTAATTAAGCAATAAGAGTTGAATGCAAAGTGGTGTGGCTCAGAACGCATTTGTCACAAATGAGCGTGACGCAGGGCTGCGATAATGTCTCACAGCTGCCTCGCCAGCCATACGCCCTCAGTGATACGAGCACAAATGACCAAAAACGACAGGAAAACAAACCTTGCACAATAAAATGTACAACATTATCCATTATATTTCACTATTACTTGTCTTCCCCGGCACCGTTTTGTCGCTGATGAGTTACTAAAAGACAAGATGACACATCTCCGCAGGAAGCCTCTCCTCTCGCTTGATTACAAACCGCGGTTGACTGATACAACCACTTAACAACTTGTTTTCATAGATTTCGCACAAACAATATCAATTCACACTTCTGCCGTGCATTCATTTCCCCCAGCGCTATATAGTGAATGGCATCACGCAGCTATCAGCGAGTGCAACTTTAATGACATACTGTAAAACAGTGTCTTCAGTCAGTGGTATTTAACAAGCGTTAACCCCCACCCCTTTACCCTTTCAATTCATGTTCGCCTTCTTCATTAGTTTGGACTGAATCTTCACTGAGGTAAACCCATAAAAAAGGAAAACTATTAAAAGGCTCAGAACAAGTGTTACAAGGTGCCTTTCAAACTTGTAATATGATAGATGAGGATGCTTGACACAGGCCGCAGTCTAGTATTTGAGGGCTTAGGACGTGTTATTTGAAGTGCCCGGTGCAGGCTTAAGACTAAACCTAACCAGAGCTTTACCCAGGCTTAGTCCTAATCCTGCTTGCACAGTGCCACATGGAGACCTCCACCCCCTTGGCCAACTACCAGACACGCCGCCTGTTCAGACCAAATAAACGCTGCGAATATAAACCATACGCTCAATGAGCATGTACTAGATGAAGTTTGCTGCGACTTTGATGCTCCGAGCAACAGTGTTGGGAAGGTTACTTTTGAGATATAATAGGTTACAGATTACACCATTTAAAATGTAATAAGTAGTGTAACTATTTCAATTACTTTATCAAAGTAATGTAACTGATTACATTTGATTACTTTTCTAAATTTTTAACAAATGTTAATCATTATCAAACATTTAAACCAGGCAGGATTAACCTCTAAAAAAACCTCGCCAAATGATCGCGATGCTCACGTTTACAAGCCAGCGTCATTATAGTAGTCAAGTCTATTGGTTACCGTTTTACAGAATCTATATGATACTTCAATTCAATGTTTGAGTGGTAGGTAATAACCATATATCGTCAATATAATATCAAGCTACCATAGATGAATCTTCAAATTTGAAAAATCGATTTGCATTATAGCTTGAGGCAAGACAAATAAACAAATATCACAGACATGTTAGGTATCCTAAAATATGATTTTGTACGTCTTATGTATTTACTTGCAAGAATGTAGCCCCTACCAAACTTGTACACGCCGTTTAGACATAGGCTTACATTTGAAATTTGTTTTTTTCAGCCAAAAAAACGTAAGGTTCATCATAATACAGTACACCAACATTATGCTGTAGAAAGTTTACACTCAAACAATAACACTTCTCGTTTTTGCAGGAATCTGTTGTTGAGGACTCTAACTCTGCCTCATCTGATTTTGATAGTTGGGCTAGCACGTCCGAATTTAAGGAAGTGGGGGTGATGGTGGAAGTGACGTATATGCCGTAAAGCAGTCGAATTTTGTAGTTCTTTTTTTTCTCGGGTTACTACCCGAAACCCGAAGTTTAAAAGTACGATTAAAAACGATACAGACCCCGTCAGGCTATGGCAGACGTGTCATTCAACCTATTGTAAGTCGATGTATCATCACAAGAGTCTTGAAAATATATTATGAAGGTTGCAAAGTTACCTAGTGCTGCTTTAACAGAAGCAAGAATAGATTCTAGTTTCATACTCACTGGCAACCCAAACAGACCCCCAAGTATAAAGTTTCCACCTCATATTGTTTAGACTCAATGACCAATCGTTGTGTTGCTCTATTTTGCAAGTCATAACAGGACAAACTAATAGAGAGATTTGTCCACTATAGTTAAACCAAAATTTATTCAGACACCTTTAACATTTTCTCACATTATCAGTTTATTCACTATAGTTTATAAAATGGTAATAAAATTTGACAAGAACTCAGGGTGTGTCAGAACAAATTCATCTGGATAATGTCAAATAACTTTGATAGAAAGGTATGTTATGGATTACAATCAACCAATCAGCTGTTAAATGTAAGTACACAATTAGATAATACCAAGGTCAACCAATTACCAAGCAATGCTTCATTTTGTCCAGTCTGTGGTGTAAAATGTTGAATTAGCAATTAAAGAAAAAACACTTAAGCAGAACATGGTCAGGTCAAAGTGTTTGAATCATTTTGGGCCCAAATTATACATTTTACTAGTCCACTGTATGAAGCATTTTTGGGAATAATATGTCACAATTTACTTTATTTTTTCTATCCTCACTTACATAAATGAATTATAATATCCTGCACCCACTAGTAAAAAATTATATCTGGTGTCTGAATAATTTTTGGTTTGACTGTAGGTGGCGCTTCAGGTTAACATTCATCATAGATGCTTTCTCAGGTTCGACATTGAAACCGTCAACGTCGATAGCATTTTAATAGTTGGAAAACATATTTTGCACTTGAATTTGCGGCCTTTTCTGATTTCTAGATTAAATGATCTTTAAATTTCCAGCACTGGAATGCATTTTTATCACTCGCCATGGTGGCAACTCTCAGACAGGTGGTAGCCTAAGGCCCCGATCACACAGAACGCGTTTTTGCAACGAGAGGCACCTCTTTTGAATAGATTTCTGTTGGCAGACAGCGTTATGCGCGCTGCTTATGCGCCCCGGGTGCCTCTCGTTTTAGAAGGAGCGCTCTGAGCGCATGAAGTTGAGAAAAAAAATCAACTCGGAGCAGAAAAGCGCCCAACGTCATCACGTTTTTTTTCTATTGTCCAATCGAATGAATGGAGAGGCAGGTCTTCCGTTGTGGTGACCGTTACCTTCATATCTATGGTTACCTTGATTAGACTGACAGGACAGCTGATTCTGATTTCCTAGCAACATAAAAAAAAACGCAGAGCACTGCTATGAAAAAACGTCAACCAAAAAAGGCAGTGCGGTGCGCCTCGCGTTTTCGAACCTGAAAAATGCTTTCTGCGTGATCGGGGCCTAAAGATTTCCACTATGAAGGAACGTGTGTGCAATGTGAAGATGTTGAAGGTTCTTCATGGAAACATTGATGCCAATAAAGAACCTTTACTTTTAAGTGTATGAGATTATTGAAAAATCGGTTGATTGGATTTTTTAGATGAGGGCGATGCACTCAAAAATAAAGGTAGATTAAAGGCCAAAGTTTACTTCGGTTTTTACGTGTACACTAGGGTATGCATATAGTGCGCATTACATGAATTCCATCATCAGCACAATTCATGCGTACAGCTTGAGGTTGGTAACCGTGTGTACTACCCACGCCTACTCGCACAATAAACACAGCATCGTAGCGTTGACAAGCACTTGTGTGAGGGGTTTAAGAGATACCTGTAGTTTAAAGAGTACAAGTATCAGTCATAACTTCTGAAGAGAAATAGCACAGACTGGACAATAATGAAACGTTCTAGTAAATATGTATACAGTAGCATAAGCATAGAAAAAGTATACCTTGGGCTTACATGATTGGAGAAAACCTGTATATAGTATTGTAAATCATCAGCGAGAATTAAGAACATTTGTTAAAAATGATGTTCAAAATAAAAAATACAATTTATAATATGCATTTAAGAAATGATGAATGATGAATGGTGAATTTTCATTCCATGTCAACTCTAAACAGAATAAGGAACAAGGACTCACTCTCTCTTTAATGCACACATTTTTTGCTTTCTGTTCATGTATGTAGGTGAATGTAAATGAGAAAAATGAGCCCTGATGACAGTAATAGCTTATCTTCCAAGAGATTAGGTGTTCACCTTGAACCTGTCCCAAGGCCAAAAGCAAACCCCATCTGAGCAACTAGCTGTCAGATGATTTGATTGACTTCAATAAGGTCGCATCATAAAACACTACTGACCAGCCTCCGAGATAAAATACTCTCCGAGTGATATACGAACAGACGTCATTAGCATCGATATGCGATTCTACCATTTCCTATTTCATAAAAGGTCAAAGAGGGCAGTAATTCCAAACTATGTACTAAAGAAAGCAAGAGTGCTGCTAAACACCAACACTGCTATGATTTTCCTGAACAACAGTTAACAAGTTAAAGCGATAGTTCACCCAAAAATTAAAATTCTATCATCATTTACTCACCCTTGAGTACATTATACATTTCTTTATTCTGGTGAACACAACAGATGATATTTTGAAGAATGTCAAACCAAACAGTTGAGGGTACCCATTGAAAAAATACTATGGAAGTCAATGGGGTCCATCAACTGTTTGGTTTGACATTCTTTAAAATATATTTGTTTGTGTTCAGCAGAAGAAAGAAACCTATACAGGTTTGGAACAACTCGAGGGAGAGTAAAGGATGACAGAAGTGAACTATCCCTTTAACTTGTTAACTGTTGTTCAGGCAAAATATAGCAGTGTATCTCTTTAATACTGAATAACTCACTCAAGACAAATATTGCTAGTCTATATTTGCGTCACCAATGAACATTTAAAAAAACATAATAAGTTTGGACACATGCCGATATGGTTAATCCAGTCTTGATGGCCAAACAAATTCTAGGAGTAGGACCAGAACTAACTGTTGTACATATTCAACTGATTCACATTAGTGCTACAAACAAATGCTTATTTTACTGGCCATCACATTCAAATGCTCAAGTTAGTTGTAATCACTGCTATAGATCTAAATGGTCCTTGCCATTTACCACCAGTTGTTTCCAATAGTCATCATAACACATTACCATGCCCTCAAACAGCTAGCATTTGACTTGTCTTTAACCTAGCAAGCAGGTTGGTGGGGGGCTGGGAAAGTGCATCATAAACTGCATTATGAAATGAGATGAGTTTTGAGGTCATGAACGTGTGTCACATGGAGGTCGTAATATAAAACAAGCACATGCGTTTCAGTTATTGAAAGCCTGGGTCAAGACCATGAAATTACCAATAACACAAGCGAATGGAAACCAAGACGTTGTGCGTGTCATACAATGATGTTCAAATGTTCAAAACATCTTGTTGTTCTTTTTAACATGTACTGTATAATCTGTATAAAGACTATTAAATAAAATAAAAAAAATCTGTTTCAGTGAGACTTTCTTGTAATAAGCCCTGCAGAATTCATGCCTTTGCAGGGGTGTTTCCTACGAGGAGACAAGGTAGGCACTAGGCAGTGCCTCTTCAAAAAATGGATGAGAAAAGAATCCATATTACAAAAAAATATGCTGCACGATTAATCGCAATTAACATGAAATTACGTTTAAATCGATTTGGATTTTCGCATTTATGAAATCGCAAAGGCTGAGATTATTTTATGCGCAGTTTGTCCGTGCAGGACGGCTCTGTGATCAGTAGTAAATGCTGCTTCATCTGCACTGCGAGTTTGAGTCGCTTATAAATGTGCATTTGAAAAAGCAACACGAGTCAAACATCTTTCCAAACATGAGACGCATTTAGTCATGTTTAATCAATCGAGGTGTTTCAATTTTCTGTTTTTTCAGCTCACCGATAGAACGATGTTCATATGGATTTCCTGGAATGTGCGCTTTTGTACTTCTGCGGTGCATATTTGGACTTTCAGCGCGAGAGCGCCCTCTAGCTTGCAGATGGAGCAGCATTTACTAATGCTGCACTGAGAAGCTGCGCATAAAAGAATCGTAGCCTTTGCCAAATCGTGTGCGGTTTAATTTCCAATTAATCACGCAGCCCTATAAAAAAAAAACGCAATTAACTAATAACAAGTGTATAACTCACTCGTTTTTCTAATGTAACACTGTGCAACAGCGACACCAGCAGTAAAGTTACAGTGGGAGTCTTTCTTGCCTCCCCTGATCCCATTGAGTTTTAACAGACCACCTAAAGCATGCGGTTGGTGGGTTTGGTGGGGGGGTAATTGAGAATGAATGGAGGAAAGTCACGCGAGAGGAGGTAATGCCTTCATCGCACTATGATTGGATACAATTAGTTTGGTCAATAAATCCCACCTCTTTTTTCCGTGTGCGTTGATAAGCATCGCGCTGTAGCCTGCGGTGGACATCAAACCCCACCCACATCCAATTTTGACGTCAGAAACCACGCCCATGTCCAAATGCGTCAAACCAGTTCAAGGCAAACTCCACCCTGCAGCCGCTTCTTAAAGGGAACATAGCAGAGTTTCTGCCAATCCCATGTTAATCTTCAGTACCTATAGAGTATTATTGCATCCTTCATATCTCCAAAGAGTTTAGTTTAATCAGATTTATAAAAGACAGATACAGCTGTACCGCTTCTTTCCGGAAATAGTCGAGCTCCCGGACAAACTCCATTCCGTGGTTTTACTACCCACGCCTACTCGCACCCGCAACAAAGCACAATACACACAGCATGGTAGCATATCTGCTGCTCAGGTGGGTCTGGCTGTGTGCTCACATACTGTCACTAAACAATGTTCATCATTTGTTCACCTGTTGCTTTTAAATGCATCACGTAGTCTTTGTTGCAGCATTTAATTACAGTTACACTTACACTAGGGTGACCAAACGTCCTGTTTTCCCAGAACATGTCCTGTTTTCAAGTCCTGTCCTGTCCTGGCCCTAATATAACAATTTCTATCCATACAGAGGGGGCATACTTTAAATGTATTGAAATTAATAAGGCATCTTTGAGTAAACTTCGAGTATCATTTGAGTATCTCATTGCCGGGCTGAGTGTCCTGGTTTTCGGTAATCAAAATATGGTCACCCTAACTTACATTGTGTTGTTATAACGCTAGCGGTTATCTGAACTGCTTGGCTTTTTTTCAAAACAACTTCAGACCTGCCAACCTTGAAGAAATTTTATGAGTACTCCTACCCCCCGAAACAACCACACCCCCCACCCCCGCCCGGGCACCCAGCACACACCCGACAGCCCACTGCCAACGTGCTCTCCACCGTTGTGGATATAATCCAAATATTACAACTCCGCTGTGAGTCATGGGCGTGAGGGCAGAGCAAGTTTAAATATCCTTTGTAGTCTAGATTTCCATCTTGTAATGCTGTTTTGGGGAATTTTTTTAAATATAAATTATTTGTAATAGAGCAGACACTGAGTTTTTAATGGGTTATGTTATAGCCCTGGTTATATATATACATATATATATATATATATATATATATATATATATATATATATATATATATATATATATATATATATATATATATATATATATTAGAGATGCAACAATACAGTTGGTCCACGGTTCAATACATACCTCGGTTTTTAACCACAGTTTTCGGTTCGGTTCGGTTCTGATGGCTTGTCACATCAGTTTTTTTGCTATTCTATTCTTAGGCGACAGGAACAGCAAGAGGTTAAGGAGAAAAAAGACTATTTTTATTGCAATACTCTTTCTTTATTTTACTTAAAAGAATTGAAAAACCTTACTTAAACTTAAAACTTTACATAAAAAAACCCTTATACACATTCCTAGTGTATTGTATAATATAAATATATATAAAGATTTACACTGGCAGCTCAGAGCTGTACAGCTGCATTTAAGTATGAAATTGAATGAATAAATGTAAAAATAAAACACCACATAGACTTCACTATAAAATATACATTGATTCTTATTAAAACTACTGTATTAAAGTTCTTCAGCAAGAGCAGTGAGGGATATTCTCTTTGTCTTTTGTTGTTGTATTAACATTAGAGATAGTTCACTCAAAAATGAAAATTCTGTCATTGAGAAATGAATACAGGTTATGAACAATATTAGAGTGAGTAAATAATGACAATTTTAGAGGTGAACTGTCCCTTTAAGTACAGCGTGTTCACTAAAGGCTGCGCTGCTGTCATTAAAGACCTGCGTGCATCTAATATACAGACACGCCGATATTACTTTCACTTTAGACATAACCGACTGTGTTTGTGTAAACCTTGTGTGTATTTGACAGTATTGGCGCAGTAAGACGACTATTTAGTCCAGTAATCGCGTTTGACATGCGTTTAGTGCGCGCGCTTGGCCTTCATTCACGTGCATATTCACAGTTTTAACATATGCTTACATGTTAAAACGGCATATGCACGTGAATGAATGCTTTAAAACGCATGCAAATAATGAACTTTGGTGATTGTGAATGACTATAGTGTTCCGTGAGTATAACTCTACCACTAACGTGTGATGTATGTAGCATTGTTCAGTATATTGGGATGGAGGCAAATAGAATGTGTAGAAAAATAATTAATTAAATGCAAAACCGAAAAAAACGCAATTCACAAGCAATTGAGAATTTGTGATGTTCATAGATTCAATTAGGCTTAAAAAAATACCATAACTGTTACCTTTAACTTACGTTAATCAGCACGTGGCCTGTCTAAAACCTTCTAGATTTCTAGCCATTCCACCACTTTTCTATCTGCCCTCAACTATGGAAGGATAGGCTAGCCTATTGACACTATGAACGTTTTCTTATCATCCTTTTATTTTTAATATCATTATGTTTCGGGGGGTGGTGAATATTGTGTGTGGTACTGTATTCGTTACCTGTTGCGCCTTGGTGACTGATGTGCCACACGGTGCAGAACGCGTGATTAGGTAGCTTGGACATCTGGAGGCAAGGCCATCTCTCCCGATAGCTGTAATAAAGCGTTGTGATTTCCGAGGCTTTTTTTTGGCTGTTCAGCCATGGCTTGCTTGAGGCACTGAATTGAATTGAACGCGCATAGCGCGACGGGGGGTCGGGTGGGGTGTGAGAGGGTTAAAATGCAGCGCTCTGATTGGCCAAAGCTTTATACTCCACTTACACACACGCTGTGGCTCAGCGGCAGAATCAACGTCATAGATTGCATAGAAACTGAAACCGGCAAAATGCGAGATGCATCAAAATGCGTACCCAGAGAGCAGCAAATCGTACAAGCGTACTTAAAGGGTTAGGTCACCCAAAAATGAAAATTATGTCATTAATTACTCACCCTCATGTCGTTCGACACCCGTAAGACATTCGTTCATCTTCGGAACACAAATGAAGATATTTTTGTTGAAAGCTGATGCTCAGAAAGGCTTCAGACAGGCCTCCATAGGGATTCAGTTCATTTACACTCACAAGACCCATAAAAAGGCACTAAAAACGTTGTCACAAAGTCCATCTCACTACAGTGGCTCTACAATAATGTTATGAAGCGACGACAATAGTTTTTGAGCGAAAAAAAAAATCTAAATAACGACTTTATTCCACAAGTTCTGTCTTCCTGTGCTGTGGACCCACGAAGCACCAAGACACATGCGCGAGAATATGACGCAGAACCGGCGTTCGGGAATCAATGAAATGCACACTTTAGTCCCATTTTGAGCTCTACGCCGAGACCTAAAGCACGATCAATGTAGAATTCAACAGCTTAGATACGGCGCGTCTTTCTCTGCTCGTTGTAAACAAATCTCCTCGCTTCTGGGTCACGTGTCCGAACGCCGGTTTGCGTGATATTCTCGCGCATGCATCGTGGTGCTTCGTGAGTTCACGACAGAGGAAGACAGAACTTGTGGAATAAAGTCGTTATTTTGATTTTTTTTTTCGCTCAAAAACTATTGTCGTCGCTTCATAACATTATAGAGCCACTGTAGTGAGATGGACTTTGTGACAACGTTTTTAGTGCCTTTTTATGGGTCTTGTGAGTGTAAATGTACTGAATCCCTATGGAGGCCTGTCTGAAGCCTTTCTGAGCATCAGCTTTCAACAAAAATATCTTCATTTGTGTTCCGAAGATGAACGAATGTCTTACGGGTGTCGAACGACATGAGGGTGAGTAATTAATGACATAATTTTCATTTTTGGGTGAACTAACCATTTAAGGGTCAAAATGCGTGCCGAGTACGAAAAATGCGTACATGTTGGCAGGTCTGCAACTTATAGACTTTTGTTGCTGTGTGAATTTTTGGGAAACCTTGCCAGGTATGTGGTAACCATTTTAGGCTACAAAAGCAATTTGATTAAAAGGCACCAGCATACAGAAATGTTGCAGTAAAATTTTCTGGGGGAGGACCCACCCACATTTTTCTTGTTTCCGACACCCATGGTCTGAATGAACCAAATGGCGCTGATGGGAAGACTAATTAAAAAGCAAGTAAACATCTCAACTACTTATATATCACCACTTTAAGTCACTTCAAAATCAAACTTGAAACTGAAGACATAATGATTGTGGCCAGTGTTTACCTAGCTTGATGACTGATGATCCGAACATAAGTTGACTAAGTAAGAACAGCTGAACATCAGTTCACAAATAAAATATATTGCTTAAATTGTTACTGCCTTTAGTTATTATTTTGAAATAAATGTAAAAATGCTTAAAACACTTAACACTAAGAGATTTTTACTTGTTTTATAATAAACAGAACATTAATTACATTGTTACTGTAAAAATTTTAAATAAAATTTGGATGACAACATTAAAGGGGTACTTCAGCTCTAGGAAGATGAATGTGTATTTAAACTAGGTCATTTATGTAGTAGATTTGGTGCCTTCTAGACTGAGAAAAGACAGAAAATGTATTATTGTCTCATGTGGATGAAACAACTCCCAGAATGCACTTGCTTCACTGCCCTACGAGGCCACTCCCTACACCGGCCCACCGTCGTTTTGATCTTCATAATAATACAATAATTTCGTTCAGTTAGAGAATAAACACTACAATTAAAAACTGAACGTGTCTTTTCAATAAAGTGTGAGTGAGCCGAACGAAAGTCATAGCACAAACGCAGCAGGAGTCAGATTTCATTCATCACGAGAGCGAAGAGCTGAGCAGAGCTGAGGTAAGCTCTCACAACGTGTGTCCAGTCTGGCGCGTTTTCAGATCGCATATGAAAGCTAAACTTTCATAGGAATTAATTGAAAAGTTGAAACACTCACTTTGCTCCGCACCACTCTGTTATTAATGCCCGATCCCAGCGGTTGTGCATATTTACATACTGTGAGTGAGATCTCTCCCCTGTGGGCGGTTTGATAACATGCGGAACTAGCTCCTTCTACTGGCTGTAGTTTTTAGCCTCTGGACAAAAAATCCTCAGATGACACAATATGACGATATTTGCGTCATCTGAGGATTTTTTCCAGAAATAAAATGCTTAATTCTCTTGTCTCAGAGGGACATGAGGGGGGGGGGGGGGGAGTACCATCATTTGAATATACTACCGGGTTTCTACTGATACAAATCTTAATGCTAAATTGCTAAAGTAACCCTTTAGTGCAGGAATAAAACTGGGTCATGAATTTATATTTGATTAATAAAAAATTTTGCCTCCTTATTTCAGAACACCACTGCAGGTTGTACAGGACAGTTCTTATATTATTGCTAAAAACCCTGTTAATTGCAAATAACAATTTGCTTAATTAGGAAACTGGCGACCGGTGCATTTTAAAGCCAGGGCTTTCGACGCAAATTCAAGTCGTTAAAGGGTTAATTCTAGCCTGACGTCGTCGTACTCAATTCTAGTCAGAATTTGAGTCTGATGCTGCTCCGTTGGGCTGTGATTATGGGGCGTGTTTCAACCGAACCAGGAAAGACCTCAATTGGATAGACCTACAACCAATCAGAGCAACGTAGCTCCATGATTTCCAAGTGGGAGAACTTGCAAAAAAGCAGGGTGTTCAAATACTTATTTTCCTCACTGTATATATATATATATATATATATATATATATATATATATATATATATATATATATATATATATATATATATATATATATATATATATATATTTGGAAATCATGGAGGGGTCTGAAATTGTCATCGTAGGTGCATGTCCACTGTGAGAGACATAATCTAATTTAAAAAATCCAGAAATCACAATATATGATTTTTTTAACTATTTATTTGTATGATACAGCTGCAAATAAGTATTTGAACACCTGTCTATCAGCTAGAATTCTGACCCTCAAAGACCTGTTAGTCTGCCTTTAAAATGTCCACCTCCACTCCATTTATTATCCTAAATTAGATGCACCTGTTTGAGGTCGTTAGCTGCATAAAGACACCTGTCCACCCCATACAATCAGTACGAATCCAACTACTAACATGGCCAAGACCAAAGAGCTGTCCAAAGACACTAGAGACAAAATTGTACACCTCCATAAGGCTGGAAAGGGCTACGGGGAAATTGCCAAGCAGCTTGGTGAAAAAAGGTCCACTGTTGGAGCAATCATTAGAAAATGGAAGAAGCTAAACATGACAGTCAATCTCCCTCGGACTGGGGCTCCTTGCAAGATCTCACCTCGAGGGGTCTCAATGATCCTAAGAAAGGTGAGAAATCAGCCCAGAACTACATGGGAGGAGCTGGTCAATAACCTGAAAAGAGCTGGGACCACCGTTTCCAAGGTTACTGTTGGTAATACACTAAGACGTCATGGTTTGAAATCATGCATGGCACGGAAGGTTCCCCTGCTTAAACCAGCACATGTCAAGGCCCGTCTTAAGTTTGCCAATGACCATTTGGATGATCCAGAGGAGTCATGGGAGAAAGTCATGTGGTCAGATGAGACCAAAATAGAACTTTTTGGTCATAATTACACTAAACGTGTTTGGAGTAAGAAGAATGATGAGTACCATCCCAAGAACACCATCCCTACTGTGAAGCATGGGGGTGGTAGCATCATGCTTTGGGGGTGTTTTTCTGCACATGGGACAGGGCGACTGCACTGTATTAAGGAGAGGATGACCGGGGCCATGTATTGCGAGATTTTGGGGAACAACCTCCTTCCCTCAGTTAGAGCACTGAAGATGGGTCGAGGCTGGGTCTTCCAACATGACAATGACCCGAAGCACACAGCCAGGATAACCAAGAAGTGGCTCTGTAAGAAGCATATCAAGGTTCTGGCGTGGCCTAGCCAGTCTCCAGACCTAAACCCAATAGAGAATCTTTGGAGGGAGCTCAAACTCTGTGTTTCTCAGCGACAGGCCAGAAACCTGACTGATATAGAGAAGATCTGTGTGGAGGAGTGGGCCAAAATCCTTCCTGCAGTGTGTGCAAACCTGGTGAAAAACTACAGGAAACGTTTGACCTCTGTAATTGCAAACAAAGGCTACTGTACAAAATATTAACATTGATTTTCTCAGGTGTTCAAATACTTATTTGCAGCTGTATCATACAAATAAATAGTTTAAAAATCATACATTGTGATTTCTGGATTTTGTTTTTTTAGATTATGTCTCTCACAGTGGAGATGCACCTACGATGACAATTTCAGACCCCTCCGTGATTTCTAAGTGGGAGAACTTGCAAAATAGCAGGGTGTTCAAATACTTATTTTCCTCACTGTATACACATATACATATACATATACATATACAGGAATCCAAAATTCATGTGAAAAGTTCCCCCAATCCTACATGATGAGTATGTGGACAAACCTACAGGTCACATGAAGAAAGCACATAGACCTGTAGGATTATTCTGTCCTGTTGGGTTCCTTCATGAAAGAAATACAGTCAGGATTCCAGTAGGACTTTAGTGTAATCAGGACAGAAAAAGGTGTCTGACGCCATCATGTGGTTGTATAGGAAACTCAACCAGCAGTCATTAGTCACTCTCATATACAGTATATATACACACATTCCAAATTCCAAATGATTACCTTCACCTGACATGGCCTCTAGGAAGACATTAAAAACCAGTGTTTAGTGAAACACACCCTTTTTTTATGCTTTTGTTGTCTTCCCAGAGGTCCCATGGCTCTAGCTATATCAGACTTCAAGGCCCTCCTAGGTCCAGCGCTCCATGTCTGATTTGAACCAAGTGTTCCTTTAAAGCTCGGTCTAGAAAAAAATTCTGAAATTAATATCAAATAGCCTAGCAAACAGTTGTATAACTTTACATTGGAATTACTTATTTAATTGTTCAGTGTTCTCCAGGGGCACAGGATGTAAATATAATAGTTTCCAACATAGCAAAATGATTGCAGTCTGATGACTCATCCTGTACTAGGCTTACACAAATTTTTGTCCAATAAAAAGCTCTCTAGCATGAGAAAGTTAGTCGATTGGTTGAAAAGGAACAAACGTGCATTTTTGTGTTTTCATCCATGTTAAAACTGAATTAAAGCGTCAATGTTCATAAATATTAATTTTAAAGTGGGCATGAAACGGAAGTTTCGATAGTGATTTTCTTCCCTGTTGGTGCGTACTACTGTATATCTGAGTGAAACAGCTTTTTGAAAAAGAAAAATTGACTTGATTTTGGCCATAGATAAATCATTGGCTCGTTGTGGTTTGCTATTGCTGTGATCTCATGTGAGAAGAGAAGAGGTGTCGCTGCAAGAGGGAGGGGACCTTAAATGTGACTACTGCATTTCAACAAAGAGCCAGTTCTGAGTTGGAGTATTTCTTAGTCAAAGGCTCTACTCCCTCTGGTGGACAAGTTTGCATAGCGTGAGGTATAACACAAATGTGGTGGACTGTTAAAGTTACCATGAAGCTTCTCATTAGGTAAAATCACTATGTAAGGTTAGGTAGGACAGATGGAAAATCCAGGCTCTCTAGAAACTCTTAAAGAAAAGGGAAAGCAAAAAAGAAATAAAATAAAACAAAACCGGCACTTTATCACACTATCAATAGTACAAAAAAAAGAGTAATATTTCTCAATAATATGTCCTACCTACCTATAGTGGATTTTATTTACTTTTTAACCTTTGCTTTTTAACGACAATTTGTTCAAGAATTCATTTTTGGAGGCGGAGTTGAATTAAATTATGGGAGTTACAGGAAATAAGTTTAATTTTTCTAGAGAAACTGCCTCATGCAGCATGAACACTATAGGTCACCTTTTAAAGCCCCGTCTGAATGATTATCAAAAGATTAACTGATATTACATTTCACTTAATCTTTAAGCCCAAATCTTAAAGGTTTCACAAGCATATTGTAGATAGAAGATGCCCGTCTAGATTATTATATAGGCACAAAACAGACTTCATCTCCTATATATTTAATTTATAATTATAAGCAGTGAACTATAAAGGAAGAGAGTTGAGTAATTGTCGTTGCCCTATAACTTCTGATAAGACTGTAAGATAACGCAAGATAACACAAACATGCAATCCATCCAATAAACCTCAATGACAATGATAAGTCTGCATAAACTGATGGCAAAGCACCGAGGCAAAATAATAAGTCAAGAGGCGAGATCTGAAAATCCATAACCATCAGGAAGAAAAGAAAGACTGTTTCTGTGTAAAACAGAGTAGTGGAATAGCTGTCATGTTATTGGCACTAAGTATTTTGCTGCTTATATTCCCTGCGTCCCTCTCTGCTCCAGCCAGAGATCGCTGCATCACAGGCAGAAACAAACTACTGCTGACCATTTTTGATGGGTTCAGGTGGGACTACGACCGAGATGTGGACACCCCAAACCTGGACAAAATGGCTAAAGAAGGTGTCAAAGCGGCATATGTCACTCCACCTTACCTGACCATCACTAGTCCTACACACTTCACCCTGTTATCGGGTAAGGAGAAAAATACAATTCATTAAAAGTATCACTGTAATTTTAAAATGTATTCTCAATTTAAAACATTTACTTTAGATAATTTATGATGACCCCAAAACTGCAGGTTTTATACCAAATAATAGTGCATTCTTCTTTACATCAATAAAATTGTTACATAATATCCATTGCAGCAGATAGTGTTGATATTTGTGGTATATTAGTAATTACACCACTGAATATTACATAAATTATATAACAATAGAAGTGATATTTGTATCAAAATGTGAGTGCTTTAATGTGAAATTACAAAAAGTATGAAGTAGTTATTAGCAGTGAGGTTTTTATGGAAATGTGTGAAATAAATTAGGTTTTTTTATTATTATTTTGATAAGTTGTTTGTTTCCTGAAATATTGATGGGAACGGATTACATTTGTTCAGTGACAGCAATGCATAAAAATGCATATAGAATTGATTCAATCAAATGATCAATGATCGGTTATTTCCCTCAGGACGGTACATAGAGAACCATGGTGTGATTCATAACGTGTGGTTCAACACAACCACACGACAAAGGAAAGAGTACTACATGACACAGTTTGTTGATGAATACTGGGATAACGGCAGTCTACCCATTTGGATCACGGCTCAAAGACAGGTAAACCTCAAACCATAGACAGATTAATTAAAGGGATAGTTCACACAAAAATTACAATTCTGTCATCTTTTATTCACCCTCAAGTTGTTCCAAACCTGTATGGATTTCTTTCTTCTGCTGAACACAAAGAAAGATATCTTGAAGAATATGGGTAACCAAACAGATGATGGACCCCATTGACTTCCATAATATGGGGGGAAAATACTATGGAAGTCAATGTTGGGGTTTGGTTACCAACATTTTTCAAAATACACTATATTGCCAAAAGTATTGGGACACCCCTCCCAATCATTGAATTCAGGTGTTCCAATCACTTCCATGGCCATAGGTGTATAAAACCAACCACCAAGAGACGCTTCTACAAACATTTGTGAAAGAATGGGTCACTCTCAGGAGCTCAGTGAATTCGTGGTACCGTGATAGGTTGCCACCTGTGCAATAAGTCCATTTGTGAAATTTTCTCACTGCTAAATATTCCACAGTCAACTGTAAGTGGTAGTATAACAAAATGTAAGCAATTGGGAATAACAGCAACTCAGCCACGAAGTGGAAGGCCGTGTAAAATCACAGAGCAGGGTCAGCGCATGCTGATGCACACAGTGCGCAGAAGTCACCAACTTTCTGCAGAGTCAATAACTACAGACCTCAAAACTATGTGTGGCCTTCAGATCAGCTAAAGAACAGTGTGTAGAGAGCTTCATGGAATGGGTTTCCATGGCCGAGCAGCTGCATCCAAGCCTTACATCCCCAAGTGCAATGCAAAGCGTCGGATGCAGTGGTGTAAATCACACCGCCATTGGACTCTAGAGCAGTGGTTTTCAGAACTGTCCTGGAGGCACCCCAGCCCTGCACATTTTGTGCGTCTCCCTTATTCATCACACCTGATTCAACTTATCAGCTCGTTTGTAGAGACTGCAAGAACTAAATTGGGTGTGTCTGACAAGGGAGACATACAAAATGTGCAAGGCTGGGGTGCCTCCAGGACAGGTTGGAGACGTGTTCTCTGGAGTGACAAATCACACTTTTCTGTACTTGGGAGACTACACTTGCCAAGAGTAAAGTTTGGTGGAGGGGGGATTATGGTGTGGGGTTGTTTTTCAGGGGTTGGGCTTGGCCCCTTAGTTCCAGTTAAAGGAACTCTTATTGCTTCAGCATACCAAGACATTTTGGACTTTGTGGGAACAGTTTGGGGCTGGCCCCTTCCTGTTCCAAAATGACTGCGTCACCAGTGCACAAAGCAAAGTCCATAAAGACCTGGATGAGCGAGTTTGGTGTGGAGGAACTTGACTGGCCTGCCTGCACAGAGTCCTGACTTCAATCCGACAGAACACCTTTGGGATGAATTCACTGCCATTATAAAGCTTGGAAGAGCTAGGACTTTTTTTAATATAACTCTGACTGTATTCGTCTGAAAGAATAATGTCATATACACCTAGGATGGCTTGAGGGTGAGTAAATCATGGGCTAGTTTTCATTTTTGGGTGAACTATCCCTTTAAGAGAAAGTTGAGATAGCTGACGAGCATAAACTTTTGGAAATGGTGTAATTAATGTGTTTAATTATAATGATTCAATATTACACATGAAACAGACTACTGTACTTTGTTGGACATTAAGGCTGTATCCGAAAGCTGAAAAATGCTGCCTCCACTGCCTATGATACCCCACCATCTTGAACACTTAAGAAAAATAAACATGGCATATGGAAGTTGCAGTTGGTTGTCAGTTTGAGTGTAAATGTACATTTTTTACCAACTTTTTCTACTTTTGATGTCATTTCTAGCAAGAAATAAAAATTTAAGGTGATCAAATATTTGCTTGATTATTACCAAAGATCTCTCTTTTGTTGTAGCTCGTTAAACCATTATGCTGCCACAGAAGCCTGTCCAGTTTTGAGAGGCACCTTTGTGTGTAAACGCTGCCAATCGGTCTAAGCTTTCGGATGCAAAATCTTCAACATCCTAATCGTTACATTTACACTGCATAAGTAAATCAAACTATTTATTTGCGTGTCATTTTTAGGGTCTTAAAACAGGATCCTTACACTTCCCTGGCACTGCTGCCACCTACCAGAAAGAAACAGTTCAGGTGAGGGAGGTGGAACCGAGAGCCTTTGACTACACCAATGAGACGTCATGGAGAGAGAATGTGGACAAGGTCATGAGGGAATGGTTTAAAGACCATGACTTAGACTTTGTCACTTTGTATTTTGGCGACCCAGATGAGGCTGGCCACAAGCACGGACCTGATTCACCTGAGCGACGTGAGGCGGTCAAGAAAGTGGACAGAACTGTGGGCTACATACGGGAAACTGCTGAGAAGCATGGGCTCAGTGACCATCTGAATATTATCATCACAGCTGACCACGGAATGAGCACCGTGTTCAAAGGAGAGCAAGTAAAAGAGATAGTCCTCACTGACATCCCAGGATTCTCTTACAAAGATCTGCAGTTTCACCTGTTGGATTATGGACCTTCTGGGATGCTTTTGCCCAAAGAAGGGATGCTTGAAAAGGTTTATCAAGCCTTGAAGGGAGGTCATCCAAACCTTCACGTTTATAAGAAAGAAGACATGCCTGCTCGACTGCATTACGCCAAACATCCTCGTATCCTACCCATCGTTCTCTATGCAGACCCAGGATATGTCATCAATGGGGTGAGCAAGAAGTTAACACTTATAATGGACACAAATATACATTGAAAACATATACAGTATGTGGTCTTATGTTCTAAACATTCTTCCAGTTTTACTCACTTCAGACCAATAAAGGGGAACATGGCTATGACAATGAAGTCATGGACATGAAGCCTTTCTTCCGGGCAGTGGGACCAGATTTCCATAATAACTTGTTGGTTGGACCATTTGAGACTGTCAACGTTTACCCTCTAATGTGCCACTTACTGGGTATAAAACCAGAAATCAATGACGGGTCACTGGATAACACCCGACATATGCTGATATCCAACGGAGAGTCATGTGATTCTGGAGGTAGAGCTAAATAAAATGTACAACTGTTTCCAAAAAAAGAAAATATAAATGGTTTGTTGACAGGTAAATATTTAAACCTTTTGGTAAATATTCAAACCAGCATTTTGTCTATATTATCAAATGCAATATATGATGACCGTCAATGAACCTTGAGAGTTATCTTGACCAGATATACAGAAGGCGCCGTTCTTCAACCTTTATTATTTATTAACTATATTAAAGGGTTAGTTCACCCAAAAATGAAAATTATGTCATTAATTACTCACCCTCATGTCGTTCGACACCTGTAAGACATTCGTTCATCTTCGGAACACAAATGAAGATATTTTTGTTGAAAGCTGATGCTGAGAAAGGCCTCCATTGACATTCAGTACATTTACACTCACAAGACCCATAAAAGGCACTAAAAACGTCGTTACAAAGTCCATCTCACTACAGTGGCTCTACAATAATTTTATGAAGCGACGGCAATAGTTTTTGTGCGAAAAAAAATAATCAAAATAACGACTTTATTCTACAAGTTCTTGTCTTCCTTGTCTGTCTCTGCCGTGAACTCACGAAGCACCAAGACGCATGCGTGAGAATATGACGCAGAACCGGCGTTCGGACACGTGACCCAGAAGCGAGGAGATTTGTTTACAATGAGCAGAGGAAGACGCGCCGTATCTAAGCTGTTGAATTCTACATTGATCGTGCTTTAGGTCTCGGCGTAGAGCTCAAAATGGGACTAAAGTGTGCATTTCATTGATTCCCGAACGCCGGTTCTGCGTCATATTCTCGCGCATGTGTCTTGGTGCTTTGTGAGTTCACGGCAGAGACAGACATGGAAGACAAGAACTTGTGGAATTAATTCGTTATTTCGATTTTTTGTTCGCTCAAAAACTATTGCCGTCTCTTCATAAAATTATTGTAGAGCCACTGTAGTGAGATTGACTTTGTAACGACGTTTTAGTGCCTTTTATGGGTCTTTTGAGTGTAAATGTACTGAATCCCTATGGAGGCCTATCTGAGGCCTTTCTCAGCCATCAGCTTTCAACAAAAATATCTTCATTTGTGTTCCGAAGATGAACGAATGTCTTACGGGTGTCGAACGACATGAGGGTGAGTAATTAATGACATAATTTTCATTTTTGGGTGAACTAACCCTTTAACATACAGTATGAACCAATTAATATCATCTAATCATAAATGGTCAGGTCAATCAAATTAACTCACAATAAGTTGTTTTTTTTATCTTGTATCTTGCAGTTTCTCCCAAGCCAAGTCTTCAGAACGTGTTCATTGGTCTCGTTGCTGTTGCTGGATTTTTATTGCTTGTGTTTGTGGTTGTTACATCCTACAACGGATATAATAGATGCAAAATAAATGCAAAGTATGGCATAGAGATACATTAAGACTTATTTTTAGCAACAGTTTCTTTCTGTTTAGTGAAAATCTGATGCATTTCTTTACTTTTACTCCCTAACAGAGCAAAAGAAAAAGGAGATAAGGAAGAGATGAAAGCCGACTCCAAGCAAACATCATTCTAAGATGATGTTTATAAGATTATATGTTCAGGCTTCAAATATCATATTAAAGGCAGTGGATCATTATGTATAGTGGATATCTGTATCGCTAATGGAAGAGCACAAAATAAGCCTGTTATTATGTCCACTGAGCTTTATGTACATTTGTTTTCCATAGTCATCATAATACATTACCATGGCTTAAACAGCTAGCATTTGACTGAACTTGGTAGGTGGTGGTGGGAAAGTGCATTATGAAAATCATGAACTGCATTATGAAATGAAATGCGTTTCGGGGTCATATGGAAGCGGCCACATAATATAAGCACATGCGTTTCAGTTATTGAAAGCCTGGGTCAAGACCATGAAAATACCAATAACACAAGCAGACGGAAAGCATGCCTGTGGTGTTCAGACCAGGTCTTCTAGTCTACATCTGGCAGGTGTATACGAATATGGATGTGTACTGTTCTGCATAATACTAATTAATAGTATTATTGTGAATATCTAAGTATATGCACACCCACAATGAAATGACACAGGAATGCAATACTATCAGTAAATAAAATATTTATACTCAAACCTCATTTCAAAGAGCCATGTATCATTTTTATGCCAGAAATATCTGTAGACATCAACAAAACAAAAGCTGCATAACAACATAACTTAAATTATATTTTCTTGTTTAAATTGGTATGAATATAACGGATAACACATGAATATAACAAATTAGGTTTTACTATGATCAGGAACTTACTCAACAATTGAAACTCAACAGAAGTTAAGTGAATGAAACAGGACAATGACCAAAGCACTGGAGTAAATCCACAAGAAAACGGCCTCAACAGTCTTGACCTCAACTATGATTAAAATGCTTCCCAATAACCTCAAGAGAGCACACCAGTTTTATAAAGAAGGGCAAAATTCCTCCTGACTGTTGTGCAAATCTTAACCACAATTTAGAGGATTACACCAAATTAGATTAGGAACATGAAACTACTCAAATGCATATGCATTTATTTAGGCCACATATTTTTGGGCAATTTCAAATGTCCATCATTTCAGAATTGAATAACCCTGAAGAATATGCATAAATATTGTGTGGTTACAAACAATGAAAATACCTTTTGTTCTCAATGATCATACATAATTTACATAACATAACCTTGTGGTTAAATATCTAGAATGCAGGAATCCCTGTATGCTGAAAAGACCAGCATGTCCAAGCTGTCTAGCTGATGAGGAAATTGCACTAGTGGGAGCAAAACAAAGCAAGTTCTGCTTGTCACTTCAGCAGGGATGATTCCCAAGTTGGTTAAGAGCAGAAATTAGTTAACAACTGGAGGATCACAGTACTCTTCTTCCAAACTTATGTGCGAGTTTTTGCAAAGAAATAGCGTGTACGCAGCTTGCATACTATACTGTAGCTCACCTGTCTGAAGCACTGTCTGACTGATAAAGTCCAAATGCTTCAGGGTTTTTTCCACAACCCAATTGCACAAGCGTAGATAAATAACTCAGTTAGGCAATCCAGGTGTAATGTCTGGTTAGACACTTATCTTTACCTTCACACAACATAGCCTTGATATAAAACCCCATGTTTCATTTTATACAAGCAGCGAGTTGTAAATCATAGAAAGATTCCTAATCACATTGAAAAGCATTGCTTTTGTACCATAACTCCTGATAAGCCACTTGATAAGATAACATAAAGATAGCATAAGCATGTCATTTATCTCATAAACATCTATAATGTGAACTTTAGTGTGCAGAATGGGATGGCAAAGAACACAAACAAAAGGATCAGTCAAAAGCTGAGGCTATTAGATCAGGAACAACCATCAGACAATCCAGAGAAAAGAAAGACTGCTTCTTCAAATCTGTTTCTGTGTAAAACAGAGTAGTGGAATAGCTGTCATGTTATTGGCACTAAGTATTTTGCTGCTTATATTCCCTGCGTCCCTCTCTGCTCCAGCCAGAGATCGCTGCATCACAAGAAGAAACAAACTACTGCTAATCAGCTTTGATGGGTTCAGGTGGGACTACGACCGAGATGTGGACACCCCAAACCTGGACAAAATGGCTAAAGAAGGTGTCAAAGCGGCATATGTCACTCCACCTTACCTGACCATCACTAGTCCTACACACTTCACTCTGTTATCGGGTAAGGAGAAAAATACAAAACATTTCTAATTTAATTAAATAGAAAAATCATATAGTGTCCCTAAAACTGCGTTCAGTAATATATATACTTTTTCGTTTTTTTGAAAGAAGTTAATACTTTTATTCTGCATGGATGCATTAAATTGATCAAAAGAGAAAGAGTTTTACAGTGTTGCAAAACAACATTTTCAAATAAATGCTGTTCTTTTGAACTTGATTACACTATTGTCCAAAATATTAAACATTGATAATAAGAAGAAATGTTTCTTGAGCACCAAATCAGCATATTAGAATGTGAGACTGAAAACTGGAGTATTTTCAAAATGCAGCTTTGCCATCATAGGAATGAATTACATAGAAAAATATATATTTTAAATAGAAAAAACATATTTCTATTGTATTTTTGTATGTAATCCTGGTTAGCATAAGAGACCGCAAAGTTTTGAACAGTAGTGTGTATGCGTTCATTTATTTATTAACTTTAATAAAAATCACTATATACTATATCACAATATGATATACTCGCTCGGTAACACTTAAGGTTTCATTCGTTAACTAATTTAGTTAACATGAACTAAGAATTAACAATACGTCTACGGCATTTATTGATCTTAGTTAATGTAAATTTCAACATTTACTAATACATTATTAAAATCATAAATTGTATTGTTAACGTTAGTTAAGGCACTTTGAACTAACATGAACAAACAATGAATGACTGTATTTATGAACTAACATTAACAAAGATTAATAAATACTGTAGAAAATCAAATCAATGTATTGCTCATAGTTAGTTCATGTTAGTTAATACATCAACTAATGTTAACAAATGAGTGCTTATTGTAAAGTGTTACCATTTGCTCTAATGCAATGATCACTTTTAAGTAGAGGTCGACCGACAGTGGATTTTACCGATACAGATAACTAGGTTGGACCGCACTTGCCGATAACCGATTAATCGACCGATAGTTTTTAAAATTGATACTGGATTTAAAAAAAAAACATAAGTAAAAAAGTGCTGAACTTTATAACAAGAAAAAAAAGAAAGAAAAAAACAAGTACTGATCCATGAAAATGTGCTAAATTAAAAACATATAAATATGTTTTATTTATTTATAAATTTCTAACAGAACAAAATCTTCAGAAAATAATAATAATAAAAATATTACAGGTCAAATTTGTTTCTTTACCTATAACCTAGAAACATGCATGTACATTTCATGCACGTACAAGTCCCTACGCAACAAGGATGTAGCTTACATGAACTGTATGCATTATGCATACATTTTTACAGCATGTATTAATATGAGCAATACAATTGTACCTTGATCATTCATGTTAGGTCATAGTGCATTAACCAAGGTTAACAGATAAAAATAAAAATTCAAACTCAATTTAATGTTGAAATTAATATGCTAACAATACTTCCACAACATTTATTAACCTTAGTTAATGTTACAAATGGAATCTTATTGCAGTTACCATTTCATACAAACAGTCTGCTTTTTTAGAAAGAGATTATATAATAAAAAATGAAATTAAAATTTGTTGATGTTTCTGTCGGCAGCATGACGATACAGTTTGCGTTCTCACATCACTAATTTTATATATGCTACATTTAGGTCTGACTTGTGTTTTTATCACATTGTTTTAACTGCTTGAGGTACTGCTAATGTTAGCGTCTTCTCAGCCTCGTTGACAAACATACACACTGCTCTCATTTACCTGTTATTGCAGCATCTAGTCAAAAAATGTATTACTTTATAATGATTTGGAAACAAGTACTGTAGTGTTCTGTATTCATACCGTCTCGCTGTCGTGTTTTAAACGCGCATCTAATGTGTCAGCACTCTCCGCTCAGCGCCGCGTGCAGCCAGCCTCACTTGTGAATGTAAACACAAGGCGTCAGTGAGTTTTTATTTCGCCTCTAGAGGCCGCTCTCGTGCTACTACTGCCAGCAGACCCTTCTCAGAGCTCTTGTACTGTGTGATGACAGCACAGCCCTCTCAGCCGCTCCAGCAAAGGACACAAGACGGAAAAACTATCGGTCAACTATTGGTGCTGATGAATGGGTCGACTTCTACTTTTAAGTGCAACAACAAATATATACATATATGGATATATAGATTATGAAACAGAACAGGGCCGGCCCTGACCAATTTGCTGCCCTAGGCAAGATTTTACTTGGTGCCCCTTGTATCACGATTTAGCACTACATGTTTTCAGTCTAAGTTGCGGAAACACTGGTACTGTTTTATTTTTGTAATGCATTGATTTATTTTTTTATTTTTATTGTTTTATATGATGCCCAGTCCATTCTACCCTGTCATTATGTTCATGATATTATTATTATTTAATTTTTTTAAAAGGCTGATGATAGTTAAACTATACAAAAATAGCACCTACGCCACATTACAGCCTAAACACAAATAACAATTGCATCTTGCATTCATGCACAAACTATTGAGAACTAGCAAAAGTGTTTGTTTTCCAGCAGATGGCAGCAAACTTCCACTAATATGCACATTCATGTTTTCACCATGAATTAAACTGAGAAATTTTGATATTTAATGTGAAATTTACATAAAATGTTGCTATTTTAAATAAACCTGTATATAAATATCATTACTAATTTCGGCAAATACATTTTAAAATGTCTATATGTCCCCTTAAAACTGCACAACTGTAGAGTAAAAACATTAGGCTATTAAAAAAGTGATATTACATGCGTTTAAAAAAACAGATATGATTCTTTTTGACAAAATACACTGTCTGTGGCCACTGGAGAACCCAGAACAGCTGCTTGCATATAGTTTAAGGTAAAACTGGAATTAATTAGCGTACATTAGTATTTTACTACTATGCAAATAAATAAACTGTTCATTCATTACACCACTTTACCTCTGTCTTTACACTGCAAAAAATGCTCTTCTTATTAAGTTATTTTTTCTTGTGTCCAGTCCAAACATCAAAATGAAGTGAGTATTAGCTTAAAACTAGCATAATTATCTGCCAAATGGGGTGAGAAAAATTATCTTATTTCTGTTTGGGACAGAAACAAGAAACAAGATTTCAATCAGAAACAAGATTATTTTTCTCACCCCATTGGCAGATAATTTATAATTTTAGTAAATGCATCTTGGTTTAAGAATTTTTAGATATTTAGACTAGAAACAAGACAAAAATACTAAATAAGAAGAGCATTTTTGAAGGGTTTCCCTTATCTTGCCTGCATCAGAGGGCTTCTGTTTTTTTATGACACTACAATTCGGGCCATCCGTCATAAATTATCAGGCAACTTTCACCGTGTCTACACCTGGAGCGAGCGGCCAAGCACCCTAAAAATGTAAGCAATCCTGTCTATATTAGATGCGGCGAGAGGTGACGCGACACAACAAATTCCCAACGTTAAACTGATCACGCGTTATATTTCGGACGCACTTCAACCGTGAAGATGCGGGGGACTTAGTTAAGTTTTTTTTGCGCTTTATTTGGTAATATTTAAAATTAATATGAATAAAATAGTATCAGTAATACATTTTGGTGCCCCTATGGATGAGTGGCGCCCCTAGCATTTGCCTATTCCGCCTATACCACGGGCCCTGAAACAGAATAAGAACAATGGATGGCCATGACAGAGGGTTCATGGGACAAAAAAGTAAATGGGTTTGATTCCCAGAGAATGTATGAACTGATAAAGCATATATACCTTGAATGTAAAGTTAAGTTGCTTTGGATATCTGTGTCTGCCGAATGCATGAACTCAAATGTAAAGTCCTGGGGAAGTCTCAGCAGAACACTTACAAAATGAGTGAAACTGAAAACTAATGCTTTTTTTTCAAGGAAGGTACATTGAAAACCATGGTGTAATTCACAACAATTGGTTCAACACAACCACACAGGAGAAGAAACAATACTACATGACGCAGTTTGTGGATGACTACTGGGACAATGGCAGTCTACCAATTTGGATCACGGCTCAAAGACAGGTACATCTCTTCATCATTTCAAAAGTTCATCATTTAGACCTCCGACAGCAAATTGACTTGTGACCGCCAACATGCTAAATGTTCTTTGTGACATTAACTTTTAATAATGCATTACTGCATCTTAAACTTAGCAAGTGAAAAAAAAACACTATATCACTTATTAGTTACATTGGCATTAAATAAGTGACTTGTAAATGTGTCCTTTCTTAGGGGCTTAAAACAGGATCCTTACACTTCCCTGGCACTGCTGCCAAATACCATACAGAAACAGTACAAGTGAGGGAGGTGGAACCAAGGTTTTATGACCACACCAATGAGACGTCATGGAGAGAGAAAGTGGACAAGGTCATGAGCGAATGGTTTAAAGACCAAGACTTAGACTTTGTCACTTTGTATTTCGGCGACCCGGATGAGACCGGCCACAAGCACGGACCCGATTCACCTGAGCGACGTGAGGCGGTCAAGAAAGTGGACAGAACTGTGGGCTACATACGGGAAACTGCTGAGAAGCATGGGCTCAGTGACCATCTGAATATTATCATCACAGCTGACCACGGAATGAGCACCGTGTTCAAAGGAGAGCAAGTAAAAGAGATAGTCCTCACTGACATCCCAGGATTCTCCTTAAGAGATCTGAAATTCCACATGGTGGATTATGGACCTTTTGGGATGCTGTTGCCCAAAGAAGGGATGCTTGAAAAGGTTTATCAAGCCTTGAAGGGAAGTCATCCAAACCTTCACGTTTATAAGAAAGAAGACATGCCTGCTCGACTGCATTACGCCAAACATCCTCGTATCCTACCCATCGTTCTCTATGCAGACCCAGGATATGTCATCAATGGGGTGAGCATGAAGAACACCAATAATAGACACAATAAGCAATAAATATATGGAAAACATTACAATATATGTGATCTTGTGTTCTAAATGCTCTTCCAGTTCTACTCATTCCAGACCAATAAAGGGGAACATGGCTATGACAATGAAGTCATGGACATGAAGCCTTTCTTCCGGGCAGTGGGACCAGATTTCCATAAAAACTTGTTGGTTGGACCATTTGAGACGGTCAACGTTTACCCTCTAATGTGCCACTTACTGGATATAAAACCAGAAATCAATGACGGGTCACTGGATAACACCCGACATATGCTGATATCCAACGGAGAGTCATGTGATTCTGGAGGTGACAAATCAAAAAAAAAAAAAAAAACTTGCTTACAAATCTTATAATATAAATTCACATATCAGGGATAAGAAATATTTTGGTTATTCTGAAAGGTAAAAAAAAAAAAATCATACTATAGAAAAAAAGACATTTCTTAAAATGTGATCCTTAAATTATTGACAATATAAATAATCAACTGCATATAATGTCCAACACAATCTCTGTTGTGTCCTTAACTATCTGGACAGTTTAAGACAACTACTTATCATGATAGTCATCAGGTATTTTGATAAGGTATCGTGATAAAATGTTATGTGTGCTTACAACATTCAAACAAGCAATCCCATCATCAAATTGTATCGCTCTGTCAGCAAATGGATAAAAACCTGCAAGGACTTACCCTGTCCTTCACTATATGAACTATTAACACATGGACCAGCTCTATCAGCATCTTATCTCAAATTACATAACTTACAGGTCATAAATCAAATTGTTGTTTTTTTCTCTTGTAGTTGCTCCCAAGTCGAGTCTTCAGAACGTGTTCACTGGTCTTGCTGCTGTAGCTGGATTTTTATTTCTCGTGTTTGTCATTGTTACATCCTACAACGGATACAAAAGACGGAAAGGGAATCTGAGGTAGAGAATAAAGTCATTGTTATATTCAGCATTGCCTCTCTGTGATAATCGAATGTATTAATTTACCTTCACTCCCCAACAGAGCAAAAGACACAGATGATGAGGACCAGAAAAAAGCGGACTCCAAGCAAACGTCGTTCTAAGAATTCTGGAATTGTTTGTTTGTCTTTTAATAATACAGTGAGGTCCAAAAGTCTAAGACCACATTAAACATCTAGGGATTTCTTTTTATTTAAGCATGGAAGTAAGGTTTTAAAAGATTTTTGAAACTTTGAAATAATATAGAAATATGAAGAAAAAAATTATTTAAGAATTCATATTTCAGAAATGCATGTACATTTTTTAACCCTTCAGTCATATTGTTATGCTGATATCATTTGTAATTAAAAACGTGTTCAATTTGAAATGCTGATAACGTCATTTGTAATAAAAAAAAATATTTTAAATGAGCAAACTGCAAAACAGAAGCATGTTGACTTGTGGTCTCAGATTCTCCACTGCCTTATGTCGATAGATATGCAGCATATTTTATACAGTATATACTGAGGCCATCTAGTGGAGTATAGTGAGTTTTTTCAAACTCAAAACGGTGACAGTATGTGAACCAACTGCATCCAAAGAATTAATGTTAATGATGACAATCATTCCTAAGTCTTTCAAATTGTCCAATCCTCTTGCATGCCACACACACATTTACCTTTAACTACACACAATAGGCTGCACAATGCCAGTCGGTCCTATGGAAACACACAAAGCAGAAAAGGAGCTTATGAGGACTAAATGACTGACAGAAGTTATCATTACACAAAGCTGCAGATTCAATGATTTATGGTGAAAACCCGTCCAGTCATGTGGAATTTTCCCAAAATAAGTTTAAGTAAACAGCTCATGACAAAGAGGCACTCAGAGCAGGCTGGTATGTATAAACAGTTTGAACAGTGTGCTGCAGTGTAGCCCCCTCCAAACACACTCACACATACACACACACACACACGTACACACACTCAGTCACCCGCCAGAACAGAGCCAGTCTGGAAATGTGGAGTCTCCCCCTGGCACGCGCGCCAGACTCCCATCCATCTTCCAGTGCAATAACATTTCTCTGTCTCTTCGTCTCTTGTCTATCGCTCTACTACTGTTGCAGGACACACACTCTGTCTGCAGAGATCAGCCTTTATGCTCTTCCAGGACATTTTTAAAGCAAAATAGTCTTGAGTGCAGACGTTTAGTGCACTACAGTCGGTGAGATGCCTCTCAGTGGACAAATTAGTTTGAAGCATATTACAAGTTAAACTCAGCTGACAGCACTTGTGACATAATGTTGATTACCACAGAAATTCATGTCGACATGTCCCTCCTTTTCTTTCAAACATCTGGGTTAAAGCAAGAAGCTTGCAATGGAAGTGAAATGGGGTCCTATTAACTTCGAAATATTTTAAAAAAATTATAGCAACAAACCATATACATGTTAACATGATTTTAGTGAGAGAGAAAAAAAATCACATAAATTGTTCTATCGTTAAACCTTTTCTGTATGAAATGCAATTTTACAACGAAACCCTACTTTCGAACTTTTATAGCTCAGTTTTGTTAAAGGTCCCGTTCTTCGTGTTTTTTTTTTAAGCTTCGATTGTGTTAACAGTGTGCAATATAACATGTGTTCATGTTTCGCGTGTAAAAAAACACAGTATTTTTCACACAATTTACTTATCTGTATACCGCTGTTTTCACTGTCCTAAAAACGGGTTGATGAGTTCCTTGTTCTATGAAGTCCTTCCTTCAGAAATACGTAACGAGTTCTGATTGTGCCAGCGGTTCCCGTGTTGTGATTTGACAGCAGCTTAGCGCAAGTTGTACGGAAAGGTCACGCCTCTTAACGGGGTGATGTATTCGCTCAATGATCTCTACAGCGTCCCTGGCAAAGCCAAACAAAGGTGATTTGACTCCGGGATGAAAATAACAGCGTCTCGACGACATGGCGACAAACACAGTCAAACGCAACACTTCCTTTTCTCCACACGACCGTCCTCTTCTCCACGTGGGACAGCAACAAGACCACGCCCCTTTTTCGCATATTCTTGTGGGCGGAGGTTAGTCTGTTCTACTGACTGACGTAATTAATGAAGGAAGTACCAGGATGTAGTCCAAGCCGGCCATTCGCTGTAGGCTTTGAAAGGAAACTTCTGTTAAATAAAATATCTCGCTTGGCATTGAACTTTGAGCTTTATAATTTTACAGGTATTATTTATGCTCTAACAGCAACATTACACACTAACTAAAGTTTGAACAATGGGATCACGAAGAACGGGACCTTTAATACTTTACAATAAGGTTCCAACATTAGTTACCATGAACAATGAAAAATACTAAAGAATGTATTAATATACATTAAATCAACATTCACTAATACATTATTAACATTAAAAGTTGTATCTGTTAAAGGGGTGGTTGCATGCGATTTCACTTTTTTAACTTTAGTTAGTGTGTAATGTTGCTGCTTGAGCATAAACAGTATCTGCAAAGTTACAGCGCTGAAAGTTCAATGCAAACTGAGATATTGTATTTTAAAGTTATGGCAGTTTATCACCTACAAAAACGGCCGGTTTGGACTACAACAAGCTTCTTCCCGGGTTGGTGACATCATAAACCCTTGCCCCCGCGAACACGCAACAAAGTGGGCGAGGCCACGTCGCAGTCATTACGAAAGAGAGAGAGCTATTGCAGAACTACAAACTACTAAGACCATTGCGTTTTTCGAGGGATGGGCTTCATAGAAGCAGGAAGCAAACGAGCCGTTCAAAAGGACAGTGGAGACAGCGGTGTGGAATAAAGGTAAAATATAAGAAAAATACGGCGTTTAAAAAAAAAAAGAAGTATTAAGACATGTTATACTGCGCCCCATAAACACAACCAAGCCTAGAAAAAAACCACGGAACCACCCCTTTAATATTATTTAACGGACCTGAGCTAACATGAACTAACATGAACAGTTAAAGGTACATTAACAATTATTAATAAAAACAAATGTATTGATCATTGTTCGTTTTTGCATTAACTAATGGGGCCTTATTGTAAATGAATGCAAATGGCCCCATTTAATTACATTGTAAAAACGCTTCACATTCATCTTATTTGCATTTTTAAAGAAAAGTGGTAATTAATATTATGTCACAAATGCTCTCGATTGGGCTCATATTGAACCTGTAATATTCCTTTCCGTCAGTATAACCATTCACTGCATCCTTCTAAACATCGCCCAGTTTTGTATCCGTCAGTAACAACAGATAGGAGACTGTTAACTGCTGCTTCCCATTGAGACCTTGTCATGACTGTCGTTTTGGATGGCTATAGTGTAAACACTTGGGAATTTCCCTCTGAAGACCTACATAGCATTTTTATTCTATCACAACATGTCAGCTCCTAACCGGGCCACTCTAATATTCTCTGCTCTCATCCATTATTAGCTGTGAGAGCACATGTCAAACAGCCGCATTCTTCCGAGTGGATTTTCTCTTTCTCCCTCCGACTACGCACTTGTCTGCGACGTTCAGCGCTGAGAAGAACGGTTGAGCCGGGAAACAAGCATGTTTACATCTGAGGCTTAACAAACGCGCTGAGCTGAGGGGAATGCAGAGCAGAGTATCAAGAGGATCATGTGGACTATTTTCTCCAGGGCTATTTCAGGTTCATAGAGTATTGGTTTTGGTGTGCCACCTTTATTCCTCTCAACAGGCAGAATATACCAAAAATAGTCGTCTTATATTAATTTGAACAGTCATATAAATTGAAATTCAAACATAGAGCCTTTTTATTGTGGTCCATCCAATAAATCGCTCCGCAGCTCCCAGTGGCTGAGGTTTGAAACCATTTAAAATATTTCACAAGGACCGGCCAAGATGCACTGGTGGTCTTGGTCAAACGCCATGTCTTCCCGCGGCGGCCTTGTCTCGCGGGGGCGGACAAGAACCGTGTCGCCTCGCACTCTGGTGAGACCTCGTAGGGGCTTGCGACGACAGATTTACTCTGACAAGCTCTGTGGTACGGCCGCCTGGCTCTGGACACCAGCACACCTCTCTGACATACCTGTCAATGAGGTGTCACTGCACAGAGAGCGCGCCGTGCTTTCTTCTCCAGCGCCGCCATGGAAACACTGACTCAACACCTCCATATCCTCACTTGCCTGCTCCTACAATCCCGCCCAAGCAGTCCTGATGAGGCATTCCTTTGAGCTGAAACAAGGCGTTAATCCATGATAACTTCTCCCCGTGCCAGCATGTGGGTGCAGGTCTCTCCTCCAATGCTTGCCTCATGCTTTCATGCCTGCCAGATTGAATAACTCTAATATAGCTGCAAGATTTAGGAGGTAATATCTATGTAAAGAGGGAAATGGTCTCAACAGTAAAGCCATAAAACTGTCAGTCGTACTTTGATGGATAGACGCTTTAGAATCGTTTTCACAAAGCGGCCGAACACAAAAGCTGCCATTCGTCTGTGTCAGCTATGGTTTGGTTTTATGTATTTGTGCGAGCAGTGAGGTGTGCAATATGGCACTTATGTCCAAGATGCTTTTTGAAATGCAAAAACAAATGACGTCTTTCTATGTGACATTATTATAAAACTGTAAGGTTGAATCAAAATATTATGGATTCTCACGTATATTATAACGGTCAAATCAGAGCACAATGAGTCATGTCTAAAATGGAGCCAAACCTCTAAAAATGGAGTGTGAATATCTAAAGCACAAATTAAAGTTGGAATGAAACAAAAGTTATGATCATTTTTTCCTTCTCTATTGTGACGTATATCTGAGTGAAACGGCTTCTCGAACAAGAAAAAAATATATGGCAGGACTTTATTTTGTCCATCATGGTTTGCTATTGCTGTGATCTCATGTAAGTGACAGGTTGTCCTGCTCTCGCACCAAAAAACACGTCATCAGAGAAGAGATTTTGATTTTCTCCATTTTGATTTACAAGTTAAGCCATATGCTCAAAGGCCTATGATCACTTGGTCAACAAGGCAAAAAAAGTTAACTTAATGTACAATTACAAACTTTTAAAGGGATAGTTCCCCCCAAATCTGAAAATTACCCCATGATTTACTCGGGTGTATATGACATTCTTCTTTCAGACGAATACAATCAGAGTTATATTAAAAAAAATGTCCCGCTTTTCCAAGCTTTATAATGGCAGCCCAAATTTTGAAAACCAAAAAAGTGCATCCATCCATTACACAAGTAATCAACATGGCTTTGGGGGATTAATAAAGGCCTTCTGAAGCGAATCAATGGGTTTGTGTATGAAAAATATACATATTTAACACATTATAAAGTCAAATATCTAACTTCCAGCGGACCGCCTACCATAATCAACTTACGAAGAAAGTGTAATGCCTCTTGCGTTTCATAATGCATACGCCACATCATTGTCGCGCCAGTTTTTTAACGCTACGTCCGAGGTCATCGTGCCAGTTATGCTTTTTCGCAAGTTAAATACAGAAGCCGGTCCACCGGAAGCTAGATATTGTGTTAAATATGGATATTTTTCTTACACAAACCCATCATTCGCTTCAGACGGACTTTATTAACCCCCCAGAGCCGTGTGGATTACTTGTATAATGGATGGATACACTTTTTTGGGCTTTAAATTTTGGGCTGCCATTTTAAAGTTTGGAAGAGCCAGGACATATTTTAATATAACTCTGACTGTATTCGTCTGAAAGAAGAATTTCATGTACACCCGAGTAAATAATGGGGTCATTTTCATTTGTGGGTGAACTATCCCTTTAAGGAGTTGGAACATGAAACTAACCAGAAAAAGTTGCTTTTCTGACTTACCTGGTCAGGAAGGAGAACAGTCTGATAGGGGCAGACTTCAGTGATACAGTGACAGACTAAGCAATCACAGTTCTTAAATTAAATTCACAGGACACATATCATTCCTCTTCTTTTTACTGTTCATGTAGGCCTACACGTGACGAGACTCAAATGAACGTCTCACATCTCACAATTTTGTTTATTTAATTTTTTTTCCACGCTTCTAGCTATGCAATCTGGCTTACTGCGTCGTTGCTTTATGCACAGCTGCACTACTTCCTGAACTTCAGCCAGCTCCTTTGTTTCCTGTCTGCCATTATTGGACAAACTGATTAATCCAGCTAGGTGTGTCTGATTATTGTTGTTGTGACTACAGAGGTCAGGCACACCTGGATTAATCAGTTTGTCCAATAATGGCAGACAGGAAACAAAAGAGCTGGCTGAAGTTCAGGAAGTAGTGCAGCTGTGCATAAAGCCTAGCGTTGATAAAAGTGGCGGTTTTGGCGGCATTATATATCTTCTTATTGTCCGTTTTCTCTTTCGGCGACAGCAGTTTAAATCTTGTCAAATAAATTACAGCAATATGAAGTAAATACTACGATTAGTCTCTGACCAATTCAGTGTTCCAGGTTAAATAAAAAGGGAAAGGGTGTCAATGAATTACATTTTGCTAAAAATAAATAAATAGCCTACCATTGATAGCGCCATAAATGAATTATCACCTGTTTGTGGATGTGGAAGATGCTGAATCCTCTCATTCAAATAGTTCTGAGTTTTATAAAGCAATTTTAGACTAGCTATAGATAGATAGTTGTACGGTGTCCGACCTGTCCATGGATTTATTTAATTAATTTGTGTTCTTAAATAGACCACTAGGGGGCGCATCGTGCTTGGCATTCATACAGAGGATGCTGGAAATGTCTTCATGCCTTATGGTTCAATGGCACTGATCAAATGACCCAAGCGATTCTGATGTCCCCTTCTGGATTAGATAGAGGCTAGATTTAGAAGAAAATTAATATTGCTAAAAAAAAAAAAAACACGTTTGATAGTTTTGTTTAAATTATGACATGAAAGTCACAAGCAAGTGCAGTTCTTCTACATGCCTTTTATATAGCCTATTAATACATAGTAGATGAAGTCAGTCACTGAATAAGAGTCAAGCCTTCGTAATAGTTCAGACTGACAGATTCTAAAACAATTAGATAAACAATTGCTACATATTTGTTTAGTTTGGCGGTAAAACACAAGAAAAATAATACAAGATGAATTAATTTCGAAAACTGGATTAGCAAATCTCCTGCCGCCTCGATCCATCAAAAACACCACTCGTTTACTTTGGATAATGCAGCACAGACATTTAATGCCAGTATTCTTTACAACTATTCACATCTTCTGTTACGCCGCTCCTCATGTTAAGAAAGGCTGTGATCCATAACTTTTCAGCCCCGAGCCTGCATTTGGAAATAAATAGTGGGGCTATCATTCAAGAGGAATTATAAACTTTGTTTCCATTACATATACAGACACAAATACATGCACTCACATGCTGTCTCACAAACTCACCCAACACACACACACACAAAGCAACGCTCGTATGCAGAGGCACACGCAAGAGTGGCGCCACAGTCTGCTGGGTGCATTTATTATGGATCAGCTTTGCCAATACTTTCAACACCAGTCCAGCCTCCTTCAAACAGCCACAGGCCGATACGTGATGGATTCCGCTTTTACGTAGAGGATCAATGCAGGACAAATAGTTCCGACTTCGGCCCCTGTCAGTGCCGCCATCCAAAACACCTCTCAATCCAACTCCTAAATTATCGGAGTAATTGCTCTGGACAGGGAAGGCTGAGATTTTGGTCCTTGGTCGTTCTGTTTGCCACAGATTTCCCTGGTGGCTTAGTTGCTGAGCTCTTGATGAGCTTCCATGATGTTAATGAGCTCGAACACAAACAAAATACTGTTTCCACACAGACTGAAGGTGATCTGTTCCACCTCATTACAAAATAAACCTCCATACATTCATCTAATCTCCTCTAAATATCTGTTGCATGACAACAGCAGTGTGAAATTTCGAACGGAGGAACCTGAGCTGGGCCTGAAAATATTGAGAATGAAGCATACGGGTGGCAACTGCATGCGTACACAGAGATTTGTCTTTCAGTACAGGATTAAAAATGTTTGTTCTAAGCGTTATGCATACAGAAGAAAAGATCCTGCCTGTGCTACGGAAACGAGCCCGTTCTTTACAATATAGACAGCAATGGGTGGAACGATGGCACCGAGCCCACATTGGCCTGGCGATTGGGGGGAAATTATAGGGCTATGCTGCCAATTTCTTAAGGAAAAAAGCAAGGAGGAACAAAAGGGAGATGAAGCTTGCGGTTTGATTAAACCTCAGATGAGTCAAGTATTTGCCATCCCTCTTATTTGTGTAGTGTTTTTGGAGGGGGAGAAGAGATCTTGAGCTCCAACTGAAGGCTGAATGGGTTTAATGCAGTTCTGTCTGTCAACCCTGAATTAAAATGCAGCTGTCAGATTTAAAGAAGTGATATTTTTGTCTTTTTGCAGTGTAGGAAACCGGAATATTCAAACCAGTTGCCAGACATTGAAACAAAAAAACCAATCAAAATCAAAGACGATTGTGAACTTCCAACTGCATGCTTTTTAATCTTTTTGGATTTGGTCAATTTGTGGTTCAAGTGATTGTGCATTGAAGTTCCCCTCTCATTAATGAGCAGACATTCTTTAATCATATCTGGTACCGAGTCTCTTATACTTCAAAGTCAGCTTGAATCTGCACGTCTGCAATATAGCTCTGATCTTCCAACATCTGACATGCAATCATCCCCCTGACCCCATCGCTATGATCTCTGCTATGAACTTGAGATCACACTGACCTTTTTCGCACACTCAGATACCTCGATGGTATCTGGCCGTTTTCAAAGGTGTCTAACAACAGTGTTTTATTACATACCTATATACAATGCTATTGAGGTTTTAAGAGCGATACAAATGTGAAATGAAGTGAATTTTCTTGTAACAGAGCAGTGACAGACACCACTCTGGGTAAGCCTCTGGGTTATGTTGATTCATGTCATGTCTCTTCCTGACATCATTTGCATAACTGTAAATGAGAGTTTTACCACATGTTGTTTTTGAATGTCATCCTCTCATAAAATATGAGAAATGTTGACAAGTCGAGTGACACATTTCAATGGCAATGTTGAAAACAACATCATTTCGCAATTCTTCAGTTAGATGTGCTTTCACAGTTGGAGACTGATTCAGGGTTTTTGGAGGCTCGTTTGGTTCAGCTTTGAAAGTAGAGAAGGAAATGTCGTGAAAACAAACAAAAAGCTAATGGAACTCCACACCACAGGCGACAAAAATAAAACATATATGTATAGAAATGATGGGGTCCATATGTCTGAGACGAATACCCAAAATGCTTCATATTCCATATTTTATACACATGATTTGGGAATGTTCCAAAGAGCATCAGATGTGCTTTGATGGAATATATATATACATATATATATATATATATATACACACACCGATCCGGCATAACATTATGACTGACAGGTGAAGTGAACACTGATTATCTCTTCATCACGGCATCTGTTAGTGGGTGGGATATATTAGGCAGCAAGTGAACATTTTGTTCTCAAAGTTGATGTATTAGAAGCAGGAAAAATGGGAAAGCCTAAGGATTTTAGAGAGTTTGACAAAGGGCCAAATTGTGATGGCTAGACGACTGGGTCAGAGCACCTTCAATACTGCAGCTCTTGTGGGGTGTTCCCAGTCTGCAGTGGTCAGTATCTATCAAAAGTGGTGAACCGGTGACAGGGTCATGGGCCAAGGGTCATTGATGCACATGGGGAGTGAATGGTGGCCTGTGTGGTCCGATCAAACAGACGTGCTACTGTAGTCACACAGTGCATCGCAGTTTGTTGTGTATGGGGCTGCATAGCCGCAGACCAGTCAGGGTGCCCATGCTGACCCCGGTCCACCGCAGAAAGCTCCAACAGTGGGCACGTGAGCATCAGAACTGGACCACAGAGAAATGGAAGAAGGTGGCCTGGTCTGATGAATCACGTTTTCTTTTACATCACGTGGATGGCCGGGTGCGTGTGCGTCGCTTACCTGGGGAACACATGGCACCAGGATGCACTATTAGAAGAAGGCACGCCGGCGAAGGCAGTGTGATGCTTTGGGCAATGTTCTGCTGGGAAACCTTGGGTCCTGCCATCCATGTGGATGTTACTTTCACACATACCACCTACCTAAGCATTGTTGCAGACCATGTACACCCTTTCATGGAAACGGTTATTCCTTGATGGCTGTGGCCTCTTTCAGCAGGATAATGCGCCCGCCACAAAGCAAAAATGGTTTAGGAATGGTTTGAGGTGTTGACTTGGCCTCTAAATTTCCCAGCTCTCAATCCAATCGGACATCTGTGGGATGTGCTGAACAAACAAGTTCGATCCATGGAGGCCCCACCTCGCAACTGACAGGACTTAAAGGATCTGCTGCAAACATCTAAGTACCAGATACGACAGACCCGTGGAGTCCATGCCTCGACGGGTCAGGGCTGTTTTGGCAGCAAAAGGGGGACCAACACAATATTAGGAAGTTCATAATGTTATGCCTGATCGTATGCCTGCTATATTGTATATTCAACATATTTTCTGTAATTCGGGTCTTTTCCTCATGAATAATATTAATGTATAATGAATTGATAATATTTAGTTAAGTTTAGGTATTGGTAGGATTAGGAATGTAGAATATGGTCATGCAGAATAAGGCATTAATATGTGCTTTATAAGTATATGAGAATTAGAAACTATACTAAAGTGATACCTTATACATTACATATACATTTTCACATTTAGCCAAAACACTGCATATCAATAATCTTTTTCTTTTTTTCTCAGCGATTGTATGAACTTTAAACTTTATATGGCGAACTTTGAATCATTATGTAAATATCTGTTTTTATATCTGTTATTATTTGTGAGTGCTATTGGAGCTCTTCCAGTAAGGAGTTTCCAGCCCATTGGTATTGCCCACAAACCTACTCACGTCCCCATGTTCCTTTGGTTTGGGTTCCCTCCATCCTCTGCTCGCCAACTATTTGGTCCAGTCGCCAGGAAACACGCACAAGGTTTCGGCCAATGAGAGGCTGTTCTCTTCAAGGGAGTGTCTGTGCAAAAAAACAATCTGCACATTTAATGACTGGTGGTTTTTTCCGCTCTGTCATGGTTAGAGAGAGCGCCTGGGTGGCCAGACTGGCTTTCATCACGGGAAGGGTGCAGCGTGTAAGGGGGCAACTGTTCCTCACACCTGATTGTTAGTGATACTGGATGGACTCCAGAACTTGGGTGGCATGTTACTATGCGAGATGAAGTTTCAAGTCATATCTCCAGGGATGCGATGCCCCGAGAGCGATGAAAGTGGATAATTCAGAGCATCTATGAGTGTTTAGGTTTGAAGGTTGCAGATTGAGGTGCATTAAGCCGGTGTTGAAAATGGCACATGACGCTGCCCAGTTATCACTGTGTGAAAATATGCATCATGTAGAAAGAAAGAAAGAAAAACATTGGCACACAGCATTTCAAGTGGAGTGGAGTGGTGGGTCCATAATCTTACTGAGTTTATTGGAAAGCTGGAGGACCAGACACTGTTTTTATTATTGTGTATTGAGCTGAGAAAGACGTCATGTTCCTTCACGTAAATAAAAAAAAAAACTCCTTACTGTGCAAAACCAAGTGATGCTGGACAATGTACTGGTGGATCAAGTCAAAATCTATGTAACAAAAGCAGGATACACAAGAGAAACTTTCATGGATTTAAAGCGTGTATTAACTGTTATGTGGTAGTTTAAGCATGCATTTGATCCCTGTTGTGCCTGCCATTGGCTAAAATGATGCGAGTTTTACTCTACGCAAAATGTCACTCTTTTATGAAATGCTGCAGTGTAAATGCTAGTGTACAGTGCCAACAAAGTCAAAGCCATCTATGTGGCAAAATGAATCGATACAGAGTGGAACTTCAGTATCTTCATTCCTTTGCGAGGTCAAGTTGTTCTTTTCATGCCAATAGACTTTAGGCAGCAGACAGAGCAGAGAATGTTTTTACATGTGATCATCCATCCAGCATGTGTTTCAGGCGCCACACAGATTAAATGAAAGAATCTGAAAATGAAGGTCTTTAACTTTTAATCCTTTTACAAAGACCCTTCAGACTGTCTGAGGACGGAATGGCGTCTCGGAGGAAAAAAAAACAAAGTAACTGATCCACTCCCTCCGAGGAATACGAATCACCAATTGTCCATTACGATCCAGACCTGACTTCATAAGTCAAATTAAAATAATATCACTTCAATTAGTGTCACATCAGCGTGCAGGGCTTTATAAATAGCAACTGGTGAGTATTACTGCATGCAGTGCATGTTAAGTGTACAGTAAGTGAAATAAGCAAAAAACAGTTCATGAACATTTTTAGTGGTTTTATTTTAAATGCATTTTGACTACATGGACATAAAGAATAAATAGTTTATTTTAATTTACATGAGCAGTTATTTTCCATTCCCCTTATATTTACAGCACACCGAGACTGTAATCTATATTCTCCTGTCTGAGGTGTGTAAAGTATTTTTTTTTTCCGAATAATGGAAAAAGCTTGGAATTCCTTCAATAAACGCACTTTGAATGCGAAATGTTCTTTGACATAAATATGTATAAAGTTACATTACAACCAAAGTTACAGTAGACACTGGATATTATAGGCAAATACTGACCCTTTTTTTTTTTTTTTAAACAAATGAATCAGGCACCACTTTACATTACAGTGTCCATGTTAGACATGTTACTATAATTATTTACTATGATGACTATAATACCAAGCAGCTCCACAAAATAATCACGTTAAAGTTTCATCAGCATCACTCAGTACTTCTGTATGAAATTACACAGTAACATGAACACCAATGTAAAGTGTAACCTAAAATGGCACCACATATACATCAAATATACATTCCTACACTGGACAGTGCATGTGAGAAGGAGCACGGAGCTTATTTCAGTTCGGGCAGGAGCATTTGCACTCTGATATAATGGGGTACTGAACTGGTATCCAGGCACATTTGAGCCCACCCTTCCTCTGCAGGCACCTCCATCGCAAAACTGTAAAATGGCTGGATTTGGCAGGTTTGCAAACCATCCCTTCTGGAACCGAACAAGACCTTTTATTGTAGCAGCTGCCCACCTTCACATAGCGGGGCCAGAAACGGCTCCCCAGGTCCTGCCATGTGTGCACCACCGGACAGAAGGCATAGGTCCACAGCCACAGCTGAAGCCTTCTTCTGAGTTTCTTACTGGGCTTGTGTTTCTTCCCATGCTGGATCTCAAACTCCATAGCTTTGATTTCTTTGGGCATGGTGCCGGTGGGACGCTGTCTCATGAGCTCCGACTCGTTCAGGTCGTCCTCTGGCGGGCTGATGGACATGAAGTTCTGATCGAATTTACTGCCTAGTAAGGCTTTGAGTTCAGTCTCGTTCAGATCCTGCTCTTTAGGGTCCAGTATGGGATCCGGGTCCTCCTTGAGTTCCACTATAGGCAGACTGTCACTGGGAATGGGACGGAGGAGGTAGTAATGTTGGCACATCCCTTCTTCTATCCTGAATCCGAGGGAGAAAATGAGCACGTATGTAGCCAGAAAATACGACGCGTTATCCATCTTTCAGCTGTGGGTGTCGGATGCTCGCTTAATCCGCGCGCTTGATTGTTCGCTTGAGTTTTTGGCGAGCCGTAAGCGCGCAGTCTCCAGCGCGCGCGGTGCCTATCCACGAGTGATATCCCTAGAAAGTGTTCACTCAGTTCAAACGGCACTGCCCTCGATGCCACTTCGTGCGTAAATGTGATCGGAGATCCAAGGACGCTGTGTCAGTATCTACTTTGTGGTCATGCCGCGCGTCTCGTTTCGCTTTTACGCACAGGTTCCCATCAGCAGAAGGGCTCATGACAGCATCAGGCGTTTTCAGCCGGAGCCGGTCTCCTCTTTGAGCTCGCGGGCTCCGCGCGTCTGAATCCAGAGTCCTGGTGTCTGAGGAGCATCCGCATGGTTTCTGGTGATGTGCGCCGAACTGAGAATCACCTGGCTCGTCTGATTTATTCTCGCGGGTCGCGATAGAACCCAAAGACCCATTCTCAATTGTGGGTCTGTTGCCAGAGCTCCACGACGCCTCCTTCTATTTAGGGAGGGGAGGAGGGTGGGATGGACCGGGAGTGGGGTATGGGGGTGGGTTTAAGGGGGTCCGGAGGGCTGTCTATCGTTGGTCGCCCTCTGCCGGTGCGCGCGAACATGCGTGACATGTCAAAAGGTGAATGACAGCAGCGAGGACTTTAGGATCTGTGTGAAATTCATTCATTGTCATTTCTATACAATTGTTCTTATATAAAACTTATACGAATAATGTAAGTATAACTATATATTTTACATAAACATTTTTGTTTATCTCTATTTGTAGTCAATGAATGACTAACAAAGTAAAAAGGAGATATTTTTGCTTCAAAGAAACAAGTTCTTCTAAATATTATCTTTGCAGTCATTGTTGCTTTTATACATTTTTGAAAAACATACAATTTTCTACAAATATTGTTTATAACTGTCAAGTAAAATGCATTCAAATCATTTCCTTGCACCTTGGAGTGCACACAATCAAATTGTCAAGTTAAAAAACCAACATACAAATATTTTTGGCACGGATATTAAGATTATTCCATTTGACAGTATTTTATGGTCTTGTCACAAGCCATCACAATATTAAAACGTGAATAATTATTTAATGTAAACGTCTTCTGTTTTATTTTAAAAATAAACAATAAGAAATTGTTTAAAATATATACAGGTGGAGCTGGGGAAGGTGAAGGGCTTCTGAAAGCGTGTTGCAACTTGCAACTGCTACAGCAAATGCTGACCAGTATTTAAAGGGTGAGCAGCAAGCTCATTGGCTACTGATACAGTAGGAACCAATCAGCTGTAGCCCTGTAGAGATGATGTGATTGCAAGCAGACTGGGTTAAGCCTGCGCCATAGAGTTTCATGACAGAACTTTGTATTTCTCTTTAGGTTTTTTTTTTCAAGATTTTCCACCTTTTAATTAGACTTTTTAACAGCTTCAACAGTTACAACACATTGGCTTTTTTTTTTACTTTAAGGCGGACCAAATAAATGTCAAATCTCTTTAATTTAGAATTGAAAAACGATTTCAGGACACATTATAAGCATTCAAGTAATTTTTGTAATCGATGCAGACAAACAAAAGAAAGTGTATTAAAAGAAGAATTTTATACTTATTCATTGTGTTTTATAAAAAGTTAACACATATACATTTCTCCTCTGTTTAATTCACTATCAGTTGATAGCCTCTAGCCTCTATCAGCTACTTGCTTTCTAAAATCAAATCAATGGGTGCCACTGTCTGCTGGCTTTTTTGGCTTCTCTTCGAATGACAATGTTGCATTCAGATATCCCAGAAGAGTTCCACATCTCCTATGATATTCCTGTGCTCCTCTTTAACGTTTAAATTGACCTTGGAGCAATTTTCTGAATTGCTCCTGTGTCAGCAAGTGTCCGGCGCCAGTAGAATGCGAGTTCTTATTTAAAAGAAAGGAAGTGGGCTGAAATGATGTTTTTGAGATAAGCTTGCCAACCAACTGTAGTGACGAAGGAATCCGTGGCCCTTGAAAATGGCCTATCCTCCGGCTAGAATTACAGAACGCGGGACCAGCACGCGGTCTCTCGCTGAACAAAGACATTTCTCAGAGCCAAATAAAGAGCTATGCTGTTTTCCAGAGTCCTCTATATGAACATAAAACTGATGAATGCATTTGTGATGAACAGACTGTTAAGTATTAAATGTCACTCATAATAAGTGTCTTAACCTGTGAACTGCAGCTCAGTTGATGTATGCTGTTGTACTTTCGTGGATTCCTTCATTCTGTCTTGTAATTTGTACCAATGACTGTTTAACTGTGTTCCAGGGGTTACCATGGAAGTGTGTGTTGGGACAAATAGCACAGTGGATTAGAGGCCATATTCAAACAGGCTGTCAATTTTAACTGTGAATTGAGAACATTGCGTCATCCGGGACTTAATCATCAGATCATCTCCTTGATAGCACTGTTCGCACCGATTCGAGCTCGTTTCCAACAAACACACACATCCACGAGATCCACGTGTTTCAAATCATCTGGAGGCATATCGGTCCTTTGATTTTCGTGAAATATCTGGGCAAAGGCCTGTCGCGCCTCCATGACCATCAATGTCTGGTCCGACTCTGAAGTTCACTTAATCTTAATGACGGATCAGAAGGCCTCCCAGCTCGAGGTCAAAATATTCCTGATTCTTTCATGACCCAGCTAGATAAAAATGTCATTTGTTTTTGTTTAGTTCCCAGTGAAGACCTTTGATGATCTAACAAGAGAGCAATTTGAACGGTCGATTTGAAAGTTACGGTTTCACTGTAGCTAACATGCGCTCAGTTCAGTTTTAAATACAAACATACACACTCTGTCTGTCTCTCACAGACTGTGATGACGCGTTTTAACGGTCATCATTTTTGTAAATCCTGCAACGTTTTTTTTTCTTTTTTTTACGTACATTTATAACACTAACACTTTGTATTGTATTACTTTTGCATCAAATTACAAAAAACAAGTTAGCGCTGCTGTGAGCGTCTATGGGAGTGATGGTAAAAAGGAACATCTTTCTCTCTTTTCACTGTTATCATTCTCACTCTATTTTTTCCCTCGTTTAGAAAGTTGTGAAATCACTATTGTGGAGTTTTTTGTAAAATTATTATTATTTTTTTGCTATTTTAGCAAATGTTGACACAAAAAATATATTTAAAATATATTTAATGTATACTCTCATTCACCGCTATAAAATTTAACCCAACTATGAAAACTTCCGCTCCGAGAAACCCGGAAATGTGAAAAGGGTCTAACATTGTATCATTGTATATCTGTATTCAACCTATGTAAGATAACATTTCTTAATTACATATTTGTTTAAATTCTTAACATTGTAAACCAAGCTTCATATCAATTTATAATTTTTTTTAAAGAAATCTATAACAAAAAATAATAGAATAAAATTACACACTTTTTAAAAAGTATATATATATAAAATATATTTTTTGTATTTTTAAATCTGTATTCAACCTAAGAAAACTTTTTTTTTTAAATACATATTTGTTTTAATTGTTAACACTGTAAGCCAAGCTTCATATCAATTTATATATAAAAAAATACACATCTATAACTAAAAATCCTGAAAATATAAATGTTATAAAATAATAAATGTGTTTTTATTATTATAAAAATATATTTTTTGTATTTTTAAATATGTATTCAACCTCTGTAAGATAACATTAATTACATATTCTAATTTGGCCTGGTTGTTGAAATTGTAAACATTGCAAACCAAGCTTCATATCAATTTATAAACAAATAAATAAAACACATCTATAACAAAAAAAAATCATGAAAATATTAATGTTATAAAAATGTATATTTGTAAAAAAAAAAAAAAATTAATTCAACCTCTAAGTAATTTGCTGATTATATATTGACTGAATAATTCAGAATAAAAACGAAATCAAATGGTCTGCAATTCTGAAATAAACCACAATTCCATTTAAAAAAATCATAAAAAATAGTTACTTAAATTAGCCTAAAATTAAAGAGTAACACATCATACGACCATAAGCATAGTAAGATAATTAATATTACGCAGTACTTAAATATAATTACTTACCTAAACAATTAGCAGTTGTATTTTTACAATTCTAACATTAATAAAGATGAATCAATACTGTAACAAGTGAATTGCTCATTGTTAGTTAACACATTAAAGGGTTAGTTCACCCAAAATTGAAAATAAAGTCACTAATTACTCACCCTCATGTTGTTCCAACCATGTAAGACCTTCGTTCATCTTCGGAACATAATTTAGTATATTTTTGATGAAATCTGAGAGCTGTCTCACTCCTCCATAGGCTTTCAGAGGGAATGAAACTTGATGGCCCAGAATAGTAAGTAAAAACGTCATTTAAGGAGTCCAAATGACTACAGTGGCTCTGTGTTAAGTCTATCATGCGACGAAAATACTTTTTGAGCGGAAAAACAACAAAAATAACGACTTTATCCCACTATTATTGTTGTTCAATTTGAGCCTCTGACGCCACGACGCATGCGCGAAAACTGAGATCAGTAGTAGTAGAAGAAGAACGCCGTTTTCGCGCATGCGTCGTGGCGTCAGAGGCTCAAATTGAATTTTTTTTGTTGTTTTTCCGCTCAAAAAGTATTTTCGTCGCATGATAGACTTAATACAGAGCCACTGTAGTCATTTGGACTCCTTAAATGACGTTTTTACTTACTATTCTGGGCCATCAAGTTTCATTCCCTCTGAAAGCCTATGGAGGAGTGAGACAGCTCTCAGATTTCATCAAAAATATACTAAATTATGTTCCGAAGATGAACGAAGGTCTTACATGGTTGGAACAACATGAGGGTGAGTAATTACTGACTTTATTTTCAATTTTGGGTGAACTAACCCTTTAACTAACGCTACATAATGGGACCTTATTGAAAAGTGTTACCACTTCTTTAAAAAAGCATGTCATAAAACATTTACACTGGAATGTTTATTTTTTTATGACTTAAATACATCTGTCACAGCGTCATATTCAAGATGCATCACAGAAAGCAAACAAGTTACAACAGAAACTTCTATGACGGGACCAACCATCAAAAATACAATACTGAAATATATTATTTGGATCAATAAATGCATAATGCAAAAATATACAGATATGATGCTTCTTAATTGTTTTGGCTTGCATTGTGCACAGTATAAAGGTATCAAGACAAATATACTATATCATTTAACAATAATACCCCAACTGGAATGCCAGTTGCAAACAGTTCAATGATTTAACTGGAATACGCAAGGAGGAATGTGGTATGCAATGGGGTTGTGTTGATACTGAAATGCATACTGAAAGAACAGGGCCTGAACACACCGGTGTGTCAGAGCAGTGCATTTTACCCACAGGATCTTGAGCACCAGCTGACATCACTGTACATTAACCAGGAAGATAAAACATGTTTACAATCCTCCGGGAGAAAGTCCAGTTTCAACATATTTTTGGAAATCGACAAACATTTTGTGCAAATACCATTATTTCTTTCGTTTTTTTTTTCTGTAGAAAAAAACACTACAAACATTAACAAATTGTTGAAACATTGCAACAGACACATTCACGATGTTGCTTGCAAAAGCTGCCCTTTTCATCTGGAAATCGTTTCACTCAATTATTAGGGCATACATATGGATTCATGTGAATAAATATATACTAAGTAATAATCATTTGCAAAACGAACGTGGTCAAGTTTTACAGAATTATTGATGCTTTACTAAACAAACCTTTTTTGTCCTTGGACCATAACTTGCATTTCATTTCAAATATCTATGGCTTTATTGACAAAATGAATGTTATGATATTAGTAATTAAGCACTTACAAATCATCGAAATATGTATTTATATAAAGTGGCAGTACAAGCAATTTAGTTTGCACCTTCCTGCGCAAAAGGTCAAAAGTGGTCCGATCGAAAACAGTCCGGATATCAAAACTCGTTACAGTACAAGTCGTGGGATGCAAATATACTGTATATATTAAAAGTGCCGTTTTTCTCATTCCTTCAACCTGTAAAAGCATAAGTGGTTTTTAATTTCCTTTCATAACAGTGGGTTACCCAGCATAAATAGGAACAGAAACAAACAAAATCTTCAAATGTGAACAATCACACACCACAAACCACCATCGTATGGTAAACATCACACAACTCAAGGTATTTTTCAATGAAACACATTGTGTGGAACGAATGTCACGCACTGTTTCCCTGGAAATGCATAATAGCTTTTTAATTTGAAAAGGGCTCTTGTGTTTTGTAACATGGTCTGTAGTGATGGGATCATTTTTCATTCATCCAGTGTTTCTCAACACTGAAACAGAATCTATTTGAAACAGATGTAATGTGAAGGGGATTATGCCACTTCATACATCAATAGTAGGAGCAAACAATTCTAAATGGGCAGTGAAATTAGCGGATACATCGATCGTTCATTGCAAGTAAACACAAACTGAATTTTAACTGACCGTCAAATCACCTAACTCCACTCTTCACCTAAAAACACCACAATAGAGCAAAACAGCATGGTTTCAGAAGTACAAATCCCATTCATTTTCTCCACAGAGAACTTGATTGATGTCATCTTTAAACCTTTTAAGACAGCCCTACCAGGAACTTGGAGGTTGTTAAGCAATTAATAATAATAATAATAATAATAATAATAATAATAATAGGGCAATTCCGCAGAAAACTGTCACATCCATAACACCAACACAATGCCATGGTATTTAGTTGGCGTTATGGATGTGACATTTTTGCGTGGAATTACCCAATAATAATAATAATAATAATAATAATAATAATAATATAGCAGGGTTGATAAGATTTTTTAAATATTTGTGACCCTGGACCTCATAAATCACACATGTATATTTGTGGCAATAGCCAACAATACATTGTATGGGTCAACATTATCAGGTTTTCTTTTATGCCAAAAATCATTAGGACATTAAGTTAAGATCATGTTCCATTAAGGTATTTTGTACATTTCCTACCGTAAATATATCAAACATTTATTATTATTAGTTATATGCATTGCTAAGGACTTCATTTGGACAACTTTAAAAGGCGATTTTCTCAATATTTAGATTTTTTGGCAACCTCAGATTCCAGATTTTCAAATAGTTGTATCTCAGCCAAATATTGCCCAATCCTAACAAACCATTAATAAACGGAAAGCTTATTTTTTTCAGATGCTTTCAGATTATGTATAAATCTCAATTTAAAAAAAATATTTTGTGGTCTAGGGTCACATTTCTGAAATAAGTCTCTCATGCTGCATTTACAAAACACAATAAAAACAATAATCCTGTGAAATATTGTTTTAATTTAAAATAAAAAAAAATCTATTTTAATATGTAATTATTCCTGTGAAGGCAAGGCTGAATTTTCAGCATCATTACTCTTCAGTGTCACATGATCCTTCAGAAATCATAATATGCTGATTTGCTGCTCAAGAAACATTTATCATCATCTATGTTGAAAAAAGTTGATATTTTTGTGATACTTCTTTCAGGATTATTTGATGAATAAGCATTTAAAGAACAGCATTCATTTGAAATAAAACATCTTTAGTAAAATTGTAAATATATTTACTGTCACTTTTGATCAATTTAATGCATCCTTGCTGAATAAGAGTATTGATTTAAAAAGTTAATATATAATAATAATGTTATACTGTATATAAATGTAATTATATATGTAACTTGTAATTGATAATATACTTATTACACATTCTTGTAGCTTCTAATAAAAAAGCTGTACACTTAAAAATATTTAGAGCTGGTTGGTTTTGTTCATAACTCCTAAGTGTTTCAGTCTGAAGACATTTTTGAAACCCCTATGGTGAAAATTAATGGGAAAATTACACTCAGAACAAAGGCTGCGGAAAAAAGTGTCCGCTGACTGTTGGGCTCTATTGGCTGAGGCAATTTCAAGTTCTGAGGAAAAGCAGTGCTTTGTTTCCCGTTGCATTGATAATCAACATTGTAACAGTCAGAGCCATGATTTATGAGTCCCGCAGAGTTGACCAGCAACTTCATCCTATGCAGAGAGGATGCAAGAATTGATTAGGCTAAGTGTTCACTCATTACAACTGTGAGCTGTTGTAAAGTGTGCGCTTCGAGAGGAAAGGGGAGTTTTGGAACTTTGAGGCGATTGAAGTGTCGAGAAGACCACACGTCTACAGTACGTGATGGAATACTCACATCATCCTAAAGAGTGCTGCTGAGGACCTCCGACACTTGCTCATTAGTTAGCTCATCTGAATCCACGTCGTGAGCTTCTGCTGTAGTGCCGTATCCAGATACGGTCTCTCCGGTGGTCGCTCCTCTCGATCCCTTCTCCTTCTCCTCATCCCAACTTGGGGCATCTCTGCAGGGTGACGTCTTGCTGCAAGATTCCACAAAGATCCTTCGAACGTTGGGCTTAGACTCCCTGTAGGTCGCCCTGTACTCATCCAAACTGTAGGAGGTAGTGGGAGAATGCGGTAGAGAGAGCGGCGTCTCCAGTGGCAAGTCGCTATCGCTCTGTTTGGTGTAGATGCCTTCGGATAGTGAGGGAGTGTGACTCTCACTCTGTATACGCAGCCAGCGGTGTGGCCCGCCAAAATAACTCCTCTGGGGATGGCTTTTGGACAGCAGCTTACGTTTCGTTGGTGCATCGGCCAGGAACTTGCGGGATGGCTTGTCTGTGGCTTTCACAGAATAAGAGGACAGCGACAGGTCCTCCATGTCCTTGGTGCACGAGTCGGTCTCCAGGATGGACTTTGAGCAAGCGCTGTACTTGAGATCGTGCATCTGAAGCACATCGGGTGCGCTACCGCTGAGGACGTGCACGGCCTGATGGGACAGATCTTGGGCTGAGGAGTAAACTAAGTCCAGGTCACGAGGGCTAAGAGCGTCACTGGAGTCATAGTCACTGTCTGTGGGGAGAAAGACCTCCGAGCAGCCCTCTTCATCTGAACCCGGTTGGGACTCTGCAAAAAAAAAAAAAACGTGGGTTGATAATAAGTAACAATAAGAAGTAATTCCAGAAAATACATTTTAATAATACAATTTTAAAAAGCCAAGTTCGCTGTTGAGATTTAAAAAAAAGTTTGTAACGTTAGGTGTTTGTCGGATAAGTATGAATGAGCATTTAACAAACTGGTTTGCAGAGCCAAACAGCGTTGTCATTTTAAAAGCATAGCTCTGCTGAAAATCTGTCTAAAATATGATTTGATAAACCACTTTTAAAGCCCTTTTATAAATAGCCAATATAGACGTTCAAAAGTCTGGGGTTGGTGAGATTTTTGTAATGTTTTTTTAAAGAAGTCTCCTGTGCTACCAAGGCTGCATTTATCTGATTAAAATACAGTAAAAATAGTCATATTGTAAAACAATATTTCAATTTAAAATAACAGTTTTCTAATTTAATAAATTTTGAAATGTAATTCAGCAAAGCTGAATTTTCTGCAGCCATTACTTCAGAGTCAAATGATACTTCAGAAATCATTCCAATATGCTAATTTTGTGCTCAATAAACTTGTAAAACTATCAATTCCTTAAAAAAAAAAACTGACCCCAAACTTTTGAAAGCTACTGTAAATGTTATATAGATACAACTACTGCAACATCACGCATACTGTTAAGCATTATACAACGTAATCATTTTCGTTAAATGTAATAAAAGTTACTAAAGTGTTATCTATGGTTTAAAGTGAAGAAATATACATAGGTTCTTTCTGAAAAATCAACAAAAACAGTTTGAATTTAATGTAGCAGGTTGTTGAGTATAAATCCCATACACATAATGCAATAATTATAAATCCTGAGAAATGTGGCATATAAAAGTTAGAAAATAAAAGTAAAAACACCCAACAGAAAGGCAATATGCATCTTTATTGCACACATTTGACCACACAAGTAATAATATTTGAATTGACTTAATAACATCTGTTTCTACTTGTACAAGTTTCTTAATACATTCGAACTAAATGTAAGGCGTATTTTATCAGTATTGCATGGTTTTTATTTTGTCACGCACTGAGAGACTGGCAAGACTGAGAATCATTAAATTATCTATGATGACCGAGGTCTGTGAAATATCATAATTTGCCAATCTTTAGTTTGTTTTTAAACAGACTGAAATCTAAAGGACCTCAAATTTACAACAATCACAGGGTGCCAGTTACTCAAGTGCCTGAGTGCTTGTAAACTGCAATCATCTATTTCTTGATAATTGATGTCGATAATTGATGTGGAACAATTTTAGAAACACGTCTTCCTTTTGTGCCACCCCGCAATGCCCTACAAAATAAATGGCATCTAAAAGCTTTAATATTGAAAAGTTGCGTTCGAATAAACAGATTTATTTCCTGGAAAAACGTTCTTTTGTGTTCAAAAGGCTAACAACAAAATGCCACATTCTCAGTACTTAAATGTGCAAAATCATTGCAAATACAATACATATAATACATCAAGCACGACACTTATTTTTTATACCTGGATGAATGGCAGCTATTGAAAAATAGCATTTACCAATTGTGGGCTTTCGTCTCCTCATTTCTGGAGAGGGCGAGGGAGTGGGCACGTATTCTGTATTAGAGGACATGGAGTCATTCTTCTGGACAGGAGGCTCCATGCTGACATCTACAAGCCAGGTGATAGGCACCCAACCGAGAGGCTGTTTATAGCGGGCATACTGCAGGGCATTGGTGATCCAGCGAACGTCTCGCCACATCTCGTCCAATTGCTTCAAACACACCATGAAAAAACAAAACAAAGACAGGTTGAGTGCACTCTTATTTCATTGGCAATACTGCAAATGAGGTTAGCTTGAAAACTAAAGGGTGATTCGATAAAAATGCAAATCGCAGCTTTCGGTGTGAGAAATGCGGTATTTCCCCCACACAAACGTCGCAAGAACTTTCACTACAAACATCACAAAGCTTTTCAAACCATTAAAGCGCATCACACAAAAGCTTCAAAAGGAGGCCACAGAAAACTGGCTGTGAAGTCTGAAGGGGCATGACCGTGACTAATATCATAATTTATTTTGTGTCATCTGTTCACCAATCACAGCGCATCAGAGCTGAATTGTACATATTGCTCCTATTTAGTGTGCAGAAGCGAAATGAGAGGTAAAATGTGTTTTCAATCAGAGCTGTTAACCTCCGTGCAGTGAATCTTCACAACTACCACTTTCATATTTTCCATCCTTGAGACGTACTATAGCAATTGTATTTACAAGGAGCTTATTTCAAATTGGAAGGAAAAAGGCTGAACAAAAATGCAGCAGGGTAGACAAAAAAAAAAGCAATCTGAGCTCTTTCTAGCAAATGCCATGAGAGATCCAGCTTATGGGAATGAGCCTTGACACCACAGGATGACTCCTTTGGAAAATATGCCGGGCTTCTAACGACAAAGAGGGGACTCCAGTATGACAAGGGCAATAATATGGGTTTCGAAATAGACTACTTTAACTAATAAATGTTTGGCTGATGCTTCTGGCTGGGAAATATTGCATCAAATTAGGGGAAAAATAAGAATAAATAAGCAGCGTGGCTTATATCCCACCCATGGCTCTATTACACCGGCTCTCAATCCAAAAACGAATCGCTGGCCTGTTCTGATAGGGTCGTCGGCAGCAGGGGAAAAGAATGTTACATGAAAATAATAAAAGGCAACTGACCATATAATCATGCATATTTAAGATATCAAAATGAATAGGCCTGGCCATTAATAGGGATGAGAAAACGATTCCCATTTTTACATGCATCAAATGCTGTGCAATCAAACTCAACAGTATTTTAAGGCAAAATAACTGGCAAAAAATATTACAATATTACATTAGGCTGCTTGATAGCCCTTCATCCTGGAAAAGATATCAATAAAACAACTCAAACCACATTAAATACAGGTTTAGTTTCAAGGAGAAATAATATTATTGGTTTTGTGTAGTGAATTACTGGATGTGAAGAGCACGAAAACATAAAAATTCAATGGATGTTTTGACAATAACAGTCAATTTTCCTTCTCTGTCTGTCATGATAACAATTTGGCAAACATTTCATTTCAAGGGCATTTTTTGTTCACTTGATAAACAACTTGAATACCCTGTTGGTTCAACAGCTAGGCCTGGTTTCACAGACAGGGCTTAAATTAAAGGGTTAGTTCACCCAAAATTTAAAATAAAGTCAGTAATTACTCACCCTCATGTTGTTCCAACCATGTAAGACCTTCGTTCATCTTCGGAACATAATTTAGTATATTTTTGATGAAATCTGAGAGCTGTCTCACTCCTCCATAGGCTTTCAGAGGGACTGAAACTTGATGGCCCAGAATAGTAAGTAAAAACGTCATTTAAGGAGTCCAAATGACTACAGTGGCTCTGTATTAAGTCTATCATGCGACGAAAATACTTTTTGAGCGGAAAAACAACAAAAATAACGACTATTATTGTTGTTCAATTTGAGCCTCTGACGCCACGACGCATGCGCGAAAACTGAGATTAGTAGTAGTAGAAGAAGAACGCCGTTTTCGCGGCAGGATAAGGCAGGATTAAGGCCTGTTCACACCAAGCACAATAACTATAAAGATAACGATAAAGATATAGTTCTAAAAATCGTTCTCAATATTAAGAATAGCAGAGTTCACACCACAGCTATAACGATAACGGCATGGAAAAACAAAATTATTGGAATCGCTTTCAGAACGATTGCAACCAGCTGATGAACGATAAAAACATTGACAGCCAATCAGAATCCATCCTGCTGAAACAAGCTCGAGCATTTAAAACAGCAGACAAGCACGCGCTTAGAATAAACAGAACAATATCTCCCACTTGTGTGGACACTAATCAAATTATCTTAATAGTTAACTTCGTTCTTGGTGTGAATGGGTCTTTAGACCTTAGTTCAATGAGGACATTTAAAGGATTAGTTCACTTCAAAAATGAAATCCATCTCATCCAAGCTGTTTATGTCTTTCTTTCTTCAGTCGAAAAGAAATTAAGTTTTTTGAGGAAAACATTCCAGGATTTTATTTCATATAATGCACATAGACTGTAACAAAAAATATGGACATAGTGTCCGTGACGTCACCCATAGGATTATGAAAAGCAGTTTTGAAGCATAAAGTAGGGACGAGCTGGCTGTTGCCATCTTGGCAGCGCGTCATCGTGCGTAACTTAGGATTACTGACAATGGGCAAAGAGGCGGGATGTGGGCGGAGCTGAGGTGACGCGATGACTAACAAACAGCAGATAAATGGCTTTCCACCTGTCACTCAAAGTGACCACGCCCTTCATTATGCAGAACTTTAAGGCTTTATATAATGTAAATGAATGAGTTACAAAAAAATTCACCACTCTCACAGTTGTCATGAAGGGCAAAATTAGCCATATATAGCGAAACCACAATTTGTACCAGGCTATAAACATGTTTTATTCTGCTGTAAAGTTGGGCATTTTAACATTGGGCTCAATGAGATTCAGCCCCGTTCTGGAGCCTGTCTCTAGCGGCCAGTCGTGGAATTGCAATTTAAGTCACTTCCTTATTGACTTCAACGAAAAAACTGCGGGAGGTTGCCGCTTAATAATGCATTTCATTATTCAAAGGGCTTCAGAGGCACTGCACGATCCCAGCTGAGGAATAGGGTCTTATCTAGTGAAACGATCGGTCATTTAAAAAAATGAATGAACATTTATACTTTTTAACCTCAAATGCGAGACTTCTGTGTTGTTCTTTTTCACGGCATATTAGGTCATCATGTCGGAAAGGTCACGGCCGTGCGTGGAAGTACCGACCCAGTGCCGAAAAACTCCATCTCATGTTCTTCTCCAACTTTAATATTGTCCAACATCGTTGTTTTACCTTTATTTTTGTAAAGGGCGTTTGATGTAGTCTTTGCACGTTTGTTTTAACACTGTGTCGGTACTTCCACGTACATCACGGCTGTGACCTTTCCGATGTGATGACGTCATATGCAGTGAAGAAGAACAACACAGAAGTCGCGCATTTGAGGTAAATTTTTCGTTTCACTAGATAAGACCCTATTCCTCAGCTGGGATCGTGCAGAGCCTCTGAAGCCCTTTGAATAATGAAATGCATTATTAAGCGGCAACCTCCCGCAGTTTCTCGTTGAAGTTGAAGTTGATCAAAAAAGTTTTTGGAAAATGGCCGATGGTTTCTTGGGATCGAGTCCAATGAAGCCCTTTGAAACGGCATTCATCTGGACCTTCAACCCGTTGGTTGCAATTGAAAACAATTATGTGAAGAAAAAACCTGGAACATTTTCCTAAAAAAAACCTGAATTTCTTTGACTGAAGAAAGAAAGACATGAACATCTTGGATGAGATGGGGGTGAGTAAAATATCAGGAAATTTTCATTTTGAAGTGAGCTAATCCTTTAAGTAGCTTTTCTAAATATGCCTTATAAAGAAATATTACTGGTGTGCATCTTGAGACAAAACAATGGCACTGACATATTTTAAGACGTGTCAGTGCAAGTTGCTTTCAGTTAAAACAGCTCAAACTTAAATTTTAGTCTGGGACTAGGCTTAAACCTTGTCTGTGAAACCGTGTGTTAATGTCCACTGCAAAATCTGGGTCCAGAACTAAAACCAGAACTTCTACAGCCAAAAAGGTGCATCACACAAAAAATCTCTGTGAGTATTATCAGATTAACTTAAACTAGAATCTAATTTTACTCGCATCAAAACAGCAAACTTGTAAATCTGCCGATTTAAAGACAAACACTTGAGACTACTCAGTAAATTTGAGCGTCATGCAAGCTCCATCAATGACACATCTCGCCACATGCATCTGAAACGCGTGTTTCGCGGTCTGTCCGTTAGCTCTTTGACAGGACCTCACAGCGATATAAACCTGCCCTCTCGCACGAAAGCGAAGCGCAAAGCACTTTCAAGAGCCATGCCACTTTGACAGACGTGGCCCTTTCTCGTTCGCCGCCTTCTGGAACATTAAGGTTTTCACGCTAATTGATGCCACATTGCTCAGCCACACACACAGTCATGCAGTCACACTCATTGATCGGTATTATTTTTTCCCCTCGTCGCTCTTAGGCGCTGTGTAATCTGTGGTCAGTGTGCCGTTTTTTTCCAGCGCCTCTTGGACCTGACATCACACAAACACTTGTGGTTTTGTGGTCAATCTCAATTAATAGTCCAGACCGGGGTGGCGGAGAGGGATTATTTCAGACCGGCACACTTAACACACGCCTCCCTTTCAAGTCGAATTGTGAGAGAGTCTGCTGAGCTGTTATTGAAATTTCGACACAAGAAAAACAACTTGTTTTACAGTTTATACGTCTAGTAGTTATGCTTTATGACATCAATAAACTATCCTAATTGGATTATTAGTTTAAATTGTTTTTGTAGTTTGATGTTTTCAACACTCCCAAGCGGCTGGGAATAAACATGATTCTCAGGACTGAAACATGCATGACGTATTGCTAAAAGTTGTAATTGAAACAACACGAATGTGGCTAATAAAAAGGAATGAAGCAGTAAAGCATAATCTCAGGTAGCGTACAAACTCTAAATAGCAAAAAACACCATAGCAGTATCCTAAACACCTGTTGCTGTTGCTATATGCTGCAAAATTGCTCTGGCCCATTAAGTCATTGCTCTGCAAAAGGCAGAATCTGAATCCCTGAAATGATTGCATACAACACCATTCAAAAGTTTGGGTTCAGTAAAATTCTTACAAATATATTAAAGGGGTGGTAAAACACATTCTTTCGAAGGCTTGATTGTGTTTGTGGGGTGCACTGTAACGTGTTCATGCTTCGTTTTTAAAAAATTGCATTATTTATATATAAACATATATTTTACTTTTATTCTACACTGCTCTGTCCATCCTTGGTAAAATGGTCTGATGGTTTCCGGGTTGTATGAAGCCAGTCCCTCAAAAATACGCAATGGGATCAGATTGGTTAGCTGGCCCAGTGTGTTGTGATTCGCTAACCGCCTAGTGCACGTTTGTCGGAAACGTCACGCCCCTTACCTTTACCAGTAAACTTTGCTTTGGGTAGTATTAGAAACAATGGCGTCCATAAAACCATACCAATTTGAGCCCGAATGGGACCCAGACAATTTTAGTGAAGATGATCGAGCAGAACCTGTTCAACCTGTTCAGTCCTCAAGAGTAAAGACTGCGGATCTATAGTGATCGCTACTGAATGGCACTGTTACTTTTGTATTTTTAGAACGATTATAGCCAAATATTTGTCGCAAGAACGAACACTAAACATTGGCTTTACTAGTAGCCAAATCAAACACAGAAGCATGTTTAGCATGCCTGTAGATAAACAATACATAAAAGCTCTAATCAAAGAATAATTTATACTAATGCCAAGTTCGCTGTTGAGATTTAAAAAAAAGTTTGTAACGTTAGGTGTTTGTCGGATAACGTTAAGTATGAATGAGCATTTAACAAACTGGTTTGCAGAGCCAAACAGCGTTGTCATCTGTGTACTTCCTTGCTACAACGTACAATTAACAATACAAACTATTACAGGAAAACACATCGACGAAAAATAAATCATACTTACTAGGGTTGGCACGGTTCACAAAACCCACGGTTCGATTCGTATCACGGTTTTAGGGTCACGGTTTTCGGTTCTGTACGGTTCTTGTTGTTTTTTTTAATCGTTAACACTCCAGAAATTTACTTCAGCATATGATATATATAGCTTAATCATCCACAATTTAGGATACAGTATTAAAAAATTGTTATATCATACTGGCTGTCTACCCATTTTTCATGTTAATCATGTCAATTTTGATCAGAACAATGCACTGTGGCTTTAATTCAGCTGACCTGATTAACAAATTTCACTATGAAGTGTCCTGTGTGTTTCACAATCACCAAATGACATCCAGCACTGTGAAAAGAAAAAAAAAAATACACGAAAACACAACACTGCCAGAAGTTTTTGCCCAAACTTCAAAGGCATGTTTAAATTATTAAAACTAGAAGCATCTTAACTTTTAAATGTTACATTTATCATGTGAACTACTTATATACAACATGTTATATGAATGTGTGTATGAGACAGAGGGGAACACGGTCGCATTTGCAGCAGATATGCTGCCCATCATAAATCAAAGCATGAGACAGACAGGGGTCGGAGGAGAACACCGGAAAATGTGACAGAATGGACAATATTTTTCTCTGTATTTGCAATACATGAGCAGTGGTTCAGCTGCGCGAGACAAACACTGCCAGTGTGTGAATGCACGCGGCTCCCGCTCTCCATACCGACTGCATCTGCCCTGCCTGCTATACGCTGGCGCATCCTCCAACTCCGGACAGCCTTCCTTATCTCTCCCACTTGCATTTCTACACGTGACGTGACTTGCAGCACTCCACTTTTACTTTATTTTACTGTATGTCCACACACACACACACACACACACACACACACACACACACACACCTCTTATTTCGCGCGAAAAGGAGACCCACTGTCTGAGGTAACATACGGGCACGAGGATACATTGCGCATGCGTCGAAACCGTGCGACGCACACACTCCGAACCAAGACAAGCGAACCGAACGGTTCGGTTTTTTTTCATGTACCGTGCCACCCCTAATACTTACAGGTTGTGGCCCGTAAACAGCTTCTGTTTTTAAATCCATCTTTCAGGACAAGCCGTAGTGCAAATCCTTCATTGAACTCGTGAAGATTGTGGAAGCTTTCCTCTGTGAAATGTGCAGCGGGAGCTGCGCGCGCCCTTTGTTCATTCACACTGGCAGCGTTTGTCTCGCGCAGCTGATCCGCGGCTCGTGTATTGCAAATACAGACGAATATTGTCCATTATGTCACATTTTCCGGTCTTCTCCTCCGACCCCTTTTTTTCTCGTGCTTTGATTTATGATGGGCAGCATATATCTGCTGCAAATGCGACCTGTTCCCCTCTGTCTCATACACACATGCATATAACATGTTGTATGTTAAACACACTCCAACGCACCCCCGTCCCTAGGAAGGCTGAACAAAGTGGACCTGCAATCCGGATGAAAATAACAGCGTTTCGACGGCATTGCGGCAACAACACTCCAGCCTACTAACTATACCACAACAACGCTTCCCCGCGGCGATACAAAATGGCCTCGCCCCCCCCTTATTTAATATTCTCGAAGGGGTTTATGTAAATATTGGGGCTGGTGATGTGAGAGACTCTGGAGGAATGTCTGTAGTCCCTACCGGCCGTTTGCTGTAGTCCTTAGAAATTTATTTCTTTAAAAGCAAATATCTCCCTTTGCTTTAAACTTTGAACGTTGTAACTTTGCAGATTTTGTTTATGCTCAAACAGCAACATTACACACTAGCTAAAGTTAGAAAAGTGAAATCGTGGTTTACCACCCCTTTAAGCAGCACAGCTGTTTTTAACATTGATAATAATAAGAAATGATACTTGAGCATCAAATCACCATATTAGAATTAGAATTATATCTGAAGGATCATGTGACACTAAAGACTAGAGTAATGAAGGTGCAAAATGCCTGAAGTGCAACAAATGATTTAAATTGTAAATGGATTTGTTGTGGTGGATGTGCAAATGGAGATTCACAAGGGAGATTCACATGCAAATTATTTCTGTACTAACATTATAGTATCAAACTGTACTACACGCAAAATAATACAGATATTATAAAATAGCTATTTGAGATACAGCTTATGAAAAGCTTTAAGTGAAGAAATGAGCAAATGCTACATGGTAGTAGCTTGAACAAGTATATACTTAAACTCACCCCCAAAAGATTGCTGTATCAAAAGAATTTGCATATGGTGGCAAATAATTTTTTTAAATTATATTTATGAGCCCAGGCCTTTATAAAGTACATATCTTTTTTTTAATTTTATTTAAGAAACAGTAAAAGAAGCTTGTTTGAAAATTGTTTTGCTCCATCAATATTTAATATAATACTGAATAATGTTATGTAAAAAAATATATAATTTATTAAGTTAAGTATATATATATATACACTTTGGGACAAGCAAGGAAAAAAAACCTAAAAGAGCAAATATATACTTCTATGTCAGCCAAAAAGATACTGCTATATCAAAATAATTTTCAGATGGTGATAAATAAGTTTTTAAATACTTTATTATTTTATTTTATCCTATATAGTCTAGGGCTTTATATAGTACTTTATAAATTTGATAAAAAGTAAACTTTCAAAACTGTGTTGTTCCATCAATATTAAATACAATACTGAATAATATTGCTTAATATATATTATAAATATTTTTTATAAAACAAAATGTACCAGAACAAGTATTTACTTAAACGTCAGACAAAGATTCCACTATATAAAAAACATTTGCATAAGGTGACTAATTATTTTATTTTTGTTTAATTATAATTATACGTCTAAGACTTTAAACAGTACTTTATCATTTTTTGTAATTAAAAAAAGAAAGAAAGAAAGAAAGAATATAGAAATAAATATAGAAAAGAACATAAAAATATATATAACTTACAAACAGAAATCTTCATCATATTCATATACTTTTCTAAAATTAAAATCACATTATCCTTCACACAGGGACATTTTAGCCCCACTGCCCCATACCTGAATGTAGTCCAATATGTGCTGCTGTCTCTGTTTGGCTGTGGACACCTCTGAGTCAGTGATGGCCTCTCTAAAAGCCTGCTGGGTAATTAGAGCGTCCAGGTCCAGCACCGATGACAGCCGGCAATAAAGACTGATAAATTTCTCCTTATATGAGCAGAAGTGAACTGCACAGGGAGACAAAATAAAAATAAGAGTACTATAGTTAGTAATTGACACTGTCTTATAAGGGGGCAACCGTAGTGAGATGTTATTGCATTTCTGAAATTGACTTCACTGGGTGGTGTGCTGTATGAAATCGAGACCCTAGGAAGGTTATCATTAATGTCCCAAAAAAACACTGACAAATCTTTTTAAAAGACGTTTTTGTAATGGAAATCTGTGGGTGGTTTACAAGTGTATGGTGTTTGGGCTGAAACTACCTCAGTATAACGTTTAAAAAGTTGTTTGAAACTCTCCCCACAACAGCAGCTGAATAAGCTACTAAGTGTTCTAACTGGCACCACTGCTAAGCATACAAGCACACGATTTGCCTTCTCGTCTGAAAACAAACCCTGCTATTTGAATGAAAATGATCCGCCATTCTTTAAAACACATTTTATTGGATTACAATATTGATTACTTGTTTAACCTTTCCTTATTTTACACAGTCTGGGCTCAGCGAGGGGGGTGGGTGTCTGTTTGGCTAGCCGTGGTGCGCACCGCCACCCCGCTGGTGTCTGCATGTGTGTGTGTGTCTGCTTGATTTACTAGAGGTCCTAAGGGAGTGTGACTGGGGGCAGAGGGGGGAGGAATCTGTGGATTTTTATAAGGCCAACTGAGCTAATATTGTAGGGGTTGAAACAGAAGCCAGTGTACCGAGCTCAAACATTTGAAGAGGGAGGTTGAGGAACCCCGAGTGTGGTGTGTAGGGGTTGGTCTGTCCTGGGGCAGAGCAAACGTCGTCTGAGGCAGGCAGCAGCAGAAGAAAGGACACATTGTGACCCAGCTCCAGCACCTCGTGTGTGTAGAGACGGAAGTGCTTGGCCTGTGTGGGACACACAGACACGCGCACAGATTTTAACCCACGGGGTTCGGAGGGTAACAATGTTATACCGTAACTAAGTAGCAAAAATCACAAAACTATATATAAATATATATATATATATATATATATATATATAAATATATATATATATATATATATATATATATATATATATATATATATATATATATATATATATATATATATATATATATATATATATATATATATATATATATATATATATATATAAAAAAAAACAATATATATATATATATATATATATATATATATATATATATATATATATATATATATATATATATATATATATATATATATATATATATTTATATTAGGGCTGTCAAAAGATTAATCACGATTAATCACATCCAAAATAAAAGTTTGTGTTTACATAATATACGTGTGTGAACTGTGTATAATTATTAGTTATATATAAAAACACACACAAGCATGTATATATTTAAGAAAAATGTATTATATTTATATATAAAATATTTATATTTATATATAATATAAATTATATAAATGTATTCAGTATATACATGCAAATATTTCTTAAATATATACATGAATATTTATATAAACATAATAATTATACAGAGTACACACAAATATATTATGTAAACACAAACTTTTATTTTGGATGTGATTAATCGTGATTAATCTTTTGACAGCCCTAATATATATATATATATATATATATATATATATATATATATATATATATATAAAACTGTAAAGTAATACAGACAAAAAAATAAAGTTATTCTATCTATCTATCTATCTATCTATCTATCTATCTATCTATCTATCTATCTATCTATCTATCTATCTATCTATCTATCTATCTATCTATCTATCTATCTATCCTTCCATCCATTCATCCCATCTTTGTCCATCCATCATCCATCTATCTATCCATCTATCTATCTATCTATCTATCTATCTATCTATCTATCTATCTATCTATCTATCCATCCATCCATCCATCCATCCATCCATCCATCTATCTATCTATCTATCTATCTATCTATCTATCTATCTATCTATCTATCTATCTATCTATCTATCTATCTATCTATCTATCTATCTATCTATCTATCTATCTATCTATCTATCTATCTATCTATCTATCTATTAATCCATCCTTCCATCCATTCATCCCATCTTTGTCCATCCATCATCCATCTATCTATCTATCTATCTATCTATCTATCTATCTATCTATCTATCTATCTATCTATCTATCTATCTATCTATCTATCGATCTATCTATCTATCTATCTATCTATCTATCTATCTATCTATCTATCTATCTATCTATCTATCTATCTATCTATCTATCTATCTATCTATCTATCTATCTATCTATCTATACATCCATCCATCCATCCATCGACGCATGGACAGGGTCTGTGTCCTGGCTAAAATTGCTTGGATTTAAACATTCTTGGAAACATTTGGGATAATGTAAGTACACAAGTCAACAACATATATAACATTGTTATAGTGTTTTTGGATATTTTAATCCAAAAATCTTACATATTGTGCCTTTAACAAACTTTACTTTGTTTAATTAGTGTGGTGCTTAACACCAAGTTATCATAGAATTGTCCAGTAGACTGCAGTACCTGGTGGAGATGTAGATTGATATGGTGCAGCAGACTCTTAATGGCCGTCTGGAGCTCAGAGAAGAGGAGGCAGTCTGTAGCCTGATCTGCTCTTTCCACCTCCACAGGGCCAGACGACAGTGACTGCAGCCATTCCCACTCATCCCTGGGTGGGAAGAGACAGCATTCAGTCAACATACACACAGCTCTTCTGTTTCCAGAAGTGCCGTCGACAGAGTGGTTTCCAAAGGCTAGTGGGATGGCATGTTAGGTCTAATATTGAGAGTAAGGTTTGGTGAGATGCTTCTGACCAACCACTAAAAATCTTTTAATCTGAACATTCTACACTAAGAAAATCTTTAGATGTTAAATGTCTAATAATAATAATAGGAAAGTGACAACACTTATGTATTTTTAAATTATTGTAGAGAGAATTTAAAATGATCATCTTGGAAAATAGAGAAAACTAGATTTTTACAATGAGGTCAAATTCATTTAACTTTCTCTAAATTTCACAAAAACTGTTTTAAGCATCAGTTTATGGTACCCGCGTACCATAAACTGAGATGACGGGGCAAAATAGAACATTTTGGTCTTAGTCTCAAGTACACCCTCAAGGCTAGTGTCTAGGGGGTAGAATAGTGGAAAAAAATAGAATTTCTTTGCTCCAGAGGTTTTCCTCGAGCCGTGAGTGGGCATCATCCTGTGTGAACCTCCCACTGACTTCCACAGTCCGGCCCCGTAGTAAATTTAGTTTTACTACCACACAGAGCTGCAGGATAATACTCTCCCTGTCTCTAGCTACCTACCAAGGTCAACACCATGACCCGAGATGAAAATAAATAAATAGCTCCTTTACCGAACAAAAACAAATAGCAGTTTTGTTTTGACTGTAAAAAATGGTGGTGTCAAGAAACTATGTAAGCCTGTGGTGAGGGAGAGCCCGTCACGGAGTTCAGGCATATTTCAATCTTCTCAGGTACACTCATTCTGGAGAGCTCGTATTTGCTTCACCAGTGAGAAATATTAGCTTGTTTCTGTGATATAAAAAGTTAAAAACTGCATGTCCATATCAATAACCTTCATTAGATTGCATGAGAGACTTTCATATTGAGTCAAGATGTACATACACTCACCTAAAGGATTATTAGGAACACCATACTAATACTGTGTTTGACCCCCTTTTGCCTTCAGAACTGTCTTAATTCTACGTGACATTGATTCAACAAGGTGCTGAAAGCATTCTTTAGAAATGTTGGCCCATATTGATAAGATAGCATCTTGCAGTTGATGGAGATTTGTGGGAAGCACATCCAGGGCACGAAGCTCCCGTTCCACCATATCCCAAAGATGCTCTATTGGGTTGAGATCTGGTGACTGTGGGGGCCATTTTAGTACAGTGAACTCATTGTCATGTTCAAGAAACCAATTTGAAATGATTCGAGCTTTGTGACATGGTGCATTATCCTGCTGGAAGAAGGCATCAGAGGATGGGTACATGCATGGTGGTCATAAAGGGATGGACATGGTCAGAAACAATGCTCAGGTAGGCCGTGTCATTTAAACGATGCCCAATTGGCACTAAGGGGCCTAAAGTGTGCCAAGAAAACATCCCCCACACCATTACACCACCACCAGCAGCCTGCACAGTGGTAACAAGGCATGATGGATCCATGTTCTCATTCTGTTTACGCCAAATTCTGACTCTACCATCTGAATGTCTCAACAGAAATCGAGACTCATCAGACGAGGCAACATTTTTCCAGTCTTCAACTGTCCAATTTTGGTGAGCGTGTGCAAATTGTAGCCTCTATTTCCTATTTGTAGTGGAGATGAGTGGTACCCGGTGGGGTCTTCTGCTGTTGTAGCCCATCTGCCTCAAGGTTGTGCGTATTGTGCCTTCACAAATGCTTTGCTGCATACCTCGGTTGTCACGAGTGGTTATTTCAGTCAAAGTTGCTCTTCTATCAGCTTGAAACAGTTGGCCCATTCTCCTCTGACCTCTAGCATCAACAAGGCATTTTCGCCCACAGGACTGCCGCATACTGGATGTTTTTCCCTTTTCACACCATTCTTTGCAAACCCTAGAAATGGTTGTGCGTGAAAATCCCAGTAACTAAGCAGATTGTGAAATACTCAGACCGGCCTGTCTGGCACCAACAACCATGCCACGCTCAAAATTGCTTAAATCACCTTTCTTTCCCATTTTGACAATCAGTTTGGAGTTCAGGAGATTGTCTTGACCAGGACCACACCCCTAAATGCATTGAAGCAACTGCCATGTGATTGGTTGATTAGATAATTGCATTAATGAGAAATTGAACAGGTGTTCCTAATAATCATTTAGGTGAGTGTAGATTTGCTGGTATTTTGGTAAAATCGATACATTCATTTAAAAGAAAGGAAAAAAATCATTATACGCTTTTATTATAGGCTTTGAATACATGCTTTAATTATGCCTTCTCTGCTTTCAAGACCTAGGGTCTTTTTTCTTCAATATTTTTGAGATGAAAAAAAAAAGATAAGATAAAAAATAAAGATAAAGATTTTAAGTAGAAAAAAGGCTCCAGAGAACTGCCTTTGAACTGCAAAAAGACATTCACATTCATTTACTATATCAGTATAATATTCAGAATATAACATTTTCCCTAAAGCAGGAGCAATAAACTTTCTCATTTGTTGTGTTGCATATCATGCAGAGACTTTCTTTTAAATTGCACAAATTAGCATTTTTCAACTAAACAACCCAGGTCATTTTCCCAAAACTTTGTGCGAGTAGCTCATGACAATAGGCTTTATGTTGAATGTAACATGAACAAACAGGAAAACAGCATCGCATCCGCTTATCGGAGAAAGTGTGAACAGCAGTATGAACTCATCTATGGACTTTTACGTTTTTAGCTAACCTAGCTAGTTATTTTAACTTTTGGCGGTTTACTCAATTTTAATATCCCAATGCTAGTGTGAACAATTTTTTTTTTATATATCAGTCTGCATATGTGATTGACATCGGTTATGCTCATCTTTGGAAGGTATCTTGAGTAAAACAGCTCTATATTTAATGAAGCACATACAACGGACTTGAACCGGAAGTGATGGAACCTGTTTTACAGAATACGGAAGTTTGTTGCGCATAAACCCTATAACAACAAAAACATCAGCAATGTACACGCACTCCAAATGAGTACACTAAATTTGAACAAACCCCCCCAAAAAACATGACATTCAGTTTAATCTGGTCCATGACCAAAAATGAGTTTCACACCTCTGATTTACAGAGAAAAAAACAATAAGAAAATAGTTGTAAGTGTAAGTCAATAACATGTTGAGAAAACTCTAAGCTAACCTTGACACATTCCAGTTGTCTCGTATCTTTGTGTGACAAAGCATGTTGGGCATACGTTGAGGAACCAGAACTTTGATCTGATCCACAGAGCTGCTCAGCTTTAGGTAACCCAGATAAAGTCCAGAGGACAGCCGGTGCTGACTCCGTCTCTGATAGGCCAGAATGTCCTATAATCAAAATAACATTTTAAATTAGATTTTTTTTTCCTGAAGAAGAAAAAAATCAATGGTGCATGATTTGAGGTATCTTTGATGTCTGTAGGGCAAGAGAGCTTTGTTCACCTGTATGGTTATGAGGAGGATGTCCAGGGCATATGGTTCCTCAGGAGTAGACAGAGACTTCCTCTGACTCTGCAGTTTGGATACCTGCATCCACTTCCCATTGAAAAAGGAATAGAAGCTGTCCATCTCTCTTACTGTAACAAGCAGCACATTCCCATGACGATCTTTAATGGGCTCATAGTGGACTCGGCCCAAGTTGTGAGTGCCCAGAAGATTCTGTTTGGAAAAGGATAGAGGAATAGACAAGATGTGAAAAGGACGTTTGTTCTCTTATTTAACCCTCTTATTTAGAAGAATTCGTATTTAACCCTCTGATGCTATACATGGTGTCCACTACAAAAAAACTTTATATTTTTAATTATTTAGGGTGTGATGTTACATCGAAACCACCATGGAGTGTGTCTGGCTGTATGTCTGCCCTCTTAATATGTCATTATACTTTTGATTTATGACAATAAAAAAATATAATTCCTGACAAAAAGGACAAAGCACTAAGAATGCATCACTAGAGCGATGTGTAATTCTCTCAAAATTGGAAAAAAAAAAAAAAAATTAGAATAAATAAAGGTTACGTAGAACACATTGGCCAGAATAATTATTATGCAATATAAAATATGCTCAAACGCAAACACAGACACCTACTCTGCTCAGAATCCCTCATAAGGGATTATCCCACTCAATTTCAATTTCAATCCCATTATAGTAATAAATTGTTAGCAAGGCTCATCACGGGCTGGCAAACCTGCAGTTGGCCCGCGGCCGCCAGCATCTTCTGTCTGGACTGCAGAGTGGAAGAGGAAGAGGTGGAGACTGCCAAGCTCTGTCTCAGCCACCGGACGTCCTCCCACATACAAGACAGCTGCAAAATAAACACACGCACACTTGTGAAGTTGGAGGAAGCAATTTACTTAATTCCTTGACATCATTCAAAGTCTGTGCATCAATGCCAGAGTGCTTTGTTTTCAGTGATGAAACAATCCCTACTGGGCTAGTTATAGGTGTCTCAGTTGACTACTTATTTTACCATGCGGAACAAAAAGCGCAAACCTCCAGAATAAGGTGCTTAAAACAGAAAAGTCTCTTACAGAAGAGACCACGAGAGTTCATCTATGTGCCTGCCTGTTTATGTGACTGTTTAACCTTCAAACTATTTTAAACTTTGAGACACGGTTTATCAAGCCAACAATCAAAATGTGCCTTGACAAACTTTCATTTTCTAGCTGCATATTAGGAGACAAGTTGTAAAATAAACATTTGGATGTGGACATGAGCGCTTAAAATGCTGCGAGGCTCGTTCCATGAGTATAACTTTACCTCCAATCTCACCATAAAATCTAGAAGTATTTGGCCATCAAACAAAGAGCTATATTCTGCTAAGACCGTCTCTGCTTCTTGCATCACACCACTTTAGCCTTGTAATGATGGGCTAATTACAAACGCGTGGTCTAACGTCAAAAGTGTGGTGACTGTTCACTTTGACAGAATATATTTAGGACGCTAAGCTGACCGCAGGCTGCATTTGGAAGAAACCAACAAAAATATTGACGCTTGTCAAAGAGATGTGTTACAAAAACAGAGAAAATGTATGTTTCAGTTCAGCATTAATAAAACGCACGTTACTTTAGTGCAGTATCTCCGTGCTGACCTCTCCGCTGCTTAATGTCGCGGTTGACTGTATGTTTTTACATACCTTGGTGAACCACAGAAAGTCCTGCATGAGGGAGCTGCTGTATGAATCGTCCACCTCCACTATGGGGATCTGATCCTCATTAGTCACTAGCAGACTGTCCTTATGGTAAAATACTGATGCTATATAAACTCCCCTGAAAGAAAAAAAAAACAGCCAAGAGAACCTATTCAGAACAAGACGAATTCAGAATATTCAGCTATAATGTGAATTCAATAATTCCTGGCACTTTCCAAAAATAGAGTACATAAAACATTTCTTTTTCTATTTCAGCAAATAGTCAGTGATTCTTAACATCAGTGAGATTCTTGACGTTTAGATAATATTGATCGTCAACCTTGTCGAGGGTAAACAAAATATATATTTATATTTTACATGTATTCATTTAGCACAGGGGTTTTCAAACTTTATGCCTAGGACCGCCAAATATGATGAACCTTTTATGAGGGACCCCCTTCCTATGTAAGCAGCTTAAGAACTGTTAAGAATACTGCCTTATACAACCCCAGTGAGCAAGATAAAGGGGACTATAGTGAGAACAACTCACTAGAAAGATACAAAGCAAACAATTCTGGAAAGTACGGCAAGAAAAAAGAGAAACATTTAGAAACGAAACATGTTCGGTAGACTTTATCCATTTTTGCTTTGTATTTTTATTCTCTGAAATGTTCTGGGGACCCCTTAGAACCTTCTGGAGGACCCCTGGGGGTCCCCGGACCCCAGTTTGACTGATTTAGCAGACATTATTATCCAAAGCCCCATACAAATTAAATCAATATTATAGTACAATATTATCATTATATGTGTTTGCTTAAGTTTCCAATTAAAAATGTTTTAGATTTTTTACCAGTTAATTTAATATCACAGTTTGTTATAAAAATATATATATATAATTATGCATTATAAACAGTTAATTAAACAATCAAAGGATTATTTTAAAATTATGAAATTTTATTATTTTAATTGTTGGATTCAGTTGAGAAGACCTCTGAGGTGGAAAATGCCAAATTACACCGTTTTAAAACGTAATTGATATGCGCAAAACTACTGTCATGCACATATCTAACAACACAACGGTAACCATTTATGTCTCTAATGGTGTAATAAAACGAACGTGACACAAATGTGTAGCCTATTTCTGGAAAGTGCCACCTATTTTCTTTCAATATTTTCATACCACCTTCTGAGACTCTTGACAAATTTAGTAGAGGAGTGAAAAAGGTGTTTCAGGCTCCGGGACACTGACTGTTTTCGACTTGGATTCTGCAACTTTGATGTGTCTGGAGGGGGAAAAAAAGGAGTCGAGATAAACAAACAGGTGAAAACAACAAAATACCCAGACTTGGTAGATAACCATGGGAGACTGAAGATAGTTTGCGAGAGCTAAAATGGAAAAATCTGTTTATGTGCAATTGAAAGCTCTTGGATTCATTCTGGCTTCCTTAAGATTAATTCGTTGTTTAGTTCATACTCAATGAATCACTGGATTTTCTATGTAGTTTTGGTCATCCTTTTGGAAATTTACATTACAGAATTGCTTGAAAATACTCCAAGCCTTAGGGGTTTCAACAAGACACAAAAATATCAAACATTGTAAAGAGCCAAATGAAAAACATGTTGGAATAAACTTATGGAACTTTGAAGACAGACAGCGTGTAAGAGCCTCAGGGGTGTAAGAGAGGGATTTGGGGAGTCAGGCCACCGACAAACATGTTATCTGGAACATTTTAGCTGCATATCTCCCGCTTCAAGCGCAGCCATATCAGCCCACATTTCAGCGATGCCAATCTTCAGACGTCCCTGTTTTCATGAAATTAAGCGTCACGTAATTGCCCCCCGTGTAAACAACAGGGCTGACGGAACAATCCGTTTGGCTGAGAAGCTGTTTACAACGTGAAAGTGGCCGTCCAAACGAGCGAGTCACCGTGAGAGCAATCACGCTAGCTCTAGTCTCTGTGTCTCCAGCGGAGGGGCATGAAAGGGAGGTAGCAAGGCAGACTTTCCGTTTGAAAATCACTATCAAAACCCTCAAGGAATAATGTGTCTTACAAGTCCCATAAGAAGATTAACCCCTGGCCCCTTTGACCCTACAGTGGCGACTGTTAACAGTACGTGATTAAATGCGCACACTGATTGTTTCCTGCTTGGCAAGATATCTACATAACGTAACCGCACAACCGCAACGCGTCTTACTGGAATCTCAGGACAATTACGTCCCGACTGAAAAAGAGTCAAATTTGATTACATTCACTGGAATATCACCACCAGACTCCAAAGTTTGGATGTCAACCACAATTTTTGTATCACAACAAGTTGGAGTGAGAACATAATTATCCACTTTGGAAACACATTAAATCCGTTTTAAAAAATGTTTTAATGTGAAGTTCAGCGATAGTTTCCAGTCTCCGCAAATAGAGCCAGCGCGTGTTGATAAGTTGAGCACAGAATTCGTATTTATTTCTCCCTCAGAAGGTTAACTGGCTTTGACAAGCAGATTATAAGACATGAGTGCATTGGCCTCCTGTGCCGCCAAACTGTCACACTAAATAAATAAAGAAATGCCTTTTCATTTATGAAAGAAAAAAAAACGGATCACCTTTGATTAATGACTTGGCAATCCATCTGACTACCGCACAGTGAGTGCAACCATGAAATGAAGTGAGTGAGAGTTGGAGAGGCGGTGAGCGCTTGGTAGCATTCTTCATTTTCTAGCTAATTTAGCGGGGGTCAACGGACCCTTTTCAACATACGAGAGCAAGCGGGATCATCCATAACGTTCGTGGCCAGACTTTCCAGGCTCTCGCTGACAGAAAGCGCTTACATAGCCGCGACGGAGTGCGGAGGTTTGCGTGTGAGCGATCGCGTTGTGCGTGTGGGTGTTGCTGTGTCTCATGCAGGAACACTGGGAGCTGTGTGCACAACGCACACACACACCCCTCGGCTTGAGAGCAACCTCTCAGCTCCACATATACACATCATAAATTAAGATAACCTCTGCTTAAACGAGCTGCATTTTTTTCGGAGCGGTTTTTATAGTAGTGTCATTGTACCGGTGCTGATTAATTTTGCAGATTT